>JAUIMM010000255.1:2150000-2825000 GCA_031769625.1 Taudactylus pleione | reverse complement strand
ACAAGAATCTGTTGGTGGCCGAGCAGCACCGCTACCACGATCCTCCAAGGGAGCGATTTTTTTCTGTTCTTGTATCCACCCAATATTGGGAGATACTATTATTGTTACAGATCCTAGGATACAAAGAACAGTGGAAACTTTTCACCTATTAAGTGGATTAACTGGTAAAGAAGGACTTCCTTTGGGATATTGGTTTACATGTAGAAATAAGAAGTGCAGAATCATATATACATAACTTTCTTTTTTGCATGTCTTTTTGGGTTGTGGATGTACATCCCGTTGTATATTGGCTGCTAGCAGATTTTATCTCTTTACAGCGCACCATTTATCAGCTATTTTATTTCCTGAGATTTTCTGGGACTTCGCCTGCCTGTTTTACGATTAGAGGAATGCAAAAATGTTTGCTTATATCAGCGATGTCCTCCCTTCACCGTGGGTTGTGAAATGAAATTCTAACAGTAATCCTTATGTGAGCTTCACATTTCACCCTGGAAACCTGTGTTAATAATCGAGTGCATTACACCACACGCTTGAGTTTTCTTCCTTACTAGCCCTTTTTCAATTCTATTTTTGCTAGAGTTTACATCTCTGCAATGTTTTTGTTACTGTGAATCGAAATCATTTATAATCAGTTTAAATTGCCCCCTCTGGTGGTCAGGTGAAAGATCTGAGGAATAAGTGAGATATCACAGATTTTCAGAAGATGAATTTATCACAATATTTCGGGCTATATCTACTGCATATCAACAGTTCTCTGCAACCATGGAAAAAATTAACTAGAATTCAGGAGCCAGTCGGGAAGCAGATGGACTTTTTAAAGAGTGAATGTGTTGTCTCCCATTGAGAGCTTTGGGGATTAATTCAGGTCGGCAGTACATTATTAGGCACAGTGCATGCCTAGCTCCAGGCCTGATGTAGAGCATACTCCATCTTGTTTAGTGGTATACAATGTGTTGGTACTGTATACAGAAGTGTAATAACTAAGCATGTGACTGAGCCAGCAGTTCATTGTGGTAAGGATTATTATGTAGTAGCTGTAAAATGGATTACTCCAATTTGTCTGATAGATGTGTTCTACACCTTCCGTCAATATGCCGTACGGAGTGAGATGCCTGGTGTGACTGAGACACGCTATGAGGTGTAACGTACCATGGTTTTCTTTCATTTTTGCGTGGCCTAGTGGCCCGTGACCTAGCGCACAGAGAGGGACTATTTGCCTTAGCTTGAGCAACGGTGTTTGAGGACACATCTGTAAATTAGTGAAGAAGGCTGCTCACCTCAATTAAATACCATCTTTTGTGTCACCTCAGTTTGTACCTTCCAGATCAACTTTCAGAAGTTGTAGTCTCCTCCTTTGTGGAGACAGCGACGAGTTTGTCAGTGTGTTAGTAGTTGTGCATTTTGGCTGACACTGTAAACAGTTCCTCTGTGTGCATAAACTATTTGTAATCCTTAGCAATGTGTTTTCTCTCTGTTTATGACTTGCTGATCCCAGACTCTTGAATAAAATCACTGCCTGAACAAGAGGTCACACAGGCTCTCTCACTATGGCTAGCCTGAGGGCGTTAGGGGGGACATATGACAAATATGATGGAAGCAGAAGATTATGTAGGCTAATGTAACCTAAAAGTTATGGCTACCAGTAGAAAGAGGTTCTTGCATACTGCTGAAAGGTGTACATTTTGTGCAGTGGCTGTGGCTATATGTGTACTGATATCCAAGCACATCTGTTACATAGCAGATGAAGGAGATTACCCTGTAGGTAACATTTGATACCCAAGCTATTAAGCTACAACTCCCAACATGCTCTGCCAACCTGTCTACAGCTTAGGTTTTCTAGGACTGTTATGAAGCCTCTTACATCACATTTTACCTGTAGTATCAGTCTTTCTACAAACTGATCAACTTTTTCCGCAGGTGGGGACCGTTACATTTGCTCTTTAGTCATGCCTTCCAGCCAATTTTTCAAATGACCATAGTGTGATATTTATATGCGTCCCCATTCTTCCGTGGCAGTCCACCCTTTATTTCCAGTGGTAATTCTTTACTTGCAAGACTGTTTTTTCCCACGCCGGTTGCACCTAAGCAGGTTGAAGGATGGTAGGATCCTATACTTTATTTGCTGCTGGAAAGGTATGATCTCCGCAGATTGCAGATCACCTGGATGTCCTGTTTCCATTTCATATTGAAGGGAAGTACCGTAGAGGAATAGTGCTGCCCATTAAATATATTCTAACGCACACTGCCCAAAATACTACAAATAACAAATATATAATACACATGATACATTCTATTGTATGTTTAGGAAACAATGAAAATGTTTATCGATACATTAGAAGGAAATAAGGGAGAGTCAGAGAGCTAAAAGCCTAACTAAATCCTAAATCCGCCTTTAATCATGGCGGTAATTTAATTCATTTTCAAACTAAATAAAAATAAATTGCTAAAATCACTTTGTAATCCCTTAAAAATGCAGAGATGTGTTATATTAGGGTCTGAGGTATTGTAAACACTACATGTTAGCAACTTTGTTTCTGCACAAGTGAATAGCGTTTTGTGTGTGTAGACGTGGTCGTTTCTCAGATAATGGTCTGTGTACTACTCTGATTTGTTGGAGATCTGCGCATGTGCAGAAGTCTTTCTGCGTCTATGGTTCCCCTAAGCCGGTTTTGGTATGGAGAATGGGCAGCTATGGCCAGCATTCTGAAAATGGGGGTGTGTCGAGGCCAGAGTCTGCATCTTCCAACTCAGATTTACGGACCGTAGCTACAGAGCTGCAACGGCCATTCTGAGTAGCCTTTGCCGCCCTCAGATGGCTGATGCCACGACCAATGGTCGCGATGGTGATCCGGGGCACTCAGATCATATTGTGGTATGGTAGCACTGTTCCACCGGTCTAAGGTAAATATGGCTAGTCTTACATACCTATATATTCATGTAGTAGGTTGGAAAAATGATGCATAGGTGAAGACCCCATTTAAGATTTTGCCAATGTTGTACTACAGTCTTTAGCATTGGCCTCTTCTGCCAGTTAAATGCTTCAAGATAGTTACAGTCCCCACCCGCCAATAACCATTACGACCACCAAGTTCCCTCTTTAAGAAGCTAATGGACAGTATAGGGGGCTAGCTAACAAATGTATTTATTTTTTGTATCTAAATGTAATTCGTTCTGTAATTTTACTATATTTCGCATGCTAATCCCTCACACTCACACCCTGTTTGCCAATTTAGGAATAGCAGCAGTCGAAACAAGTGACCTGGCTTTAGCAATTGCCTGAAACGTCCATGCCCCAGTACATAGTGACCGGGGTGGTGATGGCACAGGGGTGATAGATAAGTCTTCCTTGATGAGCTGTAAACTCTACAGTATTTGTGTCCATTAATCTCTGCAAATTTCAGTACTCCCTAACAATTCATTCTTGTTTCACTTGGAAGAAGCGCCCAGTCTGTTTCCTGCATACCAGGGCATTAACTGTTTCTCACCCATACTGTTGCAATTGAAAATATTGTCTCGTGGCCTTCTTAAACCCATGTATAGCAACATTATTGTCTTAAAAAAAAAAAAAAAACAGAAAAATGATTTGTATACTAAAAAGAAAGTTCCTTCCTTACAGTGTATTATAACCTATTTTCCTAACTAGCCGATCTGGTGTCTGGGAGTCCCCTGAGAATTGCAGCCATGGTGCCTGAATAACAATCATTCCTGCCAGCAAATTCTTTTAACAATTGTCCAACTGTCCGTGCAGTATCCTCAAGACGAGAGCTCTGAGGTGTTTGCAGTGCGTGAAATCCCAAATTATTGGTCAGGCACCAGGATCTGAGCATCTCATATGCAGTTAGTAACTAGTTGGTGAGTGGAGTATTGCACTACACTTGATTGAGCTCTTCGTTAACCTTATTTAAAACCAGGTCAAGGCAGTTCCCTAAGTAGGGCCGTAACGACTGTAGAGGCCTTAGGTAGGCACATGCCTGGGGAAAGATTGTCAGCAGATTAAAATGGTTTTAGGTTGATTTTCTTTCTTACGCTTACTTTACATTGCGGTTTTGCAGTGACTGTGTCCTGTCTATCCATGTTAAAGCATATAGAGGCTGTTGAGCCCTGTGCCTGGATGGTGCGTTCAGTATCAATATAATTGCATGTTTGAATTTTTTCTTATATTGTAGTTTCTTTGGTTCATGATTAGCAAATTAAACAAATTGTAAAGCAGATAAATTTGAACGATTTATCGTTCAGTCGTTCAATTTATCTGCTAATGGATAGGCTCTGAACGATAAAAATGCGCACTCCCGCGGGCCGACAAATTGGGTCTTTTGTCTCCAACATGTTGGTCAATTATCGTTTATAGCTGACAGATATTAGAAATATCTGTTGCGGTAAACGACGAACGATTTTTTAATGAATATTAATAGAAACATCCACTCCCAGAATGATGTCATGCAATATCCTTTGTCGTTCGTAAAAATCTGTCATGTACATGACTGATATCTGTCACAGCAGCCCCAGGAATTTTCAAAAGATAAATCTTTTGTCTTTCAGAAAGATCGGCTAATGGATAGGTCCCTTAAATGTGATATTTTTCTAGTGAGTACTGAATGCTTCCTTCCCATTTAGTGCTGCAAGTAAACGGCTTAGGTCCCGACCATATGTAGAAATATAATGTTCTGTATACCGATTGTATTAGAAATTCATCAGTTAAATCATGGTGAGCGGTGCACTTATACACTCACTTGTGCAGTTTGAGGTTTTGAAAATCTGCAGGTCTCTGTTGCATCCACTCAGAAATGACTTTGGATATGCACTTTACCTGCACAGAAGGAAAGCCATCCGTGCAGTCAGAATTATACTGGCAGAGACTTAATCTCGTACAGCGGGGTTCTGTCAGGTTGTGCCCACAGGACAAAATAAAATAAATGTGTTCCCTGACAGTGTGTATATAAAAGCAGTGACTCACAGGTTAGTCATGCATTGTGTTCCCTGCAGTTATTTTACAGCTTGTTTAATTAGCAAACTCATGGTACAGGTAGGTCTCTGTGATGGAGAGCACACAGACTCTTCCTGCTGTTCCATATAAGCCTACCAGCATCCGGATGCTTTTACCAGCGTATCATGTACTGCCCCTATGATAACAGAAGCACGATGACTGCTGGGGAAATTAATGGGGGTCTTCTCACTCTTTATTCCTGAGAATTGGCTTAAAGGTACATGGGGAAATTAGTGTACAAAGAAAAACACTTCTAGTAGGAATCTCTATTCTCCAGGGGTTAGATGAATGTGGATTTAATCTTCTCTATGACCCAAGCCTTTGCTTGTAATATAACTACTGATTGATTTTCTTAATCTTACTTTTTATTGAGAATTTATGATTTTTAATTAAGCTTCTTATTGGGGAATGTGAAATAAAGGCTATAATCTCTCACAAATATACAACAGAAGCAATAAAAATATATATTTGAACAAATACTCTGACCTGCTGAACAGGAGAGGATAATGTCAGCATTATACAGGCATGGAAAGAATTATATATATTTTCAGTTTAATTTTCTAGCGGCAGCAGGGACAAGTTCTAGCGGAAGCACAGCATTGGGCGCTATGATGATTTGGGTTACATGATTTGGATCACCTGTTAACATGTGACCAACTGTGTAATCTGACGCTCTTGCGTATCCCCTGCAGTGGGTAGCCTTATTGTCTTGATATTGCCTGAATATTATAATAATTTGTTTACTGCCTAGGTGGTGCTGTTGATCATGGAGGCAAACCTACTTATAGGTGCAAATATTCAGAGAAGATGTTTTACCCGTTTAAGAGCAAGACAGAGGGAAATATAATGCCTATAAATGAAATATTTCCTTTATATAAGCTAACATGCTGGTTCATTACTGCTCATTGAATCTGTGATAATGGCATACAGAACACTAAGGGTTCTTATTGGTTCCTGTGAATAATCTTGTCTTGCAGTGACAGAGGAGAAGATATCATTGAAACGTGGTTTCCAGCAGATCCAAGATGAGGAGGATGATTATCCGGGCAGTTACTCCCCGCGGGACCCTTCTTCTGGTCCTCTCCTGGTACGTCCTCACATCTCTGCCACCACCCTGGAGAAGAAATATGGGCCAGGCTCATTAACCCCAGTTGATCCCATATGCTGCTGTCTGCAGAGACCTTAATATATCTGCCAAGAGCATCCTCTATGGTTGACACCATTGTGGCATTTTAGGAAATTTTTATCTCTGCCCTAATTAGGAAAAAAATATTGGGTAGAAGCCTAAACTAGTTTAGTCAAAATATTTAAATACAAAGCTAGCTAAATAACTTCAGGTCAGTGAGCTATATTTCAACTTGACGTTTAAGATGGTGTCAGCCAAGTTAAACAGGATATAAGCCCTTAAAGAGAAGTTACATGATCAGTGTCTTTTCAGTGCTGCTTGTCCAGCAGATGTAAAATAACGTATCGTCATATTCACTATAGTGGACCCTCCAGACTGCAGTTCGCAACATCTATTTGGGTTTTAATTATCCTGTATTTTCCCTAAATATGTATCCATTCTACAGATATTACCGCATTTGGCAGCAGATTTATCAAAGCCTGGAGAGCGATAAATTGGAGAGAGATAAATTTCCAACCAGTCAACCGCTAACTGTCATGTTACAGGCTGTGTTTGAAAAATGACAGGAGCTGATTGGCTGGTACTTTTAAAAAAAAATGTTTAGTTTAGCAAAAATCTGGTTTGGCCTCCAGAATCTGATCTCTGATTTGCCCTAAGATGTGAGTAAGCAGGACATTTTTATTGTGCCAAGACATACACATTAAGAGTTTGTTGTTTGAGTCCTCTGTCCTCAGTGAAAATTGCAAAGTAGTGTTCACATTCGGTTTGATATTCAGTCACATCTTTGCCAAAAGGATTCGGTGAGCTGCTGATTCTATAATGTATTTATTTATCCCTAATAGGTGAATGTGGGCATAGTCCATGTATTGTATTGGTGAGTGTATGCCATACTGTAGTTGTTCTGTAGAGGTGAACTGGAATGCCATACAAAGTGGCTCAGGTGACAAAATGATTATGTAAAATGATAGAATGCTGCTTATTTTTTATCAATTAATAACAAACTACCTCACATGTAAATTACTGAAATAATTTATGTTCCTATAATAATTCTATAATTGTATAAAAGGTAGATTGGAAGTTGGAACTTCATGTAGAGCTGTGTTTGAAACTACATTTGTATAATGGACCCCATACACCAGCGACTGATTGTGTCAATTCGGCGATCCCCAGATGCCGGGGGCAGAGGATCGGTGAAATCCAACATGTGGGATTGCACTGATTGCCGATCCCGATCAAAACCTGATCGTGATTACAAATTGCTGACTTTTAACATGTGGAATTTCACAGATCTCCAACGGATCAGCGTTCATCGATTGCCGCCGGTCAGGGGATCTGTCAGTCTGTTGGTATGGGCCCATTCCCACCAAGTGTTCTACAGGAGCCTGACATTACCACCTCTTTGCTGAGGTGAAACTGCTGATAAGTCTATTTGTCTGATTGGTTGAAGCCTGTTCTAGCCCTGGCTACACTTATATATCTTGTTATGAAGAATGGACATGTGGATTCTCTAATGTTGGGTACACGCTAGATGATAGGTCACCCGATCCGGCGGATCCTACAGACATATCATCCACATCTGCCAGTGTACCCACTATGAGCTCCCATGCATGCTCCCGCTGCATTCATCGCATTGATAGATTGAGCCTACATGCTGCTCAGTCTGTCAATTTGATGAACGACCCCATACTTGTGGAGGCAGCAGGTGAATAAGCTATCGTGCGGTCGTTCACCCGTTGTGCGGTGGCAAGCAACCGCATGATATGTTATTCATCGCATCGTGCGTCGGGCCGGGTACACACATAGTACACACACAGGCCCTCATTCAGAGCCGTACGCTCTGAGCAGAGCGCACGCTCTGAATGAGGGTCACCACCCCACAGCCTATACGAGCGTGCAGTTTGATGCCCGCGATGGTCGTGACCATCGCGACCATCGAAACTACGTACAAAAGCCTGTGGTTGAGTTTTTCAACCACAAGGCTCGGAGTGATTTTGGCTCTATCAGAGCCAAAATCACTCCCACTGACATCACTAGTGATGTCAGTGGGCCGGCTTCTGACGGGAGGCGTTCCCTTGGGAACGCCCCCGTCAGGGAGGCACTCCCCCGGCACGCCCACCAAAGGGGGCGTGCTGTCAGTCAACATCGACCGCACGCCCCCTTTGAAGAGACACTACGAGCGAAGGAAAATCCTTCACTCGTCGCGTCTGGCGCATGCGCACGACGGAGCTCCCTCCGTCGTGCGCATGCTCAGTGCAGAACATCGACCCACTTGCGAGCGGACAGCCGCTCGCGAGTGGGTCTGAATCAGGCCCATAGTCTACTGTATACCCGGCATAACTCTTGAAGTTTTGACGCTAGCACCCATCTCCTTATCACAGTGATGGAGGAAAATATGAATGATACTTTGTTTAGTGGGTATTGTGTGTAGGCGGTGAAGCTTTAAAGCTGCATCACATTGGTCTCTGCGGAGGAGGAGAGGAGTATGGCAGGAGGTAAATGGTTAAAGCAGGGTCAGTGCACAGGGAATGGGAGGTGGGGGTTATTATGTAGCTTCGACTGTTATAAATGCTTTACTTTTTATACAAAGCTGTTTGCGTTTCAGATTTTGTGGTTTGTAAACTAATCCGCTTTTTAAATTTTTTTTATATTTCTAATTATTTAAATACAATCTTTAAAATGTATTGATGTTTCGTTGTGTATATAAACAAACAAAACTGACTCATAAATATGTATGTCACTTGTATAAAATCTGCCCATACTAGGAAATAATTAAAACAAAAATGTTTCAAACATTTGGCCTTTGCCAGAACATCACTGTATTTTGGCGGATTGAGCAGACTGTGAATGTCATTTAGTCTGGTGTAAATAACGTGAAGAAGCCTCTTTCATGAATTCGGTTTCACAGACAGGCTGTCATGTTAGACGTAGGATTACACTGAGATAAAGCATGATGCTGGTGTAGGAGGTCCGATATTCTCCATCACCCCTACCTTCCTGCCTGTCCTGTCTCTGCTCTCTGATAAACCTACTCGTAGCATGTCATAGCCATAGAGGAATAGTGCTGAGCGTGCAGGAAAGGGATTTGTGTTAGAGGAGTAACAGGGAGCACTGGAGAGAAAGGTGGTATGTAATGTAGTGGAGGTTGTGCCCACAGGTTATATTCTCAGCGAGGAATTTGACAATAGGAGTTTAGAGTGAGGGAATGAGACGGTTGACATGTATTAAATTAGTTACTTAAAAGGCAAGGGCAGTCATGTGGGGCATTAACACTGATAAGTAATTGTTAGATCAGGATGCGGGTAAAATACCAACAGTGCATGCCGACGCTTAGGATGCCAGTGCCGGAATCCCGACACCTGTCAGAATCCCGGCGTCTGCATCCCGACGGCGGTACGAGAGTTAGGGGTTAGGCACTAAGGGGGGGTGGGTTAGGTTTAGGGTGCGGGGAGGTGGAGGTTAGGTTTAGGCACTAGAGAGGGAGGTTAGGTTTAGGGGGGAGGGTTAGGGGTAGGGAGAGGGGACGGGTTAGGATACTGACCGACAAGTGTTGGTATCCTAACCCTGCTGGGATTTTGACTACCTAACCCGTTAGATCAACAGAGTTGGAGCTCACAATAATAGAAGAAAACCAGAGATGCACAAGTTCTGGAATTGGGATCTGTGCCTTAAGAGAGTGGGATTGAGAAACCTAGAATGAGGTATGGAGAGCGAAAAGTTGGGACCACAAGAAACAAAGCAAAATCAATGCATACTGTTGGAGCACAGATTCAGAACAAGGAAGCGAGAAACCGTGGAGTATGGTTTTCAGAAAACAGAGCGTGTTACTCATGAATGAATGGCATGAATGTTCATTTAATAAGAATGCAGCCTAGAACGAAAGAAAATGTAATGCTATTCTATTCCTTCTATATTTAAGATACCAGAAGAGAGATGGTTAGAACTATGGACCTGATTCAGACCCAGTCGCAAGCGCTGAGCGCTCGCAACCGGGTCGATGGTGGCCCACAGCACATGCGCACGACGGAGCCGGCTCTGTCGTGCGCATGCGCGAGACCCGGCTAGCGACGGGCAATCCGTCGTTCCGGGTCTCGCACCAAAGGGGGCGAGCTGTTGATGTTGAGTGACAGCTCGCCCCCTTTGGTGGGCGGGCCGGGGGGTGGCTGCCCAAACGGAGGTGTTTCCATGAGAACACGAGTGATGTCAGTGGAGAGATTCCAGCTCTGTTAGAGCCGAAATCTCTCTGGGGCTTGCGGCCACGAGACCCTACCACAAGGGTCTCGTCGCAAGCCCGATGGTCGCGATGGTCTTGACCATCGAGACCATCATCATGGCCACTCGCAATAGCTGTGGGTGGTCACCCACAGCTATGCGAGCGGCCAAGAGGCCGATCCAAAAAAAAAAAAAGCCCGGCCCTGATTCAGAGCGAGCTGCTCTGAATCAGGCCCTATAGTCCAGAAGGTTGTTGGTAAAGTACCTTGAACCCATTCTGTCAGTACACTAGGAACTAGTGACATTACATATGAATGGGACTTGAAGTACGTTACGGTTTATGAAGTCACTAGTTCCTCGTTTAATGATGGATTGCATATTGGTTCAACCCACAAAATGGCTACCACATTGATGTATTGTGGATAAGTACATCTTTAGAGTCTTTGACGAGAGCAGAGTTTGGAAAACATTTTCTGTGGTTAAAAAAAAATTGAGAGAAAATCGGATTCTTGATAAAAAAAAAAAAAATGAAATGTTCACAGCCAGAGGGATCATGTCTGGCCCAGGAAGAGGCCCTTGGCTTATTGTAGTGGCACACAGGTGTCAGAGATGTCTCCGCACCTCTGCCAGTGTGAAGTGCTCAAGGTGAATGTTATGGCTATGCATGTACGTTTCTTTATTCGCTGCTAAGTACCAGCCGCAGACAGCCTCGCGCCTTTGCCGATGATAAATTTATGGGGCATGTTGAGACTAATAAAGGAAGATTAATTACCTGTCAGATGATGAAATAAAAATGAGCACACGCGGGTTGATCACCAAGCAGCTGGGTTCCTTTCTTATTTCTGTACTGACCCTATAGACACTGCTCTATTGTATTTTACAAGCCGCCGTTCATCTATTAATTTTGTATAGCTTTGTCTCTGTATTGTCATGTTGTGCAGCTCCCTGCCAGTTCCCCAACAGCTGACGGGGATTAGCAGCCTATTCTGTGACGTACCCATATCTAAAACTAACCTATTGCATTTCTGACATGTTTCTTATTTTATGGTTATACACTTAAAGAAGACTGTTCATCACTTGGCACTTCATACATTTCTATCAGTGGTATCTGTCCTTATGTCCTTCACACATCCACAATTTATCTACAGCCTGGGGAACAAAGTCATCACTGATGGGGTTTAAGCTCCACCCACAGGAGGAAGGGACATTTCCTACTCCTAGCTTAAGCCATCCGTGTATAAATGGGTTTGATGTCAAATATATAAATAAAAAAGATAGACAATGTCTAGATAGACCCATATGGTAGATAGTCCTAACCCTCCCTCCTGGTGCTTAACTCTAACCATCCCTCTTAGAGCCTAACCATCTGGTAAGTGCCTAACCCTAACAAATAGTAATTTTATTGCCATGACTGACTAAAAAGTTTCAATCTCCTCATGAATTTACTGTTAGAAAGCAGTGCATTCCTGTACTGTCTCTTTACTGTCCATAAATGCTGGGCACTAGGACCCAGAGTCTGCAGGGTGGTGCGGACCTCCAACCTGATGTGCTACTGCACGTGTGACTGCAGCCATCCTAGTACTTTGTGTAAGTGCCATGGTGGGAGACAGAAGTCTCCTGCTTGGTTCCATGTGAGAGACCCCAGTGTATATCTGCATAAAGCTTTTCCAGCATCCTGCTCCACTACAAGCAAGCAGCATACACTCAGGACCCACTTCCCAGTGTACACTTAACAGTGAGTACGGCTGTACCTGTTATCCTTCAATAAACCAACACTACTGGTAAAGTAACTGGGCTGTTCATAGTTTGTCATCTGCTGGTGTGTGCCTATTTACCTCTGCAATATCAACACCTGCATATATAATTTCCAACATTTACCAAACCACATATATAATGCCTTTTTTAGCTTCTATATTATCCTCGCTCAGGTAAAAAAAAGCGTCCCGCCTCCCCAGCGGGGCTCAGCTAGAGAAGCACCCCGCCTCCCCAGCGGGGCTCAGCTAGAGAAGCACCCCGCCTCCCCAGCGGGGCTCAGCTAGAGAAGCACCCCGCCTCCCCAGTGAGGCTCATGTAGAGAATCACCATGCCTCCCCAGCGGTTCTCGGGTAGAGAATCACCCCGCCTCCCCAGCGGGTCTCGGGTAGAGAAGCACCCCACTACCTCAGTTGGGCTCGGGTAGAGAAGAACCCCACCTCTTCAGTGGGGGCTCAGGTAGAGAAGCACCCCACCTCTCCAACAGGGCGCAGATAGAAAAGCATCTACCGTTCCAGCAGGTCTCAGAAAGAGAATAACACCGAATCCCCAACAGGGTACAAGTAGAGAAGCTCCCTGCAATCCCTTACCGATCGTACTAGAGTAGCTTAGTGGACTTTCTCTGTAAACCATATGATGCGCCTATGAGTTGATAATGTGTTTGTATCTCGCCCACACACAGTTTAAAAAAAAAACTTCACAGCACTATCAGCTATTTTATAGATCTTGGCTCTGTGAAATCAGTGTATGGAAATGCACTCCTCCCTTTTCTGCCGCACTTGGCCTGCAGCTTTACTTATAACTAAATGAGCTTTACACTAATTGAAACAACTATATCTTATACATCAGCAGGTTTAGAGAATCTTGCATCATATAAATGTTGAGATAGCAGTTTATAGCTTTTAGTTTTCTCTCTAAATTGTGGATGAAAGTAACACAAATACCACAATGATGAAAATGTAAACGACCCAGAAAAAGTTATAAATGTATATTTTCCTTTGATTAAATACAGTTTTACTGCTTGGATAAGGTTTCATTTCTGTCTGTTTGTCTGTAGCTAGAACTTTAACTGACTGAATTTCAGCCATTGAGCTTAGCCTGTCCTCCTCCACCTAATCCTTTCATGCAGCAAGCACCCCTTGTTCTATTCTGTAGACCGAGGATCTTATTAAAGCACTGCAGGACCTGGAGAATGCCGCCTCAGGTGATGCTACTGTAAGGCAGAAAATTGCGTCCCTTCCACAGGAGGTTCAGGATGTGTCCTTGCTGGAGAAGATTACAGGTGAGCTCAGTTTGTTTTATTTACATGGAACTCCAGCTTTTTATTAAACTAAATGCCCTACGATGCTTGTTAGGATCATGGGACGTATAGTCCCTGCCCAAGTGGAGCTTACAATTTACACACACAGTGAAACCCATGACTAGGGATAGACATCGGAAGCCAATGGTTAGCAAGCGTTGATGTTTCTGATTCGATGGAAGTACTTTTTTCATCGAATACTGGTAATATGCTGGTTGCCAGCCATCGGATGCCGCTTTCCGATGCCCATCCAATGGCTGGCTGTGGGAGGGGGGGGGGGGGGGAACACACACCGCCGCTCTGCATGGTAGAACAGCGAGCGAGCAGCAGGGGAATAGATGCCATGCGCACGGCATCTATTCTCAGTGTAGGGGTAGCCTGGGGGGCACGTTCCCACAGTGACGTGGGTGGGGGTTCACCGAACTCCGCCTCCTTTTCCACTGGTTCCACCCTTTTTCCCAACAGTAATATAACCATTGCAATGGTCATACTATCGAATTGTTGCAATGCGATGGCTAGTTGCCAACGTGTGTATGGAAACCTATACATTCCGCAGGTTGCTTTGTCCATTTTGATCAACCACGACTCTGATTGGCTTTGAGATTGCTGTTGTCTGATGGCCTCTCATGGCCCTGAATGATGTAATGTATCCTTAATATTATCTGTTAATTTAGCTTTTTTGGTTTGAATGGTTTAATGTATAATAAAATGTTGTAAGCAGAAACCATTGAACTGCACCCATCGATTTAATCTTGTAGACAAAGAAGCAGCAGAACGTCTTTCCAAGACGGTGGATGAGGCATGCCTCCTGCTGGCAGAGTATAATGGGCGGCTAGCAGCGGAACTAGATGATCGCAGGCAGTTGGCACGGATGCTAATGGAGTACACACAGAGCCAGAAAGAGGCTCTGAGTAACAAAGAGAAGAAACTGGAGGTATGAACTCACCTACTGTACTTGTGTTTATTTTTCAGAGAAAGTTCCTGCTTGCTGTATCCTGTCCGCAGGATGGCTACGCCTTTAGTCATTTTTCTATACCTGTCTTATTGAGTGAGGATGTATATTTTGGATCACATTTAGTCCCTGCAAAATTCTCCAGACAACATTCTGCAGTCTGATTATATGGACCCGGAAGAAGCTCCTTGTGCATTAGACAACAACAGTCCAGACTTGTGGCGGATTTTACTGCCCTGCAGCCCCCCATTAAATAAAATCAAATCATAAATAATAAAATTAGCAAGGATTTATTAGCAAAGTGAGTGATAAGTAGTCAGTGTTTGGGGAAGGTAACGGAGGTGGTTAGAAAAACACAAGCGTGACGGGCATCTTCTGGGCGTGCTGTAGTGAGCCTCTGCAAGTCGTTAACAGCTGGAGAGGCCCTGGCGCCTTACTCAGCAGTTTGATTTGCAACCGATGTTTCCACTTTTGTACGTAAGTGGCGGATGGGAGACGCCGGAGTTGGGCGTTTCTACGCACAAGACATCAGCTTAGTCATATTTTTGCAAGTCCACTGTTTATGGAATGGTGGTAGTGACGGGATTTGCATCCATCCCTGAATCAGGTCCTAAGAGAGTAACCTTAGCACTTGGAAGAAAGCCACGCAGAGACAATATAAGCATAACTAGGAAGCATTTCTAAATCACACAGCGCCCTCATAGCAGCTGCTTGTGAACCTGGAGATATATAATCGTGCCATAATTGTACACAGCACAACCCTTTGCAAATATTGTTTCACTTAGTGTTTCAAAGAAGCCAGCATCAGAGGCCAGAAAATCTAGACGCAGTTAAAATGGTCTTTCTCATTTATTGGCTTGTTGCTTGTTATTTTTAATGAATGTCTTCCTATATGTTTTTGCGTATTAAGCTTTTTCAGCCTTTTATTCATATAATAAGGCACAGTTGTATTTCCTTTGCTCTGTGATGTGATAGAGCCCTGCTGTGTTTCGCAATGAGATAATTGTATCCAGATATAAGCTTTACCTCATTAAATAATTATATCTAGGAAAGGCACAGAGGTATTTAAAGTTGTAGAAGGACATATGCAAGTCTGTAAATTTGGATTATATATCTAGTAAATAAATCCAGGAACATAATATAATATACTACTAAATAGGAAATCCAGCCCCTGCTGTTTGAACAACTGAGAAATTGCTGCTCATGTGACTGGTCTTCTGTATTATCAGGACCACAGTTCTTTACTTGTAAATGAAAAATGATGCACTCGGTTAGACCATCAGGTGTTTGCACCAGATAGTTTTACAGTTGGTGTTCACAAACAAAAGCTAGAAAGTTTTTACATAAACATTTGTGGAAAAAATACAGAGAACAGATCATGAAATATAATCTTCCTGGTACTGTGTGTGTTATGAACTCACACATAATTCTATTGTAGCTGGAACTTTGAACAGCTTGGATCACATTGTCTGTGTATACTGAAATACATAGCTGTGCATACATGGTCACTGCGTACATAGGGCCTGATTCAGACCCGTTCGCTAGATGCGGCTGCTTGCTCCCTGCGTATGCAAATTCAGCTAAGTGATGTCAAGGCAGGCAATCGCATCGCATGGCAAGGCATAAATACGCCCACTATGTCTTGGCGAGCGATCACTTTGTGTTTATAGACGCCCACCGGCCTCTTTAGCCGCCCACTAGCGTACACCATCGGTGTATCGGGAACCATCGGATGAGACCGCAGCGCTTGTGGGTGACGTGTTCTATGACGCTGACAGTTGATTATGCACGCCACTGAAACAGTGGTGAAACACTCAGGCACGCCTGTGTTCGCAACTTCACTCCCCCGTTACTACTGCCCCGCCCCTGTTAACACCCTCAAACGGCCTCTCCTGTCACTCATTCCACTGTGCTGTCTTTGCTGGGCAAGCGAGCGCTACCCGATCGTTTGCGCACACGCAATGCATACGCATGCGCAAATGCATAACATCGGCCACATATGAGCGAGCGGCCGCTTGCGAACAGGTCTGAATCAGGCCCATAGTTCTGCATGGGTGAAAAAGGGATCTAGTCACATGGTCGACAGTGACCATGTTGCCATTCAAAATGTTAACACCACAATGTCAATATTAGGGTGTCGACATGGTGCAACATGTCAACAGGCACAATGCCGATATCCTCAGAATATTGACATGTTCACAATGTTGACATTCTCAGAATGCCAATGGTTAGGGGCCTCTGGGATGGTTAGGGTTAAGCTGTGGGAGGTGGTTGGGGTAAGGGGTAGGGATGGGCAATAATACTTACCAGAACTGCCCCTCATCCGACATCTACTCCCTAACCTAACTGCTGCACTTGTGATTGCCGGGACCCGGAAGAGGACGTTGGAGCTGTGGAGATCAGGTAAGTGATCGCTGGCCCACCAGGGATGTTGGGTTGACATTCTATCATGTTGACATGTTATCCATGTATACATGGTCACTGTGGAAGTGCTAAGCATGATAACATTTTGACCATGTTGATAGCCTTATGTCGACCTGATGCACGTCAACATGATAAATATCAACCTAACATCACAGCCATGAAAAATACATGCGCATGTGAACAGGTCTGGAATTTCTCCCTCCACTATTCAGCCAAACCCGTCCTTTGGTTCCCAGGAGACAGATGATATGTTTGATAAGATAACAAGCGATGGGACAGTGGAGGGAGGAAGGGCGGTGGATATCTGAGGAAGCCGCGGGTGGGGGCGGCTGTTTCAGCAGAGCACCGCCATAAGGGCAGGCCGCATTTTAGTGCTTTCAAATCGAGCAGGGCGCTGTGCCCTGCTAAAACAGCTTAGCGGGAACACTAACAATTCACAACCCTTATGCTTTTCTTACATTCATGTGGTGATTTTCTTTTAGTTCTTTACTATTACATCATGCATTTTTATCCATTTATTCTTGATTTGTCACTTGCCCTGTATTTCCTCCCCACACACCCATTCTGTTTATATTCTGACCACGATCATCAGATATAACTCTGTAGTCCTGCACAAAAAGCCCAGGTCAGCCAGACACACACAGTGCTACCGTAGCACATACTTTGCTTATGTTGGCATTGTTACACGTATTCTGATCTGATTCACCCAATATAATTTCACTTTCCTTTCTGCTGTTGCCGTTAAAATCCCAAAAATCGTACGCTCTCCCCCTTTCCCATAAATCATAGAATGTTTTTTGTCTAACAAGGAAAGACATCATTTCCTGCAGACAATTATTACATTTGGGAAGTTATTTAAAAGCCCAGATGTTCACAATTCAGTTTTGTTTATTTCTTATTACAGAACAGTGAAGGCTGCGTAGGGAGAGCAAAGGGTTATGCCATGATAGATCTCCATCAATGATCACACTGGGAATATTCGGGGTAGATTCAGTTAGATATGGGGAAAATGCAGAAAAATGGAATGGCTCGGGGTTTGCCCACGCAGTAAACACTGTGGGAAAACTTTCAACAATAACAATATTCATTTGAATAATTATAGGCTGTTTACTTTGTGTTACTGTAAGGACATTTCTGAGTATCTTACTGGGGTGAGACATACAGAACCATCTGTAGGGAAGCCCAGGGTTGGATTTAGTGCACTAGTGATAATTAGTTGGACATTGCCAGCAAATGTGTTATGAATTGGAAAGCTTCAAAATAACACCAGTGATTCTGCAGACAGTATGTAAAATGTGTTTAGTAGTTACACAGCTGTAATAATGTCCGCCCCGCTTGCATGTTTTTCAGGAATACAAGCAGAAGCTAGCACGTGTAACGCAGGTACGGAAGGAGCTGAAGTCTCACATTCAGAGTCTGCCTGACCTCTCGCTGCTTCCCAATGTCACAGGGGGTCTGGCACCGCTCCCTTCTGCTGGGGATCTCTTCTCCACCGATTAGGACCAATCCCATGTTTGGGCAACCTCTTTATCCGCCAATACCATCAGCATACACCAGCACAGGGGGAGTGGAGCACAACCTAGCTCAGAAAGACTGGAACTTTATCCTCTCTGTGCGAAACAATGATGTTCCTACTGCACCCACCATTGTAGCAGTGTACTAGTAATGGCAACCCAATCCCCCCTCTTCCTGACTCACACGTAGTGTCCGCTGCTGATGGCCGAAGCCGGGAGGGCAGTTGCTGGGGTTCATCATCTTCCCTGTGTTGTGTTTTCTTTTTTCTTATTCATTTTTTTTTTTTTAAAGTAGAGAGACTTGTCTATGGAGCGTGTGCACAGATTCTGCTTGTTTACCAGCTTTCTCTGGCAGCTTATCTTTCCTGTTCCGTTCAAGAGATGGGGAAATTAATTTGTGTTCGGGGGCAGCACGGCTAGTTGTCCTGTAATGTGCTGCTGGACAGGAGTAATACACAATATAGTGTGTGTCATTTCAGAACAACCGTGTCCTGGTATCTGTGTACTAAACTTTTATTGCTGCTGAGATCAAATCTGAATATTTAACATTTTTGTAGCTTTTACATTATAGATAAGTTTGGAATGTGTGCATTATTGCACCCAGTCTGTTGTGGTCCATATGCTTGTCACACCAAAAACTAAGACGAGGACACAATTGGCTGACTTCACCATGGTAGTGTCGGCTGTGCTGTTCACCATCAGGAAGAATCGGCACTCACCATTCAGCTTAATGGAATATAATCATTGCAGCAACAACCACATGTAGGGGACAAGTGATGGGGCGGTGTTTCTACACCATTGCTCATCTCCTTAGTGTGATTGTAGCTATGATAACTACATTGATTTTTAGCAGAATGGCGAGTTCTGGGCTGCTTCCCTCTTTATTGTGCTCTTGGGAGAAAGCATGAATGGGGAAGTATTGTAATGGGGATGGATATATACGGACATGAGCTGTCCATTATATTACCACAAATGATAGCATTGTAGTGCAGACTTATTGTTTCGTCTACTGTAGTAACTGATATGTTCACATTTTCAGGATCTCCATTTAAAATACACATACATTTTGTAGGTCCCAGAGGATAAAATCGCCAAAGTCCAGCTATAGAGAAGAGGGGAGCACAATGCTAATTAAAGTGTAAAACCCATATAACCTAACCACACCATTTTTGATAGCTGAAATGACCTCCTTTAGAACAATGTCTAACTATGATCTGATACATGTTAAAATGTTGAAATTTGCACTTATATGCTATGATTGGTGGATTCGTATAGAACACAAACCAATCAACATAGTAATAAAGCGATGCTCTTGTTTACACACTCCCATCATGCTGGGTTAAGTGCATTGGTTACTAAGCTGGTAAAAACATAATGTGCTTCTTTATATAATTGTAAAGTCCATTGTTCAGCTAAGTAATACACTGCCTTTGAGATCTATATGAAATAGTTTCTTTATTTGCATTTAAAGTTCACGGTCAACTTTGTCGCGTGGCAGTGGGGAACAGTTTTAAGTAGACAACACTGCCGTAAATAGCAGCCGTGCCTTCACTGAATGTCTTTCCTGGGTTTGACCTGCAGCTATGAGGTTAATTAAATGTGCATCCTACCAGTGGGGATTGAGCCTATCATGCCAGTGTCCCAGAAATCCCTCTGCCATCTGTGAGACTATATATAGATAATATTTAACCTCTCTGTTGCCTGAGGAATTTCCATGCAGATAGTGACTGCTCTTGCCCTTTCTGTTCTTTGCTTTTTCCATCCATCACCTTCTGTCCTCCTCTCACTATTCTACCTCGTTCCCAGGGACACATCCTCCTCACTAGCCCATTTCATGTCATTTGGGTCTGTGCCTGGAAAATGTTTGTAGTCTTTCCAGTGCCCTCAGTACACTGAGAAACAGGATAAAGCTGTGGGCAGGTCACACAAAGCTAAAGAAAGGAACAAAATCCATTTCCATTGATGTGCACAGAGACCAGTGCTGAAGTGTGTGCAGATAAGGAGATGTACAAAGGAATTAGAAAGCACATTAGGCAATTTCTACTGGTGGTTATAGTACGAACAGCAGTAGTGGGGCTGTGTGAAATGTAAAGAGGATATTTTGCCTCATGAAAAGGATATTTAAGTAATAAAGTATTTATTACTCTATAACAAATTTAAATATTTTTGTATATAATCTTAAGAAAATGAATAAACTAACATTAGTGCAATTGGATGGTAAAGTGTGTTTCGCACACGCTCTGGCATATGTGGTGCTATGGGTATGTGCTGCTCTGGAAGATGTAGAGGTGAGTGCTTATACATATTAACCCACAGAAATGGCTGCTTCCACTGTGTATAGGTAACAGGTGAAGGTACAGTACATCATAAGTCAGGTCCCAACATTCGTGAGTTCAGAATCAAGTCAGGGTTGTGGTTGTTGCATTGTGGGTGTGCCAATATGGAGAGAGGAAAGTGGATGTAGTCAATATGTCGACATTGTCAGAATGTCTGTTTGGGGGGAGGGTGTTAGGCACTAGAGAGAGTGGTAGGGACAGGAGAGAAATGGTCACCAAAACGCTGCAGCATCAGAAGACTGACCTGGAAGTGACAGAAACATTACCAGCAGGACTCAGACGCCATAATAGGAACCTCTGTAGCAGTCAGGAGCAGGTAAGTGACCGCGGACTACCAGGGATATTATGTCCACATTCTACCATCTTACATGATGGACATGGTAGGACATATTATACCACACCGGGGGGAAAGTGGTAAGTCACAGACTGCCAGACAGTGGAAGTAGCACCGTTGGAGGTGGGAATGGAGGCAAGCGGTAAGTCACAGGCTGATAGACAGTAGAAGGAGCATGGTTTGAGGTGGGAAGTCTGTATAATATATCAATATAATTAACAAAAAGGTTTATACATTTCAAATTGATAATTTGTTTGCAGCAATGGGCCATAATAGTCATCAGAGGTTTTGTGAGTGAAAAGTTCCCCGTATTCAATTTCATTCTGGCGAAACCGGGACCCGGCGAAAAGGAAATCGTCAAAGTCCTGTCATTTTAGGGGAAATCAGCCTGACACACCCCAAAAGATGCTCCATATGGGGATCACTATGGGTAGCCCTGCTAAAAGGTATGTGGGGTCTTTAAATGGTCTCGCAAGATGAAAGTATAGCGTCTTTGGGAAAGTGGTGAAGAATAGCATTTAGCAACTTTTTTTTTTATCAAAAATAAGGTGTCCCATCAAATTTGGGGTACATGAAAATGGGTACTAGCATATTTTAAAGTGGCTAATGTGAAGTTGTAAAAAGTGAAAAATCCACCTGCTCCAATAAAAAAAAAAAACCCACCTGCCGCATACTTGGGGACCCCCCCCCCCCCCCCCCCAGAGTCTTTCGTTAAGTTTACAAGTATGTCCCCCAATTTATTTTTTTATTTGCCCCAAAATTAATACCTTTTTTGGGGTGTCCAGTGGTCCTTTTTTAAAATTGACAATATCTTTGGGGGACTGTCGAAGGGATGCAGAGTGGTTTTTGGAAGTCTGCATCCCAAAACCCCAATTCTGCACTTGTTCTCGCCACCTATTTGATGGGGATAGTTTTTCGCAGGTCCCAATGCATAGACTTTTCGCTCCGGCAAAAAGTCAGGAAAATTGAATACGGGGATAAGTCAAACCTGTGAAAATGATGTCATCGGCAATAAAGTATCACCGATATTTGGTTTTCGCAGCCTAATTGAATACTGCCCAATGTCTCAATTTGGGAAACTTAACGCTTAATACTGTGGCAGGAAAAACTGTTCATAGGTAATAACATTGTCAATTTATCAAGTTAGGAATATGCATTTAAAATGAAAGCTTTCAGTTGGCATCTCCCCTACTGTTGTGTGTTGTGTGTTTAAGAGAATGACAATACACCATATTCTATATTACTAAAAGTTGGATTTATGAATTTAATTACATCGATATTGCATGCTGGTTTTCTTACATAAGTTTATTGAAGCCTCACACTGCTACTTTATTGTGTTATTGGGAACACTCCACATTCAGCTAAATAACGGTTTATGGATTCATGCTCCGCGCCTCTCCTCATCATGACACTGTTAGTGAAGATAGAGCAGTCTGGACAGATCCCTACTTCCCAAAAGATCCATACTCATCTACTGCTGGGACCGTTCTGATTGGCTACAGGCAGTTATCCCATCCACCTTCAAAACTATATCTTGTAGATGCAGGAGTTGAAGATTGAATTATTTATATAGTGCCACCATATTGTGCAGCACTGTACACAAAATATTCATATCAATCCTGGCCGAATTGGGGCTTACACACACTATGGGGGTCAATTAAATAAGGGCTGAGATCCATTGCAACAGCGTAAAAATGCATGATGCAGCCTGATCTCAACCCGTACATGTGGACTTTTGTGCACAGCCCTATGAGGCTGCAAACTAAAATCCACAAGTCTGGTGCACTTAGTCAGGAGCTATATAGTAGTGCTTAACTGACTTGAGCACTATGATATTGTGCGCAAAAACCCGTCCAAACCAGGGCAGAACACACACTACAAAGCTCAGGCCTGGGCTAGAATCAAACTCATGACCGCAGTGCTGTGAGGAACAATCTAACCACTGTGCCCATTTAGGGTGCGGTGGTTAGATTAGTCAAATACACTTAAATAAATTAGGGCTGTTTTGTACTATTGTGAATCAGCAGTTGGAAATGGACATTTTTTAACATAAGTTATTTACAGAAATAGGCCTCTTTGGGAGCCAAGTATCACATAGCAATAAGGAATGACGTTTCAGTAAGCCTCTTTCCGGAACAGTGGCTCTGATAAGATCCCATCCTGTACAAGTGACAATTATAAACTGATCGCTTACACCAGGTCTGGTCAACCTGTGGCTCCTCAGCTGTTGTCAAACTACAATTATAAGGAAGAAAAAAAGTGATCTACTTGGTGCACTTTCCTTATAATATGACAATTTAATGAGTTTGGCGGCACCATACCCTACAACATAATTTGAATATATATTACAGACGCACTAGTAATAAGGAACAGAAGTTTTTACATCAATTACTAATAATTCTCTGCAGAACAACCCTCCAAATATGAAACTACAATTCCCAGCATGTTTACCAGTTGATTGGTGGGAGAGTAGAGTATTGTGGAACTTGTAGTTTCACAACAGCTGAAGAGCTACAGGTTGACCAGACCTGGCTTACATGATCACTCTACGGCCAGGATCACACAGTCTCACCTACTGTGCAAGTTTTGGCTGCCAGGGAGGGAACCAAGGAAACTTGCTTTTCATAGCTCTATAATACCCCTTTTCCACCTAAATTCCGGGTCTAACCCAGAATTGGAACAAAGGTCCTATCCGGATCAGACCCGGAATTTTGCCGGCGCTGACTCGGGATTTTCCCGAGTCAGCGCCGCTCACACCGCAGTCGGGTCTGCATAGACCCGGCTTTTGCGGAGTGAAAGTGGACGCTTGGAGTTGACATCTCCAAGCGCCACTGAAGCCGGACCAATCGGCCGGCTAGCAGCGCACTCCAGGTCATCGTGACCCAGAGTGCGCTGTTCCCATAGCAGGGTTTCACGGGCTACACCAGTGTTAAACCCTGCTAGTTACCTGGGTTGGATTGCCGGGTCACTCGACCCGACGATCCAACTCTCTCCCCTTTTACACTAGGGAGCTGCCCGGTTAACCCTTCAAAAACCCGGGTTTTAGCTCCGGTGTAAAAGGGGTATAACTTAGAGAACACAGCAGTTCTGATTGAAATAAAATTGGAATTTCTGTAACCGGAATACATAAGTGCATGCAGGAGATATGTGCCTGCATTCAGCTTTTGGCAAATAAGTGATACTAAATCATGCAGAAGAAGCAGTTTTCCGCATGATATTCTGGGATGAGTCTCTTAATAAATAAGTCCCAAAGTGTGAGGATGGCAAATTAATTTTGATGCCTTGGAGGAGTTCATGTGCCTTTAAATAAAAGTAGTTAGGTGTGGGAGTACAAGGATTCACTATATTATAAAGGATATCTCAAAATGTTATCCTCATGTTAGATGTCATATTCACTGGTGAAGTGGTGTATCTATATCTCTGCGAGACCAAAAGTAATGCAGTAAGGAAGGAAACAGAGGCAGTGATTTGGTTTAGTATAGACAAATGGGAGGAATAGACCACTACTATATGAATTGTAAGTGAGCACCAAAACTTCAGGGGTCTATTTACTAAGCAGTGTTAGGAGATTGGCTGGCACCTTATCACTTTTCACTCTGTCTCCTAACACTGCTTAGTAAATAGACCCCTCAGTCTCTCGGTGGTTATTACAACACTGATGAGCAGGAGAATGTCTGGAACTAAAGTGGGGGAGGTTGTGCTGGAGATGCATGAGGCTTTCCAGAACACCTGCCTGAGTTGTACTGGAGCCAGTTAGGGCTTCAGTCACTATGGATCCAAGTGGCCTGAAACCCAGACTGGCTCCTGTTAACACTCATCTTCCAGGAATAGAGTTGGGAGAGGAATAGAGAGAGTGTGTTGCAAGGAAAGGTCAGAACTCAAAAAAAGATGACAGTTTGGCAGATTCTCGTGTCATTTTTGTAAAAATGTTCTTTTAATGCTTGGATACAAAGTGTTATTTACAGCACGGTAACAAGTCTGTATCCCCTGATATGAAATCCTCTATACTTGTGGACCAGGCAAGCAGGCTGGATGCAGGTTACAAAGAGGAACAAGAGATCTGGCCACTGCAGTGTCATGACCCTAAAACAACATTGTGTGGTACAGACTTGTATGGCAGAGAGTGTTTTAATGCACAGAGCATAAGTCACAAGCTTCTAAGCACAGAGTAAATATAGCTGCACAGAGATTAAACAGTCTCACTTTACAGGACAAGTATGTAACATGATGGCTGGAGCGGAGCACTACCCACTGCTGTAATGTCTGCATCTTTCACTTTGGAAGAGAAGCAATGATGACATTCTTGTGACCTTTTATCCCTTTCAGACGATCACTCTCAAAATCTACCACCAATTTGCGTAGTCCAGGTAATTTAGGCATGAGATCCACCCGCACTTTGACATCCTCCCCGGGTTCCACTGGGCTGTCACTGTGGAAAAATGGAGTTGTTAGAATTTGCAATTGCCACTAATATTTCGATACTGCTCATGTTGCCCACCTTCCACCCCCACCCCTTATTTTTGGTCTCTGCACTCTAACTTACAGTTCCTTCAGCACCGACCCTTCTGTCAGGCCAGCTCCCTCCACAGTGAAGCAGCAGCCAACTAGAGGCTCGGACAAAGGATTCTTCAGAGAAATTTCTGCAACAAGCTTCCGATTCTGCTTAGGCTCACCTATCACCTGACAAGAGAAGGATGGGAACTAGTAAATAGGAATGATCTACTAACCAAAATTTCAAATGGCCACCAATTCAGATGTCAATTTGGATCCTATGCCAATAGTGGACCTGTACATGGCATAGTTTACTATGAAATATCCTGGCAAAGCTACCTGGAGAGGTACCTGGAGACAGTTCACATTGCTTTGTCATGCTTGACGGCCATTATGTTACCAACTCTTGAGGGAATTCTGTAGGTGAGCACTATGGGCCTGATTGAGGGGTGAATGCAACGCCGATGTTTGCGCAGTTGAGCGATTTGCTACTGCGCAAAAAGTCCTGTAAACACCTATGGTGCATGCATTCCCCATGGGGAGGAGGGGTGTGTAGAGAGACCAGACTGCTACTGCTGATCCGCGACAGCAGCCTCCCCTGATCCCACCGCAGCCCAGCACACAGCAGCGTATGCTGGCTGGGGTCACGTGGCTGCTGACGGGGATGGGGGGGTGCAGATGGCAGACCCAGGCACCCGCAAGGCCCCTCCATGGCGCCCCTGTGCATTCCTAAATGCAGTCATAGAGGCCATGTTAAACAAGAGTTCATAAGGAGACACTGCACCAACCATAGGCTGATGCAAGTGTCGATTGTGTATGTGATGGGGCGCTGATGGTGGAGTATTCAGAAGCACTGGCGGACTTACAATGTCCTCAGACATTGAAAGTAGGCGTCTCCGGGCTTGCACAATCCAGTGCATGCTAGTGCATGAGGAAGGCTTAAACTAGCATATGCATATTACCGCCGCTGTGACTCTGCAAGAAAAAAAAAAAAAGAAATAGTGTCCATCTCTGAATCAGGTGCTATGTGTGGTGCGGAGGCTGGAAGACGTCAGCATCCCCTTGTTCCTGACAGGCATTTTCTAGGTTGGTATTTCCCAAGTATTTAGTAACTGAATTAAGATACATTTTATTAATCAACTATACGCAACATCAACGGATTGTGATTTCAGTTAAAAAGATAGAAATGTCGATCCACGTAGGGCCAGCTCTTGGGGTGTTCGACCAGTGCAATCGAACAGGGGCGCCACCCCATAGAGGGCGCACCCCTCCCAACATCCCGATTTCAGCGGGACAGTACTGTCCTGCTGTTCCACCCGTGGGCCGAAGTACCCCGCGGGTGGTCTGGTCGGGAGGTTGGGCACCAGCTGCAGCGGTGCCGGACCCCGGAGTAGCTAAATGGATGCTGCATCCATTCAGTGCTTGGAGAGGTCTGGGGGAAGCCCAGCTAGTGACTGAGTGCTGGGCTCACCCCCAGCCTGATGTTACAAGGGAGGCGTGCCATACAGGCACACCCCCAAATAACATCACTTAGGGGAGTGGTCTATGGCAATTAGGCCACCCCCCCATTTCCATGCACGCCTGGATCTACGCTGTTGTATCCCTTATGTATTGAATGATAATGGCCTTCATGAAATATTAAGCAACATATCTCGGGCTATCAATTGTTTAAATTATTAAATAATAAGTACAGATGTGTCCACATTCATCTAGACTCCTTGCACGTTAAACAGCCCTATCAGTTGCACCATGGGGCTATATCTGTATACAAAATGCTACGTTACAGCCGCTGACACTAACGTAGCATTTTGCATGCAGATACACCCGTAGTAGCACACAGAACATAGGAATGCCGCATATCATTTTAATCAGCAGAAGCTGCTTGTGCATATTAGCATTGCTTCGTGAATAAGACGCATTTTAAGGGAAAAAGTGGCACAAAAAGATGTTTGGCGCTACTGAGTCATGTTGTGAAACACGACTTGTAGCGCACGGAGGATAGATGTGGACACATCTGTAGGTCTGCAATTCATTAAATGCTACTTTTAAAATTGCCATTTTAAAACAGCAAGGGTGGCTTTATAAAGGTGACTTGAGTATATTTATTCTCTTTAATAAACTTTTGTGCAGATCATATACTTAGTGGGGGGCTTTAGAAAGAAAATAACTGTTAATTATGATTTATTTAATTTGAGGTATTCTAGGTGGTTGTGGTTTCAATGGGTGTGGATTAAACATCTACAGTAGTTAGACAGTTGATAGGTCGACACCAAATGGTCGACAGACAATAGGTAGACCGGGTCAAATGGCCGACAGGGTTAAAAGGTCTACACAGAAATGGTTGTTTGTTTGTTTTTTTGTTATTTTAACCCTAACCCTCTTCCTGGTGCTTAACCCAAAACATCCCCTTCCGCATCCTTACCCTAACCCTCCGCCAAATGCCTAACCCTAACGATCATGAAAAACAATGTGTTCCCCATTTGCCCATGTCGACCTTAGTCCATGTCAACCACTTAACTGTTGATGGTTTGACAGTCAGTACGTCTAGAGCAGTGGTTTCAAACTCAGGCCCTTCAGCTGCAGTGGAACTACACATCCCAGCATGCACTGCCAGAGTTTTGCTATTAGAGCATGCTAAAACTGGCAGGGCATGCTGGGATATGTAGTTCCACAGCAGCTGGAGGGCCAGAGTTTGACACCACTGGTCTACAGGGTCAAAAAGGTCGGTAGGCACTGTAGATCTTCCATCCCTGCACCAGTTACAACTCAGTTGCAGATAAATAACCTTTTGCCACACCTGTGTCAGATCTGGGGAAAGCAGTTCACCAACTAACCTGC
The DNA here is from genome assembly GCA_031769625.1 of Taudactylus pleione. Classification (NCBI taxonomy): domain Eukaryota; kingdom Metazoa; phylum Chordata; class Amphibia; order Anura; family Myobatrachidae; genus Taudactylus; species Taudactylus pleione. The sequence goes on along the minus strand of JAUIMM010000255.1, from coordinate 2,796,740 downwards.
ATCCCCTTCACAGTAAATACACTGGCTAGAGATGTAACAAATATCTGTACAAACACACAGTGCATATTAATGTGTTCTCCGACTGTGGGGCTCTGACTGACCGTGTATCCAGAACTCTCCCATCAAACATAAGGTGGCCATACATCTGCGACGGATTGTTGCGATGCAGGGATGCGATCGGAAACTTCTGATCGCCCACCATCGATGTTCTTCGATCAGTCACCGGATCGCAGACATTTGCCATGTTAAATGTCGGCGATTTGACGATCGCGATCAATTTTTGATCGCGGTCGTCAAATCGGCAAAATCCAACATGTTGGATGTCTGCGATGCCGGGTTGCAGCATCGCGGGATCGTGGCAATCCATCACAGATGGATGGGGCACAATAGATGAGTAGATTGAAAACAAATTAGAAAACATTTTCAGCCATCAGGAGCTGTTGGATTAACATTAAACAGGCTCCACTAGGAAAAAAAGATGGGCTATGCACATCTGTCATTCCTGGAATTCAGTTATCTTGAGGAAGAATACTTCTACACCGTACTGGTCTGTAACCTGCTCTGTGGTTAATTTGTGAGCAGGCAGAGGGGGGAAACACTTCTTCCTGTGGCTCCATGCTATCCTGGCTTATCCCCACACACACTTTCATAATTCACCCCAGCACTTGGGACACCTCATGCTTTGCTCTCCCTTCAGAAGCCGTGACCGTGATCAAAAGCAGTGATCAAAAGGTGGGCGGACTTTTTGCAAATGGTGCTCAGATAATTAGCAGATATCAATAAGTCTTTATGATATAAAATTGTCTACATCAGAAAACTGGAAAGCTCATGAAACATTCAAGCAATGAGGTCTCTATTGTTGATGTAATGTAACTCTTAATTTGTGTAGTGTACATTATATCTTATTTTTAACAAGTGTGGCTTTCTCTAAAAAAATAAAAAAAAAATTCACTTTTGTCACCAGCTGTAAAGTACATACGTGTTTTGTGGTGTGTGCTTCTTTAAAACAAAAACATTTATATCTACCTTTACAGCAAGTGGCAGAAGTGCAAATAGGTTGGATAATTCTGGTCACACTCATTCAGTCCCATTTTTCTATACTATTATTGTAACATGTATTACTAGTATTTTGGACCAGTCATTCGCAGGGTTGCTAGTTATCCCTGTCCCCCTCATCTCCCCCATCTTCTTGTCACTTATTTCAGTCCCCCAGCCATCTCGCGGTCTTTCATCTCTGTCCCTCTCACGTCCCCCATCTCTATCCCCCTATCTCTTCTCCATTTCGGTCATCTCTGCCCCTCCCTTCCAAACCTCCCTGTTTCACACCATTATCTTTCAGTCTCTCATCTGTTCCTCACACCTCCCCCATCTGTCCACTTCACCCACCCTCATCACTTTTCCCCTCATTCCCCCCCTCTATCTCCCTGTCTGTAATCTGTTCCTCTCACATCTCTCATTGTTGTCCCCAATGTCAGTCTCTCATATTTGCCCCTGCGTCACCCCCCTCTTCCCCCCTGTCAGTTTCTCTAATCTCTTTCCCTAATCCTACCAATGGGGTGTGTATGTGCGAGACTGGGGCAGATATGAGAGAGACTGACAGTAGGGACAGATATATGGGGAGATGTGTGTATGTGGCAGGAGGGAGCAGTCCTGTCCTGACAGATCTGGAGTGAGAAGACAAGTGAGGCTGTGTCTAGAAGTCTGCCAGCCAGTGAGAGCTGTAAGGGAGAGAGGGGGTGGGCCCCTCACTGAATCTAGACATATTGTAGGAGATTATATAAAATATTCTATAGTGTTATATCACATTCTTAAGAAGTTGCTTGTATGGCTGACAATGGATACCACACCATAAAGTGTAGATGGGTAAATTGTTTGATAATCAGATACAATTTGGTGGAACACATTGTACATGCAATGCTCTAATGTGTGAGACGTAATTACTATTTTTTTTATTTGGTTGGATTGGCTTATTTGTTTGAGTGATTGTACAGAAATATTGTACTCTCTCCAGACACAACAAAATTGATGTGTGCGGCGCCAGCACAAGTCACTCACCCGCACTTTGATATCTGGGTTTTTAATGTGTATGTCTCTCATGGCAAGTAGAATGTCCTTGGTGGAATAGTCGTGGAGAAGAGCCACCAGCTTGATCATGTTGTCCTGTGTTAAACTACAGCTGTACTTCTCATAGAGAACTCGCAGTGGCACTCTCTTCTCTGTAGGGACATTAATAAGAGTCAGAAAGGGATGAACTATAGCAACAGAAAACAAATGTTAAACGTTTCAGTGAAACAAGATACCGACAATTTAAAGTGCTGCCACCCACGACATTTTTATTTGTTTATTTTTACCTTTTAGAGGAGGTGTATCTGTACAAGCTACAGGCAGACTTTGGAGTTTGACTGCTCTCCCTTCCTGTTTGCTATATATTTAGAAACCCAGATGAACCTCACATTATCTCACTTCTGCTCTGTACCACTGGATTACTTACCCAAACTACTGTAATGTGATTGAGACACATTAATAACAATCACAGGAAGGTTTCCGAAAGAGATTGTTATTATGGGAAACAGAGAAACCGTGTCACTAACAAAATTAAAATTAAAAGCTAGGAAAATTCCTGTGACTGGAATATTATCATACATTTTTTGATATTTAAAAGTATATGTCTAAGGTTAGTAATCTACTAAAAATAATATCCTGCAGTGTCATTCTAGGTAGACTTGCCATATCATCCTTTTAATTTTGGACACATATGAATTGCACAATTTCTGTCGCTGGCTGACTTCAAGTCTCCATTTCCTTTGGTTTTAATCAACCGAAGAACCTGTGTAATGGTTTTAATCAGCCACAGAACCTGTGTAATGGTTTTAATCAGCCACAGAACCTGTGTAATGGTTTTAATCAGCCACAGAACCTGTGTAATGGTTTTAATCAGCCACAGAACCTGTGTAATGGTTTTAATCAGTCACAGAACCGGTATAATGGTTTTAATCAGCCACAGAACCTGTGTAATGGTTTTAATCAGTCACAGAACCTGTGTCCTGGATTAAAGGGAAGATATTGCAAGACTAATTCTAGGCCTTGCTAAGTGCAGCACAGGGCACTTGCACCCACCCTGCTGAGAGCTCCCTTATTGGCAACACTGGAAGTAAATGCACATGTGCGACCATCGGATCCCTCTCCAGTGATTTTTGTGAAAAGAACCCATAGGCTTCAAATAGCCAATGACACCTAATGCATACTTGCCGACAATCTGGCTGCTCCTTCCGGGAGGGAGCAGCCAGATCGGCAACACAGGGGGCGTGGCTGGCAAAAGGGGGCGGGTCCAAACGAGGTGAGGTCAGTTTGCGGGCGTGGCAGGGGGCGGGGCCACGCGATCGCGTCATTTTGGCCCTGCCCCCTGCTTTGCAATGCCTATTTTTCCTGCATTGTGTAGCGGGGGCAGCCCCCCCGCTGCGGGGGTTTATCAGGTAATTCGGAGGGGGGGGTCGGGGGATCGGCGGCAGGCGGGAGGCTTGCCTGCCTTTCCGGGGGGGCGGGAGCTGCACCCGTTTATCGGGAGGCTCCCGCCCGAATCGGGAGGGTAGGCAACCCTGACCTAATGACGCTTTCCGGAGCTTGAAGCATGCAGCAATATCGCAACCTCAGAGAAAGCTATGGGTACTACTGTACCACGGGGCCGCAGCAGATATTTAGCTAAACGTCCGTACCAAAATCTTTGCAGACATACAACTACTTTCCTCAGAAAATACTAATACCTAATAGACCATGGCTCTTCATTACTTATTGTTAATATGTACTCATGTCAAAGATCATTTTAGCAATGCAACAGTTCTATATTCTTAGGAACAGTAAATATTGGTATCACCCTCTACCAATGTAATATCCAGCGAAGCAAGCAACATATGGTGCATGGGGCGGGGGGCAGGGATATATACTTAGTTATTATGGTTGTATAAAAGACCTACGCAAACCTAATTACTGGAAAAGAAAGGCAAAATGTACTTTGAAATGATTAATCAAACATCACTCAGCATCTCTTCACCATTTTATTTTTTACAGTTCTTATTGTAAAAAAAACCCAAATTGCATTACCCATCCTCCAAAAAAAAAAACACAAATTGCACTGTGATAATGGAACAGTGCGTTAATCTGGAGATTTTTGTTTTTGAAAAAGATGACTTTATATGTGTTTATAATACACCTCTAGTTACCCCCTTATACGGTCACCAGTGCAATCTGGTTTAGCAGCAATTCCTGGTGAGCAGAACACACACACCATCAATGTCACAGGATGTACTAGTGTTTCATTTCAAAGCTACATGATCCATAATCCACTATACAGTAATTCTTCCTCTTCCATGCGTGCCATTTACACATGATACACAACTCTTACCTATTCCTGTATGTATGCATTATGCATTGCAGTTACATAGAAGGAAGAAAGAGGCATCTGCAATTCTAAATATACAGCTTGTCAGTGATGTGCGGCCAGGTGAGACAGAGCCTCTCCTGCCATACTTGGGTATACTCCAGTTTTTACTATAAAAATTAGAAATTTTTAAGAAAATATTATAAATATATTCTTTGTATTTAATAATTTTTATAGTTAAAACTCTGGAGTAAAAAGTGAATGGCAGATGAAAAGGATGCAGTCATGATGCCGGCGGATGGGATGCCAGACATCAGAATACCTACGCCGGAAACCTGACACCCGTCAGAATGCTGACGCTGGCATCCCAAAGGGATCAAGATACTGACGTAGGCATCCCGAAGGTAAGTATGCGGGTTAGGGTTAGGCTGTGGAGGGGGCGGGGTAGGGTTAGGCAGCACTGAGGAGGCGGGGGGCCTACTTACCGGCCACTGACGGGATCTTTAGCATTGGGATGCTGCTGTCTGTCTTCTAACCGCCAGCATCCTGTCCGCCGATAAATCATACAGATTCCCCGGTGAGGCTCTGCTTCCCCGTCTACCTTTTCCACACATCCCTGATCAAAACACACCCAATTGCTATATACTGCTGCACCTTTGTATATTGCCCAAAGGTGCACTACGGTGTATATCTGTAAACTTGGCTCTGATACTAGCCAGTGCCTTCCCAGCCATGTACCTCACCTCACCGCACGGCACTGCAGCTTGTTGTGTACACGTATTTTAGTAAGTGATATCTGCAGCCATTTGTAAGTCTACTGGTATTCGTGGTGTGGGCTCACCAATCTGCTGTCTATGTTACACAGATTGCCTAATGCTGGCGGATATCATGATAGGAGAATTAACAGCACTGTAATAAATAATCAAACGGGAAAAGGTAGAAAAGTTCATGTGATTTATAAAATGTTTGGCTTTTCCTTATACCTGAAGTCGTTTTTATAACTGCATATGATAATCAGACTGTATATGCTTAATACATATAAATATAATACTACTATAGATTGCCTGTTCATGTTTCCACAAATGTCCTTTTTTATGTTAAGGAGAGAACATCTCTATAATGGATTATGCCATCCTCATGTGAGTCTAGACCTCATTTTGCATATAATTACATCTTACAAGCCTCTGTTAGTGCAGATTGATACTGAGCCCTATTAGCAGATTTGTATATGAACACCTAAATCTTTCTCCATCAAGAAAAGGACTAAATTATCACCCTTCAGTAAGTCATACGAATGGTAATCCTCAAGATATTTCTTAATCCCCCATGACATTTGTCTCTATTGACTCATCTGTCATGTTTGAGTTTCCAACCACAATTTATCCTAATTGCCATGAAGACAACATTTATCTTCATCTGACCTTATTGCATTATATAGGATTGGAGCTCTACAAAATGTTAATTGAATGTGCAGAACTGGAATGGACTCCAAAGCTTGCTGGCAATTGTGTGTCACACTATAATGTCTCCATATGTAAAATACACTACTTTGAGATATTGCACTTAATCTAAACTGTCTGCAATACATGTGGCCTAAGTTCCTATAGGCAATCTGAGCTGCAGTCAGTGGTGTATCTATAATGGGTGCAGTGTGTGCGAGGCACACGGGCCCCCGGGTCCAGGGGGGCCCCGCACCGCACACACTGCACCCATATTATTGTAGACTTACCTGTCCCACGTCGGGTGTCTGCGCTGCTCAGAACACTGGAAAATGGCCACCGCATTCTGTGCATGTGCTGTAGACTCCAGGCACACTCTAGTGCCCGGAGTCTACTAAGGCTCCGATGGCTGGCTAGCCGCATCAGTCGGCTGCCGGCCACCGGGGAGAGAGGAGGGGGCCCCGCACAGGGAGTGCACACGGGCCCCCTCCTCTCTTAAGACGCCCCTGGCTGTGGTACTTTCTGCTTTGTCATTTTTTTTGTTATTCTTGTAACACTTGTATGGGATGCCTGCTATGTTATTAGAGATAGGTGTCTTATTTGTTATTATTGTATTACTTAAGATGGGTACACACCTAGCAAATATCTGCAGATGATGGTTGTTCATACACACTGAACAATTATAATCCTTTTATCCACGGGTCCCGCTGGCAGAGGGTCACCCCGCAACCCCCTCCCCGTTGCTGCAAGTGTACGGGCAGTCGGCTGATCGCCCGTACACACAGCATGATGGACAGATATATCGTTCACAGACATATCGCTGGTACACACTGGCCGATGGACAGTGGCGGGCTGGGCCGGGGGGCAGGGTGCCATGTGCCCCCCGGGCCGCAGCGCCATGTGGGCCGCGGGCCACGGGCAGTCTGTGTCTCTGTGACACAGGCTGCACAGTGTGTGTAGTGCTGACCGGACGGAGTTAGTCAGCGCTACGCTGACTAACACACAGCCGCCTGCTCCGGCAGCTGTGTGTTTGTTTTGATCTGCAGCTTAGCTGCTGCTGCGCCCACTGCAGGAGCCGCTCCATCTTCCGGCTCCCGCAGTGGGTAATGGGAGAGGCATCATGACATCTCTCCCATAATGCAGAGCGGCCCGGCCCGGGAGGACAGACGGAGGAGCAGATGGCGGTGGCGGGAGCGGGGATTCAGGTAAGTGTTTTTTTTTTTTTATTATGCGTGTCTACTGGTGGGGGCTGGCACTACAAGGGGGAGGACACTGCAGGGGGGGGGGACTACTACTACTGGGGGCACTGCAAGGGGGGACGACTACTACTACTGGGGGCACTACAAGGGGGTTGGGTGGGGACTACTACTACTACATGGGGCACTACAGGGCAGGGCACTGCATATGGGCACCACGGCAGGGGGCTGCCCTTTATTTTTACTTTAGATTAATCCCATATGGGCCCGCCTCCTTCCTGGAACACTTGAAGGGGGGGGGGGGGCGCCGTAGCACGCACGTTCTTCGGGCACCCTGGCTACACGCTGCTCCTCTGCCAGGGCCACCTGCATACATTTGCCCCCCAGGATAAAAGTTGCCAACCAGCCCCTGCCGATGGATATAAGATATATTGGCCGATCATTTGATCTGCCAGTATATTTGCCACTGTCTACCCAGCATTTTTTTCCGGAAAATTTAATTTATATAACTTTTCTCTTTTGAAGGTTAGAGGGCCCTGAAGTGCGTCAAATTGCCAATCATTGTTATACTTATGTGATTGTATGTCACTGTGGGGCCTATTCATCAACACTAAATTAACGTTTTTAAGGACATTTTCCTTAAATAACGTTATTTTAGTATTCATGAAGCCACTTGGCAAGGAGATATCAGTGATACCTACTGTGCTAAGTCCCCCTGCGTTCATTTCCACACTCCCCATACATTAGTATGGGGATATGGAAATTATGGTATTCATCAAATTCCGAAAATTATGAATTGTCAGAATTTGATGGAGGTACTATCCGCCACTGTGAGGTGGCGAATAGCAGGTGAAACTTACTTGCTTCCAGCTGGACAGGTCCCCCGGCGTCTTCCTCCGGCGCTCTGGTGTGTCCTCTGGCTCCGGAGGCTGGTCGTTCACTGTGTTCTCCCAGCAGAACACAATAAAGATTAGAAAAAAAAAAAAAAAAAAACTTTTTTTTTTCTAATCTGTACTGTGGTCTGCTGGGAGACCATGTGACAGACCAGCAGGACGTAGCCGGAGGCTGCTGCGCGGACAGGTAAGTGCTGAAGGGGGGGGGGGGGTTTGGGGTCAGGTGAGTGGAGGGGAGGACACAAACTTACCGCATGTGTAGGCAGTGCTGCGCATGCGCTGGGTTAACGAATGTAACAGCGCATGCGCAGCACTGCTTCCAGCTGCGATAAGTTAGTGTAGTGAGGGATAACCATTTCCTGAAAAGCTGTCATCGCAAAAATAACAGCTTTTCGGAATAGATAGTTATGGAGAGGAGGAATGATGAATTCCTCCGGTAATTAGGTAGAACTCCATGTGAGTTCTAAACCTAATTACCTCCAGGGAAGGTTTAGTAATGATGAATAGGCCTCTGTGATACTTATGTGATTGTTATACTTACTAAAACATGAATATGTAGTGTGCACTTCTGTAGCTGGTGATGACAAATGCCAGAAAAGTGTACAAATGAACCAATTAAATGCTTTAGAGAATGAGAGGACAAAATGTGCAGTTTTTTTCCCACCAACTTAAGGACACAGGATTTATGCATATTTACCACTGCATAAACCTCGTTTAACTACAGTAAGAGGTATATTTACTAAAGTGTGGGTTTTTAGAAGTGAAGATGTTGCCCATAGCAAACAATCAGATTCTACTTAACATTTGTCTAGCACCTTCTACAAGAGAATAGCTAGAATCTGATTGGTTGCTATGGGCAAAATCTCAATTTCTAAACACCTGGACCTAAGTAAATATACCCCTAAGAATCTCAAGTAACAGGCACACAGATTCAAGCTTTTATAAAGGTGCTCTATCACGCTGGTTACTAGTACAGTGACGTGAATGTTTTGCTCCCTTCCTGATTTCTTCTATTTTTGCATCTTTTTCACACTTATTTCAGATCTTCAAACATAACTGAAAATAAGACAAAGCCACCCTGTGTAAATGCAAAATACAGTTTTTAAATGATCATTTAATTTGTTGAAGAAAAAAGTTATCCAACACATATCATCCATTTGAAAAATGAATTTCCCCCATAAACGTAACTAGTTCCGCCACCTTTAGCAGCAAAATAACTGCAACCAAACACTTTCAATAACTGGAGATTAGTCTTTCTCATTGAATAATTTTGGCCCACTCTTCAGTGCAGAGTTGCTGTAAAACAGCCACATTTGAGGGTTTTTACGAGCATGAACTACCTATTTAAAGGACTTGCCACAGCTTCTCAATTGGTCAGGACTTAGACTAGGCCACACAAATATTAATTTTGTTTCTTTTGAGTTATTCATGGGTGGTCTTGCTCTGGTGGTTCACATTGTTGCTTTGCTGCATAACCTAATTGTGCTTGAGCTTCTGGTCACAGACCCACATTCTCTCTCAGAAATATCTATTAGAGAACAGAAATCATGATTCCGTAAATTATGGCAAGACGCCAAGGTCCTGAAGTAGCAAAGCATCCCCACACTTCCACTCCTGGGAAGATTCACCTCTGTTCCATGTTTTCTTTATTTGGAGAGAATAGCCATCGCTGTGTTGCTCAAGTTCTAGAGCCTTAGAAATGGCTTTGTAACTCTTTCCAGACTGATATATTTCAATTACTTATATCTACTGGAATTTCTTTTGATCGCGGCACACTGTGCTGCTTGTTGAGACCTATTAACCAACTTCACATTGCTGGAAAGGTTCTATTTAATTGATGTATAGATTCAACAGGGCTAGCAGTTATCAAGTCTGATTGTGTCTAGTTTAATTGAACCCAATTATCAATTCAACTTGATTCACTGGTTGAATGAGTATCTAAGGGGGCAATTACTATTTCACACACGGCCAGTTGGTGTTGGATAATGTTTCTCCTTCAATAAATTAAATGATAATTTATTGTATTTTGGGTTTACTCAGGGTGTCTAATATTCAATTTTGTTTTAAGATTTGAAACAATTAAAGTGCAAAAATAGAAAAAAAATCAGGAAGGGGGCAAACATTTTTTCATGCCACTGTATAACCTGATTCTCACACTGTAGCAGGTTAATTTTCACAAAGTTCTTTACATTTAAAAGGCCAAAAAACATAGTAATGAGCAGTATTGGATCCCACCTCCCGACACACCTGTCTTGCTAGGGTTTTGCTCTGCTTCCCGTTCACATTTCTTGTGTGTATGGACCAGAGTGCGTGCCAGTCTTGCTTCTTCTCCTTCTCTTCCCTGGCTTTAGGCTTGTTAACTAAACTTGAGGTGCCTGTGGCTGGGGCATAGGGGGAGGGGGGAGTCTGTGCAGTGCTCAACAAGCTTAACTGTGTGGTGCTCAGACTCCAACCCACAACCTATACCCAGCGTAAAGCTTAAGTCCCCTATGGAATCGAAAAAAAGGATTTAACAGGTAAGCTATACCTCCCAACATGACCCATTCCAGGAGGGTCAAAATGCTCTTTCCCTGGACTTCCTTCTTACTTTGATTGCTGTTCCCTGTGTTGAACTAGTTAATTGAGTAGAAAGGTGTTTCAACATGTAATCACAATCATACATTGAGAGGGAAGTCCATGGACAGAGCACTATGTTCTTCCTAGAATGGGTCATGTGAAGGTATGGGTCAGCACATAAATCTCCTTTTTTGTTGGACGGACAAATCCGTTGTGTGTGTGAAGTAGCCCTTAGGGGTTAGGATACTTACCTAATCCAGTGGGGATTCTGACTGTTGGGATGCCGCTGTTTGCATTCTCACCTCTAGCATCCCGACCACCGGGAGCCCGTACCCAACCCGTTTTCCCTCCTGACGTCAACACAAAAAGATTTTGTTTTGATGTGACACGCAAAAGGGCCACGTAAAGTTGTCCGTGAGCAAAACAGTCTCCACTTAGGTCAACTCCAGCCACTTTACGTGTCTGTCCCTGTGTTTTATTTATTGTCATGCCAAAGCAGACTACCGGGAGTTGGACTCATTTGAACTTAAGGAGTCGTTTTTCACATAAATGAAAGATGAAAGGTGGTAAAAGGGAAAAGCTGAAATGTTGCATCAGTAAACAGGGCTTACATTAATTTTTCTGGAGAAACCGGATAATACATCTCAATCTCTACCTGGTAGAATATAAAGTCCATCGTTGTTATACATCTTTAACGTTTTAGACAGCGTAAACCAAGAAACTGCTGGGATGCCCATTTTTTCATTGACTTCACTAAAATAGTCACTGCTAGGCTCCATTTTGTCAAACATTAATGTTTCATACTCCTAATCCTTCATAGACAAATGTTCTATAGTGAAAACTGCATCAAAATCCATCCAGTGGTTCTTAAGATTAGCCAGAACAAACAGACAGTATAAAATAAAGTCCCTGGGGGGCATCTATATATAGATGTTTGCTGTACTTAATGAACCCACAGAAGTCTAGCTTTCATACAACACTGTTTTTAACATTGACCTGTGGCTGTCCAGATTTCGTGTCACTCTACTGCAAGACAAAGACGGCTTGGCCATATACATACCTCCCAACATTTGAGTCTCTGAGGTCGGGACTACTGTCCGTGCTCCCAAAAAAGGCACATGGCCTAGCGGCACGCCCCCTTTTCAATCACTAATGCGCGTGCCCAGCATCTCCGAGATGCTGGGCTGCTCACAGGATTCCTACCCGGACTGCTCACCCGCTGCGCCCCCCCCCCCACTGTAGGACACTGCGCCCCGCAGGTGGGACAGTGGAACAGTCCCAAAAAAACGGGACTATCCCGCTGAATGCGGGACAGTTGGGAGGTATGCATATATCTTACTGTCATTTTTCCCCAATAGGCCGGTGGCCTTATGGGCTGCTTGGAGGCAGTATGATTATTATTTATTTGGTTTAGCTTCTTAATTTATTATTAATAAATTATTATTTTTATTATTTTTTTTTTCAGTGTGGGGGGCTAATCAGGGCTGGTCCTGATATCTCCCTGTCTAATGGTGGCTGGCACCTCCCCAGGGACCAGCCACATTCATGTTCCTTGCTCCTAGCAATGTGAGCACTATGCGGTGTCAGGGACAAGTATTGGCCTACTGCCTGACAGATGCCACTATAGTGCAACATGGGTGTTAGCTATGTGCAATTCGCCACCACCGGAACTCAGTAACTACGTGTGTTGACCTTTTCTAATCATAAGTAGCTATGTGGATATGTAACTAGGACAGTGTTTTGCATGCGTTTCTCACTAGTATGTTTTCTACATTTATGGTAGTTACTAGGATACTCCCTGTATTATATTGCAGTCACTAGCATGCTGTCTGTATTGTGTGGCAGTCAATAGGATGCTCTTTGATTGTTTGGTGGCCACTGGGATGCTTCGAGAATTATATGGAGGTCACCAGGATGCTCTCTGGTTTGCTCCCTGCAATAGATGGCTACCACTTGGATGTTCTGACTATCATGTAATGGTCAATAGGATGTCCTTTGTATTTTTATGACAGTCTCTAGGATGCATTCTCTATTTTATGGCCATTTAATTGTATGGCAGTCACTAGAATTATATGCTTGTCATTAAGATGCAGTCTGTATCTTATAAAATATTGCTCTCTGTATTGTATGGTGATCACTAAGATGCTTTCCATATTATATGGCGGTCATTAGGATGCTCTCTGCATCGTATATTGCAAAACTTCATTCCACTGCCTCCCCCTCTCCATTAACCACTTCCCAGTCAACTACTTGAAAGTGATGAGGCTTATAAGTACTGTAGCCATCTGCCTCCATTGAGTACAACAAGGATGTCTGCACTGCACCATACATCAGCAGACCCCTCTGCTGGTATAGTATTTGTGTTGTGCAATTTTATAATGTAGCTACAAGCTAGTGTACACATCCAAAAGTTAGCTGCTGAGCCGACAAACATACCACACACAACGTTTGTTGTTGTTAATACTACTAGACAACAAACTAGTGAAGTCTGACTTCTCAGCCCAGCAGCCCTGATCTTTGTCTCTGAAAGGAAGGGGAGTAACTAAGGAAATGAAAGAGCAGGCCAGGGTGTGGGCGCCACAGGAGTGATTCACTTGTAAACAAGCGCACATCAGCCTTCCAGGCATTCTGGGCGGACTCGGCGGGGAGAGGAGACCAAACAATGGCGTGACCAGTGTACTGCTGGTGGTGAGATGACTGACAGCAGCAAGTGCGGCTAGCTAGACCTGCACCACGGCCGCTGCTAGGCTAGTCTAGCACAATGTTTTTTTTTTTTTAGCAAAACAGATTCAGTTGCCTAATGGTGGAGCCGGCCTGGTCTGCTAAGCATACGTTGTTATATACAGTAATGATACCAGGGTAGAGCAGGAAGGTACTGCTGTGTATGATATGCAAGGTACAAAATCATCCCTCCCAAATCCACACGAACAAGCTATTTCAAGTATGAAGGGTAGGGGGAAATATAGAAATACAATAATGCTGCTTTGATAACTTATCACATTACTAGACTATGAATGTAATAGGGATTTGTTACAGGAAATTCCTTGCTCTGAATCTGTGACCATATTAGGTAGAAGGACCCAGGCACTGTGCAGTGTGGGAAAGGCAGAACCTCTCATGAGATAGACAATGCATGTGTGAAGACAGATAGACATGGTAATCAGACAATGCACATCATATTCTTTTGAAAAATTAGGAGATAACTCAGCAGCAACAAAGGGAATGTCACCAATATAAATGAATGCAAATAAAACCAGATTTGGAATGTTAATCAAATTACAAAAGAAATTAAAGCCATGAAATATAAAAACAGAATTAAACTTGAACTCAAAATTCACAGAGAAAACTAAGCGAAACAAATGTGGGTAAAGTACAAACTGTTGTCATGGGTTCAGGGATGTGAAAGACGTGACAGTGCTTTGGGAACACTATTTCCCTGCACACGTCATATCCTGCGCACATTCTCACGTGTTCTGCTCAGAAGGTTTTTTTACAAAAAAATAAATGCAGAAATCTTATTTCCACTAAATATTTAAAAGTGTAATTTCTGTATAATTGCTTTGCTTCCAAGTGTAGTATTAACAACAAATAATCCACATTATAGGCAACAAAGCACCAATGCCTAGTAAATGAAAATAATTCCATAGAGCATAAATTCTATATTGTATAGAGACATATATAGCTATGGGATCTATTATCCTGAATGCTGGGTTTCTCCTGAGAATGCTTGGAGTACAGTGCCGTTATATAATAAAAAAAAAATATTACATATATATATATATATATATATACACACACACATATATATATATATATATATATACACACACATATATATATATATACACACACACACACACACATATATATATATATATATATATACACACACACACATATATATATATATATACACACACACACACATATATATATATATATACACACATATATACATATATATATATATATACACACATATATACACATATATATATATATATATATATATACACACACACACCTATATATATGCACATATATACACACACATATATACAGCCTTATTTCAAAATAGGATAAATTAATTTTTGTCCTCAAACTTCTACACACAATACCCCATAATGACGTGTAAAAAGTTTGAGATTTTTGCAAATTTAACAAATAAAAAAAAAAAAAAACACTAAGAAATCACATGTACATAAGTATTCACTGCCTTTGCGTTGAAGCTCAAAGTTTAGCTCAGGTGCATCCTGTTTCCACTAATCAACCTTGAGATGTTCCTAAGGCTTAATTGGAGTCCACCTGTGGTAAATTCAGTTGATTGGACATGATTTTGAAAGGCATACACCTGTCTATATAAGGTCCCACACTTAACAGTGCATGTCAGAGCACAAACCAAGCATGAAGTCCAAGGAATTGTCTGTAGACCTCCGAGACAGGATTGTCTTGAGGCACAAATCTGGGGAAGGGTACAGAAAAATATCTGCTGCTTTGAAGGTCCCAATGAGCACAGTGGCCTCCATCATCCATAAATGAAACAAGTTTGGAACCACAAGGACTCTTCCTAGAGTTGTCTGTCTGTCTAATCTGAGTGATCAGGGGAGAAGGGCCCTAGTCAGGGAGGTGACCAAGAACCCGATGGTCACTCTGTCAGAGCTACAGCATTCCTCTGTGGAGAGACGAGAACCTTCCAGAAGAACAACCATCTCTGCAGCAATCCACCAATCAGGCCTGTATGGTAGAGTGGCCAGACGGAAGCCACTCCTTAGTAAAAAGCACATGGCAGCCCACCTAGAGTTTGCCAAAATGCACCTGAAGTACTCTCAGACCATGAGAGACAAAGATTGAACTCTTTGGCATGATTGCCAGTGTTCTGTTTGGAGGAAACCAGGCACCGCTCATCACCAGGCCAATACCATCCCTACAGTGAAGCATGGTGGTGGCAGCATCATGCTGTGGGGATGTTTTTCAGTGGCACGAACTGGGAGACTAGTCAGGATAGAGGGAAAGATGAATGCAGCAATGTACAGAGGCATCCTGGATGAAAACCTGCTCCAGAGCGCTCTTGACCTCAGACTGGGGCGACTGTTAATCTTTCAGCAGGACAACAACCCTAAGCACACAGCCAAGATATCAAATGAATGGCTTCAGGACAACTCTCTGAATGTCCTTGAGTGGCCCAGCTGGAGCCCAGACTTGAATCCGATTGAACATCTCTGGAGAGACCTGAAAATGGCTGTGCACCGATGCTTCCCATCCAACCTGATGGAGCTTGAGAGGTGCTGCAAAGAGGAATGGGTGAAACTGGCCAAAGATAGGTGTGCCAAGCTTGTGGCATCATATTCAAAAAGAATTGCTGCCAAAAGTGCATCAACAAAGTATTGAGCAAAGGCTGTGAATGCTTATGTACATGTGATTTCTTAGGTTTTTTTTATTTTTTTTATTAAATTTGCAAAAATTTCAAAAAAAACTTTTTACATTATGGGGTATTGTGTGTAGAATTTTGAGGAGAAAAATTTATTTATTCCACTTTGGAATAAGGCTTTAACATAACAAAATGTGGAAAAAGTGACGCGCTGTGAATATTTTCCGGATGCATGCATGCATAAATATTTTAGGGATGCGCAGGCTCGGATTAGTTCGGATTTTCCTGCCAAGTTCAGATTTTTCCCGGCAAAAATCGGGTCTCAGAAAGATGTAAAATGTCATCTTTCATGGACAAACATCATTCCTGGACAAAAGTCCATGAAAGATGATGAATTGTGTAGCAGTGATCCTCAATGTACCTGTTATTACGGGGAAATATTTGGCAATCATATCTCTGTCGGACTTTACTGCTGAGCAGCAGCAATTTACTCTTTCCCTTCTAGTTTTTGGAGCTTCCAGGCTAAAAAGTTTACAGGTATATAGGTATACAAATATATAACATACAGTTCATCAGAGTTGTTTATCAATGTTTCAACTTTTTCAGGGACTCTAATGCACTTTACTTCCCTGTTCTGAATGTTTTTCATACCAGCTAGGAAATGAATGGAGTGAGTTACCTGCATTTGCCTGTAAATTCAGATTGAGAAGGTCCTTCATTCCACATTCTGGTCCCACTTCTCCAGTGTAGCTGGAGGTACGTGCACAAAACATAAGTCTGCACTCCTTTTCCTCCTCAGTGTTGTTGTTTATAACTGCAAATACGTCAAAATCACAACCATTGTTCATCCCCTCTGATACTTTAATCTTGATACTGATCCCAGAGGGGATCTCCTCCGTCTGTCTTTTTGGAACAGTAGAGAACTGATTTGCTTTTTCAAACACCCGCCTTTCATCTTCAGAGCCTGGGGGCAAGATAGAAAATCCCTGTTAAAATATAATTACTTGTTTGGGTAACACTTATAAAGGCTTTCATTCCAGCTCTCAATGGTTCATTGGGTTGTATCTATGAAGAGTGAGCAATATGCGTGTTATGATTATTCATCTTTCTCTATGGCTCAGTAATAGATGAAGGAAAGTTTATCTTGTATACCTCTATAAATCCCATCAGATCACGCGATTCTCTCTAAAAGCAGTACATTTGCTTATTATCAAAGAACAGCTGTTAGCGGCTATGTATACTATGGAAATGATTTACAAAGATCATCATCCTCAAAACTCAATTGTTTTGCACCAGTGAGCAGTGATAAACTAACCCTGTGCACACTAAGGTCCAGTTCTCAGCAACTAACTTCGGAGCAGCCTCCGCTAACTGAAAGTGGGCCTTGGGGTTGTGCTGGGAAACGGAAAATCCTTAGGATGTGCACTGTAAGTCCAACCACCTCCCCTTTACTACCACCACTTTACACTGAATGCATTTATATTTTTCTCCTTTAAAATACTGATTACAGTAGTTTAAAGGTTGGTACACACTACAACGATATATGTACAGATCGAGTGATCTGCAGATATATCTGTAGATGGTTGTTCATATACACTGAACGACCATCATCTTCCAGGCAGCCATCTGCCATCAGATGTACAACACAGCCAACATGATGTGTCATAACGACGTCATTCACAGACACATCGCTGGTACACACTGGCCGACGGACACCAGTTATATTGGCCGATCAATTGATCAGCCAATATATCAGTCAGTGTGTACCCAGCTTAACCTTATTCATTGCCTAAATAAATGTTGAGAGAAATAGTAAATGTACCCACTGGTGTGGAACTTTGATGCCTATTATACAAATAAACAAACCAATTTGCAAACAAACTTTTTTTGATTTTTTAATTGCGTATTTTTATTGGTCCCTAAAGGTAATTTTAAAAAATTCAGCAAAAATGCACCTGCCGCTACTTTGCACAATGAATAAAACACCTGCCCCATACTTGGGGACCCCACCATAAATAATTTAGTTTGGCAATTTTTTTACCTATTTTTTTTTTTTTTTTTTTTTAAACCCAAAAAATGATTATTATTTTTTTTTAATGGTGTCCCGATTCTTTTTGGGACATTTTTTGTTAACATTTCCTTTGAAGGGGACATTCCGAAAACTACAGGCTATTTTTTATAAGCCTACACCCCCAAACCCCTTTTCTGCAATTTTTTTCACTTGCTATAGTGATTTGAAAAATTATCCCTGTTCTTTTTAAAAATGACCCTTGACCCCATTTAAGGAAAAAAACAGGAATTTTCGGGAAATATGCCTGGGACCCCCCTAAAGATGTCCAGACATGGGGGATCGCTATGGGAAACCCCGTTTTTGCCTGCAAAAGAAAGTCGGGTTTTTAAATAGCTTTGCCAGGTGTTTTTTCCTGCCGCGGCTATTAGAAACCCGACTTCCTTCAGGAGTTAAAGATGGGGGTACCCATAGTGATCCCCCATGTCTAGACATCATTAGGGGGGTCCCTAGAATATTTCCTGAAAATTCCCGTTTTTGTTAACCTGTAAAAATTTAGAAACAAAATGACATAAGGTGCCCCCCCAATAGCCAAAACAGCCCCAGGCTTGCCAGCCAGTGGTGGTTTCTAAAAATATGGAGAACAAAATGTGTAGGGTTCCACCATATTTTAGAAACCAACACCAGGCTGCAGGGACTAGTGCTGGTTTTAAATATAGGGGGCAAAAACGACGTGGGGTACCCCCTATATTTAAGACCAGCACCAGACCCAAATGACTGGGGTGTAATGCCACAGCCCGGAGACCCAATCACCGGGGCTCCAGGTCCAAAGCATTACACCCCAAGTCGGTCAGCGCAAGCCGGTGATCTCGGGGGAGTTGGGGACGCCCCAAAAAAGGGTCCCCCCTCTCCCGAGCACCACAAGCTTACGCTGAAGACCGGGGCTCATCCCCATACCCCTGGAGCGGTGGGTATGGGGGTAATAGGGGGGCCAAATAATGTAACACTATTGTAATTTACAGTGGAACTACAAGTGCCAGCATGCCTGCCATTTTGCACTTGTGGAACTACAAGTGCCAGCAGACATGCGGCACCTGTAATTTCACTGTAAAATAAATAGTTAAAAAAAGACAAAACACACACACCGTGACCAGTATAAGTTTATTACACACACCTACCCATTCACACATACTTACCTATACCAGATGTTCTGTCCTCTTCTCCAGTAGAAATCCATGTTGAGTGGCCCTGCAAAGAAAGATTTCATACTCGCCTACATCCAGTGCTGGTCTCCGCAGTAATCCAAGGCAGTTTAAAAAAAAACAAACGACTGTACCCGATCCACGCAACACAGCTATCTGTATGTGTGTTGCCACACATACAGATATCTCCCGAATGGCCGCTGCCGGCACTTCACAGGGCATTGCAGTCCGGTGTGCCAATCAGCGGCAGTGCTGACTGTAGAGCGCCCGCTGATTGGCTCCGGCTACTGACAGTTCCCACATGGTGTGACTCGCCCCCGTGGGAACGGTCAGTAGCCGGAGCCTATCAGCGGCCGTGCTACAGTCAGCGCGGCCGCTGATTGGCTCTCAGGACTGCAAGCTCCGAAGATGTGCCGTCAGCTGGCATTCGGGAGTTATGAGTATGCGTGGGAACACACATATTCATAGCTCGTTCGTGGCTCGGGTAAGGCGTTTTTTGTTTTGCCAAGTACGTGGATTACTGCGGAGACCAGCGCCAGGATATAGGTGAGTATGTATGTGAATGGGTAGGTGTGTGTAATAAACTTATACTGGTCACGATGTGTGTGTTTTGTCTTTTTTTAACTATTTTACAGTGAAATTACAGGTGCCGCATGTCTGCTGGCACTTGTAGTTCCACAAGTGCAAAATGGCAGGCATGTTGGCACTTGTAGTTCCACTGTAAAGTACAATAGTGTTACATTATTTGGCCCCCCTATTACCCCCATACCCACCGCTCCAGGGGTATGGGACGAGCCCCGGGCTTCAGCATAAGCCTGTGGTGCTCGGGAGAGGGGGGACCCTTTTTTGGGGGGTCCCCAACTCCCCCGAGATCACCGGCTTGCGCTGACCGACTTGGGGTGTAATGCTTTGGACCTGGAGCCCCGGTGATTGGGTCTCCGGGCTGTGGCATTACACCCCGGTCGGTTGGGTCTGGTGCTGGTCTTAAATATAGGGGGAACCCCACGTCGTTTTTGCCCCCTATATTTAAAACCAGCACTAGTCCCTGCAGCCTGGTGTTGGTTTCTAAAATACGGTGGAACCCTACACATTTTGTTCCCTGTATTTTTAGAAACCACCACTGGCTGGCAAACCTGGGACTGGTTTAGCTATTGGGGGGATCTTATGTCATTTTGTTTCTAAATTTTTACAAATTTTTTTTACAGGTTAACAAAAACGGGAATTTTCGGGAAATATTCTAGGGACTCCCCTAATGATGTCTAGACATGGGGGATCACTATGGGTACCCCCATTTTTAACTCCTGAAGGAAGTCTGGGTTTCTAATAGCTGCGGCAAGTGCATAAATGCGACTTTGAAGAAAGTGGTGCAGAAGAGCATTTAGATTTTTTTGGGGGGAAAAATAACTATGCCCAGCAAATTTGGGGTACTTGAAAATGGGCGTCAGCATATTTTAAAGTTGCTAAAGAGACTTGAAAAAAATCTTGAAAAACCCACTTGCGCAAGGAGCTGCAATGAAAAAAACACCTGGGGCATACAGAGTAAAGTTTGCTATTTTTTAACTTTGGTCCTCAACATTTTTTTTTTGGGCCCCCAAATTCAAAGTGCTTTTTTTGGGGTGTCCCGATTTTTTTTTTTTTTTTTACACAGATCGTTTCAAGGGGTCATTCTGAAGGGTGCAGGCTATTTTTTTTTTAAGCCTGCACCCCTAAACTCCAATTCTGCACTTTTTTTCGCCACCTATTCAGTGGTGAAAAGTTATCCCCATTTTTTTTCAAAGACTTTTGGAACCTGCGAAAAGTCTTTGAACTTGAATACAGTGTAAAAGCAAAACCTGCGTTAATGACGTCATAGGTGCGAAAACAGTTTTCGCTCCCATGTTGAATACCCCTATATGTGGTGACTGAGAGACTGGCATAGGCAGAGGGAAGGAGTTGGGTGAAGTGAAGGCAGTCTCAAAGTCTGCTTCTCCACAAGTGTCAGCGTTATACTCTGCAAATCTTTTTGCCTTTGTAGAAATCAAGGAATGTTTAAACAAACTGAGATGCACAGCAGTTCCAATGCTGTATTTACACTGCTGATCTATTTTGCAACCTGCAAGTTATTGCCTCTATGTACATTTTAGTCAATGACCATTTGCAGTTTCCCTGGCACACAGACAAAGGTATTCTCAATACAGTTATAGATGACACCATTTTTTGAGAGTTATTTACAAATGAAGGTTGAAGGGACAAATCTCTTTTTATATAAATTACATTTTAACTATAGATGTGTCCTCACGCACCTAGCATCTATATACCATATATGCGGGAGGCGCCTGATGTGAATGAGACTCAGAGGAGCAGCATACAGTATTATTCTTCGAATTGTGCATCTTATTCGAATTGCAGATATAGCGAGAACATTCACAGTGTACTAAAGACGCTGGGTTGTCACTTAACTGCACAGGAATTATTTTTAAACCTGTACAAAGTTGCAGATGAGGCACCACAGAGCTTGGTGTGCGGAAATACTGCGGACACTTGCATTGGTGCCCTTCTTACAGATTCAGACTCAATCGCACACAGATATACAAATGTCGCACATCACATTGATAAGTGCAAGCTAGGAATTTAGTTTTGTCTCTTCCAGTTTTTTGTTTATGCGAATACGACCCACATTGAGTGAAAAAAAGGGCCGGGCAGACCAAGATGGGCTATTTAGCTCGACTTGAACACTATCTGTATGTGCCATCCCTTCTGCATGGCATATATCTGGTGTCATTGGGTATATTAGTTGAGTTTGCTAGTTCTGATGCCGTTACTTTGATGTTCTATAAAAAAAACAACGTATCTATTGTAAGAACCACCTTGGATTTCTGTTATCTGTATAAAAGTAGTCAGATTCCAGTTTCGTCTTTTTATACTGTCACAGAACTCCTTTTGTGAGTTCTAAAAATCCATACAATTTTCAGTAGGGAGCGCAATAGCCCATACATAACACTGCCCCTGGTAGACAGATGATCACTGATGTAGTAGAATGTTTCCATTGCAAATTACAACTTGTAAAAAAACCAAAGGTCCTCTCAGCTATAAGACTTATACAAAACAAGCATTGTTATATTAAAAAACCTAGGGACACAAGTCTGACCTAAAAAATAAGCAACTGCAAGGAAGCAAATAATAAAAATCTAACTTTTACAGCTGTTGGCACTTGGATGCTGAAACATTCAGGAACCTAACAAGCACCTTTGTGACGTGTGCGTTTGTAGCAGAAATAGGAATATGCTGCCAGTACTAGGAAAGTTCCTGTATAAGGTCTGCATACTAGAGTTCCACCTCAATTAGCTTTACCTCTGCAAAGCCAAATCTGACTAAATTAAACATTCCATAGCAGACACATCATTTCACCATATCCTCCAGCTTGCAGGCATATAATACATACTTTGGCCACTTTGTTGAGAGGTTTACTATACAGCCCCAACTAATCAGTGTACACAGGAATCATTCCATGTACAGTGTAGCCCTCCAAGTCCCAGTAGATCTCTAATCCCATAGGGCAGATACCAGTGCAATCATATGTGTATCAAGCTGCCATCATGCGCTACTCTTAGCTTTCTGGCCTGGGCTCCTATGTATCCCATTTCCCAGTAAAGTTCTTATTTACACTTAACATGTTTGACTTACAACTTACAATGCTTATTTTCACTTAATTCAAACATATGTGACCTGCACGTCTCCTATTGATTAGGGTCATCAAGTATGAATTGGGACCCTTATAGATGGCTTACATGCAACTAGCACTGTCATTGTTAGTGGTGATGTCTACCTATCGTCCAATAGTCATTTAGTACCTACCTGAAAATTTATCTGAGAGACTTGCCGGCATCGGCTAGATCCTGTCGAGTTTGCCTAATATTTTAAAGTGGCAATTATATAAAAGGCAAACAAAGTTGGTTTTGCCTTTTAAATGATTGACACTTTAAAACATCAGGCAGACTCGCTGGGATCTCACCTCTGCCTCCAATCGCCCTTGGACTGATATCAGCCTGATCCTCTGAATAATGTAGGAGTTTATCATGCACATTTCCCTCACATAGTTTCACTTACCCTCCGCATACTTGTAGTGGTCGGTGATGTCTACTCTGCTTTCCTTCCCCACTGCTTTAGTGCTGATGTTTTTTCCAATTTGTGCAGTGTAGATTGTCGGCTTGTTGGTACCATCTTTTTGTTTCACATAGTAAAGCAAATCTGCATTTACTTCGGCAAATACAAATGGGACATCATATTTCAGATCAAGGTCACCCTCCTTAACGGCAATAACAGGAGTAGGACCACAGCAGAAAACACCTGCAAGATAGACAATGATAATTTGTAAAGAACTACAGCATATAGGAAAATATAGATATAATCCACACTATTCTACCAGGATAGGTCTGGGTTTTGACGCTCAAAATGGTTTCTATAAAAAAAACAAAAAAAAAATGTAGACTGGACAGTCATCATGCCGTAGAAGTGTCCTGATTATCTGTTTCGAAACTCATACAGAGAGGTATATTTACTAAAGTGCGGGTTTTTAGAAGTGGAGATATTGCCCATAGCAACCATTCAGATTCAAGCTATTATATTCTAGAAGGAGCTAGATAAATGTTAAGTAGGATCTGATTGGTTATGGGCAACATCACTACTTCAATAAACCTGCACTTTAGTAAATATACCCCAGGCTCTAAACAAAGAGACACAAACAGTAACACTAGAAACGCCACTGATAGAGGGAATAACACATTGATATGAGAATTTGCCAAGCAGCTGACATAAGAAACAAACCCTATTTCCAAATCATGAGGAACAACATGTAACCACAGTGAAAGACATGAGAAGAGATAATCAGATCTCATTTCCCACCTTCACTCTTCTCTTGAGGCGTTGGATCAACAGCCTGCCACCCATTGTAGCTTTCACCTAGATCAGGACGGCTCATCCATGCTTCAACCCAACAGTGGAAGTTCCTTTAATGCAAGTGGGATAGAAAATTAACCTAATTTCATTTGAGCAATATTTTTGTATTGATTTCAATTCATAATACCATTAATTTGGTTCATCTATATAATAAGCGAGAAAGCGTGTCTGTCCATATTTTTGTACTTTATGTACAGCCAGAGTTTTGACCTAGCTCCACCATATTTGGAAGGGTGTTGTAGTTTGACCATGATTAGGTTTTTTGCCTAGGTTTAAACTTTGTCAGGGCGCACACTGTCACACAATCGCTAAAAATAGGGACACTCTTAGGCCGGGTACACACCTGCACGATATCGTCCCTATCTGGCCAAATCGGGCATATCGTGCAGTGTGTATGCCCGATTTGCGCGCTCCAGCGGACGCATGCAATATTGTGTGATTGTCGATCATTAAATCGTGCAATGTGTACCAGCAATCATGCGATGTTCAGGGTTAAGGCAAATCGCCCCGAACATCAGCACGATTGCCGGTCATTCAGGTGTGTACCCACCCTTAAATTATGCATTCCAAGATCTTAAAAGGGTTAAAAAAAAACAAAAAAACACACATTTGCCCCCACACAGAGCCAATTCGGGTTTTGCCACACAGTTATATACTGGACGGGCCCACCTTGTGTGTGTGATTGGGTGCAGGGGGAGTGGCAGCCACAAAGTAAGCTCGGGCACAAAAGCAGCCGCACCCCTTGCACCCATGGTAGTTACGCCACTGCAAGCATGTTAGCAAACAGTGGGGTCCTTTTCAGGATGATCTAAACAAATAAAGGCTGACTGGGAACTTCAGGGTCCAGTCTTCAACCCGGCAATGCTGGGTATCCCAGCTAGTAATAAGTATACAGTATGTATTGTACATTCTGTGATGTCTAGCTATCTAGATCCTGGGCATACAGGATTTTGTTTTGTTCAGCCACTAGTATCCATACCAGATTATCTCTTTTTGTTTCTTCTGCATTCCCCCTTGCTCATCAATGTACTGTTCTATCAACAAATTACGGTTGGTATCATGGGCAGAGTTATAGTTGGTGATGACTCGTGCTGGGATGCCGAGGCACCGTAAAACTGAGAAAAAAATAACAAATTACCTTAAAGAATAAGGATTGGCAAAATTATTACATTACGGTCTATTTTCTTACCTGAACAGGCAACTGCAGCAAAGACCCAGCATTGTCCATATCGCACCGCCTGACACCCGAACTTTCTCCAGCGCCGCAGGATATCCACACTGCCGATCCAGAACATGGGGCTGAACCCATCGTCGTAACAGTTGTCCCATCGCCCATACAGGACCCCTCTGTCAGCATCATTACAGTTCACCTGCAGGACCATGGGCGAATCTCATAGGTATCAACATGCTGGGTTTGCAAAGTTATGCTCTATACCATAAGAGGTGCGACACATTGAAATCGCATTTCAGGAGCCACCAAACTACTGAAATACGATATAAGTTGAGACACTTATCTAAGCTCATACTCCTACATTGTCCAAATATCAGAAATATGCTGTCAGTTCTTCAAATTACAAGGATACTTATGACACCATGGGAAAGATTTCTGGACTGCAGCTGTGTGTTTAATATATATGTACTTCACTTTTTTATTTTCATTCTTTATATGCAGCTGCTCCTAACTATCTCTTTACACTGCACTTTTCTTACTATGGTGGTGCCCTGGGGCGGCTTGGCTGGGCCAGTTTTGGGGGGTCCTGCGCTCTGGATTTGAACCTTAGTATGTTAGGGACCTACCCGAAAGAGGTTACCTGGATATGGTGGGTAGGTCCATAACCTTGGCCATGATTATGCTAAAAACCTCTATTGATTGCAAAATTTTATTGCATTTATATATATTATTAATAATTTGGAGTTGTGCACCTGAGATTTGCCTGTTTCTGTGCCTACTTATGACACCACAATGTGTACTAGGACTTGTGTACTCACCATTGCACTGACGACACGGCTAATGTACACCGGGTCATTACGCCGGGAACAGTCCTTGTTGGAGTCAATATTGTATTTGGGGTTGGCATCTAACAGCTGGAGACAGGCTTCTAGAACACCATCTTCAAACTGACAAGAATAGAAGAATGAAAAACAAATGGCCTCCATTATAAATTTTATATTTAATTTGAGACCATCATATTTAAATATTGTTTAAAGTAGACCTTGTCCTAATTCCCAATATATCTCCTGGTGACGGGATAAAGTATATGATAATTATTACTTTGCTTAGTAAATAGACCCCATAGTTTTGATACAGTGTTAGGAGACAGTGTGATAGTGATAAGGTGCCAGCCAATCAGATCCTATCACTTTCACTGTCTCCTAACACTGCTTAGTAAATAGACCCCTATGTGTTCTGTAGTCTTTGTCACACAAGGTGTCTTGGAACTTAGCAATGCAATAAGTTCAAACTATGGGACTAAGTCTGAGCTGCAGGTAAAGTGTCTGCAGTTGCTGGGCAGCTGAGGAAGCCTGATTTACTACCTTATGCTAATGTGAGAATCTGTAGAGCTAAAGTGGGAACTGTGCCATCAATAGATTTTACACCAGCCGCCACAAACCATCATCAATGTTGGCACTTGCACCATTCCCATGCTAGGTGTAAGAGTCAGTCAGAAACGGGCTTCCCTTCCCCATAGGCATGACTCACAGAGCTTTAGATACACGCCCATGGGTAGTTCCGTGTGCTCGCATTTTCGCCGCCCTGTTCCCACCCCAAAATGCCCTATTTCTCAGAAAAGACAGATTCAGCCAAGTTCTGTCTGATCCAGAATAAGACGGGTGCGAATGCGCTGTATGCAAAAACTCACCATTTGGGTCTGTGCAGAGAGATCTATGCACAGAGGCCCTATAAGTGCAAGTTTGTATCTTGGCAAAACCATGGTAAACTGCAGGGGAGTCAAAATTTAACACGTGCAGACAGATTTAAAGTTGAGGTGATGCGGTCTGTGTCAAAATAAAGAAGTCAGGCAATATTCTCCCTGCATGTAAAAAAAGCGTAAAAAGAAATTGCCCTTACACCCAGGGCCAGATAACCCACAATGTGGTGGGCACGCCTCAATTATTGCGTACACCAACGGGGCCGCTGTTCAGCTGCCGGGTGGGCGGGCATTGTTGTCGGGGGGGGGGGGGGGGGGGGGGGGAGATAATCTGCCTGACATTGCTGCCTTCAAGCTTGGGCGTGGTGTGTGCAGAGCCACCCGTGCTGATGGGGAGTTGGGGTGGGCACCAGATCAGTGATGTATTGTGCCCATTAACTTTAGCCCTGACCCCAGGACAGCAGAAAAGGAAAAGGGACTCCACCATTCAGGACTAGGGCCATTCAGGAGTGACCTCCATTGATAGTTGCCATCGATGGCAGCAGTGACACAAACTATCAATGGTAACAAACTATCACTGGTAACAGACTATGGGCCTGATTCAGAGCCGCTCGTAAGCGGCCGCTCGTTCGCTCCGAGAGATGTTTGCCCAACTGCGCATGCGTACGGATCGTAATACGCATGCGCGAACCAGTCAGTGCGGCCGAAAATCGTGTGCTCGCAAAATAGCGAATGCCTGCTATTTTGAGTGACCGAATGAGGCGTTTGTGGGTGGTAACAGGGGAAGGTGCTTGAAAACGGGGAGTGGAGATCCGAACGCAGGCGTGCTTAAAGGTCAAAACGGGCGTTTTTAAGGGTGTGCATAATTAATACAGCAGCGTCATTGACCACGTCACTGGGTTATTTTATAGCCAGAACTGCTCGCAAAATTGTGGTAGCAAAAACCAACCACAAGAATAGCGAGCAGTTCATACCCTGGCCGATGTACTCGATTAATCTAATAAATAGCGGACATGACGTAGAATGCGAGCGGCCAGGGGGCGTATTTTTTCAAAAAACGACAAGTTTTGTTCGCTCGTTCAGACAGAGGCGTGAACAGACCGCAAAGAGCGAACGGTTGATTTGAATAGCCACCCCTATTTTCTGGACGAGCGAGCGCTAATTGCGTCCGGCTCTGAATCAGGCCCTATATGCACCATCGATGGATTTGCACATCAAAAGGTCCACACATGCGCAGAAAGGAGAGCCCATGTGGCTGTGCAGTTTCCTTTGCACAAGCGTGGTGGCTGGGCAACTTCGTTCAACTTCTG
This sequence comes from Taudactylus pleione, assembly GCA_031769625.1. Classification (NCBI taxonomy): domain Eukaryota; kingdom Metazoa; phylum Chordata; class Amphibia; order Anura; family Myobatrachidae; genus Taudactylus; species Taudactylus pleione. The sequence goes on along the minus strand of JAUIMM010000255.1, from coordinate 2,768,588 downwards.
ACACTGGGAAGGGGCCTGGGGGTGGAGTAACACATCCCAACACACTGTATGAGTCAGGGGCGGTGGAGGACTGCTGACTGACAGCCTGTCCCTTCCCAGTTACCAGTGTGTATGTCTCAGAGTGCCACCACAGTCGCCAGTTTGTATATCTTTTTTAATGTATAAAAATTTTTTAAATGGTTTTGTTTCTACCATGGAAATTAAAGCCTAAAGTCTGTTTTAGTAAAGCAGTAAGTTAACCCTTACTGCTTCAGGCAAGTATTACATGCTGCCACCAAAGGAGATGGGCCCGTACCGTAGCCTCAGTAGCCCCTCGACCCACGAGAGTAGAAGTTTCCAAACAGGACATTCCTTCCTGCTACCCTGTTCTACAGATTCCATCTCAAGTGGCTGAGTACCAGGGGTTGGAGGAGTGTGTATTGAGCCCTGATTGGAGGCCTCATAAAATTTTATTCCGTCTCTGCTTACACACCTAGCATTGAAGCATGTTGCATACCGGTGCACATTTGTACCTTTTAGTTGGATCTGCTAACAACACTAAATGAGGCCCTATATATGTAAGTTGCAGTCTTGTTAATAATTGCCCAGCACTTGATCAACCAAAAGGATAATCAGGCTGCTCCGAGGGTGTCCCTAAGATGACAACTGTGTAATAAAATGAAGAACTCATTCACTCAATGCTGGTGTGGAAGTTACTGCAGCTGAAACTGGTAAGAGTGTAAAATTTGACTGTAGACAGTTATCAGTCTGCAAAGTAGTAATAGTGGCAGATATAGCCTCCCTACCCCTTTGTTCTATGATAGAGCTCATTTCCCCTTCATGCTAGGGACCTGGAAGTGATGCAAGTGAGGGCGGAAGTGCAGTTCCATGCACATTAAGGCCATCTAAAGAAGAAAGTTGTCCCCACCTAAAGCAGAAAGTTGTTCCCTCGCAGGCTCGCTGCGCGCCACGCTCCGGGCTCGGTGGCTCGTTACATGGTTATATTCACTCTCTATGCCTACTTGGATGGTAGGGAATGACACTGGCTGATGTCAGGATCCTCTCCGTGAAGAGGATTTAGACATTACCTTTGTTCTATTTCCTGGTTGTGCAGCCATCTTACGAAAGGCCACTCATCTGTTCTAGGGGTCTGTATTCCCATATAGTTCATGGTGTCAAGCCAATCATTTATCAAGGAGAGTGGAGGCAGAATATCAAGCATAGGCACATACAGTCTTCTGGCAGCCAATAGGGAGCATCTGACATTGCATGATTGGAGCTTCCTCAGCTAATGTGACCACAAACCGGAAAAATGGCTGCGACAGAGGAGGACAAAGCTGTGGCTGTGAAGGGCAGATTAGTGGAGGGGCGTGAAGGAATAACTAGAGTTGTGTGCTGAGCCGGTGAGTCTCCCTCCCCTCATATACAGACAGATACTGAAAATATAGAGAAACTACTACTTGTTGCAGCTCACAATGTAATTTGTGGTGTTAGGGACTTAAGAGTACTAATCTGAAAGACTATACAGTGCAACACCTTATATCTATGAAATATATGGCAGACTATATAGAATACTTTAGCTAAGTGGTATATATGTAAGTCTATGGAATAATACATTATATACATGGTATAGGGAAAAATAGGTATAGGTAAATATTCCATTGTTTATTTAATGTGGAGGCCACGAAATTTAAAAGGGATGTAGTAACCATCCCACCGCAGACAATGCCAATGGACAGAATACCAGCGCCGACATCCAGACAGAAGTCAGAATCCCGGCTCCAGAATCCCAATGGCTGTAATCCAGATGTTTAGGGTTAGGCTGCAGGAAAGGTTGGTTAGGACAGGGTTCAAATACTTACCTGCATGCATCAGGATTTCCACTGTCAGGATTATTCTGACAACCGGCATTACCAGTGCCGGGATCATGTATCCAAGCCATTTAAAGTTTGGCTGTTTGGGAGGAAATAGGTCTATTTATTAAATGTGAATAATATTAATTTAATATCAGTCTGGTTGCAGGGAGTGATGCCTAACATACCTCCAACATCTTGGTTCCTAAAGTCGGGAACCCTGCCCAAACCCGGAAAAGGGACGTGGCCTTGTTGCCGTGAGACAGCACACACTGAAGTATGACACTTTGGGGGTGTTTTTAATGTCCTGCTCAGTACAAGCCCAGCACTGCAGCAGCTGCTGGCCTGCTCCTAGCCTAGTCCTTGTTTTGAATGGACGCATGTGCGCGGCATTTCATACAGCTTCACAAACAACGCTGCTCTTGTTATGTGAGGGTAGACTTCACTCATTGCAAAAAGAATATGTACATGAAATATAGAAAAAATCTGGCAAACAGGGCCCCAGCATTCCCGGATCCAGACAAATAGTAAATGAGCTTAGGATACCAGAGACAGCAGCAAGAATACATAAGGGAGAGCAAGACAGTCTGCTAACATTCCTGATTGTTGTGTATTAATTGCAATCTTGGTAGACTGCTCTGCTCCATCAGGCATTTGTACTGATTGCGGGGACATTTGGGAAGAAGAGCCCACGCCTTACTGCTCTGACCTGAAGGGGGTGCTGTGGCCACCTAGCAATAGTGCACATGGTATTGCCCATATATTTGAAAGGAATAGGAAGTGGCTGGAAAGAAGGCTAGTACTGTCTGCAATGATAGTCATTCCCCTTGCATGATGGTCATGCCTATACTGGTGTGGAAACCCCTCTGTAGACATTGCTGGCTGTGACAGTGGTAGAGGAGGACTATAAGTATCAGCCTAGGGAAAGCGGAACACTTAATCAGGCCTTTACACAAGTTAGCTGCCTGTGCTGTATACAGTCAATACTTTATTTTCCCTCTGATCTTGGCGAATAATTAAATAGACTTTCATTAAAACATTTCTAATATATGAAAATACTATGACTCAACAATGAGATTTAAGCATTCTGCCATTTTCACGATTATTAGACACCGATGTAATGTAGCCTTTGGGTGCCGTGAAACATGGTACAAATGGATGGAATGATAGTAATTCCACCTCATATTAATAAATATATATCAAAAGCATAATAGATCCAATTTCTGGACAGTAACCTATGGGTGCGCATATACTGTAGATAGGTATTCACTAAAGAACCTAAATCTATTTCTAGACCATCAGTTATTTTGCAATTTACTATCCTGTACCAATATGGTTGCCAAATTAAAAGTTTAGAAAATCTCAATTTTATGAGACATTAATATTGCCTCTGGGGGTGATTCAATTGTTATGTGGAAGATAATGAGTGCCCAGTTTTGCAATTTAATTGTTCTGGGCACTCATTAAGTATCACCCTCTTCACGCCCTATTAGACTGGGTTGATGCTGCGGTTAGGGCGCCCTAACCATGGGTTTCTCGCACATTTTTGCTCGCACCCTCCTGAGGGTGTGAACAGAAATGCCGGTGCCGGCAACTATCACACTCAGACGGACCAACAATAAAATTGGCGACTTAAAAAAAGCTACCGGCTAAACAATTGAATCGGCCTCACTGTGCGCAGAGCATACTCCATGTAATTCTTCACAAAAGTCTGTTACATAAACCATGTCCTTGTTTAGAAGCTTGTCACGAGTCATGTCTGCAGCAAACTACTCTTTGATTTGTTATAAATATTGTAACATTCAAACTTTGTCCTGTGTGTCATTGGTGTCTACAATAAATACACCAATATTTATTGTTAAGGGAGTTGCTCTGAAATAGTTTATTATACACCCCAAAATCTTAATTTACCAGGCTCAACCTAAAATATAAAAAGAAATAATAGTGGAAGAAATGGTCATACATCTGAGTGAGACACTAACATCGCCTGTTGCTATGCTAAACCTTTTATGGGTAAAACAGTTTTCTCTCAACATGGCAAAATGCCAAAGTCCGTGAGTCCCTCCCTGCAAGTCTTGGGCACAGGCTGATATGTGTCCTGAGAAAACACTGAACATAAAGGGAAGGGCAGAGACAGTCAGAATGTATCAGCATGTGTTGGGGAGATAAGAAGCCTCAGGAGGGGGGGGGGGTACTGCTGAGGCATTTGTGATAAGTGGGAGAAGGGACAGACTTCATCGACCATCCTTAAAACTACACTAAATATCTGCTCTGTGTCACTGTAATCCAACATCCATACTACATACATACAGATGGCACTTCAGGTCAGTACATTGAAGGCATACAAGATTACAGTTTGAGAGTCTTTAGAGAACAAACTGTTTATGGCATTAAGGGTTTTGTGGTTAGTTCTGATCTCACTTAGCAGCACTGTGACAACATTCAATGAATGGAAGGCAAAAAGCAATGAGAACTAAAATCAATATGATATATTTGTATAGGAGAGTGAAATGTTCATATTCTTCTTTGTGTCTAGTAAAATATATGTGTTTATGCAGAATGTCTTTATATGGGATATCTTTCCTTCTCCCAATAGGATGCTACCATGACTGGGAGAAAGACAGGGACTTTGTGGGTCCCATATCAACATTTTCAAGGGTGCCCTCCTCAATGCTTCTAGAGAGACCTCTCTCCACAGTGGTTGTTCATTTTATGCTCCATAATATTGCCCTAGTTCATTTTGTGCACCATACGTTAATAGGAGTCTATTTACTAAGTAGTGTTAGGAGACATTGAAAAGTGATAAGGTGCCAGCCAATCAGCTCCCAACTGTCATTTTTCAAACACAGCCTGTGAGATGGCAATAGCTCCCCTTGCACCCACTATAGCTATGCCCATGGAGAAAGGCCATTTCAAATACTAAAATCCAGGCCATATGCTGCATTAAAACACTGCTTGCTGTTTGGTAAGAACTTCAGTGTATGTTCTGACATTATGTAACCATCTAAATGTTAACTGATGGGGGGCATCCACTAGACGATAAAGTTGAACGATAATGATAAAATAATTCGATAATTGTTTGATAATCGTTCAAACATCATTTGAACATCGTTTGCAAATCGTGCAGTAATTGTTTCTAACGATGTACGATGCGCGCTCCTGCTGGTCGTTTGATCGTCTCCTCCATCGACTGAACATGCAGGTCAATTTCACTTGATTGCTTACAAATCGTTTACACATCGTTCACGCTGAACGATCAAACGATGAACCACTATCTGCCCACTATAGCTGAAAGCTCTCAATCACAGATTCAAACAACATAGTTTATCGTTAGATCTTTTGCAAATCGTTTGAACAATGTGCAAAAGATTTGCAGAGTGGAAGATCAAATTTCAGGGGAAACTTCAAGGGAAAATCGTTAAGAGGTTGGACAGGGATAAAATCGTCTAGTGGATGCCCCCCATTATACTCTCATTCCATTATATCTGGGCAGTGGTGTGCATGAAACTATTTTGTTCCATGTAAAAGAAAAATACATTACTCATGTTTCTTATTAATATTTATTTTCATCACTTTAATTTTACTTGTGTGTAATAATGTACCTGTCCATAGTTCCACGGAACAGAGGTGATTGAGTCCTTAGTCCCCATGAAGATCATCCCAAACTGAGTTACCACATACTCTGTCCGCTCCTCCTCATTTTCCAGGTACACAGAATCCTCTGAGAAAAGGGGATAATTAGAATAAAGTGAGGGTTGCCTCTTACAGGAACTTCAGCACACATCAATATAGTCTTTATATGCATATGTACATTAAAGCATAAAACCAAAATGTACTGTATGGTTAAAAAGAGCTTTCTTGCAACTATATGCCACTATTGTCTCATTGTGTATGTTCAGAGGTGTGTTCTCACCTACAGTATATATTTCATTGTAATACATATTTTATGTTTCAAAAGAAATATATGAATAAAAAGGATGTTTTCTTCAACATAGTCATAGACTAAAGGACTCATAGGTAGCTACCAGACAGCGAATGACATTTCGCAAAACCAACACTCGTTAAAAGCACCAGCAAACAAGCACAAATCAACAATTCTAATTGCAAAATATTTTTTTTGCGTGTGTGTTTTGTGAACAGGTAAAAAAGTAGGCACGCATGTACAGGTCCAGTATGTAGATGGTAGGCACGCGTATACAGGTCAGGGTTATGGATGGTAGGCACGCATATACAGATCCGAGTTGTGGATGGTAGGCACGCATATACGGGTCCAGGTTGTGGATGGTAGGCACGCATATACGGGTCCAGGTTGTGGATGGTAGGCACACATACAGGTCCAGGTTGTGGATGGCAGGCACGCATATACAGATCCAGGTTGTGGATGGTAGGCCCGCACATACAGGTCAGGGTTATGGATGGTAGGCACATATATACAGGTCTGGGTTGTGGATGGTAGGCACGCATATACAGGTCTGTGTTATGGATGGTAGGCACATATATACAGGCCCAGGTCATGGATGGTAGGCACACATACAGGTCCAGGTTGTGGATGGCAGGCACGCATATACAGGTCCAGGTTGTGGATGGTAGGCCCGCACATACAGGTCAGGGTTATGGATGGTAGGCACATATATACAGGTCTGGGTTGTGGATGGTAGGCACATATATACAGGTCTGGGTTGTGGATGGTAGGCACGCATACACAGGTCTGTGTTATGGATGGTAGGCACATATATACAGGTCCAGGTTGTGGATGGTAGGCACGCATATACAGGTCCAGGTTGTGGATGGTAGGCCCGCACATACAGGTCAGGGTTATGGATGGTAGGCATATATATGCAGGTCTGGGTTGTGGATGGTAGGCGCACATATACAGATCAGAATTATGGATGGTAGGCACATATGTACAGGTCCGAATTTTGGATAGTAGGCACACAAACAGAGGTTTGGAAGTGGATAGAAGGCACACATATACAGGTTCTGTAATGTGAATGGTAGGCCCTCGTATAAAGGTCAGGAATTGTAGATGGTTAGTGCGTGTATACAGGTCCATATTTGTGGAAATCAGGCCCTAATTTGCATACTTAAGGTATACGTTTTGGATTTGTGTTTAGTAGGCACATATAGAAATTTCAGATTTGTGAAAAAGTATCCCCATGGCTTGTAGCAAGTAGGCCAAATATGCCTGAGCTTAAAGCGTGCCATACACTGTGCGACGCGACGGGGGATCCGACGTCCGACATATCAGGCGGTCCCCACACACGGTGCAATAGGGTGTCTGACCTCCCGATATGCCGGCTTCCCCCTCCCCTACCTGCATAGCGCTGCATGGGATCGCACATCGCATCCCCTGATCAACTGATCTTGCAGTAAGATCAGAGGGTGCGATGAACGACCCCACGGGAATGCGCTCGGTCTGACATCAGGCCCATACACAGTGCGATATAGCAGCCAAATCGTACCAATCCATCGGATCAGCTGCTTTATCGCACAGTGTATGGGACGCTTTAGGCAGTGGTTTATGGACTACATTCCCCTAACTTTGACTTTGGGCTGAATTTTTATTTTATAAAGATGAGATGCAGTGAGGGTTAGGACCAATATGAGACACTGCAGTGAGTAGTTAGGAGGCATGGAGAGACATAGAAAGATCTAGGGTGGGATGCAGCAAGGGGAGAAATGCGGTCGTTTGACCGCATTTCTCGATGCATTCCGGGGCTTGGATGCAGTGGGTAGCGCCATCTTCTGATGGGCTTCTCTTCGGAGTGCTGTGAGAGGGATCAAATCATGCCTAAACCTAACCCCCCATCCCCGAGTTAAGAAGTATAGTTACCCAGCTGTTGACGATCAGGATGGTGGGGGTCGGGCTTCCTGCGTCGGGTTTAAGATAGGCGTCGGTATTTTGACGCCCATCTTAAGTCCAGTGCCGGGCTTGTGCAGGCAGGACATAAACCGGCAGCATCTTGTCCGCCTGTCTATTGACCGCATCTCGGTTCAAACCGATATCAATTAAATGAGAATGGGGCTTCAATTATATTGTATTTAAAGAGAAAGTCAACTTATTTCTGGGCTTAAAAACCCCTGTGTATCACAATATTAATTAATATACTTGAAATCATAAATGTTTATAGTTTGAATGCTGCATTCACTCATTGAAAGCAGATCTGCTTTATACTATGAAGGAAGCAGCTGCCCATCACTCTGCAATGGCATGGGAGAGGAGAAGTGATCACCTTGCGGTTTGCTGCCAGTGCACACACTTTTTTACAATCATTGTATAATTTCAGTGAATCTAATTCATTATTTGTAAGATCACATTGCAATATCTATAGTTATCAATACTGATTAAAGTGACTAGTACAGTTTGGTGGACTGATACATAAGCACATCACCAGTAATGTCACAGCACATTGAGTGTATTAATGAATAAATTAATTGGTTTGATATTTTAAACATATTAGCTCCTTTGTGCAGCATTTTAAATACAGGTTGAGTCTCCCATATCCAAATATTCAGAAATACGGAATATTTTTATTATGACTGAGAAAGTGAAACCTTTGCTTTCTGATGGTTCAATGTACACAAACTTTGTTTAAAGCACAAATTATTAAAATACAGAATAAAATAACCTTCAGGCTGTGTGTATAAGGTGTATATGAAACAAATTAATTTCATGTATGTACACAAACTTTTTTGATGCACAAAATTATTAAAAATATTGTATAAAATGACCTGCAGGCTGAGTGTATGAGGTGTACATAACATGTAAATGCATCTGTGTTTAGATTTGGGTCCCATTCCCAAGACATTTCATTATGGTACGCAGTATTCCGATATCCAAAATACCCCTGGTCCCAAGCATTTTGGATATGGAAGACTCAACCGGTAATGGATTAAATCTATGCAAAGCCCATTTTCCTGTTTGACAAAGAAGTCATTCAGATTATACTCATCAAATCTTACAATTCGGCAAAGTTGTGTCAAGACTGGTGAGTACTTCTTTACATTAATGTTTCATATACGAGATCGTGAATCTAGAAATCAACGTGCAGTAGGGTAAGAACAAAAAACAGCAAGCAAAACATTTGTATAATCAGAAACATATGTGTATAATCAGAATAAATGAAGAGTAATGAAAAGTAAAAATAATGAAGAGTATAAATAGCATGGAACCCAATAGTTTATAAGACCATTGTATACATGTGTTTCCTCTCTGCATCATCAAGTGGTTAGCTGCCCGTGAATATCACCCTCAGTCTATTACCTGGACACCAGGGGTTAAACAGAAGACTGAATTCCCCAACATTGCAGCTGTTCTCCTCAGTTCCTGTGGAAGTCTCCAGGGAGAGGGTGTACTTTCCAATGCGAGCATCGGGTGGGCTGGATATAGACAGGACAAGGGCCTCCCCATCGCTGCTGCTCACTGCAGAACTCCATACTCCCTCCTGTAGGGTATCTGTCACTTTAATGTGAGCTTCAGTGCCCGAGTCTTCAGAGGGACAGGGACCTAAATGAAACAACGTTTCAGCCGTAAAGTAAAAAGTCTTAAAAAAAAACAAAATATGATTTAGTTATGATGGTATCTTGGAATACCATGAATTCAACCCAAGAGATTTGGGCTTTGTATGCACTGGTAGAATTCCATCCCTCTCCTAGAGAATGCTGGCGACTGACACATCCACATATTTCATACTATAGGTAAAGATTAAACTGGATTTGCAAGTGAGACAATGGTGCATACTACATCTCAGTGACCAGGGCCAGAATATTTAAAATGGCAGACTCTTTGGAAAATTACACTGTATACAGGAAATATTAATTTAACATTTGCCAGAAAACTATATTTGTGATGGGGGGACTCCCTGCCCTGAGGCAATCAATTAAATCATCATGTGAGCAGCAGCACTGTGTGATCAGACTAAACTATCATTCCTGCTATCCCTAGGTATTCTAAAAATATTACTAGATTTAAAAAACACCCTTTATAAATGTGTAATAATGTGCATTAATCTATACCATTATATGAAATAAGCAGCTGCAATGAGGTGTTTACCGTTCATACAATATAAGAGGGAGTCTTAATTTCCAGATGTGACTGTTCTATAGTACAGAACAGTACAGCCTGTTTTTCCTCAACTTCCGGACATTGGCCCTGATTCAGAGCCGGACGCTCTGACCAGAGCGCTCGCTCTGAATCAGGGCCCACCTCCATTAATATGGAGCGTCCTCCTGGACGCTCGTATAGCTGTGGGTCACCACCCACAGCATATACGAGCGTGCAGGATGATGGTCGCGATTGTCTTGACCATCACGACCATCGAAACTGCGAGCAAAAGCCTGCGGTTGAGTTTTTCAACCACAAGGCCAGGAGTGATTTTGGCTCTATCAGAGCCAAAATCACTCCCACTGACATCACTAGTGATGTCAGTGGGGCCGGCTTCAGACGGTAGGCGTTCCCTTGGGAACGCCTCTGTCTGGCAGGCACGCCCCCGGCACGCCCACCAAAGGGGGCGTGCTGTCAGTCAACATCGACAGCACGCCCCCTTTGATGAGACACTCCGAGCGAAGGAAAGGGAGCTCCGGCGTGCGTATGCGCAGTGCGGACCATCGACCCACTTGCGAGCGGACAGCCGCTCGCAAGTGGGTCTGAATGAGGGCCATTGTGTTCAGGGATTTTGAAGTGACAAGAAAATTAAAAAGCTAGGTCAGGAACTCTTCCCTCTCCTTAACTTATGCACAGTCATTCAGACAGGCTTAAGAAGCTATATCAGCAAAATGAATCATTAACCACAATAGGAACTGTCAAAATGACTATGGCCCGTATTCAATTTGGAGCGAAAAGCCGAGATCGGCGAAAAAGTTTCGCCAATGACGTAATTTCGGCAGGTGGAAAAGTATCACCGTATACAATTTGAAAGACTTTCCGCCTAGGTGGAAAGTCAATGTAATGTAATAGGCGAAAAAGTTTTGCCTATGAATAGCAGGCGGAAAAAAGTGCAGGATTACGGGAACCCCCGTGCAGCCTTAAGACAGTCCCCCAGAGGTAAACTGTCAAATTTAAAAAAAAAAGACTTAAGGACACACCAAAAAAGGGGGCAAAAAAAATCCAAAGTTGGGGGACAAAGTTAATAATTAGCGAAATAGACTCCAGGGGGGTCCCCAAGTATGTCCCAGGTGTTTTTTCGATTGCAGGTGCTTGCGGTAGGTGGATTTTTCACGATTTTATTACCTACACTTTAGCAACTTTTAAATATGCTACCCCCCATTTTCAAGTACCCCAAATTTGCTGGGACTAGTTATTTTCTTCAAAAAACATTGCTAAATGGTATTCTTCACCACTTCTGCAAAAACGCTACATAGCACCTATTGAAACCATTTAAAGTGGCCAAATACCTTCAGTAGGGCTATTGGGGGGTACCCATAGTGAACCTCCATGTCAGTGAATCTTTTTGGGGGGGGGGGGTGTTAGGCTGAATTCCCCAAATCTGACAGCACTTTTCGCCTGTTTCAGTTTTGCTTGGTGCGGTTTTCGCGTCCTTTCAAATTGAATACGGGGATACGCACGATACTCTTTCGCCTGCAAAACATGTGATGTAGGCGAAAAGTCGGGCAAGTATCGCGGCCGCAAAAAAATATTGAATACGGGCCTATAGGCACATCTGATAACGTACCCGACTACTTTTCACAGAGTGATGATATGAATCTGTTTTTCCCACTTATTTTCCAATGGCAAAAACCTGTCCTAAGTTTATTTATGTTAGAAACACTCCTAGATAAATAAATTAAATCAACCTGGGGTATTGCAAATGGGAAATAAAGGAGAAAAGCAGAGGCAAACAATACCATGAAATTACTGGGCTACATAGTAACATTTTGAAGTTACATCATCATTAAACCCGCCGATCAAAATAGTCAATGCAATATCCAACACTTGAAAATACTTTATATGTAAACCAAAACCACTATGACAAAATTGACTGAACTATACAGATATTGCTGTGATCCTTTGTAGAATAGAATCTAAATCCTATATGCAGCCGGGCTAATGGGTACCTATAGAGGTAAAAATTTGAATCTAGGGCTTTGCTCACTTATGCTGCTTGGAATCATATGATAAATAATATCACCTATAATTAGATATATACGCCACGACAAAAAGACGTATGCAAGGAAAAGGAAATTTTAATTTATTAATTTTTTTGCATTTCTACATTAAAAAAAAAAAAAAAATGTAGTTTATGAAATCATAAAGAGGGGCAAATTTATCTGAGATGCAGAATGGCTGTGATAAATTCGCCCAATATTGCTATGCGATGTTGAATACATCACCTGGATGCATCAAATATCGCATGCAGGGACAGAGCTTGCGAGAAAGCTCTGCCCCTGCGAATATACTTCTCACTGTATTTTTTGCAAAAAATACAGCGAGAAGGGGTCCTCGTATGTGACGCCAGCCAACCCCCCTCCTTCCTCACAATACCACCCCTCCTATTTAGCTTACACTTACCTGCCTGGTGATCAGTGCTCCGGTGAGGTACTCTCTCTGGGACTCCGGTCAGCTGGTCTCTGGGCTCCTGCACTGTGACCCCGAGCAGCAGCTGACCAGGGTCAAAGTGCAGGAGCCCAGAAGACCGGAGCACCGATCACTGGTCCCTGGATGCAGGTATTTGTTTTTGGGGTTTTTACATTGATCAGCTTGTGGTCTATTTAGACCACAAAGCTAATCACAGGGGCTGGCTCCCGACTCTACTCTGAATGTCAGAGTGGAGCGAGTTGGGGAACCAGGGGAAAGCCTAAATCTGAAGATGGCGTTATTACAGGGTTTTCCCCGTTATTTTTTCACAATTTATTTTTAGTAAACCTGAGCAGATCACATTTACCATTACAAGTATGGGAAATGTGATCTGCTTACTAAAAATATGTGATTTGAAGGGCTTGGAGGAGTTTTTCACGAAAACTGCTCCAGAGGGGAACTTAGTGTTAGGCACCCTCCCGGGAGGTTAGGCACCCCCCCCCCCCCGGGAGACTTAGGGTTAGGCTGCGGGGAAGGAGGGGTTAGGTTTAGGCACTTAGAGGGGGGTTAGGTACTTGGGGGGGGGGGGGGGAGGTTAGGGTTAGGCACCCCTAAGGGAGGACTTGGGGGGGGGGGGGGGGAGGTTAGGGTTAGGCACCCCTAAGGGAGGGTTGGGGGGGGCAGGGTTTAGAGGTTAGGTTAGTCAATAGGAAAAATACCTGTCGGGATCTTCACTGCTTGGCTTCCGCTGTCCGCAGTTGAACCGCCGACCATGCGGTAAATCATACTGATTCCCTATAAGCCATACAACTTTTCAGGGGTAAAATAAAATAGGTCTTAATAGATTCCTAAATAGTACCTGTTTGAACTATGAGTGCCAACTGATCCACTCCTTCTTCATATCCCCGGGGAGAAAACTGCAGCTTTATTTGAAAGGCCTGGCCCCTTCGGACAACTAATTTCTGACAGCCAATATCCCCGGTGTGGTGGCTGCGGTTATTGGTGCTACAGTCCAGGTCACAGTTCTCCAGAATCAGAGCTACAAGAAACATAAATAAGTGTTATGTACAAACATTCAGTTTTTTCTGTGCAAACAAGTATCTTCCAAATGCACAAATGACCATTCATACAGTCAAATTACTGCGTATATGACAGTTTTTGCTCACTGAAAGAAATTATAAGGTTACTCAATAAACTGAAATAATGAACCACTTCTTCACTAAAGCCTTCCTGCTCTCATCTTAACCTCAGGTACAGAGCAGGGTCGGGGGGTGCGCGTACACCGACAAAAACCTGGGTATTTAGGCTGTGTGCATAAGGGGTATTATACCATCATCTCCTCCATACTCCCCTCAACGGCACTAACCCTTGGTTTCTACCACCCTGCTGCTTATTTGAGTGTTCTGATCACTGATGCAGCATTTTTTTTTTAAACCATGTACTTGTCATGCTTTGTTAGGCGCTGTGAAACCCTTGTGCCGCCATATAAAGGAAAATAATGAAAACAAGTGATTAGACAGTCATCAGAGGAGCAGTATATCCTTCACCCATTGAAGAATTATCTCAGCACAGACACCTAAAGAGTAGAAACTGTAGCAGTCATTCTATAGCATACGGTTCTCTCACCACGAATGTCCTTTACTGGTAATCTATTTATCCCCCCCATCCCCAATTGGGGGTGTCACAAATAATTGTGTAACGCAGTCTGTATGAACGTATGGTGCTCATGGTACTTTATCTCTGTCCACTTTATCTCTCCCTCAGTCAGTAGCTATTTTTGTAAACATTGCTAGATCAATTGGGCATAAATTACAAGACCTAAAGACATAAATGCATTGTAAGGAAAGGGAAACAATATATTACGCAGCTGAGGTAGGGACTAATATTACTTATATAAAAGTACATGTTGCTGGAAAGGAAAATAAGTTACATAGATATGTAGGTGGAAAAAAAAGATAAGTCAACCTTCTATACTCAAAAACATTTTTAGATATAGTGCTCTAAATACATCTTTAGAACTGTCTATGTACTGAAAGCTGGAGGAGGCTGTAAGGAGAGAGAGCTCTAGTGTGTTGGGTACAGTGCTCACGTTACTGGTGTACACACCACACCCATAGTTTATAAAGACTTGGACACAGTATATGGGATTAGTGGGGGTTCGCGTAATGCACAGTTTTCCAATATGTCATTGCTAGTCAGGAAGGACACATTACAGTGCTAGGCACACACAGGCTGGGCATACAGCGCTAGGCAGGCACACACAGGCTGGGCATACAGCGCTAGGCAGGCACACAGGCTGGGCATACAGCGCTAGGCAGGCACACACAGGCTGTGGGCATACAGTGCTAGGCAGGCACACACAGGCTGTGGGCATACAGCGCTAGGCAGGCACACGCAGGCTGTGGGCATACAGCGCTAGGCAGGCACACGCAGGCTGTGGGCATACAGCGCTAGGCAGGCACACGCAGGCTGGGCATACAGCGCTAGGCAGGCACACACAGGCTGGGCATACAGCGCTAGGCAGGCACACACAGGCTGTGGGCATACAGCGCTAGGCAGGCACACACAGGCTGTGGGCATACAGTGCTAGGCAGGCACACAGGCTGTGGGCATACAGTGCTAGGCAGGCACACACAGGCTGTGGGCATACAGTGCTAGGCAGGCACACACAGGCTGCGGGCATACAGCGCTAGGCAGGCACACACAGGCTGCGGGCATACAGCGCTAGGTAGGCACACACAGGCTGTGGGCATACAGCGCTAGGCAGGCACACGCAGGCTGTGGGCATACAGCGCTAGGCAGGCACACGCAGGCTTATTACATCATAACAACAAATGACAGTATATGAGCACTATGCCTGCTCTATCCATATTCCTATGACAGTTCTCCATCCATCCTTGTACCCTGACTTTGTAATCTATATGCATTGCATTCCCCACGGGCCTTTTTGTTTGTTCCCCTTTAATAGGTCCACTCTTTGCCTCTACCTTTGGAGCATTCTCTCAGGAGGCAGCTTAGTTCTTCCTGAAGCCTCTCCTATAAACCTGCCTCCAATGTGGCAAGAGAAACTGTCTGCTGTCTGAGTGACATGGCGCCCTTCACACACATTACTACACAGTGTAAACACAGGCACTCACACAATGCTTGCTTTACAAACACTGCTTCATCCATTATTGCAGCTTTTACCAATAAACTAAATGCTGTCTAAACCCCATGCCTCAACTGTTAAAGAGATGTATATGTACAGTGACTGTAAAGCAATCACAATACACTAGTTCCAACCCTGATGTAAAAACTATGTAACAAAATGAATATATACTGTAGGTTTAAACACAGTACGCAGAAAAGCTCTATATACAGCTTTGTGTGCCAGCTGCTTAATTAAGTACCCTTGCTGTGACCTGTGTCTTTAGACCTATACCCAGCACCAAACAGTCGTCCTTGTCTTTGTCTCTGTGGGGTCTATGTACTCAGCTGTGTTAGGAGTTAAAGTGAACGGTGATAAGGTACCAGCCAATCAGCTCCTAACTGCCATGTCACAGGCTGTGTTTGAAAATTGGCAGTAGGAGCTAATAGGCTGATACCTTATCTCCGTTCACTTTATCTTCTAACAAAGCTTAGTAAATACACCCCTGTGTTCAGTGGAGTAAATTCATCCCAGACGCTAGTTATAATTTGATGCCCCCCCCCCATTCACAGCCGCTGATACTAATGTAGCAGTTCGCATGTAGACAGGCTATAGATAGACGAAGGCAGCAACTGATGGTCTGACATGGAGCTCTCCACTAGCGTTTGGTGGCTTCTCAGGTGCTGGGAAAGGGTGCCATGTATTGGGTGGCTGTGACGGTATACTATATAGTTAACAGCCCTAAGTGGGGTGAATATGATGTGGACAATGGAGGAGGTGCCCCTTCAGAGCTGGAGCCCGGCGGCAGGCGCCTCCATTGTCTCCCATAGTTCTGCCCCTGCCTGTGTGTCCTACGTCTTATTCAGTGTTACAGGTTTAACATGCCTCTGTGTGTAGTTAAGGAATGGTGAGATCTTCCACTACTGTGACTGCTCCCATTGTGTTCAGCATGTGGAATGTGTTTATTTTCTATAGGGCTTCAAAGAGCATTTGCTGAGATTTGCATTATTCTCCATGGGAATTCATGTTCTATCAGGACTCCCGCTTATCTGCACTATATTTTAACCTTGATGCAAGTACATTTACATGTAATTGAAACATACTTAAAACATCTCCTAAAAAGTAACTGCTGCAAGAGGGGCAAAGCCGTAACTAGACTTTTTGGCTCCCTGTGCCAAAAATCGCATTGGCACCCCCCCCCCCCCTATATTTCAATTAGGGAGATAACACACCCAAAAAAGAGGCATGGCCTCATGGGGAAGGACCAGGGAAGAGATAGGGGAGGCCAGAAGATGCTGGGGATAAAATAAGAGGAAGCTACAAGTGAGAATGATAATAACCAGAAAATTAACATGCCCCCTGTCCTGCGGTGCCCTGTGCATGCCACGCACCACCCTAGTTACAGCTCTGAAGAGGGGCACCAAAGTTGTTAGGATTTGTTATAAAAAGCCAACCTTTATACATGGAGCCCTGCAAACATTCAGTTCAAATGATGATACAAAATTAACCACTATTGCTATACAGAGCATAAATGCCCCGCACATCACTAGGATAGCAGCATACAGTGCGTGGATTGTGTTATGCGTTAGGATATACAGTGTATGAGTTTCTCCATGTAGATCTATACATCAGCCTGAATGGAGGAGGAATTTGGGTACATAAGGTTGACCGACCGTACTACAGAATAACAGATGGGATTAATGTACACCAAAAGGGTAGCAACATGTTGAATACTTACACACATTGAATTATGCATGGTTTTCAGGGTATCAGGTCAGCTAGGCAACATTCAGTATGTCCACAGGTTTTTAATATCGACATGCTCACTAGGTCAACAACCAATACGTAGACATACAATTAGGTTGATATGGTTAATGAATGTCAACATTTCGTTGTTGTTGTTGTTAGGTTTAGGCTAACATTAGAAAAAAATGTGTTGATATTCGGGGAGCGACATGTTAAATGACATTCTGAATGTATCAACATTTTAACCATGTTGACCTAAGTTTATGTCTACATATTGATAGTTGATCTAATGACCATGTCGACATTCTGACTATCAACATCAAGAATCTGTCAACATTATTGTGTCGACAAGTCACCCCACACCCGTATCCAACAGTAGTTCATTTTGACATTGGCAGAACATATTATGAACCCTGTCAGATTCATTAAGCCCCAGAAAGTTGCCAAATCATATCTGCTCATGCAGACATACTCTGTCATAATGGAGTCGATTCAATTGGGGGTGGTGTTGGCAAGGCCAGTAAGTGGATACATACGCCGCACATATGGTAGTCCTGAGATCATGAATTTTTGCACACAATCCAAAGGGCTTTGAACAAATATCTGATTCCGGGGTGAAATTAGGGCACAATTGAGGTGATAAAATGTGCCATTGCCATGCTGTTGTCAGGGCACACTGCTGGCATTGCCCACAATTGAATCAACCCCTAATTAACAACACAGATACTAAGGCGTTTACAAAGTTTTTTTAAAAAAAAAACAATAATAATAATAATAATAATAATAATAATCTACTTCTTATACAGAATATTTTATGACATACATATGCTATTTGTAATGGGCTATTTCTGAACACACAGAATATAGAGTACCGTTATGAGGGAGGTGTCACCAAAGTTCCGAGGAGTGCAGAATGTTGTAGGACAGCAATCAGTGATAAGAGACATAACACGGCTGAAACAGACACACATGTCCGTCCTGCATAAGGCAAACAAGGCTCTATGGGATGGTAATTACCTGGCCAATATGCACCACTGTGTACTCTGACTCCGTTCTATCTACATAGACAATACAAGCACAGACATACAGAAAGTCCTGCGTACGTTACCTTCTGCCATGGTCCAGGTCCGTCACTGAGCCCTGCACCAGTAAGTAGTAGTAATATAATTACATCCTAACTATAGCAATGTGTTTTTATACATATCTTCCTGCACACACCCCGGGGGAGGGACCGGCAGGCCAAGGAGAACTTTACTCACACAGCTCAGGGTGACACTTTACTAGGGAGGGGGATTTTGTATTAACCCATGCAGTGCAGACAAGCAATTATTGCAAGCATTACAATCATGATGTTAAACATTATTAGAAATTACCCCAATGTTTACATCATTTTACCATATGTACTGTAATAGATCTTTTTTCTCACCAGAGAATATCCATGTGGTTTTATAAGGGTTTAGGGGCCTATGTATCAAGCCATTTTTTACATAAAATTATGCAGAAACTGCAGTTTCTGCAGAATTTTATGTATTTTTGCAATGTACTAATGGCACAATGCAGGAGATTTCACAGATATCTCTGGCAAAGTGCTAAGTAGCGCTGCAGCTCACAGTCCCCATTATTATCAATGGAAACTACGATCTGACCCCTATGTAATAACTTCAAAAAGCAAAGGTTTTCGGAATTTAGCCCCGTAGTCTACACCATCTTCAGATGGTGTAAACTACTGTAACTCTATGGGTGCTCCAGGGGCAGGAGAGAGATCTTTTGATCTCTCTCCCGCAGCCCTCAGCCAGTTTCGGAAGCTGACGCTGTGTGCATGCGCAGTGTCAGCTTTCCCCGGGGAAGTCTTTCAGTTCTGTGAAAGACTTTGCCTAAATGCCGGGGATATAGCTGGTGGAACTAGAGAGTGGTGGGCCCAGGTGCAAGAATATGCTTTGCCCCCCCGCCCCCCTATGCATTGCCACCAGCAGTGGTCCCACTATGCAGTGCCCCTTATACATTGCACAAAGTAGTGGTTCGCCTATGAAGTGCCCCCAGTAGTGGTCCCCTCTATGCAGTGCTCCCAGTAATTCCCCTTATACAGTGCCCCCAGAAGTGGTCCCCCCTATGCATTGCCCCCAGTAGTAATCCCCCCTATGCAGTGCCCCCAGTAGTAGTCCCCAATGTGCAATGCCCCCAGTAGTGGTACCCCCTATGCGGTTCCCATTATACATGGCCCACACTAGTGGTCCCCCTATGCAGTTCCCATTATACAGTGCCCCCAGTAGTCGTCCTCCTATGCAGTGCCACCAGTAGTAATCCCCCCTATGCAGTGCCCCCCAGTAGTAGTCCCCCTTATGCAGTGCCCCAGTAGTGGTACCCCCTATGCAGTTCCCATTATACAGTGCCCCCAGAAGTGGTCCCCCATATGCAGTGCCCTCAGTAGTAGTCCCCCCTATGCAGTGCCCCCCAGTAGTAGTCCCCCCTATACAGTGCCCCAGTAGTGGTATCCCCTATGCAGTTCCCATTATACAGTGCCCCCAGTAGTCGTCCTCCCTATGCAGTGCCCCCAGTAGTCGTCCTCCTATGCAGTGCCACCAGTAGTAATCCCCCCTATGCAGTGCCCCCCAGTAGTAGTCCCCCCTATGCAGTGCCCCAGTAGTGGTACCCCCTATGCAGTTCCCATTATACAGTTCCCCCAGAAGTGGTCCCCCCTATGCAGTGCCCTCAGTAGTAGTCCCCCCTATGCAGTGCCCCCAGTAGTAATCCCCCCTATGCAGTGCCCTAAGTAGTAGTCCCCCCTATGCATTGCCACCAGTAGTAATCCCCCCTATACAGTGCCCCCAGTAGTAGTCCCCCCTATGCAGTGCCCCCAGTAGTGTTACCCCCTATGCAGTTCCCATTATACAGTGCCCCCAGAAGTGGTTCCCCCTATGCAGTGCCCTCAGTAGTAGTCCCCCCTATGCATTGCCCCAGTAGTAGACCCTCTATGCAGTGCTCCCAGTACTGGTACCCCCTATGCAGTTCCCATTATACAGTGCCCCCAGTAGTGGTGCCCCTTATACAGTGCTCCCAGTAGTAGTCCCCCCTATGCAGTGCCCCTTATACAGTGCCCCCAGTAGTAGTCCCCACTATGCAGTGCTCCCAGTAGTAGTCCCCCCTATGCAGTGCCCCTTATACAGTGCTTCCAGTAGTAGTCCCCCCTATGCAGTGCCCCCTATACAGTGCCCCCAGTAGTTGTCCCCCCTATGCAGTGTCCCCAGCAGTGGTCCCCCCTATGCAGTGCTCCCAGTAGTGGCCCTTATACAGTGCCCCCAGTATTGCCCCTTATACAATGCTCTCAGTAGTAGTCCCCCTTATACAGTGCTCCCAGTAGTAGTCCCCCCCTATGCAGTGCCCCTTATACAGTGTTCCCAGTAGTAGCCCCCCCTATGCAGTGCCCCTTATACAGTGCAGCCAGTAGTAGTCCCCCCATGCAGTGCTCCCAGTAGTGCCCCTTATACAGTGCCCCCAGTAGTGCCCCATGTAATCCAACGAGTTTATTGTGCTCATATAGGGGATAAGAGAGATTTATCAAAGTTTTTAGAGAGAGATAAAGTAACCAATCAGCTTCCAACTGTCATTTTGCAGACTGGATGTCGATTGTACTTAGCCTTGGAGAGAGATAAAGTACCGATCAATTAGCTCCTGACATAGCAGTTAGGAGCTGATTGGCTGGTTCTTTATCTCTGTCCACTGAATCTATCTCCAAGGCTTAGTACATAGACCCCAAAGTACTAACTAATCAGCTCCTGTCATTTTTTGAAAGTTTTCAACCCCTGTGCCGCGGCACACTAGTGGCGGTCAGAGCCACCAGTCACACATCATAGTACTGCAGAGTGCAGGCTGCGGCTGAGCTCCTCTGGAAGTCTCAGGAGTGCCGTGGCCACCACCTGCGTAGACGCAGTGAGTGCGGTCAGCGCTACACATTTACACAGGACCGGCGCTAGGCTTCCAGCACCGGTCCTGTGCTGCACAGCTGAGCCCCTTCCCTCCCCCTGAGCGCTTGCCCAATAGCGCCAGGAGGAGGGTGGCAGGCGGGCTCAGACTGTGCATAACACACTCATCGCCGCCAGCACTGGCGGTGATGTGTGTGTTAATCAGCAGCCAATGAGAGTCAGATAGACTCTCATTGGCTGCTGCTGCACACACATCACTGCCGAGTGGCAGCAATGTGTGTGTGAATCAGCAGCCAATGAGAGTCAGATAGACTGTCATTGACTGCTGCACGCCCACTGCAAGAGCCGGGCTTCCGTCCGGCTCCTGCAGTGGTAAAGGGAGAAACGTCATGATGTCATGACGTCTCTCCCATAATGCAGAGCGGCCCGGCCCGGGAGAATGGACGTACGGACGGCGGCGGGAGCAGGAGCGTGGATACGGGTAAGTATTTTTCTTTTGTTTCATTTTAGTGTGTATTTCGGGGGGGGGCGCGCTCTATTACAAAGAAGGGGACTACTACTGGGGGCACTCCAGGGGGGGATACTACTGTGGGCACTGCTTCAGGTGGGGGGGGACCAGTGCTGGGGACTACTACTGGGTGGGGGATACTACTGGGGGCACTGCTTCGGGGGGGGACCACTACTGGGGACAACTACTGGGGGGGATACTACTGGGGCACTGTCTTGGGGGGGGGGACCACTACTGGGGGGATACTACTGAGGGCATTGCTTCAGTGGGGGACCACTACTGGGATGGATACTACTAAGGGCACTGCATCGTGGGGGACCACTACTGGGGACTACTACTGTGGGCACTGCATCATGGGGGACCACTACTGGGGACTACCACTGGGGAGGGGGGATACTACTGTGGGCACTGCATTGTGGGGGACCACTACTGGGGACTACTACAGGGGCACTGCATCAAGGGGGACTCCTACTGGGGGAACTATATAAAGGGCACTGTAAGGGAGGGACTACTACTGGGGGCACTCCACAGGGGGGGTCCACTACAGGGAGCACTGAAAAGGGAGAACCACTACAGGGGGCACTGCATAAGGGGGACAACTACTGGGGGCACTGTATAAGGGGCACTGTATATGGGGGATCACTACTGGGGGCCTGCATATGAGGGATCACTACTAGGGGCACTGTATAAGGGGAACTAATGGGGGGCTGCATAAGGGGGACCACTACAGGGGGCACTGTGTAAGGGGCACTGCATATGGGGGACCACTACTAGGGGCACTGCATAGGGGGGGACTGTATAAGGGGCACTGTATTAAGGTGCAAATGGAAATTTTTCCCAGTGACAAGAAAGGGGTGTGTCATGTTGACACGCCCCATTTTTCAGTGGCCACGACAATTTTTTCGGCACGCCTGCGGCGCGCGCACTTACGGGGGGAGGCAGCTCTATTTTCAAATTTGCCCTGGGCTCCAAATACCCTAGTTATGCCACTGCCTGAGATTGCTGTAAGACACCTAAGCCAAACTCTTGAAATAGCCCTCCATGAAGTGTCTCCAGCTACCCCTCACATTCCACGTAGACTTATATGTCAACCATGGCATTCTAAATTGCCAAGACACCTCCAAAAACTGTCACGTAAAGTAGAACATCAGTGATGTAAATCTTGTGCCCCAAATGACTTCCTCACATATAAGACTATCTACCACTCCTCTTGAAAGGCTCTGGACACTGCCAAACAAACATATTTCCAGCCTCTTATCTCTGCTCAAGCTTCTAACCCCAAACAACTTTATATTAATACATTTAAATCACTACTTACGCCACCCGCACACAACCCATCACCATTTCACAGGATCTTGCTTCCTATTTCAAAGACAAGATTGGTAAGAACCCAAATGAAATGGTATGCTTTTCCTCAGCCAGTGACTTGCTCAATTACTTCCCTGAACCTTCTGGCATCTTCCTTTTATTTGATCCCACAAATGAAGATTACATTTCTACACTCTTCTCATCCTCCTACTTTACTACCTCTCCTCTTAATCCTAAATCCTCACAAATCAGAGCTCTATCTCCTGTGCTCATCACAACCTTTCTTTCCATCATTATTCAAGCATGCAGTGATCACTCCTATTCTGAAATAGAAACATAGAATTCTGACCCTTACCCTCTCTCAAACTAAGGTCCCATCTCTCAGCTCCCATGCGCCTCCAAACTACTTTAGAGTCTTGCCTACACCTGCTTCCCCTAATTTTATTTAACTTGCAGAACTTATTGGAGCCACTTCAGTCAGGCTTTCGTTCCCCACACTCCACAGAGACAGCACTAACTAAGGTAGTGAATGATTTGATCAATGCTAAGTCTAAAGGCCATTACTCACATCTTATTCTTCTGGATCTATCTGCTGCATTTAACAATGTGACCATTTTCTTCTCATACAAAGTCATCAATCAGGGTCTTGGCCCCAATTACCGCACATGGCACTGCCACATTGCAGTATTCCACACTTCCCCTGTACCTCAGCAACATCCCTGCTCTCCACAGCAAGGGATGTAAACAAACTGGCCGGCTGCTTGTTGTCCCCATCTTGCTTCTCCCCATGTGACTTCCTTGTCCTATCCCCAGGGCTGGCAACAGAAATCTCGGAGTCCAGTACACTGATGTCTCGGGGTCCCACCTTCTCACCACTACCCTGATCCCGCACATCCCAACACTGCATGTGTGTTATACGTGAAGCATGATAATGTTAATCAAAAGATATGCCAGTCTTTAAATAAGTAAAAATACACTATGACTTACCACACTGTCTGTCACTAACGATGCAGGCTGTAGTTCTTGTCTGCCGTCTCTCTTGCAAGGTCTTCTTGATAGTGCTGTGGATGCCTCAGGGATAGGAGGGGTGGTGTCTGCAGCCAACCATTCTCAATCCTCAGTCATCACCTTCCTGAAATCCAGCCTCTCATCACCATCCTTCATACCCAGCCCCCATCACCTTCATCTGTCCCCAGCCCCTATTACCTTCTGTCCCCAGCCCCTCAACTTCCTCTGCCCCCTTCACCTTCATCTATCCCCAACCCCCTTCACCTTCCTCCATCCCTAGCCCCCATCACCTTCCTCTGCCCCCAGCCCCTATCACCTTCTGCCCCCAGCCCCTATCACCTTCCTCTGCCCCCAGCCCCTATCACCTTCTGCCCCATCACCTTCCTCTGCCGATTCACCTTACTCCATTCCCAGCCCTATCACCTTCCTCTACCCCCTTCACCTTCCTCCATCCCCAGCCCCCATCACCTTCCTCTGCCCCATCCCCTATCACCACTTGCCCCATCACCTTCCTCTGCTCCCTTCAGCTTCCTCCATCCCCAGCCCCCATTACTTTCCCCTGCCCCCTCCACCTTCCTCCATCCCCAGCCCCATCACCTTCCTCTGTCCCCAGCCCCTATTCCTTATCCTCTATCCCCTATCACCTCAACTCCTGATCATCCCAGCGGCACATGCTTGTCTGACGGGCAAGGAAGATGTGCGGCAACGTGATCTCTGATGCCACACCATCATGTTGCTGACTTAAAGGTCATGCCCAGCCTGGGCCACAGCTGAGCCACCTGGAAGAGCCTATCTACTGTGATTTTCTCAAAGTGTGTTTCACTGGCATCTAGTGCATATCTGGACTTTTACTCAGTCCCTCTAGCTATTCTCCATAAGCTATTACAGTGGCTGGTTTCTCCTGTTCTGAGTGTCTATACTGGGGCTGTTCCAGAGTTTCAAGGGTCTGGTTCCAGTGCTGTGGTGGGTTGCACTTTCCCGATTCTCTCGGCTGGTTTAGTTGGGGGTCCGGGGTATCATACCTTCATTCTCCACCCTGAGTTCTGGGTTCTGATTCTAGTTCCAGGCTTGTGCGCTGTAGTGTAGTGTGGGTTCCCGGGCAATCCAGCCTCCATGGTTGCTCGTTCTGAGTTTCGAGATTCCAGGTATGGTATTATGCAGCTCTGAGTCTCTACAGTAGTGTTTGTCTGAGTTCCCAGTAGTTGGTTCCAGCCTTGAGTCCAGATACCAGGGCTGATTTTCCATATGATCGGTTCTAGGCCCTCATTACTGGGATTCCTGTTCTGTATCTTGGTTCAGATTCCAGGCCTGAGTTTCCATCTCATACTGCCAAACTAGCTAAGGACACACTAGCATTCCTATTCTACCCAATCTTACTCTATGAGCAGACAACTTATCAAGTCTCTCAGTTTCACCCACATTCCTACTTCAGCTGGTCCCAAAACCGATCTCAATCCATTGGTCCCAATGACACAAACACTTCAATCCCTAGGTCTTCAGGACACAACCCTATCCTGGTTTTCAATCTACTTATCAAAATGATCTTTCAGAGTTCGATTCATCTTTGCTTCCTCTATCTGTTGGAGTACCGCAAGGTTCAGTCCTAGATCCTTTGCTATATACCATGCCTCTTGATAAACTTATCAGCTCATCTGTATGCAGATGATACTCAAATCTACCTGTCTTCTCCAGATTTGTCACCATCTGTATTGGTCCACGTTACTGAATGTCTTTCTGCCATTTCCTCTTGAAAGTCATCTCGGCACCTCAAACTTAGGCCCTCATTCAGAGCCACTCGCTATTTGCGGTCGTTCGTTTTCTAAAAAGGGGTGGCTATTCAAATGAACCGTTCGCACTTTGCAGTCTGTTCACGCCTCTAAGTCTGAACGAGCGAGCAAAACATGCGAACGTAAATTTGAAAAAGACGCCCCCTGGCCGCTCGCACCATACGTCATGTCCGCTATTTATTAGATTAATCGAGTACATTGACCAGCGTATGAACTGCTCGCTATTCTTGTGGTTGGTTTTTTCAACCACTATTTTGCGAGCAGTTCTGAGTTAAAAAAAAAGTGACGTGGTCAATGACGCTGCTGGATTAATTATGCACTCCCTTAAAACGCCCGTTTTGACCTTTAAGCACGCCTGCGATCGGATTTCCACTCCCCGTTTTCAAGCACCTTCCCCTGTTGCCACCCACATACGCCTCATTCTGTCACTCAAATTAGTAGGCATTCGCTATTTTGCGAGCACATGAATTTCGGCCGCACTGACTGGTTCGCGCATGCGTATAACGATCCGTACGCATGCGCAGTTGGGCAAACATCGCTCGGAGCGAACGAGCTGCCGCTTACGAGTGGCTCTGAATCAGGCCCTTAGTCTTTCCAAAAAAATAATTAATAATATTTCTACTGGGTAATAGTCCTTACCAACCTGATATCTCTATCACTGTTGATAACTCATTAATCAACCTACCCTAAAAGATCACTGCCTAGGTGTCATCCTTGACTCTGAACTTTCCTTTGTTCCCCACATTCAGGGGCAGATGTATGAAACTCTGGGAAGTGATAAAGTGCAGAGTGATAAACAATGGACCAATCAGCTCCCAACTTCATTTTTTCAAACACAGCCTGTAACATGACAGTTGGGAGTTGATTGGTTGGTCATTTATCACTCTGCACTTTATCACTTTCCAGAGCTTAATACATCTACCCCTCAGTCTGTTTACAAATGCTGTTACATACATCTAAAAAAACATATCCAGAATACGCCCATATCTTACACAAGACACCACAAAAACTAATTTGTGCACTCATTATCTCCCGCATTGATCATTCCAATAGTCTCCTTACTGGTCTTTCCCAAAACAGACTCTCACCACTACAATCCATTCTGAATGCAGCTACGAGGTTGATCTTACTCGATAAACATTCATCGTCTGCTGCTCCGCTCTGTCAGTCCCTCCATTGGTTACCTTTATTCTACCAAATTCAATACAAAATACTTTTACATATGGCTATTAACCAAACTATTCCAACATATATCCCTTTGCTTCTCTCAAAATATCTCTCAGCTTGACCTTTCCGATCAGCACAAGATCCTTGTCTCTCATCGACATTCATTACCTTCCCCCATTCATGGTTACAGGACATTTTTCAGACAGCATCCAATCTGTGGAATGCCCTCCCACGCACAATAAATCTTACCTCTAGTTTCCAAAACTAGCGTTCCCTGAAAACCCACCTCTACAGACAAGCTTATCAAATTCCAGGACCACCCACATAATCTTCATACGCTGTCCTACCCTATTACATCCCCTCAATACAGTCCACATATAACTTTACATCTTTTCTCTTTCTTCACTTTCACATCCTCCTGACCTTTGGCCAACATTCCTGTGTGACTGGATCATACAGCTCACCAAGAACCTCTGCAATCTGGCTGGTCCAATATGCAATAGGTAGCACTATCCTTGTGTATCAGTGCTAATTCCCCTATAGATATAAGCTTGCTAGCAGGGCCCTCTTACCTCTATGGGCCTAATTCAGACCCACTCGCGAGCGGCTGTCCGCTCGCAAGTGGGTCGATGTTATGGACTGAGCATGCGCACGATGGAGGGAGTTCCGTCGTGCGCATGCGCCAGACGCGACGAGCGAAGGAAAGTCCTTCGCTCGTTGTGTCCGATCAAAGGGGGCGTGCTGTCAATGTTGATTGACAGCACGCCCCCTTTGGTGGGCGTGCCGGGGGCGTGCCTCCCTGACGGGGGCGTTCCCACGGGAACGCCTCCCGTCAGAAGCCGGCCCACTGACATCACTAGTGATGTCAGTGGGAGTGATTTTGGCTCTGATAGAGCCAAAATCACTCCGGAGCTTGCGGTTGAAAACCTCAACCGCAGGCTCCGAGTCGCAATTTCGATGGTCGCGATGGTCTCGACCATCGCGGCCTTCACAATGCACGCTCGTATAGCCTGTGGGTGGTGACCCACAGCTATACGAGCGTCCAGGAGGACGCTCCATGAAAATGGAGCCCGGCCCTCATTCAGAGCGTGCGCTCTGCTCAGAGCGTACGGCTCTGAATGAGGGCCTATGTCTGTCTTTTACTACCCAGTCTTGTTCTAATACTGTTTGTTCCAAATTGTAAAACGCAACAAAATATGCTGGGCGTACATAAGTAACTTAATAATTAACAATAAATGTGAACAGAAGACAAATAGAATGGTCCACAAACAAACAGATCAGAGAAAAAGAGTACAATTATCTGCAACTTAGTTATTTAATGAATTTTAAATAGTTACATTTAACTGTAAAAAATAGTTCTTAGAAAATAACAATATAAGTGTTCTAAATGATAATAAAATAAGTAACATTGAGGTTCGTAGGCTGATACGTATATTACATGTATGAAAAAAATCTATTTGTACCAAGTGCATGTGCAGTATTTTCTATGCCACATACATGTATATATTATCTTATGCCATACTTGCCGGCAAGGGAGGGGACAGCCAGGGTCAGCACTGTGGAGTGCGGCGAAGTTGGGCGGGTCTGGGGGCGTAGCCCCCTCTATACAATGTCGCGTTTGCCGACATTCTGAAGCAGGGGCGGAGCCACAATGACACAATTCAATGCAAATTGCGTCATCGACTGCCTACTTCACTCGAGAAGTGGGTGGCCGACTTGCCCACCTTTCTGGGCAGCTGGGAGTGCCACTCAAATTTCGGGAGCCTCTCAGCAGTTCCAGGTGGGTAGGCAAGTATGTGTCTTTAGTTATAGATATAATTTTTTTTACCCCATAGAATTTTATCAAACCCGCATATGAATATGACATTTAAAACTCAGGCCCTCATTCAGAGCCGCTCGTAAGCGGCCGTACGCTCGTAGCGGTCCGATGTTGTCCAACCACGCATGCGTCGGTGTAACAGTGCGCATGTGCATACGGCTGATTGCGATCATTTTTCCAGTCGTTCGTCGAATAGCGAACAGGAAGTGACATATCAAATGTGATTGACAGAACAGTCCGTTTTGGGGCGGTGACAGGGGTGGAGATGGGAAAATGCAGGCGTGTCGAGGCGTTTTTTGGGCGTACATAAATTATCTCATGTGAACGGCCAATGTGAACGGAAAAAGTCATACGTCACTGTCTGATCCACTTTCCATTCAAACTGCTCGCTCAGCTTGTGGTCTGGTATTCTCTACCACAATGGCGATGGTCTCTTCGTCCCTCCTGAGTCTCATCGATGGTTTTCTGATTTATCAATTGAGACCACAAAAAAGATCAACTTAGAATTGCAAACAAGCTTGTAATGTGTTTAGCAAATGTTTTTTTTTTTCTAGCACAAAACCGTACGCAGGTGAACTACTCAGCTGCTAATTTCTGGATTAGACAATCAGTTAGCTTACCAATTTTTGTGTTAAATGTGTTTTTTTTTTTTTTTATGCAACAATATTGTCAGCATGTTTAGGTTATTGCTTAATTTTTAAGGGGCCAAGAAAAATGTTTTTTTTTTTTAGGTTTGCAAAGTGTTCTTTAAAACTCCTAAATAGATTTTAACCCTTTGGTTTCGAAATCCAAAATAATGTTTAGATTTCCCTTCTATTGTTTTTGAATTTTTATGCAGGATTACCTATTAACCAGTTTTGGAAAAAATTCACAATACAATTGAGCAGATTTTACAGATGTTTTATTTTTGATACACATTTTGTTTTTAATGTGTAATTTGCATATTTCACATCTGAATAACGTAAATAAAGAGAAAAAATAATAACAAAACACACAAACACAAATAGTGGCAGTTGGCCAACACAAAATAACACAAATTAAAAACAATTCACAAGGAAGGAGAGGGAAGTTTTGGCCCTTAAGGAATATGGGGCAAGCACAGAAGGATTGTGGGAAAATTAGCCAGTGCTGTCAGCGCCTTTTGCCACGTTTGGCCGGGGTAGGGAGGGAGCCTGACCGTGTCCGGGAGGTCCTTTGGCTGGCCTGTCCAGAGGCAGATGTTGTGGCCTCTGGACTAGGCATAGGGCTAGGCACATTTGGAGGGATGGCTGTTGTTGTGCCCGAGGGGGAGGGTCCTGATGTTCCGGCAGGAAGGGAGGCCGGCTCCAACATGTGCTGGCGAACGAGCTGCTCCAGGGCATTTGCATTCCTGATGTTAGCCCCAGCATTGTCGGCCAGGGCCTGAGCAATGGTCATGTTGGCCGCAGCATTTTGCTCCATGGCCTCCGCCACCCGTAGCAGACTGGCGTCCATCCTCTGCAGAATCTCCGTGTGGTGATCCGATTTGAAATTGAGTTCTGTGAGGAGGGCCACTGCCTGCGAGGGGGATTGCCCTGGACTGGCTTCTGCAGGGTCCCCAGCCGGATCCACTGCTTCCTCCCCTGCAGAGCCAGCAGAAATTCTGCGGCCAACGCTCCCCTCTGGAGCAGACTCATCCGCCTGTGTCTCTGTTGGAAAAATGAGAAAAGAGTAACATTACAATCTACATAGTGTCACAAACACATTTCTGAGTTGTTAACATTACAACATTTACCTGGGACAACATGAGGAGTCGCAAAGTCTGGCATGTCCGTATCCATGTTGGACACGCCAAACACCTCCTCAGCCTGCACACACCCCTGTGCCAGCTCCTCCAAATCATTAAGCTCCAATGACACAGGGGTGGGACCCCCACCTGTCCTTCTTGCATGCCTAGCCCTATCAGACAGTTTTTGCTTCAGCCGATATTTGAAGTCGCTCCATCTGTGGGTGACAAAGTTGGCGTTATTCCTTGCAGTATTTGGCCCTGTAACCACTTTTTTTTTAATGTCGTTTTTACGTACCGGCCTTTGACCTCCGGGGTTGTACGGACCAACTCACCCACCCTATTGACAGCACTGGCTATATCATCCCACATTCTTCACTTTTGGCTTGCACCCATATTCCTATCGGCCTGTAGCAGGATGTCAGTGCACATTTGGATTAAAACCTCCATCTCCTTTCTTGTGAATTGTGGCTGTCTTTTTTTTTGGGTAGCTTTTGTTGGCCTACTAGGCCCAGCAGCCTCTGACATGGCATCCTCCACTCCTTGTGTATAAAACATATTTTAATTTGTGATGTCAAACGTTCACAAAAGTAAGGTTTAAAATAATCCTTATACCCCAAAAATCCAAATACTTACCGTGCGCCTCTTGGCCCGTGCTTTGCTGCTCATTAGACATTTTTGTGTTTCAAGTCTCACGACAGCAGACCGTTTTGGGATTTCCGTGACGTATTTATACCTGCGTCCGCATCATTGATTGTGCGCTCCTATTGTCCGTCCTTAATTTGAGTGGGAAAATAAACACTATTTATGGCTTTGGGTGACTCGAGTCGTGGTTGCGGGTGGCGGGTGGCGAATGGTGGATTGTGGTTGTGGATTTCTGAGGATTGGGCGTTATTTGGAGTTTGTTGGCGAAGTATTGGAGTTTTTTTTTGTTTATTTTGGGACAGTTTATTTTTCTTTCCGTATGCTTTTTGGATTTTCATTTTTGTTTCTTATTTGAGTAAGTATTTTCTAAAAACTCCTTTAAAACTAATCGTATTTTTTTGGGAAATGTTAGTACTTATGTTTTTTTTATTTTTCTTTTACCAGTTATTTTGGCATTGCCCCCGTGAAGTTTTTGGACTTTGGGTTATTTGTCAGTTTTTGGTAAGTCATTTTTAATGCCTGAAGTTACAGTTTCGATGTGTTGGTGTTCGCATATGTTTGGCTAAGTAATTTGTAATTGTTTCTTTAACCAATCCTGTGTTAACACGAAATATAGCGTACTCTTTGGCGTAATATTGTTTGAGTGGTATGTAATTTTGACCTCCTTAAAAAATTAACGCATTAATGTCTCCTTATTCCCCATGCAAAAATGCGAACTATTTAGCACACTAATGTCTCCTTATTCCCCATGCAAAAATGCGAACTATTTAGCGCACTAATGTCTCCTTATTCCCCATGCAAAAATGAGAACTATTTAGCGCACTGTCTCCTTATTCCCCATGCAAAAATGCAAACTATTTAGCGCACTAATGTCTCCTTATTCCCCATGCAAAAATGCAAACTATTTAGCGCACTAATGTCTCCTTATTCCCCATGCAAAAATGCAAACTATTTAGCGCACTAATGTGTATTTGACTTAAAGATTGGACAGTCTTGTTTGTCCACTAAATGTAGCGTGCATTTCCTAACTAATGTGTGCTCCCTTCTATCTTTTAACGCATTTAAAAAAGTGTTTGGATTCAAACTGACAAACAAAATTTCTAAAACGAATTTCTATTTTGGAAATGTAGGTTGTTGGACTCATGACAATACCCCGGCCTGTAAGCATCTTTGGATTTTTGGCAAAAGTTGATTTTTTGTTTACCATTTCACTCAAACATTAACTACCTGGCTTACCATTTCAGGTTGATGTTGGTCGTATTATCTTGGCCATGCTTCCGGAACCCGACCAACCTCAACCTCGTCCCAGGCGTAGGCATTGTAGGCGTGCAAGGCCCCAGATATATAGAACACGTGTCACCCTTTTTGGGCTGCCCGATGATGAGGTTTTAAGACGATACCGTCTTCCTCCACAAATCATCATAGACACTCTCTCATTAATAGAGAGTGATCTTGAACGGCAAATTGACAGTCCTACAGCAATACCACCACTTACGCAATTAATGTCGGTGTTACATTTCTGTGCCTCAGGATCCTTTCAAACCAGGGTGGGAATAGTTGCCGGAATATCCCAATCCTCCTTTTCAAGGATCCTGAGGGCAGTGATGGAGGCCCTTTTCAAACACCTCCATCATTTTATTAAAATTCCATTGGATAAGGGTTCCCTTAGTGTGGCGAAGGCCAATTTTTACCAAATAGCTGGCTTCCCACACATCACAGGGGTTGTGGATGGCACTCACATACCACTTCAGCCTCCAGCAAGGCTGGAGGCTATATTTAGGAACCGCAAGCACTATCATTCACTGAATGTAATGGTGGTATGTAATGCCTTCCTCCAGATCCTGTCCCTGAATGCCAAATTCCCCGGGAGTGCACATGATTCCTTCGTCATCCGACAATCAGGGATTTGGCCTAAATTAGACAACCTACAAGCTGGTGATGCGTGGCTTCTGGGTAAGTGGACACCTTTAGTTGAAACCAATGCAAAGCTTGATACACAATGATCCTGATTGTTGTATTTGTTTTTTCACATGAGACAGTGGTTACCCTTGCACGCCCTGGCTGCTCACTCCTTATTTGGCTCCCACACCACAAAGTGAGTATAATTCCGCACTTACAGCCACCAGGCAGGTGGTGGAGCGCTGTATCGGCCTTTTAAAAGGCCGATTCAGATGCCTCCACCGCTCTGGTGGCGAACTCATGTATTTGCCGGATATGGTTTCGAAAATAGTGGTCCTGTGTGGGATATTTCACAACATCGCCATAAGGAGTGTCCCAATGCAGCCAGAGGATGCCTTGCTTGAGGATGGCCCCCCCGAGGTTGGTCGGAGGTCAGTATGTGGGGGGGGCCATACGCGATGATGTGGTGGCCAGATATTTCAGGTAATTATTGACAAACATTTACTTAATTGACACAATGTCGACATGTTCGATTGTAATGTGCCTTTTTAATATTTTGAAACTTTTTTTTTCTTGTCTTCCTTTAAAATCCACCAAAAACCGATGCCTACTACCTGCTCCACTAAATTGGGTACATGTGGCCACATTGGATCAAACTTTGGGAACAATTATTTCATCGCCTCATTTGTGGATTTATGTTGGCCTGCTACTTATTTCAACAGTTCTTGATTGTTTCTTTTGTTGTTTGCTTTTGGTGTTGGTTGTTTTTTGTAGTGTCTTTTCACTGTGTGAATTGCTTGTCACAATTCACTTTCTGTATGTGTTTGGTGGGTATTACATTTTTTTTTGCCGTTAAAAAGACTTTTTTTTAAAAAATTACAAGCACGTGTAACCTGGCACAATAAATGCCACCTTTCGTAATGCCTAATCCTGTAATGTGTGAAATGGTTAAGTCTTTGAACATGCTTTGTGTCTTTCAAAAAACAACAAAGGTATTATGTTGAATCAGTAGGTTTTCTAAACTAGGCCTAAGCAGGTTTCATTTTCTATTTACATTACCCCCCCAAAGAAAAACAACAAAATGTTTGAATTTCTACAAAACTATTGGCATGGTGAGGTGTTTAATATGGCAGCTTACATACTTACTAGCGCTTTGTACAATCTAATTTACCTTACTTTAAAGAACATGATCAAATAGTCGACTTATGGAAGGTTAAACAATGTAATGTTTTCAGACAAGGAATGAGACTCGATAAAATACAACGCAATTTTAATTTCAAAAAACAGTTTGGCCATAATACAAAATTATAAAAAGTTCAGCTCCGAAGGACCGCCGCCATGTGGTCAAGGACCACTAGCATCCGTATGACGTGGCCACGCAAGGCGGCCAATCCCTCCTGCATAGAATGCAGTCGCCTCTGGTCCTCTGTTGGGAAAAAAAGGGATAATAAAATAACACCTTACATTAGAAGTTTACAAAACAAACTAAACAAAAAAGTCTAGTTTAAACAAAGATCCAGTTGTGCTGAAAAAAACAAAGTACTGGCAAATGCAAAGATGGGATAAATACTAAATTAAAAATGAACATACAAAAAGGACGAAGTACCCTTAGTAGGGTAAACAATAAATACCCAAGTATGAGTGTTTGGACATGTGTGATATGTATCAGTGGAAAATAACCAAGACATTGTCTAGCAAAATAAAAATGTCTCCAAGAAAAAAAAAAAAAAATTTTTTAAAGGGAAACATACCGGTCATTGGGATTGCGGGTCTTTGAGGCCCTCCATCCTCCTCCTCCTCGGAGGTGGGCCAGTGCTGGTGGTTTGACGGAGGGGACATTTCCGTTATGGTGGACGGTGATGAAAAGCGCTGTGGGGGGGGGTTAGGGTGAAGAAAAGAGAGGGGGGGTGGAGTGGAGGGTGAATTTTGGGGGTGGTGCAAATTGGGAGAGGGAGGGGCCTCAGGTAGTGGCCAGTCAGGGGTGGAGGGGGAATTGGGGGAAGGTTGGGGAGATGCGTTTGTGCTTGGAGTCAGCGTCAGAGGACGAGCCCGGCGTCTTTTTCGGCGGCGAACCCGGATTCTGTGTTCAGCCCCTAAATGATGTTTGAAAAATGTTTAGTCTTTTTGTGGGGGGGTTTGGCCACAAATTTGGAGCTCCAAAAATGTTAAAACATTCAAAAAAAGGAAACCAAGCACACACAGATAGGGCCACAATAAACAAACAGGGCTAGACTGAAAACATGCACATGCAGGCCTGTCCAAAAACAACAAACAGGGCTAGACTGAAAACAAGCAAACGCAGATAGGGCCACAATAAACAAACAGGGCTAGACTGAAAACATGCACATGCAGATAGGGCCGCAAAAACCCCCCAGAAAATACCACAAAAAATACTTACTTGCAGCGATCCGCAGCCGCAAACAGGCCAGCAAGCGTGGCGTGCGGCGGCGCAGATCCGACCACCTGCGCTCTAGCTGCCCGATATTTCGGCATGAGCCGAAGGAGCGCAGGAGGCGGCGAACCTCCGCATAGGCCGTTCGCTTCTGGCGGTTGCTGATGGGGGGAGGCTGGCTGGTGATCCGCCGGTCCATCACCTCCGTTAGGACCAAAAGCTCCCGCCTGGTAAACGCGGAGGCTCTCATGATGGCAATGATTTATTTTACACCAAACAGTTTTAATAAAGGCCAGAGAAAAAATTTGATTGGCTAATGTACTTGGTAAATTAACAGGAAACATTCTATTGGTTATTGTATGAGTCATGTGTCCTCCAGCCTCAAAAATATAATGTGAGTTATGATAGGCTTGATGCAGTGACATGCATAAGCGAATTAAAATAAAGAAATGAAAAAACTAAAATATGCCTATCACAAACACAGGAAACCAATAGGATCATTGGTTAAAACATATATTTTTGATAAAGTAAACCATTGGTGAAACCGTACGTATTCTGCGGGAAAAATGACACACACGGACAAGAATAAAGTTTATTGAAACTTGAAAAAAAACGGATTGCAAACATGTGAAGAGCAATTAAGCTAATTAATATATTGATTGGCATGAAACGATTAAAGTATGTATGCAGAATGAACGAGCGGGTAATCGAAATCTGACAGGTCCACTTCCGGAATTGACTTGTGCGAGCATCCAAAGCAACCAAAGAGGAGACGAACGGTCGCTATTTTGAACGGTCACAAGCTAGAGGAGGGGTTGGGAGAATATGGGGCGGAAGGTTAGCTACGAGCGAGCGCTTAAATTAAAATGTTTTCACTCGTACGGTGGACGAGCGAACGGCCACTTGCGTCCGGGTCTGAATCAGGCCCTCAGTTAGCTCTGAGTTCCAAGATATAGCCCATTTATGACGATGTAGGGGTATTCCTAGTGAAGTGGGCAGAATGGAGAGAATCTTACCAGTAATCTGTGTTCCGCGCAGAGGGGGCGGGGCCTAATGACCCAATTAAATGAATCATTTATTTGTCCCCTCCCCTGTTCAAATATATGGATTACTCACACAAAATAACTGTGGTGCACTGAGTGATAAGCATAGTGAACGATTCCACCAAGACATTTCAGCAATAGAACAAAGATATCAGGGGAGGTGAATCACTACTGTTGGACAGTGACAAGAGATGCCCCAGAAGAGGAGCACAAGCGACAAGCAAAGAGAAAGCACCCCCATGAATAGGCCACTATAATAGATAGTACTTTCGTATGCTGTATGATTGTTTCGTATGCTGTATGTTTGTTTCGTTTTGTGTTCTTATTTGTGATTGATTGAAATAAAACAACTGTTATTTATTATCTATCAAGAAAATATCAAATTATTTTAAAATAGCTTTTCACTATGACTATATTACTAATGTATATACAGTATAGTGCAAGTAGTGTAGCTCAAAAAATAGAGCTAGTAAAAACATTCTGAAAGCATTTTAGTTATTCTTGACTTCAAATTAGTAATGTATGACTATTTTTAGAAAGGAAACAAATGAAAAGTATTAATTTGTTGTACAGTATAATTAGTTCACTATACCAGGGGTTGCCAAACTTTACAGTCCAGGCTTTAAGAATATCGTGCTTGAGTCCAGATATCTAGTGAAGTGGGCAGAATGGGGAGAATTTTCTTGCGGATCGTCGGGTCCTCGAGTAGGGGGAGTGACCTAATGACGCAATTCTATAAGATTCACATCATTTGGCCTCGTCCCTTATTTAAATATGCGGCGTTCGTGGCAAATTACCGCGATGGGGCGTGGCCCCCTTCCAGCCCCATCCCCCCAACACCTCCCACATGCATAAATGTCGGCTAGTATGCTCTGGAGATAAGATGAAGGTGGCAGTGTTGTGGGCGGGCAAGACTATTTGCGTCCTTAGTCCCCGTCCCCTCTCGACAGATGCATATCCCTCAGGGACGTATCTATAATGGGTGCAGGGTGTGCGGGGAACACGGGCCCCTGGGTCCAGGGGGGCCCCAGACCACACACCCTGCACCCATAGAATTATTTACCTCTCTAGAGTCCCACGTCAGCGCGAGGGTCCGGTGCTGTAAAAACGACTGGAAAATGGCCGCTGTGGCCATTTTCCCATCGTTTGCGCATGCGCAGTACTGGGAAAATGGCCGCCGTCGCCATTTACCCGGTGACCTGCGCATCCTCTATAGACTCTGGGCGCACTCTAGTGCACAGAGTCTATAACTCCAGCACTGGCTGTGCACAGCTCAGTGGGCTGCCGGCCGCCGGACAGAGAGGTGGGGGGCCCATGTCGGAGACTGCACACGGGCTCCCTCCTCTCTAGAAACACCCCTTGTATCCCTGTAACATTGTCCACATTCTACCCACTTCACTAGGAAGTGGGCAGAATGTGGGAGAAGTGCCTAATCTGCCAGGGATGCGGGGGCTGCCCGAAAAAAACTTTCTCGCAGGTGTTGGGAGAGTAAGCAAGTATGGTGCAGGACCATTGCTCACATGTCTTTTTTCCCCAAATGTAAGTTTCCTGTCCTTTGTTCTCCATGACTACAGAGATGTGCAAATTCCACCTATTATTATTATTATTACCAGTTATTTATATAGCGCACACATATTCCGCAGCGCTTTACAGAGAGAATATTTGGCCATTCACATCAGTCCCTGCCCTAGTGGAGCTTACAATCTATGGGCCTGATTCAGACCCACTCGCGAGCGGCTGTCCGCTCGCAAGTGGGTCGATGGTCTGCACTGAGCATGCGCACGATGGAGGGAGCTCCGTCGTGCGCATGCGCCAGACACGACGAGCGAAGGACTTTCCTTCGCTCGTTGTGTCCGATCAAAGCGGGCGTGCTGTCAATGTTGATTGACAGCACGCCCCCTTTGGTAGGCGTGCCGGGGGCGTGCCACCCTGACGGGGGCGTTCCCACGGGAACGCCTCTCGTCAGAAGCCGGCCCACTGACATCACTAGTGATGTCAGTGGGAGTGATTTGGGCTCTGATAGAGCCAAAATCACTCCGGAGCTTGCGGTTGAAAACCTCAACCGCAGGCTCCGGCTCGCAATTTCGATGGTCGCGATGGTCACGACCATCGCGGCCATCAAAATGCACGCTCGTATAGCCTGTGGGTGGTGACCCACAGCTATACGAGCGTCCAGGAGGACGCTCCATGAAAATGGAGCCCGGCCCTCATTCAGAGCGTGCGCTCTGCTCAGAGCGTACGGCTCTGAATGAGGGCCTATATTCCCTATCACATGCTCACACACATACACACTAGGGGTAATTTTTTTTGTTGGGAGACAATTAACCTACCAGTATATTTTTGGAGTGTGGGAGGAAACCGGAGTACCCGGAGGAAACCCACGCAAGCACAGGGAGAATATACAAACTCCACACAATTAGGGCCATGGTGGGAATTGAACCCATGACCTCATTGCTGTGAGGCAGTAACGCTAACCATTACACCGTCCGTGCTGCCCTATTTTTTAATGTCATGTTTTCTTTTTGTGCTCTAAATGGTTAGTGCCCTATCTCACGTAAATAAATCCCATTGTTACACCAGTTACACAGTGTTACATGTAACCGTTCTAATAATATATTTCCTTGAGGAAATCAGGCACACAAAACAACGCTACAGTAATTGTCAACATGACATTGCTGAATCTAACATACTAATGCGATCGTAGCTGCGATTTCTTATGGAATGCAGCTGCGATAATATGCTAATAGTGCCAAAGCTTCCCCGAGCATAAGGACGCCCACCGCTGCCTTCTCATATGAGTATGATGTCGCTTACCTGCGTAAATATCTGTAACATCGATGCACATCAAACGACCATCTTGCCCTTGTGGCAGGTCTGATCAGCTGCAGACTTGGAAGCTCTACTGACACCAGAGGGCTCTCATGCTGCGTAGGAGGTCACAAGGGCTAATTTATATACATCCATGTAACGGCGTTTAAATGGTTAGACACGCCTGCATTTTTCTCACCATTCCCCATTTTCACCCCCAAACATTGACAACCTGTCACTCACTTTGCAATGGATTCCACTGTGCGTTCGTAATCGCAATGCGATCGATGTGCACATGTAGTGTGGCTTACACGTATGCGCAATGGAAAACAATCGCTCGATCTGCGTCCGTAATCACCATTGTGTCCATCTCTGAATCAGGCCCTGCGTTCAAAGATGCAGAATTGGTCACAGATCTTTCAATTATCACAGTTCCGAGTAACCCTGTGACTACTCAGAATGGCCGCGGAAACTGAAACGCCTGAAACAGTTGAAACACACTTGCGTTCTTTGCTGCCACTCCCCGTTACCTCCTACAAACGCTCCCTGACTGACAGTCATACTGCGACTAAAAGGACACTGCGACTACGGTAATATATCTTGAGGCATGTGCAGTGCAACTTAGATGCATGCGCAGTTTACCGATAATCGCTCAACTGTGAAAATATTGTCATTGCGTACATCTCTGAATCAGGCCCTAAGGTATATAGAGTGGGATGTATCAAGCATCACATTATGGATGCGATACATCCCACTACTTACCGCATGCATACTGGTGTTCTGTGATATCCCCTGCATTACGCTATTAGCACATCCTTACAATTCATAAAATTATACAGAAACTGCAGTTTCTACATCATTTATGAAAAAGAAATGCTTGATAAATAGGCCCCTTAGGGGTATATTTACTAAGCTGTGGGGTTTTAGAAGTGGAGATGTTGCAGATTCTACTTAACATTTATCTAGCACCTTCTAGAAGATAATAGCTAGAATATGATTGGTTGCTATGGGCAACATCTCCAATTCCAAAAACCTGCACTTTAGTAAATAGACCCCATAGT
Source organism: Taudactylus pleione (assembly GCA_031769625.1). NCBI lineage: Eukaryota > Metazoa > Chordata > Amphibia > Anura > Myobatrachidae > Taudactylus > Taudactylus pleione. Next base: position 2,728,261 of record JAUIMM010000255.1, on the reverse strand, counting down.
GTCTGAACTGCTCTAGAAATGAGTCTTAGGGGTACATTTACTAAAGTGACAATTTACCCCTTATTGTTGTGTCTTCCTTGTACTTTACTAGGGGCGCCTTCATGCTACCCAGCTTCTCCCCTCTGCCTGTGCAAGCACCACAGTCTTTCTCTACATCCCACACATGACCCATTTCATTTTGTACCAGGTAAAATTGGTTACTGTATGTCAGAGAATAATCTACTAGAAGACTGTAGATAAATTGCAGATCATCTTGTTATTAATAGGAGGTATGATTTATGTGTAAAACACTGATGTGGAATTCCAGTTTAAACCCCTCTTTAACTAATCAGTTCATCACAGGATTCTGCAGCTGTAAGAGAAAAATAATAGGAGTAAGGGAAGCAGGATATTGTATAATGTGATATGTGTCTGACATGTGGCATTTTCAGCAAAACTTATCCCTTTCCCTTTTAATCCGATTTAGTCTATGAAGTTATGAGCTGTGTATGGATGCAGGGAGCAGTTTTACCTCAGTTACATGGGAGACACTTGTAAGATACCAAAGAGTTAAATTCCGTCTGGCAGAGTTGTTTACAAAGGTAATGTAGATGGAGGTCCAGGGACAAGGTAGGTGGTTGTATACTGTGCTCTGTAGTGGGCTGACACTCCGCTAGACTTGGTTGTTTATTCCAAGCCTAGTCTCTGATTCAGAACCGCACCTTTCTCTGTGTCTCCATCCTGTGTGACTCTCACCTACACAATCATACAGTCATTGGTTTGTACAAGGACTCATTTGTAAAGGAACACTTAACCCACCCAGTCTGTGCACCATTACTATTATGAAAGGTTGTCAGAAATGTAAGAATTTTTATGTCCATCAAAGGGTTGAATTACTGCCTTATGTTATTTTGCTGAACTCTAATAAATTCCTATAAACGGATATGAAGGAATTACCATGTGTGAATCAGACAATACAAGGAGAAGAGGGTAACAGGGGAATACATGCTGGTTTGTGTTGCATGGGATTAATGTATCTGAATTCCTGAAACACTGCCATGTAAACTGATAAACTGACATTTTGCTTTGAGATAATGTTTCCTGCTAGCAGAATGCATGGCTTGTAATAATAAAAGGAATAATGCTGAGATAACAGAGGATATGTTGAGAGAAAAGCTTTCATTTACAGAGCCAGAACTATCGCTTGGCAGAAGAGACAACCCCTGTTCATCTAGGTACTATCCATTAGGCCCCAGGAACCCTGCTCACCTAGGTACTATGCATTGGGCCCCAGGAAACCTGTTCACATAGAGATTGTCCATTGGGCCACCAGGAAACCTGTTCACCTATGGATTATTTATCCCAGTAAATCTGTTCATCTAAGGCAGGGATGGGGAACCTCAGGCCCGGGGGCCGTATAAGGCCCCCGGACTCATTTGGTCTGACCCTCTGAGCTTTATTCTGGTAGCCTGATCTGCATAGCAGGGTGCCTAGAATGGCACCCTGCAGCCAGAATCTATGCAGCAGTGCCACCTGGAGCGTCCTTAGGACGCTTCAGACTCTCACACCACTGCCCTTACAGCTCCCCGGAGCATCCTCAGTTTGCTCCGGGCATTGCTGTAATCACCGGCGATTGTGGCTCCGCTCCTGTGACATCACATATATCATAATGGCTCTCGGCAGAAAAAAGGTTCCCCACCCATGATCTAAGGACTGTGTAAAGTGTCATTTTATTACATAGCTCTAGAGGAAAAATAATAAATAAAGTGATTGTGCTCAGGTGAATTATTATAAACACTTATTTACATAGCGTCAACATATTATGCAGTGCTATACAGAATTTTTTTAATCATTTACATGAGCCCCTACCTCAATAGAGTTTACAGTCAGTATGCGTACATAAGGCACCAGTTATGCCCTGGCACACCCTAATCTTGGACGCTGTCCTTGTGTATATCAGCAAAATTGATAGTACCACCAATATTTTGATGAGCTGACAGTGTTGGTGAGTGTGTCACACAAACCGCAGCCTCCTGCACTCACAGACCCCTAGAGAGCACCAGGTACTTTATAGCCCCTCTTGAAGAACCTGGGTAATGGGGCTGGTAGGAATATGGGGGAGGTTAGGTGGAATATTATTTGGGAGAGATTGGGGGACATGACAATGAGAGGAGGATTGAATGAAATAAAAATAATGCTAGACATGCCCCTGGGTGGTGCTAGACCCCCAGCCCTCCCATATAGTACCTAAGTTGTCAACTCTCCCTGATTTGTAAGGGATACTCCCTGAAACGGTAGCAATCTCCCTGTCTCCATGAAGAGGTTAGCAATCTCCCTGATTGCACCTTACCCCTATTATGTAGCTGTTTTCATCAACAAGTGGATCTTACTAACTGTTTAGGGGCTCATTTACATTTGGTTCATACTTGCCGACATTCCTGGGCAGCTTTCTGGAAGCAGCAGGAGGGGACCTGCTGCTCTCCTCTTCGGGGGCGGGCCAAGTGATAGACAGAATTAGACTCCACCCCTTTACATAAACCCCCGCTATTCGTGGGTCTGTGGGGAGGGGGCGGGGCTAAATGAAGCTATTTGCTCCATTTAGCCCCGCCCCTTCCCTATGGACCCGAAAATTCCAGGTAAAATCTCCCCATCCTGTCCACTTCACTAGGAAGTGGACGGGATGCGTTAGATATGCCTACTTTTCCGGGGCTGCGGGGGGTTACCGGAAATATTGTGAGCCTCCCGCGATTACCAGGAGAGTAGGCATGTATAATTTGGTTATAAGTCAATTTTTTTTATATGACTCTCAGATGTAGCATTACACGTCCACTTTACCGCAAATCTCATACTGTAAGTGCTGCTTTCACAATATCCCTGAAATACTTTTTCAAAAGTAGGCAATTATGCATAGTACTGTACTGTACACATTCCTCGGTGCAGAGTAGCCCTCTCCAGATTTTCCTGTGAGCACACCCCTATACAAAGTGCTGCTTACAGTATAGATAGCACATATACACAACCTGCCAGTGTATTTTTGTACAGTGGGAGGAAACACTATAGAAGCCCATGTGCTCACTGGGAGAACATACAAGCTCCACATCCTTGCTACCCCAAATATCCATTTTTATTCCACATAATCATTAAATAGTATGAGTAATAGATTTTTGAATAGAAAGTAAAATAATTTTTTTAAATACTAATTACCTATGATTTTCATTTTACTGATTTGGAATCACTTACAGCAGGGGTGTCAAACATTGCGGCCCTCCAGCTGCAGTGGAACTACACATCCCAGCTTGCTATTAGGGCATGCTAAAACTGTTACAGGGCATGCTGGGATATGTAGTCCAACAGCAGCTGGAGGGACGCATGTTTGACATGGTACAGTGTTTATGGTAACATATCACTCCACCTATCCTATGAACTGAGTAATGCATGGTGACTATTTTTGGACTTTGACCTAGAGGAACAACTATATGCATAAATACCTTGTTTTTAAGAATAAATGTGTTGTAGGCTTCTCTCCCACCAGGACTGGGCCATCCTCGCTGCTGTACCACATTGCAGCCACACCTAATGCAACAGCCATAGTTCTGCCCTTGAAAATATGATATACGTATATTGTTAATATTAAGACTTGTTTTATTGCTGTGCTTGTTCCCAATTGTAAAGTGCTGCAAAGTCTGCTGATGTTCTATAAGTAAATGTTAATACATAAAAAATAATGCAACAGTAAATTTCTGTATGATCTGTCATCAACCATTCATGTTCCTACAGGATGGGTACGGGATGCCGGCGCTCGGGATCCCAGCGGTCAGAATTCCGATGATGGTATCCCAACAGGGTTAGGATACCGACACTTTGTTGTCTGTATCCTAACCCTCTCCCTCCCCTAACCTTAAACCCGGTGCTTAACCCTAACATCCCCCGAAGTGCCTAAACCTAACCTCCCCCTCCCCGCGCCCTAAACCTAACCCTCTCCCTTAGTGCCTAACCCTCCCGCTAGTGCCTAACCCTAACCCTCCCCCCAACCCTGCTACTTACCTTCGGGATTCCGGTGGTCAGGACACCTGCACCGGCATTCTGACAGGTGTCGAGATTCCAGCGCCAGCATTCTGACAGGTGTCGAGATTCCAGCACCGGCATTCTGACCACTGTAATCCCCTCCGTCGGCATTTTAACAGCATCCCATTCCTACTGTTCTCTTTTATTTCTTTACATGCAAGCAAATTATTGTAATAAATCTTTTTACAGATGCTGAGAATAGATCGGATACAAAAAGGACATTATTGTTGGTACATTTTCATAGGGTAAATTGAGAACATCATGTCATTTACTGCTTACAGTTTCTTTTCCTACGGGAAATATGAATACAGTAGTTATGAAACATTTAATCAATTTAATGTGTGCAATTTTTAAATGGTTTTATCTGTACTTCTAAAGCTTCTTTTAGTATTGATTGAGAGAACTGTAAAGAAAGGTTATTCATAAAGTGTCCTTATTAGCAATTTAGACCAAAAATGTAAAAAAAAAAAAAAAATCTTTAAAATGTAGAATGCCTGTTCTAGATTCCCAGTATATTGTATCTTAAATTGGGTTGATTATGAGGTTCTGGGATAAAGTTATAGTATTAATTCATTTGATATTGTTAGCATATTGTCTTTGCTTGTCTAATAGACCATATATGCCTTATATATAACACTTTTCAATTACTAAACGCTTGTGTACATTCTGCTACCATTGCAGTCCTGGATTTCCACATTGGAAAATTGCATCGATTGTATCTGAAGGGATGGAGCTATCTGGAGCCATAAGGGACCTGGAGCCATCCTGGACAGTACCATATCAATGAGCTAGAATTTGAAGATGAGTTCATGTGGGAGCCAGCTGGAAGTAGAACCAAAAGCCCAGATTTGGTCTTCAATAACACTTAGATTTGAACAATAAATAATTCACAAACAAAAGCAGGGATGTCATTCAGAAATGTTATAAAGTTTGGTCAAAAAGATCCAATTATAAACTGGCAATGTACCCTGTGGATAATGATAAGGCTCTTGATAACACCTTCCCAGAGATGTCCAGCCTTTAACTACATTACACTTGATAATAATGCCTTATTACGGCTACTTTCATGTGGTGTTCATGTTTAGTACTGATAAACTTTTTTTTTTTTTAAGATATATTATTAAATTACCACATAAGCTTATATATATATATATATATATATAAAAAATTGTACTTAACTGACTAATAATAAAAAAAAAATGGTTTACCTATGGTCCAAAGTTTATCTTCAGTTGAGTAAACTTAGGCAGATGATTAAAGTGGTTCCCTCAATAGTATCCAGGAGTTTGTGTTTTTGTTTTGAAATAGGCATTCTTATACAGGATGAAAATAGTTCTCATTACTGCCTCAGGCATGGAAATATGTCGTACTATCCTCTCCCATTGGGGCAGGAGAACTTTTAAGTATGTACTGCTTAGTAGCTGTTTTCAGGAGCTGAATAATGACTTGTACATGTCTTTCAGTAGTTACTCTTTTCTATAAGAGAAACAGAGCACCACATCCAGCTTTTTTCTACATCTGAAACTCCCTGTGCCTTCTCCCAATCCCATTGTGCCACTGTGGGCCTGATTCGGACGCAGTGGAGTGATGTTTTTCGTCTGCGCATGCATCTGAATCGCACCATGCATGCATCCTACCAGGGCCTGTCTGGAGCCCAGGCCTGCTGAGGAGATACAGCCTCTCCCCAAAGACAGCATGACCTGGCCTCCTTCAGTTGTCAGCGCAGAATGCAAAGAGGGCTTGGTAATCCCAACAGGCATAGCCATGACCAGGGTGGCAACAGAAATCATGGGGCCCAGTATCCCCATTTTCTTTAGGTGCCCCCATCCTTGGGTCCCTGACAGGTACAGGCCATTTTCTTGAGAGTCTGTCTTACCTATATGTGCTTTCTCTGCAACGGGGAACCTCTGAAGAAATCGACCCTCCCTGGGCAGATGGTGACTTCAGTCACTATTCACCATTGACATAGGAGATTACATGCCCCAGAAGATGCCTATTTGCGTAGGAATATAACCAATGTCATCATCATATAGCAGAGGTTCCACTAGATAATATATAGTAACAGAAGTATTGATGCAGGGCAAAATGTGAACTTCCCTGATCAAACAATTTTATATTATTAAACTGTATTTGCTATATGTATCAGTAATGATTAATAATTAATTAGTAATGTTTCAGTTTTTCTTCTAATCTTGCCAGTTGTGGGTAACCTCCAGCCTCTTCCCCCCAGTTCTGTTCAGTCTCAGACCTCTTGTGTCTCTCCAGCCCTCCTATGTCTCTCCAGCCTCATTCCCCTGTATCTCTCCAGCTTCCTTCTGACTTTCCAGCGCTAGCCCGATCTTCTTCTCCATCCCCAGATCCCTTTTGTCTCTCCAGCCCCAGTGTCTCTCTTGCACCCATAGTGACCCTCCAGCCCCCACAGTGTTTCTCCAGCCCTCATAATGTCTCTCTAGCCTCCACACTTACCATTTTTAATGTCTTTTGGCTGCTCACTGTGGCTCCTCTGCTCTGTCTTTCAGTGGTGTGGTGCTGCCTGACATCATGATGTCATGCCTACTGCACCACAATAATAAAAAAAAAATTTTATTGCACCAGCCGCCACCGGTACACAATAAAGCTACAGTGGCTTCCTGGAGTTGGACGCATCCCGTAAACCATCATGCCTGCACCCTGCTGATCACTGCAGCGGCACATCCAGTGGTTAGAGCTAGGTTTTTCTGTGGGCCCCTCCAGGGCCCGCTAAAATCTTGTCCCTGGAATAGCTGTGCCCCTAGTTCTCCCCCATCACCGGGCCTGGCAATGCCCCATTTGGCTATGTCCCCTTGAACCGTGGGATAACTGATCTCCCAGCGGCACTGGCTAGTTCGCAGGGAACTAGCGTAGGAAAGGTTCAGAGGAGAACTTTCACTTATCAATAGCAAATGACTACTAATAGTGGCAGCACAGGAAACGGCAGGTAAATATTAAATATTATTTATATAGATGAGTCATATTCTAAACCATATCAATAATCTATATAATAAGTGAGAAAGCATTTCTGTCTGTCTGTTTGTCCTTTATGCGTGGCCAGAGTTTTGGACCTAGCTCCACCAAATTTGGCATGGTGGTGTCGTTTGACCAGGATTAGGTTTTTGCCTAGGTTTGAACTTCGTCAGGGCTACACACTGTCGCACAATCCCTAAAAATGAGGACACTCTTAAAATACACAGGTTCCGAGGCTGGCTCCACTGAAAATTGGCAATCTGCTAAAAACCTGTGTGAAAGCTACAAAAGTATCCTTTTAACCTCACAGTGGGCTTTATTTACTAACATTATTTTTACTAAACTAAAGTGATCAGCTTTACGGATGAGGACAAAGCATGTTTCTTCCCCCAAAACCACCTGATTTTTCCAGCTGCTGTAAATGGACTATATGCACTTTGGCCATTGTAATAAAAAGTTTTAACCACACAATATCAATGTCCCTTTACTTTCATGATTAATGTATGCCATATATTAAGCTACAATAAGCAGTATTTTAGGAGCAAATTCTAAATGTTAATTAGAGAGACAGTTCTAAAGAAGTAGTTTTTCCAGAGCATATGGAAACCCACACCCATAGATGCACCCACCCCCCCTTTTAAATTGCAGAAAGTTGGCGTGCACTTCTTGGCTAATTGTGTACAGTATTTTTGCATTGATTGATATACACATGGATGGCAATTAACTTAATGGGGGTTATTTAATAGGTTCTGAGATTACAGAACCAGCATGATTTTGGCAAGTTCGCTGCTAAATTTAAAGTAGCAATATGTTATAGGGCAAAATTAGACTTATAACTGATTGCATCTTTAGTGGCGAACTCTCCAAAATTATACAGCTTCAGCACTCTTGGAACCTATTGCATAAAACCCAATGTGTATAACGGATCAGTACATTGGTGCTAGATTTGCATGTATTAGCGCTACCATTTTGAGAATTAGCTCTGCAGTAATTATACAGATTGTAAGTGACAGTGGCCCTCATTCAGAGCCGTACGCTCTGAGCAGAGCGCACGCTCTGAATGAGGCCCGGGCTCCATTTTCATGGAGCGTCCTCCTGGACGCTCGTATAGCTGTGGGTCACCACCCACAGGCTATACGAGCGTGCATTGTGATGGTCGCGATGGTCGAGACCATCGCGACCATCGAATTTGCGAGCCGGAGCCTGCGGTTGAGGTTTTCAACCGCAAGCTCCGGAGTGATTTTGGCTCTATCAGAGCCAAAATCACTCCCACTGATATCACTAGTGATGTCAGTGGGCCGGCTTCTGACGGGAGGCGTTCCCGTGGGAACGCCCCCGTCAGGGAGGCACGCCCCCGGCACGCCCACCAAAGGGGGCGTGCTGTCAATCAACATTGACAGCACGCCCCCTTTGATCGGACACAACGAGCGAAGGACTTTCCTTCGCTCGTCGCATCTGGCGCATGCGCACGACGGAGCTCCCTCCGTCGTGCGCATGCTCAGTCCATAACATCGACCCACTTGCGAGCGGACAGCCGCTCGCGAGTGGGTCTGAATCAGGCCCAGTGTGTTAGTGCAAGGGTTAGTAGCAAAGGGGAGGGGGGCATTGTGTGACATTTATGGGAAACAGGAGTGTATGTCTGTGTTGGTGCATGCGCAGTGGTATTCCAATCAGTGTCAGCGTAGCTGCTGTGGCACCAGTGGCATCACAAGGGGGGTGCGGGCCGCACCCGGGTGTCACCCGCCGAAGGGTGACACCAAAGTGCCGACTCCCCCCTCAGTGGAAGGAGTGACAAAGTGAGGGGATCCAGCACTGCCCGCAGAGTGGTCCCCGGGTGCAGTCCGCAACTCCGGGATCCCTCCTCCACGGGAGCTCCCCAGTTGTAACGGGGTTCGGGCCGCAAGGCCATGCCCCATCTGCGAAGCCATGCCCCCTTCCTCCTGGCCTGCGGTTCTGCTAAAGCCCTCCCCACACTGGGTGCAATAGCGGGGGTGGGGGGGGGTGGCACTACACGAGCCAGCATGCCCCGTCTCTTTTTAAACATGCAGAAGTTACAGCACATCTGTGGACATGCATACTGGCATGTGTAGTGGCACAGGTGCTGCTTTACTGCTGATACCTACATATTCAGTTGTGCTGAATAAAGCATTCTGTAATCCAGCTGTCATTATGTCAAAATAGCGGCAGGTGTATAATCTTCATTTAGTGCAACTAAGCTGCGGTTTAACACTAATGTGTAACTGAGTCACAACCCGGGTCTGTTTCCCCTGCCGCTGGGTCACTTACCAATTCTGCCAGCGTTCTCTATCACATCCCAGATGCACAGGCTTCAGTGTTTCTCGGCCTGCTAGGCCTCAAGCAAGATCTAATCCTGCTACAGAGTACTGCAGTGACAAGTCCCGATCACGTGTTTGCAACAGCCAATCAAGTGGTAGCCTGAGCCTCACTGTACAAACTGTCTCTGCTCAGCCTATCCCAGGTAACCCAGGGGTATATATCCTAGCTGCTGACTCTACCTAATTGCCAGTACAATGTCTAACCTCAGTTCCTAGTGTGTGAGCGATACTGAGCTCCTGTTGCTTACTTATATCCAGTTTGTGCAGTTTTGCTACCTTCTGCTATACGGATTCCTGCAAGTGATATCTACATCTGGGGCAGCTATTCCACTGGCTGCACAGAAATTCTCAACCTGTTCCAACTATCCTAACCTGCAACTCGCCTGTGTATACCATTCTCATTGCATGGCGAGTGTTCCTGGTTCCTGCACCATTGATGCCACTACTGGTATCAGCATCCACTATCCATTCCGATGTCCGGTCAGCATCCGGTTCAGTCTATGCCTGAAGCAGCTATCCCACTAGTTGCACAGAGAATACCTACCTGTTCCAGTTTTCTGAACCTACAACTCGCCTGTGTATACCATTCTCACCACATGGTGAGTGTTCCTGGTTCCTGCTCCATTTGATGCCATTCCTGGTATCATCACCTACTAACCATTCCGGTGTTTTGTCTGCATCCGGTCCTGCTACCATCTGAGTGCTCCTGGATCCTGGACTACGACGACAACTCAGTTTCAGCCTGGTGAATACGTTGCCAAGATCTACCATTCCAGCATTCTGGTTACAGTAGGAAGAGTGTTTTATTATATACAATATTACTCCAGTATCAGCCTGGTCAGTCTACTGCCATACTCTCCTCTTATTGCACATAACAACTTGTCTTCAACACCGACGTCCCTGGTGGTCTAGTGGGTACAATCCGGCATCTCTCTGCCGAGACCAGGTTTCGATTCCCGGTCAGGGAAGTGTTCTTCACTACATGCCAGGAGGTCTCCTTAGGCCTGCCAGCTTTCTGAACATGCCTCCAGACACCAACACAGATGGGTATCAGACACTGGGTTCACAAACAAATACTAGTCTGACAGATTGTAGTGTATGGTGCGAAACATGTTGATCAGGCAGTTAGTCTATGCACAATTTTTTTTTTTAATGCGACAAATATAATGTTGGGATTTTAACTGTCGGGTTTTCATCCTTGCCAGGATTCTACTGTGTCAGGATTTTCATTGTTGGGATTTTATTTTCTTCTGGCAGTATTGTAACTGTGCCGGGAATTTGAACCAGTCGGGATTTTTATGTGGTGGTATTTTGTCCGTGTCGGTATTGTGGTTGTTGCTATTCTCTCCATGTCGGTATTATGGGTGTCAGGATTAGGTCCGCCGGGATTTTGACTACATCCCGTATAAAGGTGTCTTCCACTTAAAAAAACAAGGAATCTACTTATCCTTGAATAAAAATAAACAGAATCATAAACCAGTTAGTAGTGCTAAACTTGTATATTAGGAGGCCAACTAGTTGTAGTTCATATGTCATCTACTCTAAACTGGCAATTGAAGGATCCAGGGAAGGGAGCGCCGTGGCCGCGGTCACCAGGGCAAAGCCAGGTAAGGTGGGCGGTGTGCTGTGGTCTACTTCACTGCGGGACCACCGAAGAGAGGAGGGGGCCCGCACTAAATCTGCACACGGTCCCCTTCCTCTCTTAAAATGCCCCTGCTACCAACACTGTACTATGACAGGTATTGCTGGGGACACCATTGAGGGGGGAACACACAGTGTAGGGTCCCTCTGCCATGATGTCTACCAGTCCCAGCCTGTTCATCACATTGCATAGAAGTCACCTCACATCTAAGCCCAAGTCAGACTTTTCAGAAACAATTGGCTGCAAATTACGGCATGTATGGGCCCAAATAGTTGTATGACAAATTGAACTGACTCATCTGTTGTATGCAGTTTTAATGCTTGGCTACACAAGTGTATGTACATATGACTTCAGGTAAATTTGACAGAGATGCAGCCATGCAGAGGTAGAGCTGAGTGCCTAGATCAGCCTAAATACAGTATGGCCCGATTTAGTCTATGGGATGGCTGGAACTTGTTAATCACAAACACAAGTATTGCCTGACAAGTTGAAGGATCCAACTGTCATTTATCTCCACTCTTAAACTGCAACACCTTTCCAGATACCACAATAATTCTATCATTTATAGAGTATTAACCATTTGGGTACAGGCCATCTTAACAGCACTGTAGGCCCTTGGCAAAGCAATGCACTGGGGCCCCTACCCACCCATTCACGGTAATAAAAATGCAAATGGTCAGTAAAATTAAACCTTTAGATTTATTGGTACTTTCAACAAAATCAATGTTTAAACATGAAGTAAAGGGAGGATTATGGACTTCACCTCTTTCAGTGCACTGCACTGTACCTGTGATTAAGGCAATTCGGTTCTGTGTCTGCAGGCTGGGAGGCAGGTAGAGAATGCTGCCTGGACGTTCTGATTGTATGTAATTCACAATCATAGCAGCTGGGGAGAATCTTTCTCTGGCTGCCCTATGCATGGAGCGAGTGACAGCACACTCTATGTAGACAGCACACCCCTTGCTCGAAGGCCCCTAGAATCATGGGTCCCTGGGCAGCTGCTCAGTGTGCCCATAAGTTATGTTGGCCCTGTTTGGGTACCAGAAGAATTTAAGAACTGAAGCTGGGAAACACTGTATAGTTGACATTTTATTTAGTTGTCACAAAATGCAGTAATTACTACGAAAGTGAAATTACAGACAGGAGTAAAATCATGTTATATCCTTATAAATACAGTACCAGTCAAAAGTTTGGACACACCTTCTCATTCAATGGTTTTTGTTTATTTACATTATTTTCAACATAGTAGATTAATACTGAAGACATCAAAACTATGAAAGAACACATATGGCATTATGTTGTAAACAAAAAAGTGTTAAACAAATCAAAATATGTTTTTTATATTTTAGATTCCTCAAAGTAGCCCCCTTTTGCTTGGATGACAGCTTTGCACACTCTTGGCATTTTCTCAATTAGCTTCATGAGGTATCTCCTGGAATGGTTTTCCAACAGTCTTGAAGGAGTTCCCAGAGGTGCTGAGCACTTGTTGGCTGCTTTTCCTTCACTCTGCGGTCCAACTCATTCCAAACCAGCTCAATTTGCTTTAGGTTGGTGATTGTGGAGGCCAGGTCATCTGGCCCAAACAATTCTCTTCTTCTTGTTGTTCATCCTCAGTAGTGGCTTCTTCGCAGCAATATGACCATGAAGGCCTGATTCACACAGTCTCCTCTGAACAGTTGATGTTGAGATTTGTCTGCTACTTGAACTCTGAAGACGTTATGTGGTCTCTAATCTGAGGTGCATCAGATGACCTGGCCTCCACAATCACCCGACCTAAACCAAATTGAGCTGGGCTTCTTAAGGGCATCACCACTTAACTCACATAGATACATTTTCAAATCACCTTTTTATTTGTTTGTTTATTATTCATGTAATTTTAATTCTTTCTTACTATATTAACACTTCTTGATTACCTTTACACATCCATACTTTACACTTCACTATCACCTTTTTTCCTTTTTTCGTGTGATGCCCTGGGGATGGTCCTTGGCTGGATTTTTTTGGGGTGCCCTGCGCCTCAGACGTGAACCCCTGAATGTTAGGGACGCCGGTATAGAGGAGCCCTGATGCTGGCCTGGCCCTTAATCATATATTTGCAAATGTATGCTACTAATACCTCTGAATATCTATTATTATGTAGGGTTCAAGTATTTTTGCTGATATTGTTGCAGTGTGCTGGAGGGAACACCCTTTTATTCTGTGATTCAGAGCAAACCCCGCCTTTTACAAGCTCCTGTGCAATACAATTAAGCTTATGTGAGCGACCACTATATTTTTTATTGCATTATCGGAGGAAGCAAGTTTCTCAATCTGTGGTAACTATACAACAGCCTTTTACTTCAGTCTGCCCTGGAGCTGGTGATAATACATGGAGAATGGATTTAATTTCTATCTACCAAGCACCCAATCTCTGACAGATACACCTGTAGCAGTTGCTGAATAAATTATGATCAGGTACTCAGTAGACACAGGGAAATTAAGTCAACTGTGCACTTGGTCTGGCTGAAGATTAAAGGTATAGACAGCTGCTGCATAGTGATTACCATAACTAGGCAATTACTGTTTGTAACTTCAATCAGTATCAAGCACTGGGTGTTGAAGCGATGCAGAGAGGAGCCTGTTTTCTCCCAGTGTCTCCTGTGCACCCAGTACTGGCCGCATCCATAGCACATTTATCATGGTAACGCTATAATGACTGAAGTGAAAGAAATCCACAGTCACAGGGGCTGAAGCAGAGTTTAATGCAAGTCAGTTGTAGTTAGTTACATCTGCTTTGCATGCACGGAATTAAATGCAGATTTATACCGATATGCAGAGCTGTACGTATCTCTTTGATCAGACCATCAGTACATGTAATCATCACTGCACGACTCCAAAAAATGCGTCTGAAAACAGGTGGATTACGTACACGCATGACTTTGCATAGGCAGCAATTCCGTCACCATGCCTTCACTAAACTTTACCTATGTGTGAATGCCCCATTCTCACCCAATTATGCCCTTCACCCACAAGTGAATATGCAAATGAGTTGCATATGACACTGCATCACCATAAACAAAAAGTAATGATGGATTCTCAAAGGTGGTGCAAGGCTGCCTTTACCTTTGTCATGCCCTGAAATGTCATTACATTTAAAAAAACAAACCAATTAAAAGGCACTATCAATCACACAGGAAAAACCTGAGTTTACATGTATAATATAAGAACATGTAAAAAATAAGGTCTTATACAATATGTACATTGATTATTGATTGTCATTTTCACTCTCTGGGTTTATATATATATATATATATATATATATATATATATATATATATAATGAGAGAAATTTTAAATGTGCATCTTCCCAGATCCCATCCGGGCCCCATTACTGATGAGGGGGTGGGTGTGGCCTAATTGCAGGAGGAGTGGCCACTCCCCCTTAGAATTGTTATTTTTCCCAAATAAACCTATTTGCAGTGCAGCTGAAGTGGTGCTGCGCGTCAGGGAGCCACTCTGCTTAGGGGCTGTGAGCCCCTAAGTCCGGCACAAATCCAGGGGGGGTGCGATCAATGTGATCACTTCCCCTCACGGGCAGAGGAGAGGAGACTGCTGCTCAACGTGCATGTGCTGGGCTGCTGACAGGTAAGGGGCAGGGCAGCATCAGACCCAGGCCCCTCCAACAAGCTCGGGCCCGGGTAATTAGTAACCAATCTAACCCCTCTCGGCGCCCCTGACCCCACCCACATCCCTTCAGAGCCAGATCAAGGGGGGTCAGGGGGCACATGCCCAAGCAGTGTTACCACTCAAATGTTCAGATTTCCTGGTCTCTACCAGTTTTTGTCCTGGTTTTCCAGGAAAAATTTCCTTTTTTTAATTAAAATGCTATGAAAATTACATAACAGGAAAGCTGACAAAAGTAACTACAGTAAAAAAAAAAAAAAAAGTAAACTGAAAAGGTAATTCTATCCGACCAAAAAAAAAAATACAAAGATGGAAACAGTATACCTCACATTGCCAAAAACTGAGAAAAAAAATCCAAAAGGGGAAACACTGTTGCAAACCATGAAAAATGGGAAAAGAACCCAAAAGTGGAAACAAGGACCTCAGGTCCCCCAGGCTATGGTTAGAAAACCAAAGAAAAGAACCAGTTAAGTACTGGGATATTTTAATAAACCGCCACCTATCTTATATGGTTATGCAGTAATTTATTGCAGTATTATCATGTTTTGGTGGCTCACACAATCCAATATTGGCCCATTACTCTATATCAGGGATTCCCAACTACGGTCCTCAAGGCACACTAACAGTCCAGGTTTTAGGGATAGCCATACTTGAGCACAAGTGACTTAATTAGTACCTCAGTTATTTTTATTTAACCATCTGTGCACAATCATGGATATAACTAAAACCAGGATTGTTAGTGTGCCTTGAGGACCGAGGTTGGGAATCCACTGCTCTATATCATTGACCAAATTTCAGCATGTGTAACCGTTTTTAGGTGTAAAAGGACACCACGGGTTGTTTCATTCAGTTGTCTGCAACCCATGGCCCATGGAGCTGTTCCCCATGACCCGCCAATGGTTAGTGTAGTGCAGACCGCAGTGAGTGCGGTCCACACTACACAGAATCAAACACCGGCGCCAGGTAGTACACTCGTACTACACAGCGGCGGTGTCACGGCCAGGGTATTTCAGCATGGCACTAGGCAGGTGTTACCTGTGAGGTCGTTGTGGTGCGGGCTGTCTGGTGGCGGAGCTGGTGTCTGGCGGGGGGCTTTGGCTGCGCGCGTTGTTGTGCGGCCCTGTTGTCACTCTGCACTGGTGAGGCCTGGCGGCGTCTCCGTTCCGCTTGGCATGGGTGCAGCCATCTTGCCTTCTGGCCATGTGATGCGGCTGGCCAATCCTGGTGAGTCACATGTTCCCTCCGGCCAGTAACAGCACGGCATGGGGTATTTAGGAAGGGTCAGTGCCTTCCTTCTTTGCCAGTGCAACGTGTATCTCAGCCTAGCTGAGAGGGAGTTCTCTGTGCTTTCCTGTTCCTGTGAATTCGCTGTCTGCCAGTCTGCTTGTCAGCTCCTAGCTCCCACTGGACTACCCCGCTTCCTCCATCACCTTTGCCCATACCTGAGTGCCTGAGCCTGCTGACATCCTGCGCTTCAGTTCACTACCTGCAAACCTGGCTTGATTATTTTCAGTTCACTACCTGCAAACCTGGCTTGATTATTTTCAGTTTCACTACCTGCACACCTGGACAGCTCTAATTGTTTCTACTTGGACATTAACCCTTTTGCTCCCACCACAGAACTCTTGTGCACATTTATATATTCCTGGACTTTTATTTACTGCCACATTATATGTCTACTCAAGCACTTATTAATAATCCTAGTTTTATTTTCAAATCTGCTTCTGTGATCGCTCCTGCTACCACCCCGGGTCCACAAACAACCCAGAACATAACAGCTTGCACTGGCCCCATGGAGCCGGCCACGGATCAGGAGTCAGGAGTGGATTTGTTCCGGTGCATTTCTGGTCGTTTAGAAAATGTGGAAAACATGCAGCATCAGATGGCTCAATTTCTGCAACAGATGTCCAAGGATAGTTTGCAAACTTCCTTTTCTACCCCTGAAGTACCAGCATCTACATCCGCATCAGCGTCTGGGAATACAGGAGGCAGATCATCTCCCCGCTTACATCTTCCTTTACCAAGTAAATTTGACGGCAATCCTAAACTCTGCCGAGGATTCCTAAATCAGTGTGACATACATTTTACCCTGCAGCCTGACAATTTTCTAACTGCAAGAACTAAAGTGGCTTATATAGTCTCTCTGTTATCCGGCCAGGCCTTGGAATGGGCTTCCCCACTCTGGGAGCGCTCAGATACGCTGCTGGATAATTACACAGGCTTTGTGTCATCCTTCAGGAGGATTTTTGATGAACCTGGACGTACTGTATCAGCATCATCAAACATCATGACACTGAGACAAGGGGTCCGTCCTGTCAGTCAATATGCCGTGCAATTTCAAATTTTAGCATCAGAGCTCAAATGGAATGAGGAAGCCCTCACCTCGGCCTTCTGGCATGGGTTGTCAGACCGACTAAAGGATGATCTAGTCACTCGAGAGCTTCCTACTAATCTGAACGACATGATTTTGTTGTGTATCAAAGTTGACCTACGCTTCAGGGAACGTCAGGTTGAAAAAAACAGAACTGACCGGCAAAGGTCATTTACCCCCTCCATTTCTACCCGACCCATTCCTTCTCCTACTGAAGAGGAGCCTATGCAGGTGAATCATACACACCTCTCCAAAGAAGAACGTCAGAGAATGCAAAAGAACCTCTGTCTGTACTGCGGAGAGTCCGGTCACCTGCTGATCTCCTGCCCCCGTAAACCGGGAAATGCCAAATCCTAACTGACCCTGGAGACATCAAGTTAGGAGTTATGAACCCGTGTCCAAAAATTAAAGATTTCACGATTACCCTAGCCTTTGATCTTAAACCCAAACCTGTTTTTGCTACTGCTCTACTTGACTCGGGAGCAGCCGGAAATTTCATAACGTCTAGTTTCATAGATAAATTTCAGATTCCTTGTTTGTCTCTCAACCATGCCATCTCTCTGACCTCTATAGACGGACACCCTCTAACTAATGGGATAGTCACCAAAGAGACTCAACCAGTATTGGTCCGAATTGGAGCACTTCATTCTGAGTCCTTAAAATTCCTGGTGATATCAGAGGCCTCTCAAGAAGTGGTTCTTGGTCTACCCTGGTTACGTCAACATAATCCCAGGATTGATTGGAGTTCTATGCAGATTCTGTCATGGGGTATGGACTGTCAGAAATCCTGTCTTCCAAAAATTCGACCTGTGAGAAAGACAGTTTCATTAGTTTCTTCTGCCATTCCCAAGGAATATCAGATGTTCGCCGATGTGTTCTCTGAGCAACAAGCAAATATCTTACCCCCTCATAGGGAATGGGACTGTCCAATTGAATTGATACCTGATAAGATACCACCTCGTGGTCGTACCTATCCGCTGTCCTTGCCTGAGACTCAAGCCATGACCGAGTACATCCGGGACAACCTGGCAAAGGGGTTTATTCGCCCCTCTACTTCACCTGCCGGAGCTGGGTTTTTCTTCGTTGGCAAGAAGGACGGTGGTCTAAGACCATGTATCGATTATCGAGGCCTTAATGACATTACTGTAAAGAATCGATACCCTCTACCCCTGATTACTGAGTTGTTTGATAGGGTCAAGGGCTCTGTCATTTTTTCTAAATTAGATCTGAGAGGGGCTTACAACCTCATTCGTATCTGAGCTGGCGATGAATGGAAGACCGCTTTTAATACCAGAGATGGACATTTCGAGTATTTAGTAATGCCTTTTGGATTGTGTAACTGTGGATTGTGTGCTGTCTTTCAAAGTTTCGTTAATTAGATTTTCCGGGATCTGTTATATGTTTCGGTTGTTGTCTATCTGGATGACATACTGATTTTTTCACCCTCTGTGGCTAAACATCAAGAACATGTTAAAGAAGTTCTGACCCGTTTGAGAGAAAACCACCTTTACTGCAAACTGGAGAAGTGCGTCTTTGGAGTGCCCAGTGTACCTTTTCTCGGCTATGTAATATCTGGCTCCAGTTTAGAAATGGACCCCAAGAAGGTACAAGCAATTCTGGATTGGACCCGACCTCAGGCACTGAAGGCCATCCAGAGATTGTTGGGCTTCGCCAATTATTATAGACGCTTCATTAAGGGATTTTCTACACTGCTGGCTCCCATTACAGCCTTGACCCGAAAAGGTGCTAATCCTGCCCAATGGTCACCTGAGGCAGAGTCTGCCTTTCATCTTCTAAAACAGGCCTTTATCTCAGCACCAGTTCTTCGACAACCAGATCTGGACATGTCTTTTTTGTTGGAAGTGGACGTATCATCTGAAGCTGTGGGAGCAGTCTTGTCTCAACGCTATGAGGACAACCGAGTCCATCCGTGTGGGTTCTTTTCTTAAAAATTCTCACCTGCCGAAAGGAACTACGCCATAGGTGAGCAAGAACTACTAGCTGTAAAGTTGGCGTTGAAGGAATGGAGATATTTGCTAGAAGGCGCCAAGTTTCCATTTACTGTATTTACGGACCATAGAAATCTCCTATTTCTCAAAAACCTCCAATGTGTGAGTCCTCGTTTGGCCCGCTGGGCAATATTCTTTGCCAGATTTCAGTTCACCCTGACCTTCCGGTCTGGAGCACTTAATCAGAAGGCTGATGCCCTATCGAGATCTGTCCTCTGTGATGATCAATCTGAAAATCAAAGCAATACCCTTGTCTTGGAATCAAGAGTTTTCGCCGCATTACAAGTTCAGCCTCCTACGGGAAAATCATTTGTGGCCCCGGAATTAAGGAAGCAGCTTCTCACTTGGGCACATTCCTCTCGCTTCGCAGGGCACTCAGGCACTCGGAAGACCTTGGAGTTCCTGAAAAGACACTATTGGTGGCCTTCTATGAAGGCAGATATAATGGAGTTCATCTCTTCCTGCTCCTCCTGTGCCCAGCATAATTCATCACGACAAGCTCCAGCTTGGGAATTGCTTCCATTACCTACTCCATCACGTCCATGGACGCATTTCTCCATGGATTTTGTCACAGACCTGCCAGTCTCTCAAGGTTTCAACACTATCTGGGTTGTAATAGACCGATTTTCTAAGATGGTCCACTATATACCGTTGAAGAAGTTACCTTCTGCCCCTGACCTGGCACAGTTGTTTGTCCAACACATATTTCGTCTACATGGCCTTCCTGCTGAAATTGTCTCTGATCATGGTGTGCAATGTACTGCAAAATTCTGGAGGGCTTTGTGTTCTGTTCTTCAAGTGAAGTTAAACTTTTCCATGGCCTACCATCCGCAAAGCAACGGCTCCACCGAGAGAGTTAATCAAGATCTAGAGACTTTCTTAAGAATTTTTATGTCATCTTCCCAGGACAATTGGGCTGCCTTGCTGCCATGGGCTGAGTTTGCACATAATGCTTCCTACCACTCGTCAACTAACCAAACGCCATTTCAGGTTGTATATGGCCTTCATCCTCATGTTCCCGAATTTCGAAGCCTGCCTGTTTTCGATGTTCCGGCCGTGGAGGGCACGGTGCGGAATTTTGCTGCCATCTGGACTCAAGTACGGTCTGATTTGTTGAAGGCATCCTCTCGCTATAAGACGCAGGCCGATAGAAAGCGTAGAATAGTTCCACGCATGCAAGTAGGAAACCAGGTCTGGTTGTCTACTCGGAACCTTCGTCTAAGAGTTCCGTCTATGAAATTCGCACCCCGCTTCATCGGTCCCTTCACCATAACAGAAGTCATTAATCCAGTGGCCTACCGTTTACAGTTACCCCCATACCTAAAAATTCCCAATTCCTTCCATGTTTCCTTATTAAAGCCCAGGGTCCTGAATAAGTTCCATAATGCTCTACCTGGTTCTCCTTGAGTCCAGACGGAGAGAGGCGTTGAGTTTGAAGTCGCCCAGATCTTGGACTCTCGTCTGCGCAGAGGTAATCTTCAGTATTGTTGGACTGGAAAGGTTACGGTCCAGAGGAACGTTGCTGAACCGATGCTCGTGATGTCCACGCCCCCACGCTCATCAGGAGATTCCATTCTGCCCATCCGGAGAAGCCTGGTGAGTGTCCTGAGGCCACCCCAAAAGGGGGGGGGGTACTGTCACGGCCAGGGTATTTCAGCATGGCACTAGGCAGGTGTTACCTGTGAGGTCGTTGTGGCGCGGGCTGTCTGGTGGCGGAGCTGGTGTCTGGCGGGGGGCTTTGGCTGCGCGCGTTGTTGTGCGGCCCTGTTGTCACTCTGCGCTGGTGAGGCCTGGCGGCGTCTCCGTTCCGTTTGACATGGGCGCCGCCATCTTGCCTTCTGGCCATGTGATGCGGCGGGCCAATTCTGGTGAGTCACATGTTCCCTCCGGCCAGTAACAGCACGGCATGGGGTATTTCGGAAGGGTCAGTGCCTTCCTTCTTTGCCAGTGCAACGTGTATCTCAGCCTAGCTGAGAGGGAGTTCTCTGTGCTTTCCTGTTCCTGTGAATTCGCTGTCTGCCAGTCTGCCTGTCAGCTCCTAGCTCCCACTGGACTACCCCGCTTCCTCCATCACCCTTGCCCATACCTGAGTGCCTGAGCCTGCTGACATCCTGCGCTTCAGTTCACTACCTGCAAACCTGGCTTGATTATTTTCAGTTCACTACCTGCAAACCTGGCTTGATTATTTTCAGTTTCACTACCTGCACACCTGGACAGCTCTAATTGTTTCTACTTGGACATTAACCCTTTTGCTCCCACCACAGAACTCTTGTGCACATTTATATATTCCTGGACTTTTATTTACTGCCACATTATATGTCTACTCAAGCACTTATTAATAATCCTAGTTTTATTTTCAAATCTGCTTCTGTGATCGCTCCTGCTACCACCCCGGGTCCACAAACAACCCAGAACATAACAGCTTGCACTGGCCCCATGGAGCCGGCCACGGATCAGGAGTCAGGAGTGGATTTGTTCCGGTGCATTTCTGGTCGTTTAGAAAATGTGGAAAACATGCAGCATCAGATGGCTCAATTTCTGCAACAGATGTCCAAGGATAGTTTGCAAACTTCCTTTTCTACCCCTGAAGTACCAGCATCTACATCCGCATCAGCGTCTGGGAATACAGGAGGCAGATCATCTCCCCGCTTACATCTTCCTTTACCAAGTAAATTTGACGGCAATCCTAAACTCTGCTGAGGATTCCTAAATCAGTGTGACATACATTTTACCCTGCAGCCTGACAATTTTCCAACTGCAAGAACTAAAGTGGCTTATATAGTCTCTCTGTTATCCGGCCAGGCCTTGGAATGGGCTTCCCCACTCTGGGAGCGCTCAGATACGCTGCTGGATAATTACACAGGCTTTGTGTCATCCTTCAGGAGGATTTTCGATGAACCTGGACGTACTGTATCAGCATCATCAAACATCATGACACTGAGACAAGGGGTCCGTCCTGTCAGTCAATATGCCGTGCAATTTCAAATTTTAGCATCAGAGCTCAAATGGAATGAGGAAGCCCTCACCTCGGCCTTCTGGCATGGGTTGTCAGACCGACTAAAGGATGATCTAGTCACTCGAGAGCTTCCTACTAATCTGAACGACATGATTTTGTTGTGTATCAAAGTTGACCTACGCTTCAGGGAACTTCAGGTTGAAAAAAACAGAACTGACCGGCAAAGGTCATTTACCCCCTCCATTTCTACCCGACCCATTCCTTCTCCTACTGAAGAGGAGCCTATGCAGGTGAATCATACACACCTCTCCAAAGAAGAACGTCAGAGAAGAATGCAAAAGAACCTCTGTCTGTACTGCGGAGAGTCCGGTCACCTGCTGATCTCCTGCCCCCGTAAACCGGGAAATGCCAAATCCTAACTGACCCTGGAGACATCAAGTTAGGAGTTATGAACCCGTGTCCAAAAATTAAAGATTTCACGATTACCCTAGCCTTTGATCTTAAACCCAAACCTGTTTTTGCTACTGCTCTACTTGACTCGGGAGCAGCCGGAAATTTCATAACGTCTAGTTTCATAGATAAATTTCAGATTCCTTGTTTGTCTCTCAACCATGCCATCTCTCTGACCTCTATAGACGGACACCCTCTAACTAATGGGATAGTCACCAAAGAGACTCAACCAGTATTGGTCCGAATTGGAGCACTTCATTCTGAGTCCTTAAAATTCCTGGTGATATCAGAGGCCTCTCAAGAAGTGGTTCTTGGTCTACCCTGGTTACGTCAACATAATCCCAGGATTGATTGGAGTTCTATGCAGATTCTGTCATGGGGTATGGACTGTCAGAAATCCTGTCTTCCAAAAATTCGACCTGTGAGAAAGACAGTTTCATTAGTTTCTTCTGCCATTCCCAAGGAATATCAGATGTTCGCCGATGTGTTCTCTGAGCAACAAGCAAATATCTTACCCCCTCATAGGGAATGGGACTGTCCAATTGAATTGATACCTGATAAGATACCACCTCGTGGTCGTACCTATCCGCTGTCCTTGCCTGAGACTCAAGCCATGACCGAGTACATCCGGGACAACCTGGCAAAGGGGTTTATTCGCCCCTCTACTTCACCTGCCGGAGCTGGGTTTTTCTTCGTTGGCAAGAAGGACGGTGGTCTAAGACCATGTATCGATTATCGAGGCCTTAATGACATTACTGTAAAGAATCGATACCCTCTACCCCTGATTACTGAGTTGTTTGATAGGGTCAAGGGCTCTGTCATTTTTTCTAAATTAGATCTGAGAGGGGCTTACAACCTCATTCGTATCTGAGCTGGCGATGAATGGAAGACCGCTTTTAATACCAGAGATGGACATTTCGAGTATTTAGTAATGCCTTTTGGATTGTGTAACTGTGGATTGTGTGCTGTCTTTCAAAGTTTCGTTAATTAGATTTTCCGGGATCTGTTATATGTTTCGGTTGTTGTCTATCTGGATGACATACTGATTTTTTCACCCTCTGTGGCTAAACATCAAGAACATGTTAAAGAAGTTCTGACCCGTTTGAGAGAAAACCACCTTTACTGCAAACTGGAGAAGTGCGTCTTTGGAGTGCCCAGTGTACCTTTTCTCGGCTATGTAATATCTGGCTCCAGTTTAGAAATGGACCCCAAGAAGGTACAAGCAATTCTGGATTGGACCCGACCTCAGGCACTGAAGGCCATCCAGAGATTGTTGGGCTTCGCCAATTATTATAGACGCTTCATTAAGGGATTTTCTACACTGCTGGCTCCCATTACAGCCTTGACCCGAAAAGGTGCTAATCCTGCCCAATGGTCACCTGAGGCAGAGTCTGCCTTTCATCTTCTAAAACAGGCCTTTATCTCAGCACCAGTTCTTCGACAACCAGATCTGGACATGTCTTTTTTGTTGGAAGTGGACGTATCATCTGAAGCTGTGGGAGCAGTCTTGTCTCAACGCTATGAGGACAACCGAGTCCATCCGTGTGGGTTCTTTTCTTAAAAATTCTCACCTGCCGAAAGGAACTACGCCATAGGTGAGCAAGAACTACTAGCTGTAAAGTTGGCGTTGAAGGAATGGAGATATTTGCTAGAAGGCGCCAAGTTTCCATTTACTGTATTTACGGACCATAGAAATCTCCTATTTCTCAAAAACCTCCAATGTGTGAGTCCTCGTTTGGCCCGCTGGGCAATATTCTTTGCCAGATTTCAGTTCACCCTGACCTTCCGGTCTGGAGCACTTAATCAGAAGGCTGATGCCCTATCGAGATCTGTCCTCTGTGATGATCAATCTGAAAATCAAAGCAATACCCTTGTCTTGGAATCAAGAGTTTTCGCCGCATTACAAGTTCAGCCTCCTACGGGAAAATCATTTGTGGCCCCGGAATTAAGGAAGCAGCTTCTCACTTGGGCACATTCCTCTCGCTTCGCAGGGCACTCAGGCACTCGGAAGACCTTGGAGTTCCTGAAAAGACACTATTGGTGGCCTTCTATGAAGGCAGATATAATGGAGTTCATCTCTTCCTGCTCCTCCTGTGCCCAGCATAATTCATCACGACAAGCTCCAGCTTGGGAATTGCTTCCATTACCTACTCCATCACGTCCATGGACGCATTTCTCCATGGATTTTGTCACAGACCTGCCAGTCTCTCAAGGTTTCAACACTATCTGGGTTGTAATAGACCGATTTTCTAAGATGGTCCACTATATACCGTTGAAGAAGTTACCTTCTGCCCCTGACCTGGCACAGTTGTTTGTCCAACACATATTTCGTCTACATGGCCTTCCTGCTGAAATTGTCTCTGATCATGGTGTGCAATGTACTGCAAAATTCTGGAGGGCTTTGTGTTCTGTTCTTCAAGTGAAGTTAAACTTTTCCATGGCCTACCATCCGCAAAGCAACGGCTCCACCGAGAGAGTTAATCAAGATCTAGAGACTTTCTTAAGAATTTTTATGTCATCTTCCCAGGACAATTGGGCTGCCTTGCTGCCATGGGCTGAGTTTGCACATAATGCTTCCTACCACTCGTCAACTAACCAAACGCCATTTCAGGTTGTATATGGCCTTCATCCTCATGTTCCCGAATTTCGAAGCCTGCCTGTTTTCGATGTTCCGGCCGTGGAGGGCACGGTGCGGAATTTTGCTGCCATCTGGACTCAAGTACGGTCTGATTTGTTGAAGGCATCCTCTCGCTATAAGACGCAGGCCGATAGAAAGCGTAGAATAGTTCCACGCATGCAAGTAGGAAACCAGGTCTGGTTGTCTACTCGGAACCTTCGTCTAAGAGTTCCGTCTATGAAATTCGCACCCCGCTTCATCGGTCCCTTCACCATAACAGAAGTCATTAATCCAGTGGCCTACCGTTTACAGTTACCCCCATACCTAAAAATTCCCAATTCCTTCCATGTTTCCTTATTAAAGCCCAGGGTCCTGAATAAGTTCCATAATGCTCTACCTGGTTCTCCTTGAGTCCAGACGGAGAGAGGCGTTGAGTTTGAAGTCGCCCAGATCTTGGACTCTCGTCTGCGCAGAGGTAATCTTCAGTATTGTTGGACTGGAAAGGTTACGGTCCAGAGGAACGTTGCTGAACCGATGCTCGTGATGTCCACGCTCCCACGCTCATCAGGAGATTCCATTCTGCCCATCCGGAGAAGCCTGGTGAGTGTCCTGAGGCCACCCCAAAAGGGGGGGGGGTACTGTCACGGCCAGGGTATTTCAGCATGGCACTAGGCAGGTGTTACCTGTGAGGTCGTTGTGGCGCGGGCTGTCTGGTGGCGGAGCTGGTGTCTGGCGGGGGGCTTTGGCTGCGCGCGTTGTTGTGCGGCCCTGTTGTCACTCTGCGCTGGTGAGGCCTGGCGGCGTCTCCGTTCCGTTTGACATGGGCGCCGCCATCTTGCCTTCTGGCCATGTGATGCGGCGGGCCAATTCTGGTGAGTCACATGTTCCCTCCGGCCAGTAACAGCACGGCATGGGGTATTTCGGAAGGGTCAGTGCCTTCCTTCTTTGCCAGTGCAACGTGTATCTCAGCCTAGCTGAGAGGGAGTTCTCTGTGCTTTCCTGTTCCTGTGAATTCGCTGTCTGCCAGTCTGCCTGTCAGCTCCTAGCTCCCACTGGACTACCCCGCTTCCTCCATCACCCTTGCCCATACCTGAGTGCCTGAGCCTGCTGACATCCTGCGCTTCAGTTCACTACCTGCAAACCTGGCTTGATTATTTTCAGTTCACTACCTGCAAACCTGGCTTGATTATTTTCAGTTTCACTACCTGCACACCTGGACAGCTCTAATTGTTTCTACTTGGACATTAACCCTTTTGCTCCCACCACAGAACTCTTGTGCACATTTATATATTCCTGGACTTTTATTTACTGCCACATTATATGTCTACTCAAGCACTTATTAATAATCCTAGTTTTATTTTCAAATCTGCTTCTGTGATCGCTCCTGCTACCACCCCGGGTCCACAAACAACCCAGAACATAACAGCTTGCACTGGCCCCATGGAGCCGGCCACGGATCAGGAGTCAGGAGTGGATTTGTTCCGGTGCATTTCTGGTCGTTTAGAAAATGTGGAAAACATGCAGCATCAGATGGCTCAATTTCTGCAACAGATGTCCAAGGATAGTTTGCAAACTTCCTTTTCTACCCCTGAAGTACCAACATCTACATCCGCATCAGCGTCTGGGAATACAGGAGGCAGATCATCTCCCCGCTTACATCTTCCTTTACCAAGTAAATTTGACGGCAATCCTAAACTCTGCCGAGGATTCCTAAATCAGTGTGACATACATTTTACCCTGCAGCCTGACAATTTTCTAACTGCAAGAACTAAAGTGGCTTATATAGTCTCTCTGTTATCCGGCCAGGCCTTGGAATGGGCTTCCCCACTCTGGGAGCGCTCAGATACGCTGCTGGATAATTACACAGGCTTTGTGTCATCCTTCAGGAGGATTTTCGATGAACCTGGACGTACTGTATCAGCATCATCAAACATCATGACACTGAGACAAGGGGTCCGTCCTGTCAGTCAATATGCCGTGCAATTTCAAATTTTAGCATCAGAGCTCAAATGGAATGAGGAAGCCCTCACCTCGGCCTTCTGGCATGGGTTGTCAGACCGACTAAAGGATGATCTAGTCACTCGAGAGCTTCCTACTAATCTGAACGACATGATTTTGTTGTGTATCAAAGTTGACCTACGCTTCAGGGAACGTCAGGTTGAAAAAAACAGAACTGACCGGCAAAGGTCATTTACCCCCTCCATTTCTACCCGACCCATTCCTTCTCCTACTGAAGAGGAGCCTATGCAGGTGAATCATACACACCTCTCCAAAGAAGAACGTCAGAGAAGAATGCAAAAGAACCTCTGTCTGTACTGCGGAGAGTCCGGTCACCTGCTGATCTCCTGCCCCCGTAAACCGGGAAATGCCAAATCCTAACTGACCCTGGAGACATCAAGTTAGGAGTTATGAACCCGTGTCCAAAAATTAAAGATTTCACGATTACCCTAGCCTTTGATCTTAAACCCAAACCTGTTTTTGCTACTGCTCTACTTGACTCGGGAGCAGCCGGAAATTTCATAACGTCTAGTTTCATAGATAAATTTCAGATTCCTTGTTTGTCTCTCAACCATGCCATCTCTCTGACCTCTATAGACGGACACCCTCTAACTAATGGGATAGTCACCAAAGAGACTCAACCAGTATTGGTCCGAATTGGAGCACTTCATTCTGAGTCCTTAAAATTCCTGGTGATATCAGAGGCCTCTCAAGAAGTGGTTCTTGGTCTACCCTGGTTACGTCAACATAATCCCAGGATTGATTGGAGTTCTATGCAGATTCTGTCATGGGGTATGGACTGTCAGAAATCCTGTCTTCCAAAAATTCGACCTGTGAGAAAGACAGTTTCATTAGTTTCTTCTGCCATTCCCAAGGAATATCAGATGTTCGCCGATGTGTTCTCTGAGCAACAAGCAAATATCTTACCCCCTCATAGGGAATGGGACTGTCCAATTGAATTGATACCTGATAAGATACCACCTCGTGGTCGTACCTATCCGCTGTCCTTGCCTGAGACTCAAGCCATGACCGAGTACATCCGGGACAACCTGGCAAAGGGGTTTATTCGCCCCTCTACTTCACCTGCCGGAGCTGGGTTTTTCTTCGTTGGCAAGAAGGACGGTGGTCTAAGACCATGTATCGATTATCGAGGCCTTAATGACATTACTGTAAAGAATCGATACCCTCTACCCCTGATTACTGAGTTGTTTGATAGGGTCAAGGGCTCTGTCATTTTTTCTAAATTAGATCTGAGAGGGGCTTACAACCTCATTCGTATCTGAGCTGGCGATGAATGGAAGACCGCTTTTAATACCAGAGATGGACATTTCGAGTATTTAGTAATGCCTTTTGGATTGTGTAACTGTGGATTGTGTGCTGTCTTTCAAAGTTTCGTTAATTAGATTTTCCGGGATCTGTTATATGTTTCGGTTGTTGTCTATCTGGATGACATACTGATTTTTTCACCCTCTGTGGCTAAACATCAAGAACATGTTAAAGAAGTTCTGACCCGTTTGAGAGAAAACCACCTTTACTGCAAACTGGAGAAGTGCGTCTTTGGAGTGCCCAGTGTACCTTTTCTCGGCTATGTAATATCTGGCTCCAGTTTAGAAATGGACCCCAAGAAGGTACAAGCAATTCTGGATTGGACCCGACCTCAGGCACTGAAGGCCATCCAGAGATTGTTGGGCTTCGCCAATTATTATAGACGCTTCATTAACGGATTTTCTACACTGCTGGCTCCCATTACAGCCTTGACCCGAAAAGGTGCTAATCCTGCCCAATGGTCACCTGAGGCAGAGTCTGCCTTTCATCTTCTAAAACAGGCCTTTATCTCAGCACCAGTTCTTCGACAACCAGATCTGGACATGTCTTTTTTGTTGGAAGTGGACGTATCATCTGAAGCTGTGGGAGCAGTCTTGTCTCAACGCTATGAGGACAACCGAGTCCATCCGTGTGGGTTCTTTTCTTAAAAATTCTCACCTGCCGAAAGGAACTACGCCATAGGTGAGCAAGAACTACTAGCTGTAAAGTTGGCGTTGAAGGAATGGAGATATTTGCTAGAAGGCGCCAAGTTTCCATTTACTGTATTTACGGACCATAGAAATCTCCTATTTCTCAAAAACCTCCAATGTGTGAGTCCTCGTTTGGCCCGCTGGGCAATATTCTTTGCCAGATTTCAGTTCACCCTGACCTTCCGGTCTGGAGCACTTAATCAGAAGGCTGATGCCCTATCGAGATCTGTCCTCTGTGATGATCAATCTGAAAATCAAAGCAATACCCTTGTCTTGGAATCAAGAGTTTTCGCCGCATTACAAGTTCAGCCTCCTACGGGAAAATCATTTGTGGCCCCGGAATTAAGGAAGCAGCTTCTCACTTGGGCACATTCC
Source organism: Taudactylus pleione (assembly GCA_031769625.1). NCBI lineage: Eukaryota > Metazoa > Chordata > Amphibia > Anura > Myobatrachidae > Taudactylus > Taudactylus pleione. The sequence goes on along the minus strand of JAUIMM010000255.1, from coordinate 2,698,803 downwards.
TCTCGCTTCGCAGGGCACTCAGGCACTCGGAAGACCTTGGAGTTCCTGAAAAGACACTATTGGTGGCCTTCTATGAAGGCAGATATAATGGAGTTCATCTCTTCCTGCTCCTCCTGTGCCCAGCATAATTCATCACGACAAGCTCCAGCTTGGGAATTGCTTCCATTACCTACTCCATCACGTCCATGGACGCATTTCTCCATGGATTTTGTCACAGACCTGCCAGTCTCTCAAGGTTTCAACACTATCTGGGTTGTAATAGACCGATTTTCTAAGATGGTCCACTATATACCGTTGAAGAAGTTACCTTCTGCCCCTGACCTGGCACAGTTGTTTGTCCAACACATATTTCGTCTACATGGCCTTCCTGCTGAAATTGTCTCTGATCATGGTGTGCAATGTACTGCAAAATTCTGGAGGGCTTTGTGTTCTGTTCTTCAAGTGAAGTTAAACTTTTCCATGGCCTACCATCCGCAAAGCAACGGCTCCACCGAGAGAGTTAATCAAGATCTAGAGACTTTCTTAAGAATTTTTATGTCATCTTCCCAGGACAATTGGGCTGCCTTGCTGCCATGGGCTGAGTTTGCACATAATGCTTCCTACCACTCGTCAACTAACCAAACGCCATTTCAGGTTGTATATGGCCTTCATCCTCATGTTCCCGAATTTCGAAGCCTGCCTGTTTTCGATGTTCCGGCCGTGGAGGGCACGGTGCGGAATTTTGCTGCCATCTGGACTCAAGTACGGTCTGATTTGTTGAAGGCATCCTCTCGCTATAAGACGCAGGCCGATAGAAAGCGTAGAATAGTTCCACGCATGCAAGTAGGAAACCAGGTCTGGTTGTCTACTCGGAACCTTCGTCTAAGAGTTCCGTCTATGAAATTCGCACCCCGCTTCATCGGTCCCTTCACCATAACAGAAGTCATTAATCCAGTGGCCTACCGTTTACAGTTACCCCCATACCTAAAAATTCCCAATTCCTTCCATGTTTCCTTATTAAAGCCCAGGGTCCTGAATAAGTTCCATAATGCTCTACCTGGTTCTCCTTGAGTCCAGACGGAGAGAGGCGTTGAGTTTGAAGTCGCCCAGATCTTGGACTCTCGTCTGCGCAGAGGTAATCTTCAGTATTGTTGGACTGGAAAGGTTACGGTCCAGAGGAACGTTGCTGAACCGATGCTCGTGATGTCCACGCTCCCACGCTCATCAGGAGATTCCATTCTGCCCATCCGGAGAAGCCTGGTGAGTGTCCTGAGGCCACCCCAAAAGGGGGGGGGTACTGTCACGGCCAGGGTATTTCAGCATGGCACTAGGCAGGTGTTACCTGTGAGGTCGTTGTGGCGCGGGCTGTCTGGTGGCGGAGCTGGTGTCTGGCGGGGGGCTTTGGCTGCGCGCGTTGTTGTGCGGCCCTGTTGTCACTCTGCGCTGGTGAGGCCTGGCGGCGTCTCCGTTCCGTTTGACATGGGCGCCGCCATCTTGCCTTCTGGCCATGTGATGCGGCGGGCCAATTCTGGTGAGTCACATGTTCCCTCCGGCCAGTAACAGCACGGCATGGGGTATTTCGGAAGGGTCAGTGCCTTCCTTCTTTGCCAGTGCAACGTGTATCTCAGCCTAGCTGAGAGGGAGTTCTCTGTGCTTTCCTGTTCCTGTGAATTCGCTGTCTGCCAGTCTGCCTGTCAGCTCCTAGCTCCCACTGGACTACCCCGCTTCCTCCATCACCCTTGCCCATACCTGAGTGCCTGAGCCTGCTGACATCCTGCGCTTCAGTTCACTACCTGCAAACCTGGCTTGATTATTTTCAGTTCACTACCTGCAAACCTGGCTTGATTATTTTCAGTTTCACTACCTGCACACCTGGACAGCTCTAATTGTTTCTACTTGGACATTAACCCTTTTGCTCCCACCACAGAACTCTTGTGCACATTTATATATTCCTGGACTTTTATTTACTGCCACATTATATGTCTACTCAAGCACTTATTAATAATCCTAGTTTTATTTTCAAATCTGCTTCTGTGATCGCTCCTGCTACCACCCCGGGTCCACAAACAACCCAGAACATAACAGCTTGCACTGGCCCCATGGAGCCGGCCACGGATCAGGAGTCAGGAGTGGATTTGTTCCGGTGCATTTCTGGTCGTTTAGAAAATGTGGAAAACATGCAGCATCAGATGGCTCAATTTCTGCAACAGATGTCCAAGGATAGTTTGCAAACTTCCTTTTCTACCCCTGAAGTACCAGCATCTACATCCGCATCAGCGTCTGGGAATACAGGAGGCAGATCATCTCCCCGCTTACATCTTCCTTTACCAAGTAAATTTGACGGCAATCCTAAACTCTGCCGAGGATTCCTAAATCAGTGTGACATACATTTTACCCTGCAGCCTGACAATTTTCTAACTGCAAGAACTAAAGTGGCTTATATAGTCTCTCTGTTATCCGGCCAGGCCTTGGAATGGGCTTCCCCACTCTGGGAGCGCTCAGATACGCTGCTGGATAATTACACAGGCTTTGTGTCATCCTTCAGGAGGATTTTCGATGAACCTGGACGTACTGTATCAGCATCATCAAACATCATGACACTGAGACAAGGGGTCCGTCCTGTCAGTCAATATGCCGTGCAATTTCAAATTTTAGCATCAGAGCTCAAATGGAATGAGGAAGCCCTCACCTCGGCCTTCTGGCATGGGTTGTCAGACCGACTAAAGGATGATCTAGTCACTCGAGAGCTTCCTACTAATCTGAACGACATGATTTTGTTGTGTATCAAAGTTGACCTACGCTTCAGGGAACGTCAGGTTGAAAAAAACAGAACTGACCGGCAAAGGTCATTTACCCCCTCCATTTCTACCCGACCCATTCCTTCTCCTACTGAAGAGGAGCCTATGCAGGTGAATCATACACACCTCTCCAAAGAAGAACGTCAGAGAAGAATGCAAAAGAACCTCTGTCTGTACTGCGGAGAGTCCGGTCACCTGCTGATCTCCTGCCCCCGTAAACCGGGAAATGCCAAATCCTAACTGACCCTGGAGACATCAAGTTAGGAGTTATGAACCCGTGTCCAAAAATTAAAGATTTCACGATTACCCTAGCCTTTGATCTTAAACCCAAACCTGTTTTTGCTACTGCTCTACTTGACTCGGGAGCAGCCGGAAATTTCATAACGTCTAGTTTCATAGATAAATTTCAGATTCCTTGTTTGTCTCTCAACCATGCCATCTCTCTGACCTCTATAGACGGACACCCTCTAACTAATGGTATAGTCACCAAAGAGACTCAACCAGTATTGGTCCGAATTGGAGCACTTCATTCTGAGTCCTTAAAATTCCTGGTGATATCAGAGGCCTCTCAAGAAGTGGTTCTTGGTCTACCCTGGTTACGTCAACATAATCCCAGGATTGATTGGAGTTCTATGCAGATTCTGTCATGGGGTATGGACTGTCAGAAATCCTGTCTTCCAAAAATTCGACCTGTGAGAAAGACAGTTTCATTAGTTTCTTCTGCCATTCCCAAGGAATATCAGATGTTCGCCGATGTGTTCTCTGAGCAACAAGCAAATATCTTACCCCCTCATAGGGAATGGGACTGTCCAATTGAATTGATACCTGATAAGATACCACCTCGTGGTCGTACCTATCCGCTGTCCTTGCCTGAGACTCAAGCCATGACCGAGTACATCCGGGACAACCTGGCAAAGGGGTTTATTCGCCCCTCTACTTCACCTGCCGGAGCTGGGTTTTTCTTCGTTGGCAAGAAGGACGGTGGTCTAAGACCATGTATCGATTATCGAGGCCTTAATGACATTACTGTAAAGAATCGATACCCTCTACCCCTGATTACTGAGTTGTTTGATAGGGTCAAGGGCTCTGTCATTTTTTCTAAATTAGATCTGAGAGGGGCTTACAACCTCATTCGTATCTGAGCTGGCGATGAATGGAAGACCGCTTTTAATACCAGAGATGGACATTTCGAGTATTTAGTAATGCCTTTTGGATTGTGTAACTGTGGATTGTGTGCTGTCTTTCAAAGTTTCGTTAATTAGATTTTCCGGGATCTGTTATATGTTTCGGTTGTTGTCTATCTGGATGACATACTGATTTTTTCACCCTCTGTGGCTAAACATCAAGAACATGTTAAAGAAGTTCTGACCCGTTTGAGAGAAAACCACCTTTACTGCAAACTGGAGAAGTGCGTCTTTGGAGTGCCCAGTGTACCTTTTCTCGGCTATGTAATATCTGGCTCCAGTTTAGAAATGGACCCCAAGAAGGTACAAGCAATTCTGGATTGGACCCGACCTCAGGCACTGAAGGCCATCCAGAGATTGTTGGGCTTCGCCAATTATTATAGACGCTTCATTAACGGATTTTCTACACTGCTGGCTCCCATTACAGCCTTGACCCGAAAAGGTGCTAATCCTGCCCAATGGTCACCTGAGGCAGAGTCTGCCTTTCATCTTCTAAAACAGGCCTTTATCTCAGCACCAGTTCTTCGACAACCAGATCTGGACATGTCTTTTTTGTTGGAAGTGGACGTATCATCTGAAGCTGTGGGAGCAGTCTTGTCTCAACGCTATGAGGACAACCGAGTCCATCCGTGTGGGTTCTTTTCTTAAAAATTCTCACCTGCCGAAAGGAACTACGCCATAGGTGAGCAAGAACTACTAGCTGTAAAGTTGGCGTTGAAGGAATGGAGATATTTGCTAGAAGGCGCCAAGTTTCCATTTACTGTATTTACGGACCATAGAAATCTCCTATTTCTCAAAAACCTCCAATGTGTGAGTCCTCGTTTGGCCCGCTGGGCAATATTCTTTGCCAGATTTCAGTTCACCCTGACCTTCCGGTCTGGAGCACTTAATCAGAAGGCTGATGCCCTATCGAGATCTGTCCTCTGTGATGATCAATCTGAAAATCAAAGCAATACCCTTGTCTTGGAATCAAGAGTTTTCGCCGCATTACAAGTTCAGCCTCCTACGGGAAAATCATTTGTGGCCCCGGAATTAAGGAAGCAGCTTCTCACTTGGGCACATTCCTCTCGCTTCGCAGGGCACTCAGGCACTCGGAAGACCTTGGAGTTCCTGAAAAGACACTATTGGTGGCCTTCTATGAAGGCAGATATAATGGAGTTCATCTCTTCCTGCTCCTCCTGTGCCCAGCATAATTCATCACGACAAGCTCCAGCTTGGGAATTGCTTCCATTACCTACTCCATCACGTCCATGGACGCATTTCTCCATGGATTTTGTCACAGACCTGCCAGTCTCTCAAGGTTTCAACACTATCTGGGTTGTAATAGACCGATTTTCTAAGATGGTCCACTATATACCGTTGAAGAAGTTACCTTCTGCCCCTGACCTGGCACAGTTGTTTGTCCAACACATATTTCGTCTACATGGCCTTCCTGCTGAAATTGTCTCTGATCATGGTGTGCAATGTACTGCAAAATTCTGGAGGGCTTTGTGTTCTGTTCTTCAAGTGAAGTTAAACTTTTCCATGGCCTACCATCCGCAAAGCAACGGCTCCACCGAGAGAGTTAATCAAGATCTAGAGACTTTCTTAAGAATTTTTATGTCATCTTCCCAGGACAATTGGGCTGCCTTGCTGCCATGGGCTGAGTTTGCACATAATGCTTCTTACCACTCGTCAACTAACCAAACGCCATTTCAGGTTGTATATGGCCTTCATCCTCATGTTCCCGAATTTCGAAGCCTGCCTGTTTTCGATGTTCCGGCCGTGGAGGGCACGGTGCGGAATTTTGCTGCCATCTGGACTCAAGTACGGTCTGATTTGTTGAAGGCATCCTCTCGCTATAAGACGCAGGCCGATAGAAAGCGTAGAATAGTTCCACGCATGCAAGTAGGAAACCAGGTCTGGTTGTCTACTCGGAACCTTCGTCTAAGAGTTCCGTCTATGAAATTCGCACCCCGCTTCATCGGTCCCTTCACCATAACAGAAGTCATTAATCCAGTGGCCTACCGTTTACAGTTACCCCCATACCTAAAAATTCCCAATTCCTTCCATGTTTCCTTATTAAAGCCCAGGGTCCTGAATAAGTTCCATAATGCTCTACCTGGTTCTCCTTGAGTCCAGACGGAGAGAGGCGTTGAGTTTGAAGTCGCCCAGATCTTGGACTCTCGTCTGCGCAGAGGTAATCTTCAGTATTGTTGGACTGGAAAGGTTACGGTCCAGAGGAACGTTGCTGAACCGATGCTCGTGATGTCCACGCTCCCACGCTCATCAGGAGATTCCATTCTGCCCATCCGGAGAAGCCTGGTGAGTGTCCTGAGGCCACCCCAAAAGGGGGGGGGTACTGTCACGGCCAGGGTATTTCAGCATGGCACTAGGCAGGTGTTACCTGTGAGGTCGTTGTGGCGCGGGCTGTCTGGTGGCGGAGCTGGTGTCTGGCGGGGGGCTTTGGCTGCGCGCGTTGTTGTGCGGCCCTGTTGTCACTCTGCGCTGGTGAGGCCTGGCGGCGTCTCCGTTCCGTTTGACATGGGCGCCGCCATCTTGCCTTCTGGCCATGTGATGCGGCGGGCCAATTCTGGTGAGTCACATGTTCCCTCCGGCCAGTAACAGCACGGCATGGGGTATTTCGGAAGGGTCAGTGCCTTCCTTCTTTGCCAGTGCAACGTGTATCTCAGCCTAGCTGAGAGGGAGTTCTCTGTGCTTTCCTGTTCCTGTGAATTCGCTGTCTGCCAGTCTGCCTGTCAGCTCCTAGCTCCCACTGGACTACCCCGCTTCCTCCATCACCCTTGCCCATACCTGAGTGCCTGAGCCTGCTGACATCCTGCGCTTCAGTTCACTACCTGCAAACCTGGCTTGATTATTTTCAGTTCACTACCTGCAAACCTGGCTTGATTATTTTCAGTTTCACTACCTGCACACCTGGACAGCTCTAATTGTTTCTACTTGGACATTAACCCTTTTGCTCCCACCACAGAACTCTTGTGCACATTTATATATTCCTGGACTTTTATTTACTGCCACATTATATGTCTACTCAAGCACTTATTAATAATCCTAGTTTTATTTTCAAATCTGCTTCTGTGATCGCTCCTGCTACCACCCCGGGTCCACAAACAACCCAGAACATAACAGGCGGTGTGTTTGTTTGTTTTAGCAGCCAATGCGAGTTAGACAGATCTCATTTGCTGCTACACCTACGGCTGGAGCCAGGCTGGAGCTCACTCATGAGCTTCACCTTCCGGCTCCCGCAGAGGGTGATGGGAGAGACGTCATGACTATTTAATAAATAGTTCTATACAGTTACATGGAAAGCACAATGTCATGGTGTTTAAGTCTGCTATCTTCCAGCACTGGGGTTCATGAGTTGGTTTACTGACCAGGGCCCTAAATGTGTGGCGTTTGTATGGTCTCCTCGAGTTTGCATGGGTTTCCCCCAGGTTCTCCAGATGAATCTAAAACTCCAAAAACATACTGGTTGGCCATTTGGCTGCTGACTCTAATGTAGCCTAGTATGTATATTATTTACTTGTATGTCAGGGAATTTAGGCTATGTTGGGACTTTTGGTGGCGCTATATAAACAAACAATAATAGTTATGCTGGCCATACACTCCGCAATTATCGGGACGATCCGCCCGATATCGGCGGATCGCCGCGATAATTGCAGCGTGTATGCGGGCAACCGAGGGTTAAATATTGCTTGGTCGGGCATGCTGGATTGTCCAGCATGCCTGTCCGATGCGATATTTACCCGGGAAACTGTCGGCCGCATCGGGCAGTGTATGCCCAGCGCGGCCGACAGACAGACATTTCCTGTGTTCCTTCCTACGGAAGGAACAGGGAAATGTCTCCTCCCCCGGGGGCGGAGCGCGGATATCGGGCTATACACTGTGAGATTTCTCTCACAGTGTATGCCGGCGACAGCTGCGGCTGGCAGGCAGACAGATAAAATGTCTGTCGGTCTGACAGACATTTTATCTGGCAGTGTATGCCCAGCATAAGAAGCATATGATGGGTAGTTGGTAAAACAATGCTTGATAACCCTACTGCTTTTATACACCAGATTTTTTTTATATATTCTTCAATAATACATAACTACAGTTACTACCTCCTTCCATATCCATACTTAGATTTATTTGTTTTAATCCAGTGACCCAGCCATCATATTTTATATGTTAACTGTTCGCTATAGCCCAATATATAATGGTACTTTGTATTTCAATGTTGGAAGCATGTTACAATAATATAAGACAGGGCCAAGGATGGAATTAATTAGCACTCTCCTCCCCTATGTATATCCAGCTGTGTCAGCCTCATGTTACAAGTGGGTAATGGAATCTGATAATTGGCTATGGGCACAGTTAAATTATTTCATGCTAAGCTTCTTTTAATCTTTTTTTTTATTCTTGCATTTGTTTAATTGCCAACAATTAGCTACTGTACATTTCTATTATCAAAATCCTTCCTCAAGAGCTAGAGAGTAAAAGGAGATTGTTTATACAAAATGCATTTAACCTCTTTTACATGCAACCAGGCAGTATTATTTAGGAATTTAGCAGTATCAGTGTACTTTGTTTTAAGTGGCAGCAATAATGAAACCATTGCTAGAAGGTACATGTCTGGAGAATGTAAGATATTTGTATAAGAAATCTTCCTTTATCTGGACATTTTAGTGCTACAATGTGTATGTGTTAGTTGGGGAGGATTCATTCACTGCAAGTATCCATCCCTGGGCAATAACCAATGATAATTACACTGTAATTAGATCATGTCTCTCTTATCCTAATGTTATTAACCACTAGATGCCTAGAATATGTAATCCTAAATTAGCCTTATACTGTACACTGAAGAATGAACAAACTATGTTAAGACTGTTCGTTTGCTTTATAAATCTAAGCACTGTGGAATATGTGTGCGCTATATAAATAACTGGTAATAAATAAACAAGATTCCCCCAAGTGATATTGGGAAAGATGTATCAAACCTTTGCAAGAGATAGAACAAATTGCCATAGCAACTTACCAGCTTCTATAATTTATTCTATCATTTATAGACTGTGCAGATAAATTATAGCTAGAAGCTTTATTGGTTGATACGGGCAACTTCTCCACTTTATCGCTCTGGAAGGTTTGATACATCTCCCTATAGGCTCAAAAACATAATCTGACAGTTTTTTCAGTAAATTGGCTTATTATGTGAACATTAGGTATATGTATGGGATGCGGTTAGGATCCCGACAAGCAGGATGCCGTCTGCTGGAATCCCAGGAATCCCGATCACCGAGACGACACCGGCGCCGAAATCCCGTAATAAATCAGGATGCCGACATCGGGATCCCGGCAGACGGCATCCCGATTGTAAGTATAAAGTAAGGTAAGTATGAGCCGCGGGGTTGGGACTTAGGTTTAGGTGACCCGGGTGGTTAGCTTTAGGCTGCGAGGGGGGGGTAGGTTAGGGTTAGGCTCCGGGCGGGGGGGGGGGGGGGGGTTAGGTTCAGGCACCACCGGGGGGGGTTAGGGTTAGGCACATTCAAATTGTAGGCAACACTCCATTATTACCACTGAGTGTCCTGGCAAGGAACGTCTTCTGTATTGCTTTATCTATTTGTGTGCCTGTGGTCTTTGTTCCGTGTAGCACCTCTCAAGACTACAGATAAATATCACTATTCTAATGGAAAGAATCTGTGGTAAGTTGGTAACTGGGATTCAGAGCTATTATGTTCAATATGTGGAAGCTTTAGGGCCTGATTCAGAGCCACACAATAGTAATGTTCACATAGGGAAATTATTTTTTTGTAACTGCGCATGTGCAAAAATCTCCTATGACGCGTGCATTAAACAGTGTACACACAAAGGTGCTGTTGCGATCAGGACAGACAGTATCGGAAAAGTGAAAGCCATTCCTGGGCGGTGACTAGGAGGTGGCAAGAAATGCATGCAAAAATGGGCTGTTATGTGGGAGTGTCGTGGGCATGTCAATGCAGGCAACTGAGGGCCTGATTCAGCACGGATTGCAGCTGCGTAATCACACACAATAAAGCTGCGTAAATATGCTAATGTCTTCATCCATGCAGCCAGCATAGAGACGCTCACTAGCGCAGCATAGGAGGCCTTTGGTCAGACAGAGACATTTCACTGGCCATAGGGCTGGTAGAGTTTCAATGGCCGATGGTGGTCTATAAGGATGCAACAATCAGTATTACAGCACGCACAGATTCTAAATGTGGGCATCTCAGTCCTAGCACATTCTGCCGCACAGATATACATAAGGGAGGGAGTTTGTTGTGACGTGCATAAAGCATACTTGCCTACTTTTGAAAAAGCATTTTAGGGAGATTGTGAAAGCACCAGCTATGAGTGCAGAGAACATGTATTGCTACAGAAAACTGACTAATGCCGCACATCCCCTAGCAGACCAAAAAGCGACAGCACGATTACGACATTGTAATTGTGCAGGTGTTTCACAGTCTGTGCTGTGCCTACACTGAACATTCAGTCGTTCAGTGTAGGCACAATCAATCATCTGCTAACATGCTCAACCTGACGTTATCGTCAGGTTGACCAGCATGTTCGGGCGATTGATGTCGGAAACGACAAGCGGGAGCACACATCGCTGGTCGTTTCCGACATTAATGTTCCCGATTCATGCACGATTTATGAGCGATTGAACGATAACGATATCGTTCAATCGCTCATAGAAATTGTCTAGTGAATGTGTGCCTTTACATCCAAATGTAAATCAGCCCCAAAGCAGTTAGTAAGATCTATTTGTTGATGAAAACACACTGATACCTACAATAAAATGCATGTAGCTATAGGGATCATTGTGCCATGTAACCAATGCAGGGAATTTATACTAATGATCCCATTTGAATGTATATATCTCTGTTTTTTATTAATATAACAGCTTCATAATGGTGGTAAGGTACAATCAGGGAGATTGCTGGTCTTCAGGGAGTCAGGGAGATTGCTGATAGTCAGGGAGTCTCCCTGACTATGAGGAAGAGTTGTCAAGTATGGCATAAAGTCACAGATGGGCAACCACCAATATATGCTGCTGTGTGCGATTCTACATGTGGCTTAGAATTAGGTCCTTAGGGGTAGATTAACTAAAGCTTCTAAAACAGACAAGTGGTGGTGTTGCCCATAGCAACCAATCAAATTCTGTATTTTTCTAGAATGCAATAGAGAAATGATAGCTAGAATCTGATTGGTTTCTATGGGAAACACCACCACTTTAGCTTTAATAAATCTATCCCTTAATCTTTATATGCCATCCCTCTCTTTTTGTTAAATGCTTCACATCTGTGCTTTTCTGCTTGCCAATCTTTATTATGCCAATTAAGTGTTAAAAAAGTTAATTTGGCTCAAGAGCTGACCCTCGCAGGTGGTATTTTGGTTTTCTCCTATTGTCAGTTAAGTGATATTTGTTTTACTAAAACACCACATGCAGAACTTCTTGCGGTTATGTCTCTATGTATGGTCTTGTATATTGGATTATTTACCAGGGTTCTCTGTGCTGAAGTGACAGGACTGCACAGTGCACATCAATGTGCATCCATGGTCTTGGATTCTGATTTGGGGCTCTATTTACTACAATCCACATATTGAATACAGATTGTAGTGTGATATTAATGACTGAATTCGCATTGCGAATTCAGGCAATATCACAAGGATTTACTACAAATCCCTTGCAGGGACAGAGCTTGCGATAAAGCTTATCATGGTATTTTCGCAAAAAATACCGTGATCAAGTGCCCGCGCATGCGCCGACCGGCCGCCGCTGCTACCCCCCCCGGCGCTAAGCCCCGCCCCGGTACTAAGCCCCGTCCCTGCTATCGCGGACCCCCCGTGACCCCCCCCCTCCCTTAATTACACTTACCTGCATGATCCGGGCCTCCAGTGATGTTCTCCATGTCTACGGTCAGGTGATCTCCCATACTGCACTGGGACCCGATCACCTGATGACCGGGCAGCAGTGCACTATGGGAGACCAGCTGACCGGCGGGGAGTCATCACCGGAGGCCCGATCACCGGTCGCTGCAGTCAGGTAAGTGATTTTTTTTTGTTTTACCAAACTATTTTTTTTTTTTGCAGTTATCAGCTTGCGGTCTGTTTAGACCACTCAGCTGATCACTGGGACCGGCTCCCGGCTCTGCTCTCCCCGTTAGAGCAGGGCAGGAGTCCGGTAACCGGGGGAGCCCCTGGATAACGTCACATCACAGGGCTCTCCCCGATATTTTTTTACAATTTATTTTTAGTAACTTTGGCCAGATCACATTTCCCATTACAATTATGGGAAATGCGATCTGATTACTAAAAATAAGTGATACTTAGGGGTTGGAGTAGAATTTTACGAATTCTACTCCAATTTCCCTGTATTAACTATAGGTGATACTAAAATAATGTGAAAAGGGTGTGTAAACACCCTTTTTCACTTTATTTTAGTCAAAATAATGTTAATAAATAGATCCCTTGAACTCATATCTGGATCAACTACTTGTTAAGCTCTCATCTAATTTGAACCAACTCTGCCATAAATCTCAGCCTCTCTTTTTGGTATCTGATCCCCAGTGGTATTTGTGAGTAATTTGAACTTAGTGGCAGAATATTGGTATGCTCATAACTGCAGGTACTCTTTCATTTTACCGCTGACACATGGGCTGCATAAACTTCAAGGGGGTAATTGTAAATTGTGGATGACTGAGTCGCAGATGATTAGTTAACCTTCAACAGACGGGTCCTATGCAGTACCACTTTAACCTGCATCTGCCTTACGATAAGGTGTCATTACTATGTATGCTATAGATATTATTATCAACGTTATTCATTGTGAGTAACATCGTCACCAACGAGCAGGTGTTAATACTACATGGAATACAGATATCAACATAGAGGATTACAAACCATGCTGTGTGGCTGCACACAGTGGCGGTTCTTGGTTCGGGCAAGCAGGGCTATTGCCGCAGCGGTCTGAGGGCGCAATCACAGTGTCCCCGCAGGCGCCGTCTAAATAGACGGCACCCGCCCACGCTTGCCCGTCCATTTGTCTTCCCCATTCCCACAGTGCGCTGTCACTCACTTGTTCCCTCCCACCTTGCTCCCAGAATGCCGACGCGGCTCCTCCGTGGCTATGCGCGGCAGCCGCAGACGTCACTGAGTGAAGGACCTCCGGGACGGAGCGCCGAGAGAACCGCGGGAAGCAGCAGCGCAGCGCTTGGCGTTGGGTGTGGCGTGTACGACCTCTGAGTCCTCACTGTTCCCCACACCATTCACCAGTCACCAGCCCACTCCCAGCCAGATTCATCTGTCTGCTTAAGCCTTTTCCCGGCCCCAGCAGCAGGCAGCGTTGGGCATGGTGGAGCCTGAGGTAAGTACATCCATGCGGTTATTTGCTCAGACCACTGCAGTCCCTGACTGACCTCTGCTAAGTTCTGCCACTGCTATGTTTTTTTTCCCCTACAGAAATTAGCAATAGTGACTGAGTGACTAAGATACAAGATTTAAGACAGGTGGGGGGAGGGGAGGAATGGTCAGTGGATTTCATATATTCATCAATAAAATGTATTCATCAATAAAGTGCTCTATCTATATTATATGATAGATTGACATGGTATAATGACACCCACCCCCACATCCCAAACTTTGACAATTTTTTTTAACTAGGTAACGCACCAATTCATTCCCCATCTCCAGAAGATTGTATATGTAAAACACTTTAATATTGTATTTACATGTCATTTATGTGATGCAGAACTTTGTTTATTACACTGGATAACACTTACATTTGCTAGATGTGGTGTTTTGTTGACAAACTTGTCCTTTTCTCAATGTGCAGCATGTAGTTGTCCTCTCCGTACATTATATATGTAAATATTGGATATTGCATGTAGATGTAATAGATGTTATGTATAACACTGTTTTTTGAATGATTGGATAACTCTTTTGCTAGATGTGGTGTTTTGTTGACAAACTTGTCCTTTTCTCAATGTGCATCATGCAATGGTCCCATCAGTACATATATAAACAATTGGATATTGTATGTAGATTAGGTCATACTTAGTTTTTTTGTAACTATTTATTTATTTAAATGTTGTTCTTAATGTTACTCCCTTTTTCATTTCTGTATCCTCCCATAAATCTGATATAAATAAAGTAAACACAGAAATTAAATCTGCAAAGCTGTATTTTTATTTACACAGAAAAAAATAAAGCTGCAATTTTAACTTCAAAAACAATAGAATTGGTTTGCAATAAATTGTTAGAATTTAATGAACATTGGTGTACAATATTGCTGCTGTGACATGAGCTATATAATACACAATGTAAAAATGGAAGGGGGGGCGCCAAAGTATACTTTCGCCCTGAGCTCCACAAAGTCTAGAACCGGCCCTGGCTGCACATACAAGCAGCCATAATTTATGTGCTTTATTCCAGATTTCTATTGTTTGCAATCAGATTGGCTGTATCACTTGTGACACAAATATCCCTTTAAGCATTACTCATTACGATTAACACTGTCACTAACTAGCATGATTTTTTTCTATGAGTCGCACAGATATTACTATACTGAATCACTAATTTTGCTGTATAACTGCACATATCAGCAGCTATAATCTATGTGTTTCTATCACTTGCCACTACATCAGAACATACATGCCTACCCTCCCGGTTTTCGCGGGAGGCTCACAATTTTTTGGGTAACCCCCCTACCCACGGAAGGGTGGGCATTTCTCCTGCATTCTGCCCACTTCCTAGTGAAGTGGGCAGAATTAGGAGAATTTTGCGGCGAACGTGGGTGTCCGTGCAGGGGGCGGGGCTTAATGATGCGATTCGCATCACTTGGCTCCACTCCTATTTAAATTTAAGCCAATTGCTGGCATTTTACAGTGAGGGGGTGGGGCTTAATGACATGACTCGTCAGGCTCCGCCCCCGTTGCCACCCGCCTACCTCTCCTCCCAGGGCTTCTTCCGGGGAAGAGACAGCAAAGATAGGCAACTATGCATCAGAAGATTAGATGAGGGCTGATTAGGCGTGAGGCTATTTAAGAGTCCTAATTTTTTGTAATTGTGTAGTGTACTATCCCTTTTACACCGGAGCTAAAACCCGGGTTATTGCAGGGTTAACCCGGGCAGCTCCCTGGTGTAAAAGGGGAGAGGGTTGGATCGCCGGGTCGAGTGGCCCGTCAATTCAACCCAGGTAAATAGCAGGGTTTAACATGGGCGTAGCCCGTGAAACCCTGCTGTGAGAACAGCACACTCCGGGTCACGATGACCTGGAGTGCGCTGCAAGCCGGCCGATTGGTCCGGCTTCAGTGGCGCTTGAAGATGACGTCATCTTCAAGCGTCCACTTTCACGCCGGGAAAGCTTGGTCTATACAGACCCGACTCCGGTGTGAGCGGCGCCAACTCGGGAATATCCCGAGTCGGCCCGGCTAAATTCCGGGTCTGATCCAGATAGGAACTCTGTTCCAACTCCGGGTCAGACCCGGAATTTTGGTGGAAAATGGGTATAAGTAAGCTGTTGCTAGGCAGGGTTAGTTGGTTTTGCATGGGTGCTGGGTAGCCAATTAGAGGTTTGAAAAGGGACGTATACGTTACAGGGGTATTTAAGGGCCAGTTTGAATTTAGTCCAGCCGCTTTTCAGTTGCAAGTCAGGCTGAGTAGCATCTGTATTGTGTCTGTTACCTCAGATAATTCTCTGTCATTTGCTTTCATTATTCACCCCTTTTATTTCTGCTATCCTTTCATTTATTCTGGTTTACTTCAACCCCTTTTATACTTTCACCTTTTATACCCTAGTTTAGAAAATTTCTCTTTCCTCCCCTTCTGCTAATATTTCTCCAACTGCTCCTCACCCCTTCCCATTGACACCATGCCCCGTCCTAAGCGTTCCGCCCCCCCCCCTCCACAGCGGCTGGCTGAGGCAGCCCGCCCGTTGTCAGCTGCGGGTTGTAGGCGCCCCAGTGTGGGCATTCGCTTACCTGTGGCGTCGGAGGGGGAAGCTGTTTACCAAGCTCCCTGTCCGGCATCTATCTCCGGCCCCAGCGGGCAGCGCGGCTCGAATGTTCTCACGAACCACGAGACTGCCGCTTGGGCCGGGAAGGATTCAGTTGATGACACGAGTGCTGGGGATTGGGAATCCCCGGCCGCTTATGAAAGTGAGAGCCCCATGAGGCGAAGCACGGGCTTCCCGGACCCCCGTGCGGAGTCCACGGGACCCACCTCCATCAATTTAAACTGGCAAAGTTGATAGCGCATCAGCTGGTTAAGAAAACCTCAAAGCGTAAAGATTCCAATGCTTCCACCGTTCAAACAGAACCGACATTGTACTCAGAAATGGTACATTGTTCCAATACGGCAGTAACTAGGGGTTTGAGAAAAAGGATGCGGGAAAAATTACATAAGGGAAGTATGTGGATGGGAGAGAATATATATGGGAGAGAATGCCTTTAGGAGTTACCACCAGTGGTTAAGGGGTTTTTTTTGGTGTTTGCTGCCTGCTACTTAGAGACCAGGCCCAATGAACATCCCAACGTGATCAAGTACATTTTCTTGATGCATGAGATGTTCATGAAATCCAGGGGATATGTTTGGCGGGATTATGATGAGAAATTCTGCAGAAAGCAGGTCAGTAACTCGACCCTGCCCCTAGGTTTTAAAGATGTAGAGGTGTGGCTGGAGGTCACACAGCAGACTAGGAGTGTAAACGAGGTACAGGGAAAGAAACCAGTGGCAGGGGCTAAGGGAGGTTCAGGGTATGTAGCGAAGGGTAAATGCTTCACATTCAACGATGGATAGTGTTCTAGGGGCTCCAATTGTCGTTTTCGACACTCTTGATGAATATGCGGAGCATCCCACCCAGCCAAGGACTGCAACTCCTCAGCAGGGAGTGAGCATACAGACAGGACACAAACCGGTGATGATGCAAAATAAGGCATCATCGCCGGTGGTGCTGACTGAGTTGTGTAGGTGGTTAAGTAAGTACCCCTTTAAGGATGACGCACAGTTCTCATTAGATGGTTTTACTTTAGGTTTCCGTTTACCCAAAAATAGTGCAGTGCAAGTTGTGTCTCGCAGGAATTTGCGTTCGGCCAGGGAGTGGCCCAAGGTGGTGAGGCAGAAGGTGGATGCGAAAGTTAACTTAGGGCGCATGTGTGGCCCTTTTACCAATCCTCCTTTGCCCGGCTTGTGCATTTCTCCACTGCTTAATCCAGCATTTGTCCCACCCTCATGCCGGCTCTGTGAACAACGCTATTCCAGGGGAATGTTGTAGGGTTCGTTATCAGTTATTTGAGGAGGCACTTGATTTGATTCTGAGTTTTGGCCCTGGGGCCTTATTAGCGAAGTTAGACATTGAATCAGGCTTTTGCCATTACACCCTGATTCCCTGCAGTTTATGGGGTTTAAAATAGATGGGCAATTTTATGTTGATAAATGTTTGCCCATGGGTTGTTCTGTCTCTTGCGCCTATTTTGAGAAATTCAGCTAATTTTTACATTGGTGCATTCAAGCAGCCACTGGGGATCAGGGCATCGCCCATTATTTGGATGATTTTCTCTTCATAGGTCCAAACGATAGTAACATTTGCCAGAAGCTTTTGTTCTTTGCTAGTGCTCTATTTCAGGTTCTGGGGGTTCCTGTTGCCAGGCATAAGACAGAGGGTCTCACTTGTTGTCTCTCATATCTGGGCATTGAAGTAGATACGGGGGTAGGGTGCTGCCGTATCCCTGTAGACAAGGTTCATACGTTTTTGGGACAAATTGAAGAGTGCTTAAGCGCAGATAGGGTGAAGTTGTGCCAAGTGCAGTCGCTATTAGGCTCCATTAATTTTACATGCAGGGTCATTCCTATGGGGAGGGTTGTTTGCCGAAAGCTCGAGAGAGCAACCGCAGGAGCTACATAGCCGCATCATACCATACGTTTGTCTAGAGAGATTAAGGAAGATTTGCGGGTATGGGTAGATTTCCTAGTTAATTTTAATTTAGAATTAATTTGGCCTTCAAGGCCAGTATCTAATCATGCCCTGCAGCTTTTTACGGATGCGGCTGGCCCTTGGCCTCCTTCATGGATTTCCCGCGGTTTCACAGCCAACTTACTTTTGTTGGAACTATTTCTGATAATTGTGGCTGTGGAATTATGGGCTAAGAGTTTGTCGAACCAAACCATATTTTTTTGGTGCGACAATTTAGGGGTGGTGCATGCAGTTAATAACCAGCGTTCTTCAACACCTCAGGCCTTGTGGCTTTTGAGGCATTTAGTTTTGACATGTTTTCTTTCTTAACATAAATTTTAGGGCAAAATATGTACCGGGTGTTGACAACGAGATAGTGGATGCGCTTTCACTTTTCAACTTTGATAGATTCCGCATTTTGGTGCCGGGGGCTAACCCCCTCGGTTTAACATGTCCTTCTTACGTCTGGCGGATTATCGATTAGGCATAACTGGACTTGCGCGAAAATCCTTGGCGCCATCCACCCTGCGCGCATATACAGCAGCATGGGATTATGGGGAGGCTTACCGATTTAGGCACAAACAAGAGGGTGAGTCAGCGGAACAATGTTTGCTGTCCTTTGTGAGGGGTCACTATCAGCAGGGCAGGTCAAAGTCAGCTATGTCCACGGCATTGGCTGGTATCTCGTTCCACTCTAAACTGTACCAAATGCATCATCCCACTAAGTCGTTCGTCCTTTCCAAGGCCCTTAAAGGCTGGGCCAGAGAGAACCCGACACCTGCTGATGACCGTCGACCTATCGACTTAAATTTGTTACAGGATCTGTTGTCAGTGCTTTCATCAGTAGCGGACTCTGAGTTCGAAGTAACTCTTTTTCTAACAGCTTTTTCTTTTGCGTTTTTTGGCGCCTTTAGAATAAGTGAATTGGTGGCTGCGAATAAAAGTTCTTTGAACACAGGTTTATTGCTTAAATACGTTTTAGTTAAAGAAGAGTCAGTGCTTTGCAATATACCCCATTCTAAAACAGACCAATTAGGTCGGGGACGTTGGATATCGATGAAAAGTTACACTAAAGGGGAGGTTTGCCCATTTTGTTTAGCGTCACTATTCTTTCAGTTACGCCCAGCAGGTGGCACTCAGTTCTTTGTGCATTTAAACGCTTTGCCCCTCACAAAATTCCAGTTTTCTGCCATATTTAAGCGCTGCTTGACCAAGTTGGGCCTAAAGAGTGAGGATTACGGTACTCACTCTTTTCTTATTGGAGCAGCTACTTGCGCTGCCGCTAGCGGTTGCTCAGGATCAGAGATTCAGCGCACAGGGCGATGGAAGTCAGCAGCGTTTAAAAGTTATGTTTGTTGTGGTAAGGTTTAAGTTGCGCCTTTTGCGCTAACCCAAAAACGTTGTTTACTTGTCAGTTTTTGAATGATTAGCATTCAAAAACTAGGGGTATGAAGGGCTATTTACATTTTTCCTCCAAGGGGGCCTAATTTCAATTGGCTTATTAAGAGGTCCACGGGAGGTTTTTTAAATTTTTCTCCTTCACTTGGGTTGTTATCCGTTATAGCATATATTTTGTTTGCCATTGCCTGGTTTTGGGTGAGGTTTTATCTGACGGTTAGAATTTTTTTCTTTTACAGCATCTATCACATCATCGGAGCAAGTGTGGCTGGTTTGCCACTCATATGTCTGTTGGGGTGAGAGACACCCTTTGGCTAAAAAGGCTGTTCTTTTAGTGAAGGGGCATAGGGTTAGATGGTTAGGTGTAAGGGGTTCGAAGTGGTAGGCTTTGTTGGATTTACTTTGCAAGCAGGAACAGATTTGGGGGAAGCCAGATTGCTTGATAGTGCATCTAGGTGGGAATGATGTCGATCAAATAAAGGGAATTGACCTTATATTGAAGGTTAAGGCTGATTTGATGGAAATTTGTTCTCGCTGGCCTCTGGTGAGAGTAGACTGGTCAGAGATAGTGCCCAGATATGTTTGGAGAGGTTCCAGGGATACAAGGGCTTTGTAGAGAGCTAGAAAGAAAATAAAATTTCCAGGTTTGTGACATCTTCTGGATGTGTGATAGTGAAGCATCCGTCTTTCATTTTGCAAAGTCCTCAATATTTTAAGGTGGATGGTGTGCACCTTTCTCCTTTTAGGTATGGGTCATTTTCTTAAGGCTCTTTTTTCAGTTTTCGATTAGGGTGTTTATTTTGGTTGGCTTGTTTTTGTTTTGTTCATTCTGTTGGGTGGCAGGCTGCGGTCCCTAGAACCTGACGTTCGCGGGAAGGCGCTGCTAACCAGTGGCCACATCTGGTGTAAGTGGTCGTTGTGGGGCACTTGCCCTTTTGAAGGATGGCGGGTATGTCCCACTCATGCCGGCGGAACAATCGGCGCTGCCTTGCGGGAGCGTCCGGACTGTGCCATATTAAAGGGTGGTAAGACCTTTGCAGCGTGGGTTACACCTATATACAGGGGGGACCGTATTAGTCGCCCCCCCCCCCTATTTTGATGTTTTTTTAATTGGCTGGAGCTGGGTTTGGTAGCGCCTTCTTTGCCACCTTTTTAGGAATTAAAATAGGGTAATTCAATTAATAAATACCATGACCTTAAACCAATGCACTGGAGTCTGTGTGGTTATTTTTATTATATAAGCTAGCTTAAGGTTGTGTTACAAGGTTTAATTACAATAAAGTTATGGACTACTTATGTCTCAATTTGAAGATTAATCTATTTTGTTTATAATCTTGTTAGAGCACACTCGCATCTGATTGATCTTTCAAGCCCCCCTGCAATACTACGGCATCAGAGGTGGTTTGCATTTTTTCACAGACAGCATAAGTGCCCCTTTACCTATCACTTCTGTAAGGCAGACCTCTCCGGACACTCTCTCATTTAGCGTCAGATGCATTTGATATATGATGTAGACAGCAGAAGTGACTAACAGTATTTTTTCCATTGTCTGCTGTCCACTCACTATATTTTCCTTTTTGACCTATCATTGTTCATTTCAACACGATTCTCTCAGTCAGCCTGAAGGATTATTGTTCCCCTGTACGGGATCAGTATGTTATACCACCGGCCGCAGGGATGAAAATCCAGACAGAGGATTAAGGTAAGTAACCCTAATCCTACCCCCCCCTAACCCTAACCCTCCATTAGGGGTGCCTAACCCTAACCTCCCCCCTAGTGCCTAACCCTAACACTCCTTCCCCTAGCCTAAACCTAACTCTCCTGAGGGGGTGCCTAACCCTAAGTCCCCCTGAGAGCCCTAAAACCTAACCCTCCTCCCAGGCAGCTGTCCGCGTCTGGTGCCCGGCTTACCTTCGGTCGGTATGCTCAGAGGAGTAGCGTGGAACCATAGCACCTGGAGAAAGTGCATGTCTTAGCGCGCCCCCTTCCCTTCCTGTAATGAACTGTGCCAGTGGGGTATGGCAAGCCTGCAGAGGGCTATTGAAGTGAAGAGAAAAACAGCAGTGGCAGTACCATGCTGGAGCATGGAGGTCCCATTGGGGGAATAGAATGCTTCGGTGATGCACTATCTGACATTAAGGGGAAGCTCCTTTGGCACTACTTAGCACCTAGGATCTGACTTTTATCTAATTTAAATCATTGTTATTAGTCAATAGAAGAGTTTGTATTATATATTGTGATCATTTAATTTAAATTGACAGAGTACATGTGCAAGAGTGAGATTCCACAGGGTGCACAGCTTATTACTGCAATTACTGCCCCAAACAGCTTTCATTAGAGTGGGAACACCTATGGGAAGCTCCTTTTCAGCTATGCTCCTACTTCACATATATAGATTGCACCTATATTAATGTGAGTATTACTAATCATGTTCTGTCTGCCACCATTATTATTATTCCAGGTCTCCTAATATTTTTTAAATGACATTTCAAACAACACTTTGTGATCAGTGATCATGCCTGGGATCACCTTATTACTTTAAATAGCAAAACAGTGACTGTGTTTAATCTCATACCTAATAAAGATAATAATGAAGTTTAGGACTTTACCTCAGATCTGTCACTTTTAAATCCATTGAAGCACAATGAATAAATGGGGAGAGAAGGAGGGAGGGGATCAAAGAGGAGAGGGGAGGGGCAAAGAGTCTATCAGAGAGAGGTGGTGACAGAAGCCAATAAGAAAGGAGAGGGGATGGTCAAAGAGCCGATCACAGGGTAGAGAGGGGAGGAATTAAAAAGATGAGAAGTGAATGTAATCTATGTGACAGGAAAGGGGAGGTGACAGAAGATGATCACAGAGGAGGGAGGGCCGGAGGGGACGCAATATGCGCAGCTTGAGGGAGCATAAAATGTAGAAACGGATCTCAGATCCATAACATATTTAGGATATAGAGCAAACAAACTGAGATAAAACTAACAGGCGGCCAACATACTGTGCAGTGCCCCATGAATTCCAAAACCCTGGATGGCACCCTCTTTCCATTTTGGCTCCCAGAGCTCATGCTCCACCAGAACCCCCCTTGCTATTCCCCTGGGTATGCTGGGGGTCTGGCTCCCGGCGTAGGTCTAATGACAGGCGTCGTGATTTCGACGCCTATCATTAGCGTACCCTGCCGGGATTTGACAGTCAGGTAGCCGGCGGTCGGCATTTCGACTGTCTGCTTCCTGACTGCATACCGAGTGAACAGTAGAGACGTGTCTCTCAATCTTTCTTAAGAAAATACTCATTTCCTTTACTTCTGCATTTTGTGTCTGAGGAATTTCCATGACACAGAAAGGCATGAGTATTTGAATTTGACACTGTTGGCTCTGTTTCAATTTTTGTTTTGAGTCAATATAATTGTATCCAATTGGCATCCAAGTAGCCTACTCCTGCTACGTAGATGTTTAAAAACCTAGATACTTTTTACATTAAGGGCTGTAATTTATCGCCGTTTTTTCATGCAAAAATGGATAAAACTTTTCTCCAATTTAAAAAAGGGGGAAAATGTGCAAAGTCCCTATTTTTGTGTAAAAATGTGGGGATTTCTTACAGAACCTTTTGGACAGCTCCTCTAATGATACTTTAGCAAAAAATGTTTTCATAAATTGTGTGAAATTGCGGTCAAAATTTTTTCTTTTTTCGTGAAAAATGCATTTAATGACCAAAATTCCGGCGCCTGTTTTTCGCCAAAGTACGCAATTTACGATTTTTTTTTCTGCTCAAGTATCATTAGGGATGCTCTCCAAAGGGTTCTGTAAGAAATCCCCACATTTTTACCCAAAAATAGGGATTTTGCAAAATTTAGGTTGGAGAAAAGTATTCTCCAGTTTTAAGGCAAAAAACGTTCGTTTTTCGCCATCATTTGCGAAATCGTCTGCAAATCCGCTGTTCGCGGGTTATATATCGCCCAATATATATCGGCCATTGGGACTGCCGATTCGCAAACAACGGCGAAGACGGACAATTTTGCCTCTAAATGAATACGGCCCTATGAGTGAAGATATCTCTGTATATATTTATTGATATGTTGCACTTGAACTACTGGTACCTATATGTCCTCTGTTTGTATAGTTTAAAAAAAATTGTTTACATTCTAACTAAGATATGCTCACACATGAGATGTGGTTTGATTAATATACAATTTGAATCTAATTAGGAGGTACCCTGAGTGGGTTTTGATGATTTCCCTAGGTCAGTGATTTTCAACCTTTTTCAACTCGAGGCACGCTACGCATGATTTCAAAATTGCCAAGGCATACCATCTGGCAATGCGTCGTGTGCGACCTATGAAAAAACATACATATTGGCTCCCACATAAAAAACACGCCCAATGGCCTCCACAGGAATAAAACACACTACATTGTCCCTACAGGAATAAAACACACTACATTGGCCTCCACAGGAATAAAACACACACATTGCCCCCACAGGAATAAAACGCACATACATTGGCCCCCACAGGAATAAAACACAGTACATTGGCCTCCATGGGACTAAAACACACATAAATTGGCAACCCACAGGAATAAAATGCACATACCTTGGCCCCCACATAAAAAAATAACACCTTACTGAAGTCATACGCTGTACTAAATGTATCTTGTTTTTGGTATTCAATAAAAATAATTTGCAGAAAAAAAAATTATATTTTAAAATTACAATCGCTAATTTTGATGAAATTATTCTGTTTAACATGTGCCCCCAAAAGCCTTTTTTGTCTTTGCTTTGCTTTTTTGCAAAGAATAAGGAAAATAAGATTGCTGGTCTTCATGGAGACAGGGAGATTGCTACTATTTCAAGGAGTCTCCCTGACTATGAGGAAGAGTTGTCAAGTATGGTCTAAAGTCACAGATGGGCAACCGCCAATAGATGCTGCTGTGTGCGCTTCTGCATATGGTTTAGAATTAGGCCCTTAGGGGTAGATTTACTAAAGCTTCTAAAACAGACAAGTGGTTTATTTCTTTTTGTTAAATGCTTCAAATCTGTGCTTCTCTGCTTGCCAATCTTTATTATGCCAATTAGGTGTTAAAACGTTAATTTGGTTCAAAAGCTGACCCTCGCAGGTGGTATTTTGGTTTTCTCCTATTGTCAGTTAAGTGATATTTGTTTTACTAAAACACCACATGCAGAACTTCTTGCGGTAATGTCTCTATGTATGATCTTGTTTACCAGGATTCTGTGTGCTGAAGTGACAGGACTGCACAGTGCACATCAATGTGCACCCATGGTCTTGGATTCTGATTTTGAACTGACATCTGGATCAGCTGCTTGTTAAGCTCTCTTCTAATTTGAACCAACTCTGCCATAACTCACTGCCTCTCTATCTTGGTAAACTCACATATTCCTGCCTTTTCATCTCAGCACTTCACTGAACCCAAAACACAGATTGAATTAGATTCAAGCAGTTCAGTAATAGCTCTTTATTTCACCCTGTGCCGTACAACACCTCCTGAGCACATGATGTCATAGTGCCATGTAGAGAGGGTGGGGCAGCCAGTGGCGGGAATTACAGTACTGATCGGAGAATTCACAGGATGTTCTGGGGGCTGTACATGTTTGCAGTGTGCATGCCTGGAGCGCCCAAAGAAACTCCAGGTAGCACTGCAACAGAGGTTTTTGCTGCAAGGCACCCAACTAGCCAGATGCAAGGGTCGTGGGGCAGCGACGTTGCCTCCCACAGGGCTCTGCTCTCCATGAGGTGGCACCGTTCACACCCTGATCGGTGTGCTGCTTCAGCAACCCAATCAGCTGATCGGTGTGGCCAGTTGAGGTGCTGGCCGGGACTTTCAGTTCACCTCAGCATAGAGCCCATTGGATGGAGGTAAGTTTTATTTTCTATTATAACCATTTATTTAATAAAGGGACTGTGTGCGCCGTAGACGTGCACCACAAAAAGGGGCATGGTCACACAATAGTATCCCCAATTCAAATGACGCCAAACAGTAGCACATTACACCGCGTAGAAGTACTCTTGATTCACATTACACCACATAGTAGTGTCCCTTATTAATGTTTTGACACACAGTAGTGTCTCTCTTACACAATGCCCACATTAGTGCCCCTTATAACAATACCCACAGTAGTAGTGCCCCTAATACACATAATGCCCACAGTAGTAGTGCCCCTTTTACAATGTCCACAGCAGTAGTGCCCATTACACATAATGCCCATAGCAGTAGTGCCCCTTATGCAGTGCCCACAGTGGTAGTGCCCCTTATTCAGTGCCCCGAGCAGTAGTACCCCTTATGCAGTGCCCCCAGTAGTAGTGCCCCCAGTGGTAATGTCCCCAGTAGTAAAGTTCCCAGTAGTAATGTCCCCTGTAGTAATGCCCCCAGTAGTAATTTGAGCCTGTTTTTTGTTCCTACAGAATTATTAACCTCAATAACATTAGTTTCCAGTCAGTTTTGACCACCCCACAGCTCACAATATTGTTCACCAATATTGGTCAAAGGCTGGCTGGCTAAACTAAGCAACAGAGCAGCGGTACATACACACGCATGTTAAAAGAATATAGCACATCTATGAAACATTGCGGCACAGTAGTGGCAGAGAGGATGGTAGCTTAATCTATACGACCCCATAGAAAGTATGTTTTCATTAAGCAAGAAATAGATCAGAGGCCCGAGTGCAGTACAGGAAAATGAAGGTGGAATATATATGACTATGTAGTGGAAAAGAGATGAACGATTGGTTGATTTATTGATTTATTAAGAAAATGTAATTTGAGATGTTGCCTTGTTTTGCAGCAACTGAGGAAAGACCATAGAATACAATTTATCCTGTTCATGTTCATATTACTGAATAATACTAAGAGGTATAATTACTAAAGGTTGATTTTTTTAGTTGATTTTTATGTAGATTTTAACTGACTGATATCGACTTAAAATTGACTCTCAATCACTGGCCAAATCTCTCAGGTTGGGTATGAAATACCGGCAGTCGGGGTGCAAGCTGTCAAAATACAGACATCGGCATCCCGATGCTCAGTATCCTGACAGGTGTCTGTAAGTATGCTAACCTTCTCCCCCTAACCTTAACTCTCTGTTCATGCATCCTAACCACTTCATTAATGTACTCCGATTGGGCATACCAGTTACACTGTAAAGGTCCCCATACATCTGCGATGGATCCTGCGATCCTGCTAACCATTGCAGGATCGGTGAAATCCAACATGTTAGATTTCACAGATTTGCCAATTACAATCAAAACATGATCGTGATTTGCAAATCTGTGTAATTTAACATGGTAAATTTCACCGATCCTGCAACGGATCCCGGAACTTCGATGGCCGCCGGTCAGCATTTCCGACCGGCATTTCCGATCTGATCACGGGATCGCACAATCTGCCATTAGATGTATGGGAGCCTTTAGCCACAGAACCTCATTATAAAAAGGTGGCACACTCCCAAGCAAATTGAAATGGTGTTTTGTGGAAAGAGAGAGAGAGAAGGGAGGAGTGTTTAGCAGGAGGGTGGTGATTTCATACAGTTGCTTAAAAAATTATTTCTGATAGTTTTGTCCTCTCAAGTTTTGTGGTGTTATTGTTATTTTGAAGATAGTCTTATTTTTTATCTAGTCTATTTTTTTTTAATTTAGTCTGTCAGTGTTTCTGTGTGTGTGCCTGGGGAGTGTGGGCCTGATTCAGACCCGCTCCCGAGCGCTATGCGCTCGCAAGCGGGTCGATGGTGGCCCAGTGCGCATGCACACGACGGAGCCGGATCCGTCGTGCGCATGCGCGAGACCCGGATAGCGACGGGCAAGCCGTCGCTACGGGTCTCGTACCAAAGGGGGCGTGCTGTCGATGTTGAGTGACAGCATGCCCCCTTTGGTGGGCGGGCCGGGGGCGTGGCTGCCCAGACGGAGGCATTCCCATGGGAACGCCTACCGTCTGGGGCCGGCCCCACTGACATCACAAGTGATGTCAGTGGGAGTGCTTTCGGCTCTGTTAGAGCCGAAAGCACTCTAGGGCGTGCGGCAATGAGACCCTACCACAATGGTCTCGTCGCAAGCCGGATGGTCTCGCGATGGTCTTGACCATCGCGACCATCTTCCTGGCCACTCGCTATAGCTGTGGGTGGTCACCCACAGCTATGTGAGCGGCCAGGAGGTCTTGACCATCGCGACCATCTTTTTGGCCTCTCGCATATGCTGTGGGTGGTCGCCCCAAGTTTAGGTAGGAGGGCCCTGATTCAGAGCGAGCGCTCTGGTCAGAGCGTCCGGCTCTGAATCAGGCCCTATGTTTGGTCGATGGACAATTTTGGTCGTGATTTGGTTTTATAGTCGATTTTACCTTTAGTAAATCCCTGATTTTCAAATCACACAGAAAATAACCTATAAATACACCAAAAAGCTAAAATTGACCTTTAGTAACTATACCTCCAAATATGCTCCATAATTCTGTAAATTAGTTTTTTTTTGGTGAGGCATCACATTTGTTTCTGGTTAAAAATTTTTGCACATTAGTAATGTATTAGAGCAATAACCAATAAAATGTTTTCTATACAATAAAGGCCATCACCTATGCCTCCCCCAAAAAATATAGCTTACTGTGAAAAGAAAAGTGGTGTAAGATGGAATTGCCTTGGTGCCTCTCACCTACCCTTATGTTGTATATTAAATAGGTCTTGCACAGTTTAACAAAACAAGCACTTCAGAGAGACTGCCATATTTGTGGCTGAAGTGCTTGTTTTGTTTGAGACCCCACAAAACAAGCTACCAATGGGTTTAAGGTAGAGATGTGCGGTTCGGTTTTACTCGGATATGTTCGAATCTCAAAAACGGCATCATATTGGATATCTGGCTGTCACGTGTTTTGGATAGCCAATAAGATAAATCTGGACTAATCCGAACTTGCGATAATTTGGCTATAAGTACCGAATAAAACCGAACCCGCACATCTCTAGTTTAAGATGGCTAATTGCATTGTTAATCATCTCTACACTGTGAAGATGTCATTATCATCATTCTCTTCACCCTCATCAGTGTTAACATCATCATCACACAATATTAGCTCATCCCACTGGAATCCACCATTAAAAAAGTCTTTGTACTTTGTTGCATTTGGCAGCAAAGGATTTATTCAAAGAATTTGTAGTTCAATTTTATTCCTTGTTTTGAGGAAGTAGCCTCCTACGCCGATCACTCACAAGGTTTCCAGCTGTGCTAAACATGCTTTCCGAATACACACTGGAGGGTGGGCAGCTTAGATACACCAAAGATAGTTTGTGCAAATTGCCTTTTTTTCCTCCCAGTAAGCAAAAGGACTGTGTGACATGCTAATTTGTACATTGTCATTAAAATACTCCTCCACCACTCTATTGTTGCTTAGTGTATTAGAATGAATCACGGTAGAGGTGTCAATAATAGCGGGCAATTCATTTAAGCCTGACCAGATGTCAAAATTGTGTTTCACTTTGGTGCCCTGAATTGACTCATCATCCACACCCCCAGTGGGTCTCTTGGAAAAGATCAGTTTTTTCCTGGCAGCAGCATTTGCTGGAGAAACTGAATCAGGAGATGTTGTCGAGTCATGTGCCATTTGAGCTGACAACTTGCTGGCAAGCAGCTCTTTGCCTCTGTTAAGAGTTGGAAAGGAAGACATTACATATGACTTAAACCTAGGATCAAGCAATTGCAAGATCTTGACAACCCTTTAGTTCTGGAGAAGCAAATAAAGAAGTTGATCTACAAATCCAACATAATTAGCGGAGTCACTTAATTTTATCTCCTCCTTCAGTTTCTCTAGCTCAGGGGTGGCCAAAATGTTGATCGCGATCGACCAGTCAAACGTGGGCATGCGACCAGTCGATCATGGTAAATATCTGGGAGCAGTCAGCAGCAGCCAATAAGTCAAGCAGATTCTTATTGGCTGCTGCACCCAGGGCAGGTGCAAAGCACTTAGCCGGCCATGCATCACAGGGAGAGAGGGCTGAAGAGGCACCGCCACTGCCTACTCTATTTGCTGGGCACCTGGCAGCTCCTTCCCTGCAGCCGGAGGCTGGAGCTCACTCCTGCGCTCCACCTTTTGGTACCCGCAGTGGGTGAAGGGAGAGATGTCATAACATCTCTCCCATAGAGCTGAGTGGGAGGAGCAGTAGTATGGTGGCAGACGCAGGAACGGGGATTCAGGTTAGTATTGTGTGTGTGTCTGTGTCTGTATGTGTAAGGGGCACTACTACTTGGGGCACTTTATAAGGAGCAACACTACTGGAGGCATTGCATAAGGGTCACTACTACTGGGAGCACTATGGGCACTGCATAAGGGCACTACTACTGGGGACACTGCATAAGGGGCATTATTGGGGGCACTGCACAAGTGGCACTTCAACAGGGGGCACTGAATAACAGGCACTGCTACAGTGGACATTGCATAAGGGGAACTACTACTGTGGACATTGGGCCTGATTCAGCAAGGATCGCAACTGCTAAAGCGTACACGATTGCAATTATTAGCATACTTTCGCAGCAGAACTGCGTGCGCGATTGCAGCCATGATCGCATCAGCGATCCTTGCTGAATTGGGCCTATTGTGTATAAGGGGCACTACTGTGTGTCATAATGTGAATAAAGGACACTACAATATGGTGTAATGTGAATCGGGTACTATGTGTGGTGTAATGTGTGCTACTGTGGGGCGTAATTTGAATTGGGGATACTATGTGTGATTTCGGCAGGACAGACTCCATGCCCCTTCGTGCGAGGTCATGCCCCCTTTTGCATGCCATGCCCCCTTTTTCAGGCTCAGTAGATCACAAAAGGTTTTTAGCTTTACAAGTAGATCACTGAGTCCTAAAGTCTGGCCACCCCTGCGCTAGCTGCTTTTCTAGTACTTTTATTAAGGGAATCGCCTGGCTCAAGCTAACAGTTTCTGAACTCACTTCATTGTTTAGTACTTCAAATGGTTTCAGTAGCTTGCATAACACAGAGATTATTCTAAAGTGTGCTGGACTAAGGTACTATTGTGTAGGTTTGGATGGCTTGTTGCTGTTCCTCCATTCTCTGAGACATATAAAGGGTGGAATTTCACCTTGACACTACCTCTCGCTTTAGTTGGTGGCTTGGCAAATTGAACTGTTCTTACAGCCACTGCAATATTCCTTTTGCGGAGACAGCTTTTCGGAAAAGGGGACATTTTCCCTGCTTCACTGTCTCTTCATAGCCTGTCTTGAAGCTGTGCATACTATAGTATGGGGACTGTGGAAATTATCGGGGGACAATTGTAACCAGGAGATATCAGTGATATCTACTGCTTTACAAGAATGATGAATAACCATGGCACTTAATTTCTACAAAAATAGGTGTAAATCTTAATTTTCACCTACTTTTGTTCAAGAAAACATCCCCTCTAATAGTAAAGGGAAAATGCATTGCTGAAAAGCATACAAATATAACGGAGGTTAGGAATAGAGCCGACGGCACATAAACTTCTAGTCAGGGATAGAGGGGTTAATAAAGTTAAAAATGTTTGTTGACAGTAGTAGGCAGATGTGATAGGACGTTAGGTTAGGGGCGGAGTTAGTGAGAGGGTGTAGAGAATCTACTGTGGTAAATCTGCCTCTTTGAATTGATCTCCCACCCTCCCTACCCTCTTGTGTCTTGTGTCGGCTTTATTTCATTGGCAGGGAAAGACTGGCAATATTGAAGTGTCCATCTTGCAACAGTAATAGCGGTGCGCACCCCTTCAATGCACTGATAGGCTGATTTCACCCTATTGGGGTCAGCGGCACCTCTTGACCGAGCAGGATGAATGGTGCATTGGCATGGGTGTTGGGGCCGCATCACTTGCTCTGAAAGGGATAGTTGGCCCTTGCAAGTTTTTAAGATCACCCTACCCTTGTCTGGGATAGTTGGCCCTAACAAGTTGTGATTTACTTCCGGCCTAAGACAAGTGGACGCTGGTTAGTTGCCGTTCTTTCTCCTGCCACCATGTCTACCTTGTAACCAAATTTAGCTGACCAATTAATTTAAACGTCATAACTTGGTCTCCTGTGTTTATTTTAGTTAAGTTTAGTTTAAGTTTATGGGTCACATCTATCATCTGACGATAGAAAGTTTATTGCTAACATATTGTAGGTTTTATGTCCATGCCACATTAACTTCCCTTGAGAATAAAGCATGAATATAAACATAGGGATTAATGATTCCTATCACTAAAGCATAGTAACACTTTGGTTCCACCAGCATATGTTCAGAACGCCACAAGTACATTTAATAACCCCTTCTATCTGAAGCATCAAATGTTAAACATCTCTTTTTAAGAAAATGAGATCTATACCTATAGTGGCTATGTTCTTCGAATTGAGCCAAGGATATCATCCAATGGTGTTTAACTGTTTAACTGTTGTTCTTTTGTGTATAAAAAAGAAGAAGAAATAAGCTTTTGGAAAGACAAAATGGATCCCTGCAGGCAAGGATTCAAAGTCAATAAAACTGTTCAAGAAAAGAATAGGTTTGGCACTTTTATTTGCTTTTTGTGGCACTACAATACATTTCATGGCTCATTAAACAAGAACAATTTTTCTATGACATATTCCTTCTAAATAGAGTCTTCTAACAATGCGAATTGACTTTGTTCTAACTTCTAAGAAAAGAATATGGACATTATTAGAACTTGTTTTTTATAGCCTATGTCCATTTGTTCTTAGTGATAGGATTGATTGAAGTACAGTACAGATATTGTAGTATAGAAGTGATAGTAGAGGAATGGTGAATGAGATTTGCCTACTAGACAGTAAGGTACTAGAGGGTCTTTTTGTGAAGCAGTTATATAACCCCTTTCTCCCGTTTTTCTCATCGCTTCCTACTATCTAAGAAGAGGATACTGCACAGAAATCACAGATTTCTCAGTAATAGCCTGCTGTGGAGACTGCGGTGCCTGCATAATTTATCAAGCATTGCTCTCCACCACTAGGTAAGTGATCTTGGTTATACCAGAGGTTCCCAAACTCTGCCATTGCAGGCCAGGTTTTAAGAATATCCATGATTGAGTCCAGATGGTTAAATAAAATTGACTGAAGTACTAATTAAGTCACCTGTGCTCAAGCATGGATATCCTTAAAACGTGGACTGTAATGGTGGAGTTTGGGAACCTCTGTACTACACCCTTCAATGGGAGACCTGTCAAATGGAAGAGGCTTCACAGGATCCTCTCTGGGGCATGTCCCACTGTGTTAGGATGCCGGGGAAGGTGTAGAAACCTGTGCTTATCATTTACAAATTGATGACTGAAAAAACACTTTATATTGCTACGATTTGTTGTGATATTGAAATATTAATTTACAAGGGGAAATCACAAATAATAATAAATAGAGCCCTAAGTAACATAGGAGCACTCATATTACACCTCCTCCTCCAGCAATGCATAATAGGGCAGTTACTCCTCTGTGCTCCTGATTACCCATCTCCAAAAGCGACACCACGGAATGGGCCTCAAGTGACTTTAGAGCTGGCTTCAGGAGCATGAGCGTGGGATGTCTTGCATGTCATCTTTTTTTTTATTACCCTGTCATCTCAAATACAAGAATCATTTTTGTCTACAATCTAATCTCTAAACTCAATAGTCAACTTATTGCATACTTGCCATCTCTCCCTGATTGTCAGGAAGACTCCCTGAAATAGTAGCAATCTCCCTGACTCCCTGAAGAGTCTAGCAATCTCCCTGTTTGCACATTATGTAGCTGTTATATATAAATAAAAACAGAGATATATACTGTACATTCAAATGGGATTTTTAATATAATTTATATGCATTGGTTTGGTTATAAGGCACAATGATCCCTATGGCTACATTCATTATCTGAAAAGTATCAGTGTGTTTTCATCAACAAGTAGATCTTATTATTATATTCTAAAGCTTCATAACTTCCATCATGCACGTCCCACTTTTCAGTTTCACTACCTTTCTGACCTTACACCTCAATTTTATCTCAGTTTATAGTTCGCTATAAACCATGACATACTTTTCCTTGAT
Organism: Taudactylus pleione; assembly: GCA_031769625.1. Lineage (NCBI taxonomy): Eukaryota > Metazoa > Chordata > Amphibia > Anura > Myobatrachidae > Taudactylus > Taudactylus pleione. Next base: position 2,665,485 of record JAUIMM010000255.1, on the reverse strand, counting down.
TTTTAAATAAAATGCTGAGATTTCATGATTGCCCAGTTTCAATACTGAAGATCTATAACATTGTTGAGAATGTTGACAAAACAATGGGTCCCGGTGGTGCTGTGATCACTTACCCCCATTCAGCTCTGGGGATGCACCAGTGTCTCCTGGGTCGTAACCCTAACATTTCCCTGCAGCCTAAGCCTAATGTCAGCATTCTGCCGAATGTCGGCATTTTACATATCGAAATGAGGTTATTTTGTATTATGTTTGTCAAGCAGTATATAATGTAGTTTTATACACAAACATCAATAAGGTTTAAATGATGTAGACACATGTAAAAGTTTTGTGTGTGCATTAGACTGTTATGCAAGTAAGGCACACTACTAAGAGCAGAATTTAGGAAGAAGTGGCTTCTGTAAACCTCTGCTTCCTTGAGGGTTGCAGGTAGATATTTAAAACGGCACGTGGAATCAGTGTAAAGCCCGGCGTGCTTTACACTGACTCTGAGTGCTGTTTAAAATATTCACCTGTAAGCCGCCGGGAAGCAGTGACTTACAGAAGCCGCTGCTTCGTAAAGTCTGCCCTGAGTCTCCAAAGACAGTTTTGCAGAGCCCACATATAATGATAAATATATGCATCATATTCCCCAAACCACTCTGGATACTCGCAAATAAGTATCCCCCAGATGTACGTACTATGAAGGGATTACAGCAGATAGCAGATATCTCTGGTCCTTCCATTTCCGACAGCAGCCGCTACTCACATATGTTTCTATAGAAGTATAGGAGCAACATAGGCACGAAGTTGCTTAAGAGCAGCATCTCCCTCAACCACTGTAACATATAAATGCCATGAAAACCAGAGGGTAGGAAGATAAAGTAGAATGAGGGACTTTTACATTTATAGGGGTCTATTTACTAAGCAATGTTAGGAGACAGAGTGAAAAGTGATAAGAAAGTGATAAGGTGCCAGCCAATCATCTCCCAGCTGTAATTTTTCAACCACAGCCTGTGAGATGACAGTTGGGAGCTGATTGGCTGGCACCTTATCACTTCCTTATCACTTTTCACTCTGTCTCCTAACACTGCTTAATAAATAAACCCCTAAATTTCAAAATTAAACTGAATTTTGGAGATGACCATAAGCAGAGAAGGAGGGCTAGGAGATTTCCAAATTGGAGCTAAAGTGACCCTAGGTGCAACTGTAAATTGACGCACCAAATAACGTTCAGATATGAGGATGCCAATGTTATAGAATGAGAGGCTCTAAGCCCCATGGTAATTTTAATGACTTTTGACAGTAAATAAAAAATGTCTAACCAGAAGGGATGAATAACAGAGTAGTCCCAAAATATACGAAAGAGGTCTCCCACATGGGAACAAAGAATATTGTCTTAACCGTAGTTAATTCAAGGTACTGCAGAGAAAAGACATAACTGCACTATGTGATCTCATGGAAACAACATATGGGTTGGGTACAGGATTCCGGCACTCGGGATCTCGGCAGTCATAATCCTGACGCAGGCATCCCATCAGGGTTATGATACCAACAGTTGTCTGTAAGTATCCTAACCCTACCCCTAAACCTAACCCTCCCTCTCCACACTCTAAACCTAACCTCCCCCCCAGTATCTTAACCTTACCCACCCTGCTTAGTGCCTAACCATACCCTCCCCCTAGTGCCTAACCATACCCTCCCCCTAGTGCCTAACCATACCCTCCCCCTAGTTCCTAACCATACCCTCCCCCTAGTGCCTAACCATACCCTCTCCCTTGTGCCTAACCATACCCTCCCCCTAGTGCCTAACCCCACACCCTCCCCCTAGTGCCTAACCATACCCTTTCCCTAGTGCCTAACCATACCCTCTCCCTAGTGCCTAACCCCAAACCCTCTCCCTAGTGCCTAACCATACCCTCTCCCTAGTGCCTAACCATACCCTCTCCCTAGTGCCTAACCATACCCTCTCCCTAGTGCCTAACCCCAAACCCTCTCCCTAGTGCCTAACCATACCCTCTCCCTAGTGCTTAACCATACCCTCTCCCTAGTGCCTAACCATACCCTATCCCTAGTGCCTAACCATACCCTCCCCCTAGTGCCTAACCATACCCTCCCCCTAGTGCCTAACCATACCCTCTCCCTAGTGCCTAACCCCAAACTCCCTACCTAGTGCCTAAGCATACCCTCTCCCTAGTGCCTAACCATACCCTCTCCCTAGTGCATAACCCCAAACCCTCTCCCTAGTGCCTAACCATACCCTCTCCCTAGTGCCTAACCATACCCTCTCCCTAGTGCCTAACCATACCCTCTCCCTAGTGCCTAGCCATACCCTCTCCCTAGTGCCTAGCCATACCCTCTCCCTAGTGCCTAACCATACCCTCTCCCTAGTGCCTAACCCCACACCCTGTCCCTAGTGCCTAACCATACCCTCTCCCTAGTGCCTAACCCCACACCCTCTCCCTACTGCCTAACCATACCCTCTCCCTGGTGCCTAACCATACCCTCTCCCTAGTGCCTAACCATACCCTATCCCTAGTGCCTAACCATACCCTCTCCCTAGTGCCTAACCCCAAACCCTCTCCCTAGTGCCTAACCATACCCTCTCCCTAGTGCTTAACCATACCCTCTCCCTAGTGCCTAACCATACCCTATCCCTAGTGCCTAACCATACCCTCCCCCTAGTGCCTAACCATACCCTCCCCCTAGTGCCTAACCATACCCTCTCCCTAGTGCCTAACCCCAAACTCCCTACCTAGTGCCTAACCATACCCTCTCCCTAGTGCCTAACCATACCCTCTCCCTAGTGCATAACCCCAAACCCTCTCCCTAGTGCCTAACCATACCCTCTCCCTAGTGCCTAACCATACCCTCTCCCTAGTGCCTAACCATACCCTCTCCCTAGTGCCTAGCCATACCCTCTCCCTAGTGCCTAGCCATACCCTCTCCCTAGTGCCTAACCATACCCTCTCCCTAGTGCCTAACCCCACACCCTGTCCCTAGTGCCTAACCATACCCTCTCCCTAGTGCCTAACCCCACACCCTCTCCCTACTGCCTAACCATACCCTCTCCCTGGTGCCTAACCCCACACCCTCTCCGTAGTTCCTAACCATACCCTCCTCCTAGTGCCTAACCCCACACCCTCTCCCTAGTTCCTAACCATACCCTCTCCCTAGTGCCTAACCATAACCCTCTCCCTAGTGCCTAACCATACTCTCCCCCTAGTGCCTAACCATACCCTCTCCCTAGTGCCTAACCATACCCTCTCCCTAGTGCCTAACCATACCCTCTCCCTACTGCCTAACCATACCCTCCCTCTAGTGCCTAACCATACCCTCTCCCTAGTGCCTAACCCCACACCCTCTCCCTACTGCCTAACCGTACCCTCTCCCTAGTGCCTAAAATATTAACCTTTTTAAAATGTACATTCAATATTTTGGGGAATTCAAGACTCATGTCTTCTCTGTCTTCAAAATAAAAATAAGTAAAAATAAACCTTTCATTCCACAAGTGTTAGTTGCCAACTGTATATGACAGTGGACACAAATTTACAATATTGGACCTTGCCAATGGCAAAAGAAGGTTGCAAATATATTTTGGTAATTTTGGGACTGATTCAGAGTCGCACACAATGCCAGTGTTCACGGAGTTGGGCGATTGTTTGCTACTGTGCTCCCTAAAAACACTACGAGTCAGAGAGTATGCACGAAGGCGCTGTTGCGATTGGGATGCGCGTTAATAGAAATGATTTGGAAAAAGAGCTGGGTGTTCCCATGCAATGACTCTGGCTACACAGATGCATGGGGATGGTCCGTGTTATGGGAGAGTCGCTGAAGTGTTTGCGCACACAGATGCTCAATCGTTCACTCTGGAGGCTATGCTAGGGCGGAAAATCTGCACCCGCCATAGGGCTGATGCATGTTTCAATGGTGCAACTGATGGTGGCATCTAAAGATGCACCAGGCGATAGTACAGCATCTACAGGCGCAGACAGTGGGCATCTCAGTCCATGTACATTCAAACACACGGATGAACACTAGGGAAGAACGTTGTAATAGTCGGGAATGCTTATATTCTCGTATAACATCTAGCAAATGCTATAACAATCATGGTGTCATATTGGTTAGCATTGTTACCTCACTGCACTCTGTCTTGGATTGAATTCCAACCAGGAAGAAGCTGGATACTAATTATCCAGCAAAACGCGTTACGCCTTTCCCAAATAATGCTGCAAAACTTGTGGATGTGACTCTTGCTTTGCATAGATTTTAGACACAGAACAACTGCTGTTTGGACATTCCTTCATTCTTCTACCTCAGGATACAGCTACAAGTGGACTATCGATCCAGCCCCTTTCATCTGTGATAATCACTAACAGGACTGTGACATAAAGACTATACCACTTGGTAAATATTTGCTGTGCAGGACCTCAACAGAACTTCCTCTGGAAACAGGTCCATATTACAGCTAGTGTCTACATATTCTAATCTATGGATTTGTGATTTGTCCTAGCAGCGGGATATACATATACTTATTTAAATATTTATTTTACTATATATATTGTGCTCCTATACACAATTGCTGATTTATATTTGTTGTTATGCAATACATGTGTTTTATATGATTTTTTATACATCCGTTTCTCAATTGTTTGATTGAATAACCGATTTATAATTCTTTATAAGCGCTGTTTTTTAGATACATATGTCCAATCTGTGTGGAGTAATATCTAATGGGTCAGGACTGATTTGAATAATAAAATATTCTATGTAAACGTGCTGCGTAATATGGCACTGTATAAATAACTGTTAATATATTAATAAATACCTTTGTAGTTGTACCAATCTCTGCTGTTATACCACATACTTTAATGGACGCTCTCTGTCATTAATCTATTGCGTTTGCATTCTAGCCAAAAGACCTTTTATTGAGTTTGACTTGCTATGAGTAGCCGCATGAATCTGCAGCAAGTACAGTAGTAACACTATACATTATATCATTAGGTATTTAGAAAATTATTGGAGGATTCAACGATCTTTGCTATTTAAATTAATTTTCATCGAGTTCTTCACCCTGTTGTGCTGTCATATACATTGGTAACTAAAAACAAATTTCATAGGGAATCATAAAAAAATGGGCATTGTTTATGAAATGAATTTACTAGCAAGAATATCATATTGTACCATGTATAAATTCCCTGTTAGAACATAGCCTGAGGTAAACTTATAATGTAAACTGGAGATGAGGTAAAAACTTTGCATAATCAAATAGAATATTTGTAGAACAGGAACATTCATTATTCTATGCTATTCTCGGACAGGTTTTTCAGGACAGTGCAATTGTTAAAATAATTATAGAAATCTTCCTGTGCTGTATATCTTAAGATCGACATCACGGAACACAAAATGTAAAGGAACCTGGCAATAAAAGTATGTGTTAATAATATAATACAATATTGTAGAGTAATTCTCTGTTTTTGTTTGGTAGATATATATACATATATATTAAATGTTAGTAATTACTATATTTATGCTTTTAATGTAATAAAATATATAATATGTGCATCTTAGACACAGACTTTATTGGCAATACCAACGATAATAAAGGATCCAGCAGAATCCCTCCATCTGTCATGGTCTTATATAAATCTGCAACCAGGGGCCTATTAATGCCTGCGGGGGCCCAAGTGCAGCAAACTCCTCCTCTGAGCAGCAGGGCGTTCGCACAAGTCCTACATCTTACTTTGTGCCGGAAAGCGAATCCCTCCGCTGCACCATTTTACCAGTGACAGAAGATGGTATATGCGCACAAGAGAGCAAAGGGTCTTTGCGTTGACTGCACGGTGTCACTTTCCTGAAGATGTCACAGGGAAGATGGAGCCGCAGAGGAAGAGGGACCCGATTGAAGATGCAAGGGAAGTATACTATTAGTGCAGGGTGTGTGGTGCGGGGCCTCCCTGGACCCAGGGGCCTGTGCGCACAGTAGGTCCTGCACCCATTATAAATACGCCTATGTCTGCAACAGCATTCAGAATTAAATAATTTCTTTGGCAAAGCTTTTATTCCTTCAAAGGCATAAGAGAATAGTGTATAACAAATAAAGAAAAAGAAAAGTACTTTTCAGGTACATATTCTATATTAGTCCATAAATAATTAATTAAAACATAACTTTTCTAAACGCTACCCCCATTCGTTTGCAGAGAGTGGATTCTCTAAATAATAATAATTTGATGCCTGTGGAATATCATGTGCTTCCACTATGTCAATTGAACAGTTAATCAATTTAATTAATTTCAGACATTAATCAATAAAATAGCATTCATACTCACAGTATGTCGGAAATAATATCCTATTGATACCAAACAAACAAATAGTCAAACAATTGTCTTTTCTCACTATTAGTAGAAAAGACACAAAAAACAAACATGGGGCCAAGTGTAATAGGGTGAGAGTTTAGAAAATGTGACAATTTAATGTAATAGAGTCTGAGAACATGCAAACGTCCATGTTTTTAGACTAAAAAACTCTCATGATTTAAACTCTAATCCAGATTGTTTCCCATTTTTGAAGATAAAACTCGACCACAGTTTACTGCTAAACTCTCACATTTTCTAAACTCTCACCTTATTACATTTGGCTCATAGTGTATATTGTAACAGTGATAAGGTAATTAGTGTGGCAAAATATATAAAAACATAACAAGGTGCAATAAGTGCCTATAGTCTAGAACAGATTTTAAAATAACACCACAAAATACATAACATCAAAAATATTCTGCAATGATGCAGTACTATATCCTATTAGTCACACAAATGGCAATGTTAAAGTAATTCCAGATGTACAAGCACAGTAAATACCATGAATTGCATTCCAATTAGGATAATCAGATAGTAGAAAATCAGAAGTGTGCAATTACATGTGCTGTGATTTACTGTCCCCTGTTTGCTGCAGGCATTGGACAGGGGATGAGAGTCACAGCTTCTCAAGCACAAAGAAAATAAGAGAATGCTGCATCTGCTATCAGAGTGCACCCTGTGAGTCAATCGTGTTGCAGGAGCAGCGCAAGCAGACATCACTGGGGGCCTCTAATGAGAGTGCTGAGAGTAAGATAAAGGACAGAAGTACCTGTACAAACACCAATGTTGGACTGCTTTTCAGTGCTCACAAAGAAACTGCAGGGAAGGTTCTAACAGTCGTTTTTCTGGACTGAAATATACAATAATTGATTATGAATAATATTCACAGTAAACCATTCAAATTGTCTCAAGGATTTGCTGACTGCTCCTGTGCAGCTCTCCTTTCCCCTCCCCAGTCCCCTGCTATTTGCCATAGCGTATATCTGGCAGTTTAATCAGCACAAATGGACCCATTTATTAATTATCAGGTTTTAGACTTGATAATTATAATATCTTATCGCTGCAATAAGAAATGAAAGATTGCCGACATGTATTAAGAATCACATACAAGGACGGGCTCAGATAGAAGCCCATCCTTGCGATGTGTAAAAGTGATGGCTAATGTGATCACCTTACTTTCATTTTGCGGGCTTGTGTGAGTGGAGTGTGCCATACCAGTGCATTTTGCAGAATGTAGCCCATGGGCTACAATGATTAATGCCATCTGTAGATGGCATTAGCTATCGGGCAAAGCATGGTAAATTGGGCATTTTAGTAGCTATCATAAAAGCCTATGGGGGCTGCTTTTGTGATCGAAAATGGGGGATCATAACAGATATCTCCAGTACATCTCCGGTATATTTTATATTTGCGGATACACGTTTTCGGGTGATATCCCCAAAATATTCTTTGTTAAATGAGCCCCAAAGTCAGATTGATGGAATGAACGCTGAACTCATAGCAGTTTCTAGTCATTTATTATACTATTATTAGTGTCCATCTTTGCAGTTCCCCAAGGTCTCTGTGGTGTGATATGATTGGTTAAGCTACTGTCTTAAGCCATAAGCAGTTATTTTTAAGGTTCATGCATGTTTGTTAATCTGTGAAATTTTGTGGTGCATTAGCTATGTTTATAGGGCCTGATTCAGAGCCGGACGCTCTGAACGAGCGCCCGCTCTGAATCAGGGCATTTTTTTTTTAATAGTGCGGCCTCTTGGACGCTCGCATAGCTGTGGGTTACCACCCACAGCTTATACGAGCGTCCATGATGATGGTCGCGATGGTCAAGACCATCGCAACCATCGGGCTTGCGACGAGACCCTGCGGTAGGGTCTCGCTGCCGCAAGCCCAGGAATGCTTTTGGCTCTATCAGAGCCAAAAGCACTCCCACTGACATCACTAGTGACATCAGTGGGGCCGGACCCAGACGGTAGGCGTTCCCATGGGAACGCCTCAGTCTGGGTAGCCACGCCTCCGGCACGCCCACCAAAGGGGGCGTGCTGTCAATCAACATCGACAGCACGCCCCCTTTGGTGCGAGACCCCGAGCAACGGCTTACCCGTCGCTCGCCGGGTCTCGCGCATGCGCACGATGGAGGCGCCTCCGTCGTGCGCATGCGCATTTGGGTAACATCGACCCACTTGCGAACGTACAGCGCTCGCGAGCGGGTCTGAATGAGACCCATAGTTCATATCAATAAACTATTTGTACCCTGTGTTTCACAAATAACTCCTCCAATGTTTCTCCTTCTCTAAGGGGCATATTTATCAATTATCAGGTTTTAAACATATTTGCTTGAATGTATTAAAAATCACATCCAATGACAGGGTATCCAATAGGAGCCCGTCCCTGCGATTTGTTAGAAGTGAACTGAAATAGGTCGACCTTTAGTGTGTCCATGTTGACCTTTTGTCCCTGTCGATCTATTGACTGTCTAACAACTGGTGTCTATCTAGACAGTGTTGAACTTTTTACTGTCTATCTGTTAATCCATCCCTACAGAGAGCATCCTTCCAACTGCCACACAATATAGTAAATATATGAACCCCTCTGAGCAGTGGGGCATCCCCAGCCCAGCATCTTACCTTGTGCGGGCAAGCAGGTTCCTCCTCCGTGGCGCCATCTTCCCAGTTATATTCAGGAAGATGGCACATGTGAACAAAAGAGCTCTGGCATAGTATCAGAGTCTTTGCTGTCCCTGCATAGTGCCATCTTCTTGAAGATGTCACTGGGAAGATAGCGCCACAGAGGAGGAGGAACCTGCTTGCCGTCACATGGTGAGTATAGTGTGGGAGTAAGACATGTAGTGCTGGGCATACTTGCTGACTTTGAGAAGCCCTGAGAGGAGATGCAGCTGAACAATGGGGAGCTGGGCCCTCATGTTATTAGTCCCTACCCTTGTCATGACAAAATTCTGCAATTAATGGGTCCTGGGGGAAGGGGTGGAGTTAAATTGATGACATTTGCATACTTTTAGCCTCACTCCTTCCATATGGACCCTCACTTTTAGCCTCACTCCTTCCATATGGACCCTCAATTCCCGGCATTATCTGCCCACCCTTCCCACTTCACTAGGAAGTGGGCAGGATGTAAAAGGTCCGCTCTTCCAGGGGACAGCCTGAAAAATCTTCAGTCTCCTGCACCTTCCAGGAGAATAGGTAAGTATGCCCTAGACCCAGAGGAACACCCTTTACCCAATATAAATAATCCTATGCAGTAAAACATCCTTGTGACCAGGCAATACAGAGATATCCTGATGATCACCACATAATTCAGATATCATCCTCCCCGCAGATATATCATGCTTGATAGTGACTGGTGAAGTCTATGAGCATACACATGCTGAAGTTAATTATATCTAAATGACTTAACTAGCCACCAGAACCAAAGGACATCCTTAAGCCGTGAAAGGCTTGTTTGGATAAAATGTTTATAAATTGTCAAAATAAAAAAAATGTGCTGGATATGGGAATATAGGGGGGGGGGCACATGCCCCACCCCATTTGCCAAAAACAGTCTAGGCTCGGAGGCCTGGGGCTCGTTATGGATTTGGGCGGTAACCCCCAAATATTGTCTAATTTTAACCATTTATAAACATTTTAAACCAAACAAACCTTATCTGGGAAGGTTGGCTGTCATTTTTTGGTCGTTTTTGCAACCTGATGCTTAGTCAATCTGGGGTTTGCATACTCGTCTATGTAAAATAATCGATAGTTGGTCCGATGTACTAAAGTGTTCTAAAGTTGGTCATTTTACCATTGGTTTTGCCTCTAGTAAATGGGCAGATTGAAAATATGACCAAAAAACCAAACTGTACCTTTTGTAAATTTACCTCTGAGCCTCCAATGTTGCAGCTGTGGCCAATACGAGTGGTAAGTTATGGGAAACGGCTCTGAAGGTGGCAGCAACTGGTGAAGCTCAGGTGAAAAAAAACATTATTTACTACAGAATATTACCAGCATTGGTCCCAAAATCTGCACCCTAATAGTTGATAAAACAATGCTGCTGGTTCCTAGTTGGCAGCCAGCAGTGTAATGAAGGGCAGCTGCACTGCAGTTTGCTGATGAGATCATCAGTGAGTCAGAGACAGGTCTTTGGAGAAAGGAAGTTTGAGGTGTGGAGGGAGAATCACCGCTCTTTTAGTACTGTATACTGTCTTTTGGGGGTGATATCCAAATGTAATAAGAACCCTGTGCACATATATGTATCCCCAACCTCTTATACTAATGTGGTGATTAACATGGAAAGGAGGGAGTTGCTGTGTGTATTATATTCCTGCTTGATTTAGGGGGACTGACAGCCAACCTATACACCTATATAATTGGTGGCAGTGGACACTAGTGCAGCTACTGCAGGAGCCAGCACGCAGATGGAAAGTTCTGGAAGCCCACGTGCTGGTTGGACAGTGCCCTGCAACCACCCAGCAGGAAACATCCTGGCACTGGGACAGAGGAGATAAATAGGAGCACTCACTGACAGTTGGGGAGTCCAGTAGAAGTGAGCTGAGGAGTGGAGCTGCACTGCTGGAGTGCTGCTGACAGAGTTGCTGCATCTTATCAGTAGCTGTGTAAGGGGAGCATCGGCGGCCATTAGAGGGACGGAGTAAAACCAGTGAGTGATCCACCTCCCCCCTGTGAGGATTAGAGGCTGGGGCGTGTCTGGGTGGAGCCGAAGTCCGATGACAGTGGTCGGAGGTGGGCCTATGGGAGTGGCTCAGTGAGAGGAGACAGCCCCAGGCACTAGCTGAGACTGAGGAGAGGGGCTTGGCTTGCAGAGATTGACAGCAGGAGCTGTCACTGCTAAGCTGATGAAACGCTGCCTAAGGAGAGAGAGAGACTGTGAGCAGTGAGTAGTACTGTCTGAGATTCACTGCCTCCATTCTGCAGCAACTGCTAGTGTCATAGGACTGATTGTACACCCACCAAACTGACAGGTGCAGTGACTGAGATAGTGATTGCCCCAGGGAGCAGGGACTGAGAGGCAACCCTTCAGGAAAAAGCACTGTGTTCAGCTATTGCCCTACTAATCAAAGGGCACACAAAGTTGTGAAGACTATTTAATAGCAGGAAAGAACTATTCTGCAGAGCAGCACAGGCAGCAGGCACCCACCCACTGTGAGCAAAATAAATACATTGCTTTATTGGAGATTATAACAATACAGCTTTACCTATAGAACATAAGAAGTAACTGGGAAAAGGTCCGGATTATGAGACTCTAAGGAAAGATACAATTCATTTTCATTAATATTTCAGTATCACCTTCACAAAAGTATTTAGTGAGTAAAACTGATATCAGGACTGCTACACACAGGAAAAACTTTCAGGGAGTTTGTAAATAACTACAGCTGAGGCTCTTCCTTTCTTTAAATTATCTACTACATCGAATGTGCACCAACGACAGTAGTTTGGCCAATAAGTGTAGAGTCTAAGAGTGAATCCATTTAGTCCGGACTAAAGTTTAATATATAGAAGTGTACTAAGTTAGATAAATATCAAATTACACATAGGAACAAATAGTTAACAAATGAATTAGACGTAGTGCAAACTGCTTATGCAAATTGTAATTTTACTGTAATATTACTGTAAATGTTGCATTCGTAAGGTGTTAACCCTTTTTTAACTTACAGCTCCAGTTCCGGAGTTCCTGTATAATAAAACGTTATGCTGTAAAGCGACACTTCATTTTATTGATGTATATTGCTTGACTCTAGATTCATTGCTAGAAGTTTGTATTCAGGAAAAATGGTACTATTCTGTGTTAGGAAATAAATTCACCTTTCTGCCTAGTAGTAAAAGTCTAACCAGCCCGAAGGAGTATATACACAGTTCAGGTGTCACAATTGCGTACTGTGCATGCATCACAATGCGCGTGCGTGAACTAGCCGCTGTGATGAGGACATCGGCAGCAGACCCATGGCAGAGTGATTGACAGGAAGTGCCGTTTGTGGGTGGTAACGGGGGTGGTCGTGTGAAGGCAAGCATGCCTGTGTGTCTCAACACCGTTGCAGGGGCATGCATAAATAAGCCACTGTGATACCAGAGGCTGCCTGAGGCCTCATAGCATGCGCTGCAGTTAGCAATTCCTTGCAATTCCTTCCAGTGTTACTTGATGTTACCGATTGTTTCTCTATGTTGGGCAAGATACGAGTGAGTATGGGGAAGTGGGCATCCTTATGTCAGGCTGCGATCGCAATGTGAACGCAAACATTTAAATAGCACCGCTGATATTAGCAACTGCATTGCATGCATATAAGCAGAATAGCAATCCATAGTGAATCAAGCCCTGAATCTGTAGCAATGACAATGTACCCAGAGGTCTAATAGGAGCAGCTCTCTTTCCAGCTATGGTCAATTAGTCCATTTTTAATGTAGCACCTAGGGATGACCAGACACCATTGATGGTTAGCAACCATTGATGGCGGTGGTCGGAAGTTTTCACACGATCAAGATGCAGCGATTTTTATTTCCAGTTGGGTGGTGCTTAGCTGCACCCGTTGACTATGAAAGCTGGCCGTCAACTGGATTTGAGGAGTAGAAAATACATAGTAGAGCACAAGAGTGCTTCTGAATGACAAAAGGAACCAATTTGTGCCCAGTGCATGGATTTATAGTAGAGATGAGTGGTGCGGTTTTTGAGAAAACCGAACACACCCGAATTTAGGGATTCCAGGTTGAATCGAGTCTCAGTTTGGAATCACTTTGGGGTTCCGAGTAGAACTGATTCCTGACTCGCAATTTGGAAATTGGATTTAAAAAACAGATCTCATGTACTGACTTCTATTTGTGTGTTTGGTCATCTATTTCTGTGCGGGATTGTGTTTTTCACTCGTGTTTGCCTTTCTACATCTCAGAATTGTAAAATCAGGGAAAGCTAGCACGGGAATGCAATCTCTGCCAGATACGATTCTTAGTAAATTGACCCCTCTGTCTTAGAGCTGACAACTGACAAAACAGATCAGTATTTATTCCATGTTGGATCTGAGAAAAGCTTTCCATTGGATTGGAATTACAGAGAAGCAATGCACATATGAAAAGTCAATTAATGCATTTTGGCCTCTGTTATTCCCCTAATTATCTTCCAAGAATTTGCAATTAGTGTTGTTTACAGAAACAATATTTAATTTACTTACCCTGTTTAGCTAACATGTCCATCTGTGCTTCAAATAGTCCCTGATAATGTTTTATTTTTTACATTTTAAAATTGTATTTTTGAAGATTGTGCCTTCTTTCTTGGAACACATTAAAGTTACGGAAGGATTTCCAGCTGATTTTTGTAAAGTACTAGATGTATTGGATTGGTATCAACCCAAGTGTTCATACATGGCTTTTTTGGGAATTGCTGCTTGTTAAAGGCAATTTGTCAAGGAGTTCAATTTTTACTGCCAAAAATGTAGTGTGTCCTCAAGAATATATTAAAAACAGGCTTTCTGCATATACCATAACAGATTACTAAAACCATATAAATTTACACAGAATCGGCTCCACGTTTGAACATATGCCAGAGGAAGTGAGCAGTATTATTGTCTCAGTTCACTAGAAACACAAAAGCTGGTGATTTGCCAAAGAGTTTAACTCAAGAGCATTCAGAACTAACTTCACACAAAGGGCTCTATTTACTACAATCCGCATATTGAATGCGGATTGTAGTGTGATATTACCGAGTGAATTCGCATTGCGAATTCAGGCACTATCACAGGGATTTACTATAAATCCCTTGCAGTGACAGAGCTTGCGATAAAGCTCTGTCCCTGCGGATCCCATCCGCACTCTAGTCGCGGTATTTTCAGAAAAAATACCGCGACTAAGAGCCCGCGCATGTGCCGACCCACCGTCGCTGCTGCCCCCCCACCGGCGCTAAACCCCGCCCCCACGATTGCGGACCCCCACGACCCCCCCGACCCCCCCTTTCCCCCGCGACCCCCCCTCCCTTCATTACACTTACCTGCATCCTCCTGGCCTCCGGTGATCTCCGGGCTTCCCGATCAGGTGATCTCCCATACTGCACTGGGGCCCGATCACCTGATGACCGGGCAGCAGTGCACTGTGGGAGACCAGCTGACCGAAGAGGAGCCATCACCGGAGGCCCGATCACCGGTCCCTGGATTCAGGTAAGTAAAAAAAAATGTTTCATTTTTTTTTCTTTTTTTTTTACAGCAATCAGCTTGCGGTCTATTTAGACCACATAGCTGATTACTGGTACCGGCTCCCGCCTCTGCTCTCCCCGTTAGAGCAGAGTGGGAGCCCGGTAACCGGGGGAGACCCTGGATAACGCCACCTCCGGGTGGCGTTATTATCACAGGACTTCCCCCGGTATTTTTTTACAATTTATTTTTAGTAACTATGGTCGGATCACATTTCCCATTACAATTATCGGAAATGCGATCTGCTTTACTAAAAATAAGTGATACTAGGGGTTGGAGTAGAATTTTACTAATTCTACTCCAATTGCCCTATAGTAACTACAGGTGAAACTAAAATAATGTGAAAAGGGTGTGAAAACACCCCTTTTCACTTTATTTTAGTAAACATAATGTTAATAAATAGAGCCCCAAGAAACATTGTCATCACTACTAAATCTAAATATTTATCTAGTAGCAATCCAGATTTATCCATGATATCTAGAGTAATAAATCACATGGTCAGACCTAATTTTATTTTTGTTCATTAATGTTTAGAATGAGCAGTGTTGAGAGACACCCATAATTCTGATCTGACAGCTCATCCAAGTTTAAATAGTTTATATTTTTTCTGAACAAATCTGTTTTATTGGGCGGGATGCACTAAATGAAAAATGCAGTTAAAACCCTGTTTCCGGGGTTTTACCGCATTTTCCGTATGCACTAATGTGCTACCGCCGGATCTCTGACGCGGAGGGTAATGCCAGCTATTGCTGGTGTTACCCTATAGAAGCCTATGGGCTTCTACAGCATCACGCTGGTTTGAGGGATCCGACCGGATCCCTCCCAGCATGCCCTGTGGCCGCCGCGTCACTCTGCGCATGAGCAGATGGACTCCCGGGTCATAAACCCAGAAGCCCACTGTGCAGCGGAGATCGCAAAGGACAGCTCTTATCGGAAGAGCTGTCCTTTGCTGTACTGATCGCATATGTTAGTGCATATGCCATCAGTACATATGCGGTTACCGACAGTAAGTGCACCACTATGTCAGTGCATCCCACCCATTGACTTGTGTAGTATGTGCTAGGGTACCTCCGTTCTGCCTTACCTCACTTTTCCAGGATAAATCCAGCTACTTGGTGCAAATTTACACCTAGATAACCCATGCATACAACACTCATCTGAGCAATGTGTGTGTGAGACAAAGGGAAAATCACAACTAGACAGAAAGCCCAGTTGCTTTTTTTAGATTCATTTAGAGCTGTGTGAGAGAGTCACTCTCTCACTATAACAAAGATACAAAAAACAGCAACAGCAACTGCAGAATCTAAAAGCTAAAATAAAGTTCACACGAAGCAGTTTGCACATGAAAATAAATCATTTAATAAAACACAGAAATGATAAAAAGCATATATCAAGTTAATAATAGCAGCTGTATTAAACGTAGCCATAACAATTTGCGGACATTGCAACATATATTTGTAGAAGAACAGTATTTAAAAAGTCCTGGATACTGAATCACTATAGCAAACGAGCAGTGATAAAATGTTCATTATTAGGAGATGGTTAAAAATTGAAGGCAAATTAGTAGAAGTACATGTACTTAATAAGCAGCATTTCAGTTGGGTACGTATTATAGCAGTGTAGGTTTTACCTGCAACCCGGGTAGGATTGTGCCATTAGGTGCTGAGAGAGTCTGGTAATAGCGGTGGTGGCAGACCGCATCCACAGATGGCTGGCTTTAGTGCTCAACCCGACCAGCGGGGAGCATGCGGTTGGTGATGTAAAGCGCCGCTATAGAGGTTCCGTGTAGCTGGAAAAATCCGGAAGAATCTCAGGAGGTTTAGGCCCGCAGGTATATTACAGGGCTAATATGGGCTGTTGGTAAAGCCGTTCAGGAGCCTAGATAGTTGGGGCAAATAAATCCTTCCCGATCTCTCCGGGTAAGAGTAACGCTTGCAGTGAGTTCTCACAGGACGTGGTAGAGCTGAGAATGTGCACCTATGAGTTTCAACGTCCTCCTGACGTCTTTTTCAAGGTGGATATTTTTTCCTTTGCTCTTAGGGGTTTAAATAGTATCAATAAATGTAATCATCACAAACAGCTTTTGTTAATTAGTAACTGCTTTGAGTGAACCAATTTGTATCATTTGAGAGAGTGTTAAATGGAGACAATGTATTTCATTCTGTGTGGACAAAGTTTATCCACTCATCGCAGTTAAAGGCTCATGTAAAATTTAAAGAGCCACAAACCATTCCCTAATATTTCCACTGATCAGTAAAAGTTGGGAATTGAGACCTATTATACAAATAATGACACACATATGTGTAATTGTAACCAAATTATACAACACATATATTTTTCTAGGGAAGATAGATACAAGAGGAGATACGTAGAGTAAAAGCACATAATGTGCCTCGTCTAAGTCAAATTGTGTAGTACATATCCTTATTAAGAGTATAGAAATTATAAAGAAGGTACATCTCCCCCCCTTTAATCACTAGTTGAGTATACTCTGCAAGCAACACATAATATTTAATAATTAATAAGCAGCTTTATATGATATAATGAAAAAAAAGGATTAGCATAGAAACATCATAAATGGAAAAAATTGTTCAGTAGTGAGTAATATAGCAGTGGGAAGGTACATAGAAAAGATAAACCGAAGGTTAACTATTAAACATCTACAGTATATAAAAAAATACCTTTCAGTTCTATTTGTTCATTTAAACTATCAGGGAATAAACTATTCATGGAGAATATCCAGAATATTTCCTGTTTGCACAATGTCCTAAATCTATCGCCTCTTCTGGGGGTGGGAGGTATGGATTCTAGCCCTATAATTCATAAGGAACTTACATCCCCTCCATGTGTTTCTATAAAATGCCGAGGTACACTGTGTAATATAAGGATATTTCTCCTGTGTTCTAGGAACCTTTCACAAAGACTTCTAATAGTTCTCCCAACTTATCTAGTGTCTTTGCAGCCGTAAAGCAGCAGGTATACCACATATTTAGAATTGCCGTTAATAAATTGTTTGATAGTATATATTTTATCTAAATCTTCAATATTAATAATTTTTGTTTTATTGCATGCATGTTGGCAAGTAATACATTTATTCAAACCACCCTTATTAGAAACCAGAATGTTTTTTGGGGAGCCAATCAGATCCTGATATTGAGCTATTTCTTTGAAGTGGTTTCAGGGAACTTAGTACTAATATAATTTTAAGTGATTTTTTTTCCCTATAGATAACTGTTGGTTTAGTTTGTAATATGTGTTTTAGCACTGCATCATATTGTAACATAGGGTAATTTTTCTCTATGACCTTTTTAATTGCTCCCGAAGAGTTGTTATACGTAGAGATAAATGCAAAGTTTTAAAAGTTCTACTCTATCCATGTCTGCAACTTCGTTATATGTTTTTGCTAGTAAGTTTGAAGGATAACCTTTCTCACTGAAGCTCTCGCAAAGGATTTTGGCTTGTTCAGAAAAATTATAAAAGTTGGAACAATTGCGTCTCAGACGCATAATTTGGCCCTTTGGTATATTCAATTTCCAGGGATGGTAATGTCAACTGTTAAAGTGTAGATAGTTATTTGAGTTCACCTCCTTACAGCAATTAGTAGTCCTAATTTGGTTATCAATTATTTCCAAGGTCAAGTCGAGGAAGTTAACCAGATTCCTACTATAAAGAAAAGATTAAAGGATTTATTATTTAAAGCAAAAACAAAGGACTGTGCGCTAATAGAATCCCCATCCCAATAATAAAAAGGTAATCTATATAACAGCCATAGAAGACCAGGTTCCCCCCAAACTTGCTCCCCCACACATGATGGGACTCAAAGTGTCCCATGTAGAGGTTAGTGTAGCTTGGGGCGAACCTGGTCCCCATGGCCATCCTATGCACCTGTAAGTAAACTGTGTCAGAAAAAATTAAATAATTGTGTGTAAGAATAGTTATAGTAAAAATTCCTGATGTTGGACGGAAAAAAGTGTCATCTTCTAAAAGACAATTTGCTATCACATTAATCCCCAACTCATGGGGGATATGGATGAATAGCGCATTCACATTAAGTGTGAGAAAGGCATACCTTTCATTCCAAATAATTCCTTGAATGGAATTAAGGAAATGTATGGTGTCTTTTAGGTGAGACCTTAGTCGTGTAACATAAGGTTGAAGAAAGGAATCCACGTAGTGAGACAAATTAGAAGTTAATGAGTGAATCCCAGAAATAATAGGGCGCCCAGAAGGTGCAGTGAGGGATTTGTGAATTTTGGGCAAATAATAAAAAATAGGGGTGACAGGAAAAGGGACTAGTAGGAATCTGTATACCTCCCTGGAAATGGCTTCCTTGGCAAGAGCTTCATTAAGGAGTGAATTAAATTCTTCTAAATATTGTGCAGAGGAAAATCACAACTAAACCATCTGGTCTGTGTAAAAATGATTTAAATCCCAACTCTAATTATACCTCACACTCATTACTACTTGTCCAATGCTGCCACCACCACATGACTTGATTCCAAAAGG
The DNA here is from genome assembly GCA_031769625.1 of Taudactylus pleione. Classification (NCBI taxonomy): domain Eukaryota; kingdom Metazoa; phylum Chordata; class Amphibia; order Anura; family Myobatrachidae; genus Taudactylus; species Taudactylus pleione. The sequence continues at coordinate 2,646,468 of JAUIMM010000255.1, read as the reverse complement.
AACACTTTGAGGAAGGTCTTTGTTTCTCTGCTTCTCTCTGACTTTATGTCCCATTACAATCAAAACTTAAATGAATAAGAGGCATCATAAATCAATCATCCCCCATATTTCATTATTGTTTTTTTCATTATGTAACATTTATAACAAAAAGAAAAAGAATCGAATTCTGCACCAGTTTTGTGTTATTTGATGGAATGCTTCTAAGTACCCCATGTAATATGTTGAAATGCCGTGTACACATGTAATTGATTCAATACTAAATTCGTGGGGTGCCGCCTGCTGACAACTAATTGATATACAGGGATCAAAAGAGCAGAAAGTTGTTGTCCTCTAATAATGGTGCACTGTATTGCATATAAAACGTAACTTTTATTCTATTCCAAAATAAGATGAAAACAATATAGTATTATTTTTTAAACCAGTGAAGTATTAAAAGACAGTCTCTAGACAAGGACAAACATATATGGTGTAGACATAGTACATAGAAATAAAGTGTTTAAAAACTTGATGTCCCGCTGTGTGTTAATAATAAACTCTGTGTCGTTGTACCAAGTGGTATGAGTCAAATTGATGCATAGGTATTGAGAATCTTCAATTATTTTAATTGTTAGGGATATTCTTATTAAATATATATATATACTTTTTTGTGCCCTGTGCCAGAAAGAGCCTTGGCGCCCCCCTCATTTTTCAAAGGGACATAATGCACCCAAAAAAGGGCCATGGCCTCATGGGGAAGGGCCAGGGAAGAGATAGGAGAGGCCAGGAGATGCTGGGGATGAAATAAGAGGAAGCTACAAGCAAGAATGATAATAAACAGAAATTTGACAGGCCCAAACAGCGCCCCCTGACCTGTGGTGCCCAGTGTGATGGCACCGGGCGCACTACCCTTGCTACGGCCCTGGCTATATTAGTTGAATGTAATCCCTTTCTATCTGACCATAAATTGGAAATATGAATGTATAAATGTTACTGAGATGAGGTGTTATGTAAGCAATCTCGGGAATTGACACATAGACAGTTGCAACATTTAATTTATATAGTATCAATGGTTTTGTTAGCAAATAGTGTTGCATATCTCAGTTAGCTAATCGGGCTGTTTGTGTGTGTCTCAACATCCAGTTCATCTGACTCATGTGCCATACACAGGAATGGCACTCATATATGTTTGCCCTTGTCTAGAGACTGTCTTTTAATACTTCGCTGGTTTAAAAAATAATACTATATTATTTTCATCTTATTTTGGAATAGAATAAAAGTTACGTTTTATATGCAATACAGTGCACTCTTACATTGACCATAAATAGTTTGATTTGGTGCTGGACCACCAACCTGAGGCACCCCTGAGAGTGTCCTGAGGCACCCCAGGGTGCCACAGCACACAGTTTGGGAACCACTGGGCTAATGGAAGATGGATATCACAAGAAATCTTAGTATTTAGCCACATATTCTTCAGACATTCCAGTGCATAATTTTTATAGTTGTGGGCCTGATTCAGAGATGGACGATATTGCACAGCCCAAGGAATCGTCTGTGCAATACCATCTAACTCAGAAGCAAATGTAGCAGGAGGTGTCTGTAGGAAATAAACACCTCCTGCATGAATCTGTGATCCGAGGGCAGCGTCCGTAGAAGCTGCCTTGATCACCATCGCAACCATAGGTCACAATGGTTGCTCCTTTGGCCCGGCTGTGTAATCTGAGACTTACACGGCCTGGCAGGTTCTGATATCTGCATCCACCGACGCAGACCCTGGCCTCGTCCCTCCTGGATACGGGGGCGACACCCCCCTTTTCCGAGGAACATGGTTCAATCATTCTGTAGCTTTGGGATCTGCTGTGACTTGAGAGATCTGTGAGCGAGATCACAGGATCTGTTCTGTACATGTGCAGAACAGTTCCTGCCCAAACGCAGACCCCAAAATACCAGAGATGTATGCAAACCATCAGGTTTGCATACATCTCTAAATCAGGCTGTGTCTTCTGGATTTGTATGCCTTATTGGCTCATGACAAAGTAACAATTGGTTAACACAAAGCATCACAAGCCAGAGCAGAGACTAAAAAATTAAGTGCCTGGGGCAAGAAAGACTACTAACACGCACTTGCCGTCAAGTTTATCCACATTAACCTTAAATATAAATATCTGTGCACCCCTCTTTATTTTTCCATCCTGGATGGTTGCCCCTCTCACACAACCCTAGTTATGGCCGTGACTCAAGCTCTTGGTAAATATGTATGAGGGATAGTAGCTCTCATCTCATCTTTTGTATGGATTGGTACAGAAAAATGTTGGTGCCTGAGGCAATGGAATTTTCAACAAGTACACTGTTTACATAAGACTGAGGTTACAACTCTTAAAAATAGTATAGTTTTTCACGGGTCATGTGTGGTTGTATAGACTTGTGTGTGTTTGTATAATGAGCTGACTTCATTGATTGTACTAGTCTGTCATTCTGTCAGAGTGTGAATATTTTGCATGATTTATTATTCAGTTGACTTGTCTCTTTACAGTACCTGCTGCTATGTTTGTATTGGGCACAGTGTTATCCTGTTCTGTTCCATCCGGCATCTTTGTCATGTATTGTTACATAGAAACATAACAATGGAAATATAGAGTTTGATGGCAGATCGATCCAGTCTATTTGTTTTTTACTCTATTGTGTTTCTGCGCCATCAAAATTAACTTGGAAAACTTACCTTTACTTTAAATTAGACAAGCCACCATAAAATTAAATATTTTCACTGTCACAATACTAGTAACAGTGTAGGTATTTATTTATTCCAATATTGTTTAATCACATTTTTTAAGGTATATCTGTCACCTATAGCTGATGGAAGCCACAATTTTGAGCCTTAAACATTATTAATGTGAATTCAGTATATACATAGAACTAGTGCTGACACATTGTACAATACAATTTGGGCTGAGTATATTTTTGTGTGGCAGAATTGGACAAAGACAGCAAGGAACCCTTTGCTGGAATACCCTTCACTCTCCAACAGTAATATTATAACTGCTGGGTTACAGTACTAAAATGTGGCAATGTAATTACATTTTAAACTAGTTGTCTATATTATGCATGTTATGCTTTCGGCATTGTTTGTTTCATATTCATTTATTTCGATGTAAGCTCCATCTTTCGGCCACCCTAGTGTCAGCTTAAGTGAACTCTCAGGCCTGCATAGCTAGATCCCAATGCACCCTAGGTAGGAAATAATGCAGACTCTATCTTAGTTTCCTCATGGACCACTGCAATTTTCTTCTATTACTACAATAAACATCTACACTGGATTATTGAGTGGTAGTGGTTATATTGTCTGTCTAATTATATAGACCAAAGGGAAGTATATAGTGAAGGCAGAACAGTAAAACATCAGCTGTCAGCAAGTGGGACACATATATTCTGACTTACAGATCTACCACACTGCCAGCTCAGTTATCTGCATATGACCAAAGGGAAGCATATAGTAAGTACAGAACAATGCACCTAAAGATATAATACAGCACTTTGCATTGAAAACAGCTTAAAAAATGTAGGGATGCGCCTACTTTTAAGGAATTTACTATTTTGATGGAAATTTCCATGGTGAGAAATATAAAAACTTTGCCTCAAGGTCCTGCCTAGTACAACTTTAGGGCATACTCATCAATTTATGTAAATAGAGGTGGCTGGGAAATTGCATCGGTTGGACCTGTCCCTAGGATGCATTACCATAAATCAAGACATCATTTACATGGAGCGATGGTTATGATGATGCGATTTGTAGAGATGTAATCATGCAGACATACTGTATGCACATTTCACATACATCTAGACTGTCACTTTGTGATGTTTGAATATTTATATCAAATGAGCATGTGTGCACATAAAAATGGGTCTACCATCATCAAATGCAACCGGGCAGTGCAAAATCCACACCATTGTAAATATACTGTAGGATGGCGCCCAATTACCAGAAGCTCAGGAGAGGAGCACAGGAAAGAAAAGTCCATCCTTTTGCCTGCTGAAAAAGACTGCAGCCATTGGGCACCCCATCTCATACCTAGTTTCACAAAGTGAAATCTTGTGCAATTACATAGGACAGTACTTCTCAAATACTGTACCGTCCTTGGGACATACTAATAGTGCATGTTTCCCAGGTGTCCTCACAGAAAAATGGTGGTTGTTTGAATAAATTTATAAGCCCATTACAAGTGCGTGTTAGGGAGGAGTCAATCTAGACAAGAAAAAGCAGACAACTATTTTCCCCAGCACTCTGCAATAGGCCAGTAAAGAGACTTGCATCTTATATAATAATAATCATTTCAGAGATCTCAGTACATACATATATTTTCAAACAAATGGGTAAGCCACGCCAAGCTGGCGTCTCTGATTTTGGTGGTGCTAATGCTACATGATAATAGCACCCACTTTGGGTCATATATTTATGCATTTACTTATTTTCTCATGCTACAAGATAATAGCAGATACATTGATATTAAAACTAAATTGAGAGCTAACTCCCCTGGAGATACCCCAGGAATCTCTAATGTGGCACTACAAGGACCAGCACACCCTCCAACTACTGATCCCATCCATGCCTTTCATGCATTTGTGCACAAATAAAAGTGTCTACCATCATCAACTGCAACTGGGCAGTGCAAAAACCACGCCATTGGAAATATAGGATGACTCCCAATAACTAGAACCTCAGGAGAAGAGCACAGGAAAGAAAAGTCCGTCCCTTTGCCTTTGCCCATCTAAATAACTTGTCTCGCAAAGAGAAATCGTGTGCAATTACCTAGGACAGTGCTTCTCAAATACTGTACTGTCATCAGGACGTACTAACAGTGCATGTTTCCCAGGTATCCTCACAGAATACCAAGTGAAATAATTACCTTAGAATCGTCTGTGTTTTCTTTTAAAATGTGTCTGTCAGTAATGAATACACCTGTGCTCCAGCAAGGAGATATAGAAAACATGCACTGTACCTGTGTCCCGAGGACTGGATTTGAAAAGCCCTGACATAGCAACACCTCAATTCACCGGCATTGCTCATATCAGAAGAGGCACCGTTTTACACCAATACAGTGTCTTTACAGTAAAAACTTAGTAAATTACCCTTATTGGCTACTCATTTATTAGAAAGAACTACATTATTAAAGGGCCAAATCATTGTCCAACATTACTAATTAATATGAGACCTATAAGTTAATATTAAATCAGAGCTCCCAACAAAAAGCTCTTCCACTTTGTATAAAATGCTCTACATCTGAATTTCCAACTTAGGGCCTGATTCAGAGCCGTTCGCTATTTGCGGTCGTTCGTTCAAAAACAAGGGGTGGCTATTCAAATGATCCGTTCGCAAATTGCAGTCTGTTCACACCTCTAAGTCTGAACGAGCGAGCAAAACATACGCTCGTTTATTTGTTAAAAACGCCCCCTGGCCGCTCGCACCATACGTCATGTCCGCTATTTATTAGATTAATCGAGTACATCGACCAGCGTATGAACTGCTCGCTATTCTTGTGGTTGGTTTTTGCTACCACAATCTTGCGAGCAGTTCTGGCTATAAAATAACCCAGTGACGTGGTCAATGACGCTGCTGTATTAATTATGCACACCCATAAAACGCCCGTTTTGACCTTTAAGCACGCCTGCGTTCGGATCTCCACTCCCCATTTTCAAGCACCTTCCCCTGTTACCACCCACATACGCCTCATTCTGTCACTCAAAATAGCAGGCATTCGCTATATTGCGAGCACATGAATTTCGGCCGCACTGACTGGTTCGCGCATGCGTATAACGATCCGTACGCATGCGCAGATGTGCGAACATCGCTCGGAACGAGCGTACTGCCGCTAGCGAGTGGCTCTGAATGAGGGCCTTAGTTTTATATTAAAGCATAGTGGCCTAAATTAATTAATTGGAATTAAAGAAAACACTCATCGTGTCAATAAATTATATCAACCTAATTGAATATTAAATGGGAAGTTCAGGAAACAATGCATATTGACTATGCTTTTATGTCTTGTTGGAGGGTCTGTAAAACATCGCTAGTTAAGTTAAAACAATGCAAATTTGTATTAAGCATGTCAGTGCTATTAATGAGGAAAAATACACAAAACAGTGTCATATACTCTGTATGGCTTTCCTGTCAGACTGCAAAACATTCCATTCTAGCTTGTCCAGTTTGGGTTTTTAGCATAAGCTGTGGAAAAAAGTGAGCACAGACTTGCTTGGTGCATAGACATTGTGCTTAGCATTTTCTCAGTGCTGAACCAGGTACCATTGCGATTCATGGAAATGATGGAAAATGTTGATGATTCCAAGAAGTAGGAATGTGTTGGCTAATGGCTGCACAGCTAAGAGCATTTCAGGTTAAATTTCATAATCCTCCTTTTGTTCAAAATATTTCTCTTGAACCATAACTCATGAATTTGGTATTGTTTTAGTTTTTGAGAGTTTAATTGTTGAATGTTTCGACTTTGAGGTACAGTAACACTCAATCAGAGTTGGGACAATATATATATTTCATACTGCATCTGTAATTGTACTTTCTATCATAAGTAGATAAGGTTCTAAAATACAATTTTGTGAGAAGAAAAACAAACTGCATTAAGGGCCTGATTCAGAGCCGGACGCTCTGAATTTTAGAGCGGCCTCCTGGTTGCTCGCATAGCTGTGGGTAACCACCCACAGCTATAGCGTGCGGCCAAAAGATGGTCGCGATGGTCAAGACCATCGCGACCATCGGGCTTGCGATGCGACCCTTGTGGTAGGGTATCATGGCCGCAAGCCCTGGAGTGCTTTTGGCTCTATCAGAGTGATGTCAGTGGGGCCGGCCCCAGACGGTAGGCGTTCCCATGGGAACGCCTCCGTCTGGCCAGCCACGCCCCCGGCACGCCCACCAAAGGGGGCATGCTGTCACTCACCATCGACAGCACGCCCCCTTTGTAGCGAGGCCCATAGCAATGGCTTGGCAGTCGCTATCCGGGTCTCGCGCATGCGCACGACGGAGCCGCCTCCGTCGTGCGCATGCGCACTGGCCTAACATCGACCTGCTTGCGAGCGCTCAGCGCTCGTGAGCGGGTCTGAATTAGGCCCTAAGTCCTAAAGAACAGTTCTTTGTTTGCTCAAGTGCTTAGCTCGGTCAGGTGCTAGTCTGAAAAGTGGCTTTGTGCCACTCTTTCTGTCTGGTCTAGTTACTATGGGAGATTGGTTAGATGATAAAGGTCATGGTGGTGGAGGACACTGCCCACATGTTGAGTAGACTTACACACAAGTGCTGCCACCCAGCTCACTGGGGAGTGAACTACACATGCGTGTAAGATCCCGATAATGATGTGTAACCTTGGCATCATCCCACCTGCAATATAAAGGACAGCCAGACCTACTGTAGCAAACCTTGCTAGGTGAATGTTTTAGCATCACTAATGTTGGACTATCTGTGCTACTAATCTTTGCTACTGAGATATATATATATATATATATAACAAATCAAAATACCGGCACTCCACTGTAACAGGTAAGCAAAATGCCCAGGTGCCCTCCTAAAGGTTAATGAATAGCCTTATGCAGACAACAGAAAGGGGTACAATGGTGGCACTCAAGGACTCTCGATAAAGGTCTATGTGACCGAAACGTTGACCAAGGATTGACACAGCTTGTCAGAGTAATTCTTCTCTTAAAGGACCCGTGAGTGCCGCCATTGTACCCCTTTCTGTTATATATAAGATGTATATTAGCAGCACTCCATGGATTCATACACAAAAACGCTACAACAGCTTAGTTACTTTTCAATGTTTCAGATGTCTTTAATGCATCTGACGAAAGATGCATTAAAGACATCTGAAACGTTGAAAAGTAACTAAGCTGTTGCAGCGTGTTTGTGTATGAATCCATGGAGTGCCGCCAATATACATCTTTATTACATGGAACTTGCTTTTCCCAGTAGGGCACCCAGGTAATTACCAAATTTTTATGCGGAGTGCCGGTCTAATGGAAATATATATAATATATATATATATATATATAAATCTCACATTGCTTGCCAGTGTACCAGGCTTTCAGCTTCTATTTAGAATATGCTCTTACTACTTCCCTGTGTAACCACTATTGTCCGCAAGTGTCCCAGACCCTCCGCTAGAATTAGATTATGTTTCTGTTCTGTTACATCCTTTAGTTACCGCTCTTGCCCACAAGTGTACCAGATACTTAGATTGTACTTGATATCTGCTTAGTAAATAACACATCTAGTTTCATATCTAACAAAAGCTCTAGCTACACTATTGGGCTCCTTCATCAAATACATTTAGGTAGTATCACAAAATGGCCATAAATCCAGCATATAGTTATTGATTTCAAAGGATCTCAATGTTCATTGATCTCCATTGTGTATGGCTGTGCTGGGTTTCCTGGTCAAATGTCTTTCTACTTACAGGCGTTCCCTAAGAAGTATGCTTAAATAAGCATAACCGATGAGCCTTTTCCTGCTTCAGACATTCTATATTTCTCACTCCCAGAACAGTGGTATTAACTGAAAGACAGATACAAAATGCTTCAAAGTGCAGGTTATTTCAAATGTAATACACATATTAAAACAAATACACAATAAAATAATTTAAATTAAACAAATCCTTCATTAGCAGCAATGCCTATTCACCCAGCTCAATCTTTATACATAGATAAATTCACTTACCATAAAAATTAAGGCCCTCATTCAGAGCCGTACGCTCTGAGCAGAGCGCACGCTCTGAATGAGGGCCGGGCTCCATTTTCATGGAGCGTCCTCCTGGACGCTCGTATAGCTGTGGGTCACCACCCACAGGCTATACGAGCGTGCATTTTGATGGCCGCGATGGTCGTGACCATCGCGACCATCGAAATTGCGAGCCGGAGCCTGCGGTTGAGGTTTTCAACCGCAAGCTCCGGAGTGATTTCGGCTCTATCAGAGCCAAAATCACTCCCACTGACATCACTAGTGATGTCAGTGGGCCGGCTTCTGACGGGAGGCGTTCCCGTGGGAACGCCCCCGTCAGGGAGGCACGCCCCCGGCACGCCCACCAAAGGGGGCGTGCTGTCAATCAACATTGACAGCACGCCCCCTTTGATCGGACACAACGAGCGAAGGAAAGTCCTTCGCTCGTCGTGTCTGGCGCATGCGCACGACGGAGCTCCCTCCGTCGTGCGCATGCTCAGTGCAGACCATCGACCCACTTGCGAGCGGACAGCCGCTCGCGAGTGGGTCTGAATCAGGCCCTAAATGTCCTATGTGGCTTGTTCACTTATCACAAACAAATGTCAAATTCTGTACATTATCAAACTGACAAATCTAATTAATAATAGACCTGCAAATTAATATTAAGCTAGAGCACCTAACACGACCCCTTCCATTTTGTATACTAAGCTGTACTCCTGACCTTCCCACTTATTTTCCTAATAAAGTAGCTTAGACCACATTGATTAATTGTTGTTAAATAAAAAATAATTTTCATTTAATTGGAATGATCATGTCAACAATTACAATGTCTATATCCAAAAGGTTGACACCATATTAATGAATATCGAAACTGTTAAGATATCGACACGTGCAAAACTGTCGACACATACTAAATGTCGGCACATGAAATGTCGACATGGTTAACATTTTGACATATGACATATGCACACTACAGAAAATTTAATGTTAGGCTTAAAATCGGGTGCCCACATTATATACCTGTCTACCTTATGTCAGTGTCGACATTTTTTAAGTCAACATTGTTGCTGTTGACATTTTGAACATGTCCACATTTTGTCTGCTTTCCTTCTGTAGCTCTCTATATTATGGTGTCTATAAATTGACTGTTGACATTGTGATTGTTGACAAAACATATCTAACCCCATTTAATTCACTCACTTAACGCAAGTAGCTGCACTAGAAAAATAAATAGGAAGTTCAAGTTATTGAGCATTTTTGACCAGGTCATGATCTTTTAACTCCTCCAGTGAAAACTCCAATTATTCATTAAACCCTTTTTAACATAAATAATTCACTGTTTTTAGATTTTTTTTAAAAAAACATGAACGAAAAATTGTTATGTAGCACATACTTAGGGGTTGCGTATATTCAACATGTCGACACGAGTTTATCGACATGCAGCTTGTCAACATTGACCACATCGATATTAATTTTTGTCAACACTGAAGAAATGTCAGCATGCTTAGAATGTCACCAAAAAGTTCCTGGTGGTTGAGCGGTGACTTACCTTGTTTTGAACGTCCAGCGGCTACAGCGGTATCCACCGGGTCTGGCGGTCAGCTGGTGGTGAGTTCAGGCTAATCCTGCGGAGGTTCCAATGGTGAGTAATGCTATCTCCTAATCCTTATCTCTCTAATACCTAACCCTAACCACCCCTTCTGCAGCCTCCTGCAGCCTAACTCTAACTTTCCAGTCCCTGCAGAATATCAGCATTTCAGATGTTGATATTATGAACATGTTGACATTCAACAGATGTCGACATGTTACATGTCAACATTTCAACAACGACATGTTCCATGTCAACATTTCAACAATAACGACATGTTCCATGTTGACATTTCAACAATTTTGTTATCATAACTGTCGATATTGTAAATAGTAACATGATGACTGTATCCCCCACATAGATGCAAGCTAGTCACCTATGTGATTGCTACATGCATATTATCTTAACCTCTTCTCAGTGCTGTGCCAGGTACAGCTGAGATTCAAGGTAATATGACAGTTCTGAGACGTTGGAGAATGTTGACTAGTGGTTGTATACAGTGGTCGAAGTGGGGCGGTATGACATACCGCCACTTCCCACCGCCACTTTGTTTTTGCTGCAGAAGATGTACCAGCACTGGGATAGAGTATGGGATCCCAGCGCTGGAACAGCAGCGTGTGGAGATGCATCCCGCTGGGGACACATCTCTCTATTGGTGACAGTGCTGGCAAGGAGCCAGGAGCCTCAGGTAATGGCTGCACTGCATTAGTAAGCATCGGGACTGACAGGCAACCACAGAGCGCTAACCAATGAGAAGCTGCCAAGTAGCAGCTTTTCATTGGCTCACAGATCCGGCCGGCCGGTGAGCCGGTCCGCGAGCCGGGATTGGCTGGCAACCGGTACGGGCATTAAACAGCATTTCAGCAGGGACCCAATGCTCCGGGCCCCAGCTCCGTTCCAGCTGCAGTGTAGCTAGAGGTAAGAGGGGAGGGTGTAGGCGGGAATATGTTAATGAGAGAGGCAGGGGGTGAGAGAGATGAATAGGCAGTTAGTGGTGTAGAGGGGTGAGAGAGAGGGGGAACCAGTTAGAGAAAGGGACAGGGGGTGAGAGAGGGGGAAGCAGGCAGGGAGAAGTGCAGTAAGTGAGAGGTGTAGTGGGTGAGATAGAAGCAGGGGCTAAAAGGGTAGCTGCACTCACTATTCTGTGATGCCTGCACCAAGTGTCACCCAATGCAGGAAAGCCACTGGAGTGAGAGTTTTGGGGGGAGGGGGTTTGATTCAAATCTCCATACCCCCACCTCTACATTCCCACTTCGAGCACTGGTTGTACAACTACAAATAACTCAGGTCATCTCTTATAATTCCTGCTTTCTTTTAACAATGTTTCTCTTGAATGATAACATTTCAGAAAGTTGCATTTGTGAAAAGTTCCACTGTGCGGGCCATACCTCTACCAGCCAATTATTGGCGATTTGTCAGGGGAACAGCATGTTAAAGATCCCCAACTTGCTGATTCCGATAATTTTTGTGTCGGAATCGGTGAATCAAAGATTTCCTGTACACAAGTAGATGCACAGATGGTGTAATGGTAAGGATTACTGCCTCACAGCACTGAGGTTGTGGGTTTGATTCCCTAACTGTGTGGAGTTTATATATTCTCCCTATGTTTGCGTGGGTTTCCTGCCACATTCCAAAAATATACTGGTAGATTAATTGGCTCTCAACAAAAATGAACCCTAGTGTGTAAGTATGTGCGTTTACATGTGGTTGGGACAGGGCCGTAACTAGGGTGGTGCAACCAGTGCCATGGCACAGGGCACTGCAGGGCAGGGGTGCTATTTGGCCCTGTCAATTTTCCTGTTTATTATCATTCTCACTTGTAGCTTCCTCTTCTTTTATCCCCAGCATCTCCTGGCTGCCCCAGGAGTACCCCTATCTCTTCCCTGGCCCTTCCCCATGAAGCCATGGCCCTTTTTCAGGTGCATTATCTAATGTCCCTACTTAAAAAATGAGGGGAGGTGCCAATGCTCTCTCTGGCACAGGGCACCAAAAAGTCTAGTTATCATTATGGAATGAAGGAAATTGGCTATTTCAAATCAGTTTTTAACTGTTTTATATACAATCCTATAACTATGAGAACAAATGGGGAACATTTGATAATGGAAATAGTGGATTAAATAAAATACTCTATTTAAAAGAAAGTATTCCTTTTATACATATCAAAACAAAGAAATTATGTTGAAAGATAATACGGAATAGTGTTAGTGAATTTCTGTAATTTAAACATGAACAAAAGGATTTGGAGTCCCTAATCTTCGAAGTTATTATATTTAAGCCTGCATATAAAGGGGAGGGTTAATAATCCAAGACAAATTCAATTATGTATTAGAAGCTCTAAATCCCTAAGGGATGAAAAGTTTTCTAAATTCTTGTGTCAATACTAAAATATAGCAATCTGAGTTGAATGATAACCTGGACACTGCAGAGACACATAGGGTGCTTTGCAGAAGCACAAAATATTTACATTTTTGTTGAACACCCTTATCATCTTCTTGTACAGAAATCTATCACTAATCCATCATGGTGCCCTAGGGTCTCTTCCTGCTATCCTGTCCAATTACTTTACATTTTTATTTTCAACCTTACATTGTTTCGATGAAATTATTATTATTATTATTAAATTTTATATATAGGGCGCCACAAGTGGTCCGCAGCGCCGTACATACAGTAAAGGGTGGGAAGCAGTCGGGAAGCCGATGGACGGAATCCCGACCGTCGGCTTCCCGACTGTCTAATCCTGGCAAGGGCTAATTGACAGGAGCCGAAATCCCGACGCCTGTCATTTTACCTATGCCGGGAGCCCGACACCCTGCTTACTGATCGAAGGTAAGTCGGGGAGCCCGACACCCTGCTTACCGATCGAAGGTAAGCCGGACGCCAGGCGTGGACAGCTGTGGGGGCGAATTTAGGGTTAGGCACCCCCCTGGGAGTTTAGGGTTAGGCTAGGGGAAGGGAGGGTTAGGGTTAGGCACCCCCAGGGGGAGATTAGGGTTAGGAACCCCCCCAGGGGACTTAGGTTTAGGCGACGGGGAAAGAGGGGTTAGGTTTAGGCACTTAGAGGGGGGATTAGGGTTAGGAACTTGGGGGGAGGTTAGGGTTAGGCACCCCTAAGGGAGGGTTAGGGTTAGGGGGAGAATAGGTTAGTCAATACTTACCTCTCGACGATCGGGATTTTCACTGCTGCCGGGATGCCGCTGTCGGGATTTGAACCATACTGAATCCGTAAAGGGTACACAGAACATTACATTACAATACAGTAACCAAAATATAAAAAGAATGCAAGTAACAATTAGCAACACAATCTCCATACACAGTACAGCTCTGAAGGTGAAGGATGTCATAGAAGTGCTAGAGAAGAAGGCTGTGAGAAAATGGGGAGGAGGAACCTGCTCCTAGGAGCTTACAATCTAAGGGAGAGGGGAGACGGACAGATGACATGAAGCTTGAGTGTGTGGAGGGGGAGGGGGAAATCACACATCATTGGGATATCTAAGTTATGCTAAGTAATGCAATGGATACTTAGATACCCAATATATTTGGTTTAGCCCTTTTGTGGTGAATATGTTGTAGTATGGATGTTACATTGATTATTATTAACTTTTATTTGGAAAAAGGATTCTTGAACCATTCAAAACTTTGTCACTTATTTAAATAGCTTATCAAGATCCAGAAAATGCTAATTATAATTTATATTCTAACATCCAACAGTACAAATCATGGGTGAAGATACATCAGGGTCATTTGTCTTTTTTTTTTTCAACAGTGCTCTGAATTATACAGTACCTTTTAGGAAATGACCCACTGATGTTTTAGATAGATCTTTGGATAGAGATATGTTGCAATCCATCTGTATATCATGGTCCAAGAGAAAATATTTTAATATTGTTTCTAATAAGATCAGAAGCATTGTAACTAAGCATAATACAATCTGGAAAAGCATGCTTTTTGAATAATTTTTTACTAGTCAGTCAAAAGTAGTTTTAATGACATTTACTAGACGTTTTTAACTTTTTTAGGCACCTTGTTTTATCTGCAAAATGCAAGAAGACTAAACAGAAAACAGAAAAGTGTGGATGACTGACTACTTGGCTGCTTTAAGTGCTTGTATTACATGCAATTTGTTTTCCAACAAATAGCAAAAACATAAGTCTTCCTGCTCAGAGAAACCTTTCCTAATTAAAAAAAATCCTAAATAGTAACACACTTTTTTTTAAATATTTTTTATGATCTTGAATGTGGATGTTGACAGACAATATCGAAAGAACCCTGCATTGCTGCTTTTTTAAGCATGATAGAAACACTTTGAATTGTGTATCTAATATGGTATGCCTAGACATGTTGTATCACATCATACATGTCAAAGTAATATAAATAGAACATATTAAAGTTACAAAAAGTTTTTTTTCCAGCTGGGGACTTTGGACGACTTTAATGAGTTTTACCGAAAGAGAATATATTTTTTGTGTGTATATTATAAAATTAAACACATTTTATTTATTTATTTTTTAAATATATTTACAGCATATGTTTTTTAGCATTTAAATGTAGTATAGTACTTTATAGTAATTTGCTTGTATAAAACTTTTGAAGAATTTCTCTTTAAGCTAGCGTGAGTTTGGGTCTTTGTTATTTCATAATTGAACAGAGCACCAGGAATTTGGCTATTTCATAATTGAACAGAGCACCAGGAATATGTGCCCATCCATCTTACAGTTCTGGAGAAACTACCATAGTCGTAGTGAAACATGTTATATCTATTTGCTTAGACTTTATGAAGGCAAAAAGGACACATCTGGTGTTCTCTCATGACTAGGCTATGAAACCAACCCAGCAAAACTATTTACAACTGAACCCTACATCTATTCCTCTGACACACCTCTTCAACCTTGCAAGCCTCAAGTAAGCATTCGTCATCCAAGTCGATATCCCAGTCTCTTGTGGGTGCCATAAAATCCATAAATCAAGGCTAAGGCTTCAGCATAGTTCCTCAGCCTAACTGCCTCAAATCCACCCCACTGTTTTATGTCCCAGACAGGTTCCAACCTTGCACCCTCCACCAGATCACATTAAAGTTAACACCTTACCCACTTCAAAATGAGCCCCCCCATCAGCAGATTCATGCTATTTTGAGGCCTACACAACAGTTGTCACAGTTGATAACCTAAACATCCCACCAGCGATTTATGCCCCCCCCCCCCCCAAGGATGTGGGATGAGCTCACCTGGTAACCACTGCAGCACTCTGTCAATCCTATGTACCCAGCTTCCATCTCAGTCTGCCTGATTCATCAGCTGTCTCCTAAAGAGACTGCCCAGCAACCACCCATATCTCTTGTTGACCACCTGGCTGTCCATTTTCCTATCACACTAGTGTACCTTACTGCCTCCACTGTATTGTGCTTGTCGACCTCTACAGCAGTCAATTAGATGGCCACCCTTTAGCCTATTGAATGGCCTCCACTGATTGACCTATGCATATTTAAGGGTTATCAGCTACCAACCAGTCGGTTCCTGCTCTGAACCTGTCCAACACACCTTTTCTCCTGCAGCAACATCACTCCATCTATGTCCATTATTCCAGAATTGCTTTTCTCATTGAATTGAGTAGGTTTGTGAAGCTTGTAGGCCATCAATTCTTTTGCAGTAGAGGCAGGATTTTGACTAGGCTGTGGTTTGTGCCTAATCACAAGCCTGCCTCTCTGTGATGGCCTAGTATCCCGTTCAGCACAGCTGCCTCCAGCTTTGGGACAACTGCCTGTAACACAACCTAGAAGAGGATGCTGCACCATTGCTCTTGACCTTCAGTTGCCTTGTCTTTCATCTTGGTTTCCTGCTTTTGTTATTTTCTTTTTGTGGTAGGCAAAACAATCTGGGGATCAAATGAGGGTATGGGTATGCTTTATTTTATATGTGCTATATTTTGTATTTTTGCCAAATTGCATCAATATTAACTCAGTATATTATCTCTCACATATTTCTTATCCTACCCAGTATATCCTTTGTAGAGCACCCAGGATGGCTGCCTTGCCTTTCACTTCCATGTGTGGAGCCATGGGAGTAACTACCATAGGTGCAAGGGGTGCAGCTGCTATGGGTCCCAGAGATGAGGAGGTCTCATCTTCCTTGTCAAAGTTGCATGTATTATATGCATTTTTAACCATTGGGTGGTACATAGGGGCCCTTACAAACTTTTGCTATGGGGCCTTCAAATACCTAGTTACGCCGCTGTGTGGAACAGTTCATTCTATGGGCGTCTTGTTGTTTGTGAATTGCATATCACACTTTGTAGCTCCCAATAATATAGTCATATTTTCACGTATTCCTTATACTACCCAGTGTAACCTATGTCGCTGCTCTCTCTACTGGGGGTTCATTTGATCAACTGCCTGCTACGATTATATGTGGTGACCTGTCCTGCCCCGCTACAGTTCCCCCACTGTTAACAGCCGCAGAGACCGGAGCCGGCGTTTGCCACGTCACTACACCGCACTAAGCTGCACCTGGACAGCCCAGTTTATACCCGGGGCTGTGGACGGTGGATGCTGCCAGGAATTGAATGTATCGTGTGCACACTGGACTTTTACAGTGAAAAAGACCAAGGTGAATTCACTCATCCAGCCACTCTGCTGATAAGCTATTATAAGCTACATGACGGGCTCTATGTGCTAAACTTTACCGCTTTCTTAACCTAACCACTATAATTAACAGCTGGTCCAATCAAATATATTATATTATGTGGAAAGTTTAAAAGGATTCCCCAAGTGAATTGTTTTTTTGTTGGAAAACCTGCAACAAGGTATTTGTATCCAGTGTACTGGAGATTTGCCAATTAGGACAATTAAAAACAACTGCTGTGTCATTTTGGCTCTCCTAAGGAAACGTTTTTGCTATACAAATTGCAACAAACATAAGTTATCCTGCCCATCCACTAGGCGATTTTGACAGGCGTCGTTATCGTGCAATCGGTTGCAAATCGTCCGCAAATAGGGCAGTAAAATGTTAAGAACGACCAGTGATGTGCGTGCCTGCTGGTCGTTTTTAACATCTATCATCGCCTGAACATGACGGTCAGTGGCGGGCTGGGCCGGGGGCATGGTGCCATGTGCCCCCCGGGCCGCAGTACCATGCGGGCTGCTGGCCGCGGGCAGTCTGTGTCTCTGTGACACAGGCTGCACCACGCGTGTAGCGCTGCCCGGATGGAGTTCGGTCAGCGCTACACAGTGACTAACACCCAGCCGCCGGCGCCGGCAGCTGTGTGTTTGTTTTGAGTGGCAGCCAATGAGAGTCTGTCAGACTCTCACTGACTGCCGCTGCACCCACTGCAGGAGCCGCTCCATCTTCCGGCTCCTGCAGTGGGTAATGGGAGAGACGTCTCCCATAATGCAGAGCGGCCCGGCCCGGGAGGACGAACGGAGGAGCGGATGGCGGTGGTGGGAGCAGGGATTCAGGTAACTGTTTTTTGTTTTTTTTTTATTACGTGTGGCACTACAAGGGGGAGAGCACTACTGGGGGCACTAAAAGGGGGAGAGCACTACTAGGGCAATTAAAAGGGGGAGAGCACTACTGGGGGCACTAAAAGGGGGAGAGCACTACTGGGGGCACTACAAGGGGGAGAGCACTACTGGGGGTACTACAAGGGGGACAGCACTACTGGGCACTACAAGGGGGATTACTACTGGGGGCACAACAAGGGGGGGATTACTACTGGGGGCACTACAAGGGGGGGACTACTACGGGGGGACTACTACTGGGGCACTACAAGGGGGGGACTACTACTGGGAGCACTACAAGGGGGAGACCACTACTGGGGGCACTGCAAGAGGGAGACCACTACTGGGGGCACTACAAGGGGCACAACAAGAGGGGGCTACTACTGGGGGAACTACAAGGGGGAATTACTATAGGGGGCACTGCACAGGGGGACCACTACTGGGGGCAGTATATAATGGGCTTACTACTGGGGGCACAAGGGGCACTGCATAGGAGGATCACTACTGGGGGCACTACTGGAGGCCTGCATAAGGGGGTCCTCTTCTGGGGCACTGCATATGGGTACCACTACAGGAGGCTGCCCCTAATCTTTATTTTTACTTTACATTAATTCCATATGGAACCGCCTCCGCTCTGGAACACTTGGGGGGGGCGCCGTAGCACGCACGTGCTCCGGGCACCCTGCCTACACGCTACTCCTCTGCCAGGGCCACCTGCATGCATTTGCCCCCCAGGCTAAAAGTTGCCAGCCAGCCCCTGATGACGGTCAACCTGACGACCGCCGTCAGGTTGCCATGTTCGGGGATGATTGATCTGCATACACTGAACGTCTGAACGTTCAGTGTATTCACTTCTCCCCTAGGGGGACGACGGCACGATTATGATGTCGTAATCGTGCCATCGTCCCCACATCTTGTAATGGATGGGCAGCATTAGTATTATCTAAATTCCAGCTTGCCAATTAGGACAACTGACACTACTGTTTGTGTCCTACTTTGGCTCATTTGGGAAACTTCTGCTGGATATGTATTTTTGCACTTACAGTGCATCCGGAAAGTATTCATAGCACTTCACTTTTTCCACATTTTGTTATGTTACAGCCTTATTCCAAAATGGAATAAATTCATTTTTGTTCTCAAAATTCTACACACAATATAATGACCACATGTAAAATGTTTTTTTGAGATTTTTGCAAATTTAATAAAAAAAAGCAACTAAGAAATCACACGTACATAAGTATTCACAGCCTTTGCTCAGTACTTTGTTGATGCACCTTTGGCAGCAATTACAGCCTCAAGTCTTTTTGAATATGATGCCACAAGCTTGGCACACCTATCTTTGGGCAGTTTCGCCCATCCTCTTTGCAGCACCTCTCAAGCTCCATAAGGTTGGATGGGAAGCGTCGGTGCACGGCCATTTTCAGATCTCTCCAGAGATGTTCAATTGGATTCAAGTCTGGGCTCTGGCTAGGCCACTCATGGACTTTCACAGATTTGTCCTGAAGGGGAGGCAATCGGGAAGCCGAATGCCTATATACCGGCAGCCGGCTTCCCGACTGTCTTATCCCGGCAAGGGTGAAATGCCGGGCGTCTAGATGTAGACGCCCGTATTTCCCCGACGCCGGGAGACCGGCGCCCGGCATCACGATCGTAGTGATGCCGGGCGCTGTGAGCGGACAGCCGCAGGGGGGGAGGGTTAGGTTTAGGGCTCCTGGGGGGGACTTAGGGTTAGGCACCCCCCCGGGGGACTTAGGTTTAGGCAGTGGGGAAGGGGGTGGTTAGGGTTAGGCACTTAGAGGTGGGATTAGGGTTAGGCACTTGGGGAGGAAGTTAGGGTTAGGCACCCCTAAGGAGGGTTAGGGTTAGGGGGGTTAGGTTAGGTTAGTGGATACTTACCTATCCATGATCGGGATTTCCAGCGCTGTCGGGCTTCCGCTGCGTCGCACTCTGCTCCTGTCGGGCTGCCGCTGACGGGAATCCAACCAATTCCATCCTGAAGCCACTCCTTTGATATCTTTGCTGTGTGCTTAGGGTCGTTGTCCTGCTGAAAGATGAACCGTCGCCCCAGTCTGAGGTCAAGTGCGCTCTGGAGCAGGTTTTCATCCAGGATGTCTCTGTATATTACTGCATTCATCTTTTCCTCTATCCTGACTAGTCTTCCAGTTCCTGCCGCTGAAAAACATCCCCACAGCATGATTCTGCCACCACCGTGCTTCACTGTAGGGATGGTACTGGCCTGGTGATGAGCGGTGCCTGGTTTCCTCCAAACATAACGCCTGGCATTGATGCCAAAGAGTTCAATCTTTGTCTCATCAGACCAGAGAATTTTGTTTCTCATGGTCTGAGAGTCCTTCAGGTGCATTTTGGCAAACTCCAGGCAGGCTGCCATGTACTTTTTTACTAAGGAGTGGCTTCCGTCTGGCCACTCTACCACACAGGCCTGATTGGTGGATTGCTGCAGAGATGGTTGACCTTCTGGAAGGTTCTCCTCTCTCCACATAGGAATGCTGTAGCTCTCACAGAGTAACCATCAGGTTCTTGGTTACCTTCCTGACTAGGGCCCTTCTCCCCCGATCGCTCAGTTTAGATGGCCGGCCAACTCCTAGGAAGAGTCATGGTGTTTCCGAACTTCCTCCATTTACGGATGATGGAGGCCACTGTGCTCATTGGGACCTACAAAGCAGCTGATATTTTTCTGTACCCTTCCCCAGATTTGTGCCTCGAGACAATCCTGTCTTGGAGGTCTACAAACAATTCCTTCGACTTCATGCTAGGTTTGTGCTCTGACAAACACTGCCAAGTGTGGGACCTTATAAAGACAGGTGTATGCCTTTCAAAATCATGTCCAGTCAACTGATTTTACCACAGGTGGACTCCAATTAAGCTCTAGGAACATCTCAAGGATGATCAGTGGAAACAGCATGCATCTGAGCTCAATTTTGAGCTTCATGGCAAAGGCTGTGAATACTTATGTACATGTGATTTCTTAGTATTTTTTTTCATTACATTTACAAAAATCTCCAAAAAACTTTTTACACGTTGTCATTATGGGGTATTGTGTGTAGAATTTTGAGGACAAAAATGAATTTATTCCATTTTGGAATAAGGCTGTAACATAACAAAATGTGAAGTGCTGTGAATACTTTCCAGATGCACTCTATTTTTGCACTGAGTTTTATTTTTTTTAAGTAAAATAATTGGAGTCTGATCAACTCCTTTTATGATGACTAATAATTTATTCTAATGCTGGGCATACACTATACAATTATCTGTCAGATATCTGTCCAATCTGGCTGGTTGGAATGAAAACCTGGTAATATATGGGAACAAATGACAGTCGATCATATGGTTTTAAGCACTGGAAAACGGACAAAAAACAATTGTTCAAATTGGTTAAATTTGTGTGTTTTAACCAATTTGTCTGAACGACCATTTTTGTCTGTTTTCCAGTGTTTGTGAGCAAATGGACGATTGTCATTTGCTCCCATACATTACCAGGTTTTCATTCCAGCCAGCCAGTTTGGACAGATATCTGACAGATTATTGTATAGTGTATGCCCAGCATAAGGAATGTTTACATAATTTCTTGTTTAAAGACTTGTTTGTTTGTATGCGTTATTTGGTACAACTTACAACAATACTGCACTTTGATTGTTGTTTTTATTGATGAAGTATTGTGATTAAATATCTTTTTATTTTTATTTTTGGTCTGATTGATGTCCCAGTAAGGGTGTTTAAGCGCAGTTTTCTTGTGTGTTTTTATTTCTCTACTGAGGTTAGCAAATACCTCTTTTTCGCTGCTGCATGATAACCTGATCTTATTTTCAGGCTAGCGCTGAATGTTTCTCTTTCTAACCTATGTAGTGTGCCAAGATGGCTCCCTCACCTGGGAATGAACCATTTGTGGAACTGATATTTTGCTTGTATGTTGTATCTTATACTTTGCCTTTCTTTTGTATTTATCCACTGTAACTACTGCAGTGTGGCTAAAATGGCTGCTCCTTTGCAATATGGCTTATTTGCTGCAAATGTAAGGTGTTTTGAGTCTTATAAATATTATCATTATTATTATTATTATTTGTTTCCATTTATTATTTTCATTCTTAAGAGTGATATTATGCATGCTACTGGACCATTACTACTCTACAAGGGAGAAAGATCTTTTAAGCGTAGAAGCGTACAAATGACCATGTATTGAAATCTGCACATGTATTCAGCGATAGATGTGGTAGTGTGATCTGAGGCTGCTATCATTATATTACTTTCTGTCATAAAGGCTACATGATGGGGGATTTTTTCCTCTTGTGGAGTTGCCTATAGAAAAACAGGACTGCATACTACTCTAAATGGTATATTTTCTAAGCAGCAGTTTTAGGTTTTCTGTCGGCTCTCCAAACCACTGGTTTACTAAAGCCCACAACAACCGGAAATCACCATCAATGCAGATAACCATATCTATATATATTTATATAACCATATAACATCAGTTCACCATCAATGAAATTCACATTACAAATATGTAAACCCCGTATTTACTATGCATTGGCTTCACAAACCGATGGAAAACCACTGTGAAAACCACTCAAATAATTGATGACCTATTGAGAGGCACGTTTGTCTGTCAAAACCCATTTTACTGCTCAAGCTGTCATCCTGAGGTAAGTAAAACTTCCCCTTTTTATGAAAAACAAAATGTTTGCTTGTGTTGATATATTCAGCTTTTTAACACATGTATTAATGAGTTGCAATCATCATGCAGTTAAACCCTAACAAGTGTTGTTTCAGAGGGTGTTAAGCCAGTTCCTGCCAAGACACAGGCTATCCAACACATGCCTACCCCCACAGACAAGTTGAGTCTACAGTTATTTCTGGATATACCAACTATCTTTCAAAATTTCTACCATACTACAGTGAGGCCATAGCTCCACTTCACCAGCTTTTGCACAACAATTTGAGTGGTGTTGGTTGGAATGCCATGCTGCTGCAATTTCTCACCTCAAGGCTATGCTCATGTTCAGCCCGATGCTCTTATTTTTTGATGTGCATGTTTCTATTCTGATCTCTGCCGATGCCTCCCAGCATGGTCTTAGTGCTGTCTGATGCAGCATACCAAACCCATCAGTTTTGCTTCTAGGACCCATACTGAGACTAAAGGCCCCCATACATCAGCAATCAGAACACCACAATAGAACAATCAGATTTGTTGCCCGATTTTAGGATTTCCCAATATAGCAATCTGCACCCATACATTACAGATTTTTTTTTGCACAATCATCTGCAATATGCAGAATTGCCCCAATCAATTGCTGATGTATGGGGGCCTTTACATCATCAAGTGTCCGTGTGCACTTGGCTATACAGCTAAAAAGCCTGCACCTTCAGGGAACAGGCTGCACAACATGGATCAGCAATCTGTCTAGCTCTGGGTGGCAAAGAGATGGAACAGCCTGTAGCCAAACATTTTATAGCTGCACGACATTCCGCTGCGGTACAAGCTGATAGACCATGTGCCACCTATGGTAAGGGGTGGTGATGACAGTAATAAGCAATGACTCCATCTCAAAGCAAAGAAATGTGTATATCCATGCCACAAAAACTGATGAATGTCCAACTCTAAATGGGTCCCTACTGTATGAGACTTGTATTACATGTGGTAGTAGAAATGTGCCAATATAAGATGCCCCATTTATAGTATAAGCTGTGTGTGTGGGGTAAAAGCTTTGTGGCCTCTCCAAAACCAGATGTCCTGATAATAAATGTGCCTTCTAAACCCTTAATACTGTTTATTCCTAAGTGGAAAATAAGGACATTGAATATTTAAAACTGTAAAATAAAATAAAAATAATAACTTTTCAGCATTCAGGTCTTTTAATTCAACACAATGCACAAGATGCATAGATTTCATTACTTTTCCTTGGGAATAATAAATATAACTGTTCTCTGCTCATAAATAATGGATTGCTTAGTATATTCCCTTTGGACATAACATCTAAGATTCATTGATGTTATTTAGCAAATAAACATTGATGTTTTTAGTTTAGTTGCAACATGGCTGTACACAACACTTATGAGATCTGAGCTGTTATAAATGTATTCTGTTTTATTTAGTTCCTTTCATCCTAACAAAATAACTTTGTTGTTTAAAGCAATGCATGAAAATGGGTTTCAGTTAGAATGTTAACAGTCAGAACGTTGACTTGGATGTTAGGTTGTAATGGAAAATGTCGACATACACAAATGTAAACATGGTTAAAATGTCAACTTTGAACATGTTGACACACGAATGTCGACATTCTGGTGATGACATATTACATGTCAACAATATGAACAAGACCACATTTTGACCGTAAGAAATTCTGTGAATGTCGACATTTTACATATGGACCTAATGTCCATGTCAACATTCTGACATTTGACATTTAGAACCTGTCGACATTCTGAATATTGACTTTTCATACAACACTCATGAAAATTAAGACAATGGCAGCCACCATACACTGTAAATTAAAGAGTTCTGCCCCCTAACCAGAGTGTTGGGGGCAGCTCGTTGCAGCTGTGTTTCCTTGGGACTTGTTGACAGGTTCGTAGAGCGATGGTCCGGGCCCCGGTACTTTTGTGGTGGGCTGGGGAGAGAGGCTGCTGATCGGTAAGAGAGAGTGGGGGTGGGGTGGCAGACTCGGGCCCCTGAAACAAGCCTGGGTTTGGGTAATTAGTACACCAACTCCCCTGGTTCATATTGAGAGGAGGGGACTCGTGTGCAGTCTCCGTCTGGTTGCTGGCAGCGCACTGATCTCATCAGACTCCAGCCACTAGAGTAGACTCTAGTGCAGGAGTGGCCAGACTTTTGGACTTGGTGATCTATTTTTAAAGCTAAAAATCTTTTGTGATCTACCGAGTCTGAAAAAGGTGGCGTGCAAAAAGGGTTGTGACCTTACAGCAAGGGATGACACACAGTAGTGCCCCTAAAACACAATGCCCACAGTAGTGTCCCTTATGCAAATTTCCCCAGTAGTACACCTTATGCAATGCCCCCAATAGTGCACCTTATGCAATGCCCCCAGTAGTTGTGCCCCTTATACAGTGCCGCCAGTAGTGCCCCTTATGCAATGCCCCTTATACATTACCCCTTATTTAGTGCCCCTTATACAGTGCCCCCAGTAATGCTGCTTATACAGTACTCCCAGTAGTGTCCCTTATGCTGTGTCCCTAATACAGTGCCCCCAGTAGTGCCCCTTTTACAGTGCCCCATATACAGTGCCCCCAGTAGTAGTGCCCCTTACACATAAAAGACATACACACACACAAATAACACTATACTTGCCTGAATCCCCGTTCCTGCGCCCGCCGGCGTCCTACTGCTCTCCCTCTTGGCACTATGGGAGAGACGTCATGACGTCTCTCTGTTCACCCACTGCGGGAGCCAGAGGGCGGAGCTCATGAGTGAGCTCCGGCTCCAGCCACGGCCCCAGGGTAGTACACTCACGGCGCTGCCGGCGGTGTGTTTGTATTACTGTGTTTTACCGCACTCAACGTGGTCCACACTACACACTGAAACTACGGACCATGACGTCTCTCCCATAGTGCCCACTGCGGGAGCCTCCGACAGCTGCTGTAGGGAAGGAGCTGTTGGGCACCCGCTTGTAACAATATCTCAGTGAGCACCCAGCAAATGGAGTAGGCAACGGCAGCGCCTCTCTAGCCCAGTGCCGGCTAAGCGCATTATGCCAGCCCTGGGTGCAGCAGCCAATAAAAATCTATCTGACACTTATTGGCTGCTGTTGGCTGCTCCCAGACATCCACCGCGACCGACCAGTCGCGTGTCCGCGGTTGACCGGTCGATCATGATTGACTTTTGCCCACCCACGCTCTAGTTCCATGCCAGAGTCTACTGCACATGCGCAGGACACTGGGGAAATGGTGCGGCAGCCAGGGGCGTAGAGAGCCACGCCGGGCCCGGTAAAGTGGGGGCGTGGCCTAATGTCAGAAGGCGTGGCCACGCCCCCTTGAAAAAAAAAAGTGTTTTGCAGCGCCGCGAAGCACTATGAGCCCCTCAGCCCGGCGCAAAGCCAGTGGGGGGCGCGATCAGTGTGATCGCTCCCCCCTTCAGGCATAGGAGATTGCTGTGACTGCTACTTAGCAGTGTGCTGGGCTGCTGCAGAGGGAGGGAGGAAGTGAGGGGGGGCGGCGCCAGACCCGGGCCCCCGCCGGGCCCCTCTGGAAGCCCGGGTCCGGGTAAACTGTACCCGCTCCCCCCCCCCTCTCGGCGCCCCTGGCGGCAGCTATTTTCCCGGTCATTTCCCTACTGAGCCTGTGCAAAACATCGTGAGAATAGCCATTTTCCAGGCGATTTGTTCAGAGATGCTACTGCCGATGTAGGACTCCGGAGAGGTAAGTATCTAATAAATGGGTGTGCGGTGTGGGCCCCCCTGGACCCAGGGGCCCGTGTGCACCGCACACACTGCACCCATTATAGATACGCCCCTGCCACTTCCCCTCTCCTGTTCGGCACCCCTGCCTGTTGGTTCTATAGTAGAGAACTGGTAAATCAATTCTATTTGCAACTGCTCAAAAGGTGGAAGGGCCAAAGGGAGAACCAATGAGAAAATGCAATCAATTTGGGCGTGGGAGGGGGGGGCGGAGCTACAGCATTAGTTGGTTCCCCTGCTCACACCCCTTTCCCTGGTTTTTTGTTGAGGCTGTGATGAGTCACAGCAGGGATGGGGAACCTCAGGCAAGGGGGGCGTATAAGGCCCCCGGAATCATTTGGTCTGGCCCTCTGAGCTTTTTTATGCTAAACTCATCTGGCTAGAATGGCACCCTGCAGCCAGAAT
Source organism: Taudactylus pleione (assembly GCA_031769625.1). Lineage (NCBI taxonomy): Eukaryota > Metazoa > Chordata > Amphibia > Anura > Myobatrachidae > Taudactylus > Taudactylus pleione. The sequence continues at coordinate 2,619,880 of JAUIMM010000255.1, read as the reverse complement.
CTATGCAGCAGTGCCGCCTGGAGCATCCTTAGAACACTTCAGATGGTCACACCGCTGCTCTTACAGCTCCCTGGAGCATCCTCAGGATGCTCCAGGCATTGTGGCCGGCCCCCTTGTAACATCCCATGGAGGGGGCGTGGCCTACACCGGGCCCGTGAATGTTATATATATCAAAATGGCCCTCGGCAGATAAAGTTCCCCACCCCTGAGTCACAGGAATATAGGGCTTTAACTCAGAAGTTGGACATGTTAGTACATTTCACAGCAGGGGGTAATGCAGCTTTGTTGGTAGCTGTGTATCTTAAATGCAATAATGATGCAGTTTTACTGTACTGTATGTCATACAAGGTGTATGCTGCTTTAAAATATAATGCAGTTTACCTTTCACACAGGAGACTATCTTTTTATCAATGTTACAAAAAAGAAAATGTCAAGTTAACATTTGTTCTCTGTTTTATTAATTTGTAATCACTTTTTGTACAAGTCCATTGTGTTCCCACGATAGACTTGAACAGCGGCTACTTATCATTTTATAATTCTTTCTTCACTCACTTACAGTATGTAATACCTAAGCTAATTAGTGATAAAGCAAAGGGCCAAATGTAATAGCCTGTGAGATACTGACATGATAGATTCAGAGCAGAAATTTTTGTTTTTTAAGCAAAACCAGATTACAGCATAGTGAAACATGACAGGCAATGAGACTTATGCTTGCTACACACTATGGGCCTGATTCAGCAAGGATCACTATTGTGATCACAGTAGCAATCGCGCACGCAGTTCTGCTGCGAAAGTATGCACCACTAGATTGCTAACTTTCCTGCACGCAGTGAGAGCTCAAGCTGCGTATACCATCACAGTGGCTAATATATGGATGTCCCTGTGACGGCGTTCAAATGCACTGGCACGCCAGCGTTTTTCCGACCACCCCCCCGTCAGCACCCACAAACGGCACTTCCTGTCAATCACTTTGCGATGGGTCTGCGTAGTCACTGCGATCGCAGTCCTGATCGCAGTGGTGCCTTCGCGCACTGTGATGCATATGCATGCGCAGTGTGCAACAATCGGCCGTCTGCGTACGCTTTGGCAGTTTGCGATCCTTGCTGAATCAGGTCTTATGTTTGTACAGCCAACTAACGCTATATCGTTAAGTGTGTGCACACACTGGGCGGGATGCATGACACCGCTATTTGCATGCGATGCATCCCACCACTCATCGCATGCATGCTGGCGTTAATTACGCCAGTATGTATGAAGAAAAACGCAAAGGACAGCTCTCTTGGTAAGAGCTGTCCATTGTGAGAGAGGGACTTCTGGGTCTATGACACAGAAGTCCCTCTGACTTCCTTCTCCGCATGCGCAAAAGGATGCGCACTCCGCAGGGGGCACTGGGAGCGATCCAATTGGGTCCCTCCCAAGAGAAAGCCATGAATAGAAGCCCATTGGCTTCTATTGGTCAATGCCATCTAAACATGACGTTGCCTACCGTATCCAAGCCCCGGAATGTATCACATTCCGGGACTTGGTGCATATGAGAAATGCAGTCAAACCCCCGAAACCGTCATTTTCGGGGGTTTGACCGCATTTCTGATATTGGTGCATCCCGCCCACTATATCTGTGAATGACGCTGTTCACAGATACATTGTTTCAGTCATGCAGTTCGGTAGATGCTATATATCGCGCAGATATGTCGTGCTCATCTGCCGGTGTGTAAGGACGGCCCACCAACAGACCCGTACAGGAACCTCCAACACTGACACCACAACTAGGTGGGCAAATTTAAATCCCCGCTTAGTTGTAATGTCTTGCCAGACATATCGAGTGGCTGATTGGTATGTGTGTTTGCTTACCAAATCGGTCGCTCGGTCTCCGGGGACAGTCGGCCAAGTGTGTACCTTACATTAGAAAGGCACAACAATTAAACACATGTAACTCTACAATTCCTCTTGGTTTATGGGTGGCAGTGGACCCCTAGGATAGCTGCCTGACATTTTTCAGCTTAGTTCTTGGAGGGCGTCCATTTTTTCTTGCTCTAACAATTAAACAATTAAAACTACAACAATTTCTTTAAACGTTTACCAACAGAAAATGGCTGTCACTACATGTTTCCAAACTGTAAGTTTAGACCTACATTTAAGTTACCCAAACATTTGATCCTTTAGGGACTGATTCTTAGTTGGGAACAAAGCCAGAAAGAGCAAATAACTTTGGTCCTTGGTAAAGCCATGCTGCACTGCAGGTGGGGTAGATTTAAAATGTGCAGAGAGATTTAAATTTGAGGGGTGTGTCCAAAATCAAATCTAAATTGCAAAGTAAAAATAAAGTTGCCCAGCATTTGTGGGCTACATGTAAAATCAGCCAGTATTTACCCTTTCATTCAAAAAAGAACAGAGCCAGAGTTAGACGTCATGGGGCCTTAGGCAAGATACCAGTTTTGGGCCCCCTCTTCCTTAAAACAATCCATAGCACTATATTTTCATTCCTGATTTTTGCCCCTGTACAGCACCGTGAAGAAAAGGACCACCGTCGGCTATGTATGATTTTTGCTAGCTTTTGCTAAGCATTTCCGAGTTTGGTTTAGCTGATTGCCCTCTCTCTAGCTCTCACTGCCAGTCCATTTCAAACCACACTGACTCACTGCTCTCTCATAGCAATCACTAACTCCGCACACTGACCTCCATTCCAGCTCACTCATTGCCCCCCCATAGCACACCGAGCACCCACACTAACCCAGTTACTGTCCACCTCACAGCACCACATACTGCCCCTTCACTGCTTGTATCACAGCGCAGCACCCCTCTCACCTCACCCCCCCCTTCCCTCACAGCACAGACCCGCCTCCCCTCTCGGCACAGACCCTCGTCCCCTATCAGCCCAGACCTCTATGCCCATAGTCCCCATCCCCTCACAGCAGCCATAGGGGCCTATTGATCAACACTAAAATAAAGTTTTTAAGGACATTTTCCTTAAATAATGTTATTTTAGTATTCATGAAGCTACTTAGCACAGGAGATATCACTGATATCTCCTTGCTAAGCCCCCCTGCGTTAATTTCCACACTCCCATACATTAGCATGGGGATATGGAAATTATGGTATTCATCAAATTCCGAAAATGATGTATTTTCAGAATTTGATGGAGGTACTATGCGCCACTGTGAGGTGGCGAATAGCAGGTAACACTTACCTGTGTCAGTGTGTGCAGGTCCCCCGGCGTCTCCCTCCGGTGCTCTGGTCTCTCCTCTGGCTCCGTCTGCTATTCTATCATGTGTTCTCCCCAGCAGAGCACAATAAAGTTTAGGAAAAAAAAAAAACGAGACCACATGACAGCATAGCAGACGGAGCTGGAGGTTGCTGCGCGGGCAGGTAAGTGCTGAACGGGGGGGAGGTGAGCGGGGGCAGGTGAGCGGAGGAGGGGGATACAAACTTACCGCATCTGTAGGCGGTGCTGCGCATGCGCTGGTTTTACAGATGTAACAGCGCATGCGCAGCACTGCTTCCAGCTGCGGTAAGTTAGTGTAGATAGGGATAACTATCTATTTCCCGAAAAGCTGTCATCGCAAAAATGACAGCTTTTCGGAATAGATAGTTATAGGGAGGAATAATTAGTAATTAGGAATAATTGGTAATTAGGTAGAACTCCATGCAAGTTCTAAACCTAATTACCTCCTGGGAAACTTTAGTTATGATGAATAGGCCCCATAGACCCTTCTCAGCACAGACCCACCCCCCTCCCCTCACAGCAGAGACCGCTCACCCCTCACAGCATAGACCCCCCTCCCATGCCTTCACAGCACCTTTCTTCCCTCTCCGCCAAACTCATCTGCTATGGACCTGCATGGCTCCTCAAGTGACTCTTCTCTTTCCCTGCCTCTCAGTAATGGTAATTGCGATGTAATGTGATGACGTCACACCGCTCTTACGGAGCAGTGCCAAGCCTCCTCAACAATGGGGGGGGGGGGGGGGGTCGGGCATGTGAGTGACAGTGACATGTGACTCACCGTGACCCTGCCTAATGATAGAGCCGGCCTTGGCTTGTAACTCTGCCTCCTCCTCCCCCGTAGTCATGCTGCTGCTGCCAGAGACTGCCTGTGTGCGCTGCTGTGTGTCCTCTCCCTGGCTGGTGCCAGCTACCAGCAGCAGGTTCTTTCCGGATTTCAGTGGGGCCCGGCCACGGGCGTTATGCAGCTGCCTAGGTTGTCTAGCGGTCAATCCAGCCCTGAAAAAGCATGATTTGTTCCAGATACACGGTCACTTGCTTATTTTTGCTTTGCTTCCAACTCAGAATCAGGGCCTGATTCAGACCCGCTCGCGAGCGCTGAGCACTCGCGAGCGGGTCGATGTTGCCCAAGTGCGCACGCGCACGACGGAGGCGGCTCCATCGTGCGCATGCGCGAGACCCGAATATGGGTCTTGCACTAAAGGGGGCGTGCTGTCGATGGTGATTGACAGCACGCCCCCTTTGGTGGGCGTGCCAGGGGCGTGGCTGCCCAGACATAGACGTTCCCATGGGAACGCCTACTGTCTGGGGCCGGCCCCACTGACATCACAAGTGATGTCAGTGAGAGTGCTTTTGGCTCTGATAGAGCCAAAAGCACTCCATGGCTTTTGGCAGCGAGACCCTACCGCAAGGGTCTCGTCGCAAGCCCGATGGTCGCGATGGACTTGACCATCGCGACCATCATTTTGGCCGCTCGCTATAGCTGTGGGTGGTCACCCACAGCTATGCGTCCGGCTCTGAATCAGGGCCCCAGTTTAAGCTATATCACTTCTATGCTATGAAATTGAATATACTGTACCTTAAGTTTCTAAAACAGGCAAGTGGTGGTGTTGCCTATACCATACAATCAGATTCTATCTACCATTTTCTAGAATGCAATAGAGAAATGACAGGTACTTTAGAATCTGATTGGCTGCCATGGGCAAAACCTTCACTTCATTTTTAGAAACTAGTAAATGTACCCCTTTATGTTATACTGAGTATACTCATTTATGTTATACTGCACTATACTGTATATAAGGAACACTGTAAATTCAGAGCCACTTAGTGTGCATTCCTTCATTTCTGCCTGTCTATTAGGGGTGTGCACCGGCCACTTTTCGTTGTTAGTGTTTTGGTTTTGGATCTGGATCTTTCTTCGTGTTTTGGATCTGGAATGGTTATGCCAAAACCACCCTTGCGTGTTTTGGGTTCTGGGTTTTGTGTTTTGGATCTGTATTTTTTTGAAAAAAAGCATAAAAACAGCTAAAATCACAGAATGTAGGTTTTTCTGCTCCTATGCTATTATTAACCTCAATAACCTTAATTTCCACTCATTTCCAGTCTATTCTGAACACCTCACACCTCACAATAGTGACACGAGTGGGCGGCACAAACACGTGACCCATCTAGGCGTGATACTGCAATGGCAGACAGGATGGCAGTTTGAAAAACTAGGCCCCAAACTGTACATAATGCAAAGAAAAAAAAGAGGTGCAAGATGGAATTGTCCTTGGGCCCTCCCACCCACCCTTATGTTGTATAAACAGGACATGCACACTTTAACAAACCAATCATTTCAGCGCCAGGGTCTGCCACACAACTGTGGCTGAAATGATTGGTTCGTTTGGGCCCCCACAAAACAAGCTGGCAATTAATCTGTCCCTGCACAAATTGGCTCTACGGAGGCAAGATGTCATCCTCATCCTCCTCATCCACCGATTCCTCACCCTCTTCAGTGTGTACATCCTCATCCTCACAAAGTATTAACTCGTCCCCACTTGAATCCACCACCACAGGTCCCTCTGTACGTTCTGGAGGCTGGTCTCCCTGAAAGAGCTGATAATTCATTTTGATGAACATCATCTTCTCCACATTCTGTGGAAGCAACCTCCTACGCCTTTCGCTGACAAGGTTCCCGGCTGCACTAAACACTCTTTCGGAGTACACACTGGAGGGGGGCAACTCAGGTAAAATAGAGCCAGTTTGTACAGGGGCCTCCAAATTGCCTCTTTTTCCTGCCAATACAGGTATGGACTGTCTGACATGCCTACTTGGATGCTGTCACCGATGTAATCCTCCACCATTCTGTCAATGGTGACAGTATCATATGCAGTGACAGTAGACATGTCAGAAATTGTTGCCAGGTCCTTCAGTCCGGACCAGATGTCCAAACTTGGTCTTGCCTGCCCTGCATCACCACCAGCGGGTTGCTTAGGATACCTACGTTATTTCCTGGCAGCCCCAGTTGCGGGAGAAAATGAAGAAGGAGCTGTTGACGTGTCACGTTCCGCTTCAGCTGACAGTGTGTTCACCAGCAGGTCTTTGCACCTCTGCAGGCTTGTGTCGGCCGGAAAGAGAGACACCACATAGGCTTTAAACCTAGGATCGAGCACGGTGGCCAAAATGTAGTGGTCTGATTTCAACAGATTGACCACCCTGGAATCCTGGCAAAGCGAATGAAGGGCTTCATCCACAAGTCCCACATGCCGAGCGGAATCGCTCCGTCTTAGCTCCTCCTTCACTTTCTCCAGCTGCTTCTGCAAAAGCCTGATGAGGGGAATGACCTGACTCAAGCTGGCAGTGTCTGAACTGACTTCACGTGTGGCAAGTTCGAAGGGCTGGAGAACCTTGCACAACACGGAAATCATTCTCCACTGCGCTTGAGTCAGGTGCATACCCCCTCCTTTGCCTATGTCATAGGTGGATGTATAGGCTTGTATGGCCTTTTGCTGCTCCTCCATCCTCTGAAGCATATAGAGGGTTGAGTTCCACCGCGTCACAACCTCTTGCTTCAGGTGATGGCGGGGCAGGTTCAAGAGTGTTTGCTGGCGCTCCAGTCTTCGGCACGCAGTCGCTGAATGGCGAAAGTGGCCAGAAATTTTTCGGGCCACCCAAAGCGTCTCCTGCACGCCCCTGTCGCTTTTCAGAAAATTCTGCACCACCAAGTTTATTGTGTGAGCAAAACATGGGACGTGCTGGAATTTGCCCAGATGTAATGCCCGCACAATATTGGTGGCATTGTCAGATATCACAAATCCCCAGGAGAGTCTAAGTGGGGTAAGCCACTGGGCGATGATTTCCCTCAGTTTCTCTAAGAGGTTGTCGGCAGTGTGCCTCTTACTGAAACCGGTGATACACAGCGTAGCCTGTCTTGGAACGAGCTGGCGTTTCTGAGATGCTGCTACTGGTGACGCTGCTGCTGTTGCTGCGTAAGGTGATACATCTACCCAGTGGGCTGTCATAGTCATATAGTCCTTAGTCTGCCCTGTTCCACTTGTCCACATGTCCGTGGTTAAGTGGACATTGTGTACAACGGCATTTTTCAGGACACTGAGGACACTTTTTCTGATGTTTCTGTACAGTCTCGGTATCGCCTGCCTAGTAAAGTGGAATCTAGACGGGATTTGGAACCGGGGACACACTACCTCCATCAATTGTCTAAATCCCACTGCACTAATGGCGGATACCGGACGCGCATCTAACACCAACATAGCAGTCAAGGCCTCAGTTATACGTTTTGCTTCAGGATGACTGCTGTCGTACTTCATCCTCCTCGCTAAGGACTGTTGGAGGGTCAATTGTTTAGTAAAAGTAGTGGTGTTCCTACTTCCTCTCTGGGATGATGAACGACTCCCAGCAGCAGCAACAGCAGCAGCGGCAGCAGTAGGCGTAGCAATGCAGGATCCTCCGGAGGAATCCCGGATAGGAGAGTCAGTCATGCCAGTGACATGGACTGCAGGACTACTTCCGATCCTGACTAAGGAGGAAATTGACGAGGAGGGAGTTGACGGTGTGGTTTGCAGGCGCTTGGATACAACAGGACAATGGGATTTAGGTGTCCCTGGACTGCTTACGGTCTTAGCCAAAGTTTCTGAACTTGACAGTAACTTTTTATGAACGCGCTGCAGGTGCCGTATAAGGGAGGATGTTCCTAGGTGGTTGACGTCCCTACCCCTACTTATTTCACCTTTACATATGGTACATATGGCAAGACAGTTGTTGTCCGGATTTGGATAGAAATATTGCCAGACCAAAGAGGTGGAATGTTTGGTCTTCTGCCCAGGCATGACCGTGATGGGCTTTTTCATCCCACGGACAACAACTGTCTCCCCCGGAGCCTGATTTAAACAAACCACATCACCATCAGAATCCTCCTCGCCAACTTCCTCCTCAGCGCCAGCTACACCAGTATCCTCATCCTGTTGTACTTCAACAGTGACATCTTCAATTTGCATATCAGCAAGTGGACTGTGGGTGCTCCTTTCAGCACTTGCAGGGGGCGTGCAAATGGTGGAAAGAGCCACCTCTTCCCGTCCAGTGCTGGGAAGGTCAGGCATCGCAACCACCACCACACTTGGACTCTCCTTGGGGATTTGTGATATCTTCTTAGAAAGCACAGTTCTTCGCTGTGCTTTTGCCAGCTTAACTCTTTTGATTTTTTTAGTGGGAGGAGGGCTTCCATCGTCATGTGAAGCTGAACCACTAGTCATGAACATACTAGGGATCGACCTTAGCCGTTCCTTGCCACTCCGTGTCGTAAATGGCATATTGGCAAGTTTACGTTTCTCTTCAGCTGATTTAAATGTTTTTTTCAAGGTCATTTTCCTGAACTTTGTCATTTGGGATTGTATGTGCCCTCTATTATGACATTGGGCATCGGCCTTGGCAGACGACGTTGATGGCATGTTATCGTCTATGTCATGACTAGTGGCAGCAGCTACAGCACTAGGAGGAAGTGGTTCTTGATCTTTCTCTATTTTATTTTTATCGGAGAAAGTTTGGTCCTCCATTTATGTTATATCGATTTGATATATACGTGCGGCTAAACACAGAAAATATTTTTTTATTTTTGCTGGAGAGTAGTGCACTTTGTGGGTTACACCAGCCTTTAAGAAATGAGCCAGCCGGCTCTTTACTTATGGGACACAGGCGCACGCTTGGCGCTGCTCCTTTGTTGATGCACGTGCGGCTACTGCGCACACAATTCACAAACATAGAAATTAATTTTTTTTTTGTTTGGACTGGAGTGTACTTTGGGGGTTACAGCACCCTTTAACGGTCAAGCCAGCCGGCCCTTTACTTATGACACAGGCGCACGCTTGGCACTACTTTGTTGATGCACGTGCGGCTACTGCGCACACAATTCACAAACACAGAAAATAATTTTTTTTTTGGTTTGGACTGGAGTGTACTTTGGGGGTTACAGCACCCTTTAACGGTCAAGCCAGCCGGACCATTACTTATGACACAGGCGCACGCTTGGTACTACTTTGTTGATGCACGTGCGGCTACTGCGCACACAATTCACAAACACAGAAAATATTTTTTTTTTTGGTTTGGACTGGAGTGTACTTTGGGGGTTACAGCACCCTTTAACGGTCAAGCCAGCCGGCCCTTTACTTATGACACAGGCGCACGCTTGGCACTACTTTGTTGATGCACGTGCGGCTACTGCGCACACAATTCACAAACACAGAAAATAATTTTTTTTGGGGTTTGGACTGGAGTGTACTTTGGGGGTTACAGCACCCTTTAACGGTCAAGCCAGCCGGCCCTTTACTTATGACACAGGCGCACGCTTGGCACTACTTTGTTGATGCACGTGCGGCTACTGCGCACACAATTCACAAACAGAAATTATTTTTTTTTTTGGTTTGGACTGGAGTGTACTTTGGGGGTTACAGCACCCTTTAACGGTCAAGCCAGCCGGCCCTTTACTTATGACACAGGCGCACGCTTGGCACTACTTTGTTGATGCACGTGCGGCTACTGCGCACACAATTCACAAACACAGAAAATATTTTTTTGGGGGGTTTGGACTGGAGTGTACTTTGGGGGTTACAGCACCCTTTAACGGTCAAGCCAGCCGGCCCTTTACTTATGACACAGGCGCACGCTTGGCACTACTTTGTTGATGCACGTGCGGCTACTGCGCACACAATTCACAAACACAGAAAATATATTATTTTTTTAGCACTTGGGGGGAGCACCCCTGATGGACAGAGCACCCCCTGGACAACACTACAGCACCCCTTTAGGACTGGGACACTGCACAGGACTTTGGAGTGGACACAGCCCCTATGGAGAACTGACTGCACAACACAGTCCAGCCAGCCCCTATGGACTTTGAAGTAGCGGACACAGCCCCTATTAACAACAGCAGCACAGCACAACACAGCCAGCCCCTATGCACTTTGAAGTAGTGGACAACAGCAGCACTACACTACACTACACTACACAGCCCAGCCAGCCCTAACTCCCACCCTCCCTCTTCACTGTCCACAGCCGAGTGAGAAAATGGCGCCGACGCGGGTACCTTATATAGGATCCAAAACCCGCGAGACTCGGAAGGCGGGATGATGACGTTTTGCCTCGATTTCAGATCCGAGTCAGGCGGGAAAAGTCGAGCCTGACTCGGATCGGACTCGGATCGGGAGGGCTCGGGGGGGTTCGGATTTCAGAAATCCGAACCCGCTCACCCCTACTGTCTATAGTAAGCAATGTGAGCAATGCTGCACTCTGCTGCTTGCATACATGGTTTCTCCCAGAGCCATGTCTGTGCGACTGGTGCTCCTACTCATTAAGCATGGCTGAGGTGGCAGTACTGTAGTTGCCATGGTAGCACCCACATTTGGCTTGTGGAGTGTCCATGAGAGCACCCTGCAGCCTGTAGAGCTGCACGATGTCTCCCAAGGAGATGCTCACTATGCAGCTACTCTAGACGGTACCCATCCTCTCTAACATCACTGTGTCACATGTGCTGGGTATAGGAGGACTGCCCTACTACAGCACTGGTTTCTCCCACTGTCCTGTAATATTTTACACCAGGGGCAGGATGCATGATGCATGGCATTCGGATGTGATGCATCCGCCACCCTTCGCATGCATGCAGGCATTAGTAATGCTGGTATGCATGAAGAACACAGCAAACGGCAGCTCTCTTGGTAAGAGCTCTCCTTTGCGAATGAGGGACTTCCAGGTCTATGACCCAGAAGCCCCTCTGGCATCCTTCCGCAGGCCGTGCTGGGAGAGATCCAATTGGATCCTTCTCACAGCACTCTCCCAATAGAAGCCCATAAGGTTCTATAGGGTTACACCATCTGAAAATGGCGTTACCCACCGCATCCAAGCCCCAGAATGCATCGCGGTCAAACTAATTTCTCCCTTTACTGCATCCGGCCCCAGGTGAGTGCAACTATATAACAGGCATTCATTATGTAAACTCACCATTATAATATATTTGGGGGAAGATGTACTAAGCCTTGGAGAGTAATAAAGTGGAGAGAGATAATCCAGAGGCGTCACTAGGGTTGGTGTCACCCGGTGCTGTAATGCACGGTGACACCCCCCTCTACCAAAAAAAATAAAAAATTGAGACCAAGGCACGCAGCTCCGTGAAATCTTCCCCCTTACCAGTCCAGCAGTCACACTGTGCTCCTCACAGAATGCCAGGCGCACCCGGCGGGCGTGACGATGCCAAGCCCGATATTCTGGGTAGCAGTGCTTAAAGTGGTTCTAGAGGTGTGGTGGAATGACCCCCCCCATCCCCCGGCGATTTATCAATAAAAGGACAGTGTGCGCCTAAGACGTGTAGCGCAAAAAAGGGGCGTGATCTTGAAAGAAAGGGACATGGTAATACAATACTATGCCCAATTCAAATTACTCCACACAGTAGCACAATCTTATCCACATTACACCGCACATAGTGCTAGAGATTCACATTACATCATAAAGTAGTGTCCCTTATTTATGTTCTGACACACAGTAGTGCCCATTTTACACAATGACCACATTATTGACAGTTAGACATAATGCCCACTGTAGTAGTGCCCCTTATTCAATGCCCCCAGTTGTAGTGCCCATTATGCAGTTCCCCCTTTAGTAATACCCCTTTATGCAATGCCCCCTGTAGTTGTGCCCAATATGCAATGCTTCCTGTATTAGAACCCATTATGCAATGCCTCCTATATTAAAGCCCATTATGCAATGCCTCCTGTATTAGAGTCCCTTACACTGTGCCCCCAGTAGCTCCCCTTATGGAGTACCCCCAGTAGTGCCCCTTATACATTAGGCCCAATAGCGCCCCTTATGCAGTGCCCCCTATAGTGCCCCTATACAGTACCCCAGTAGTGCCCCTTATACAGTACCCCAGTAGTGCCCTTATACAGTACCCCCAGTAGCACCCCTTATACAGTGCCCTTATACAGTACCCCAAGTAGCACCCCTTATACAGTGCCCTTATACAGTACCCCTGTAGTGCCCTTATACAGTACCCCCAGGAGCTCCCCTTATGCAGTGCCCCCAGACAGTAGTGCCCCATATGCTGTGCCCTCTGTAATGCCCTTATACTGTGCCCCCTATACAGTACGCCCAGTAGTGCCCCTATGCAGTGGCCCCACAACACCCCCAGTAATGCCCCTTATGCTGTGCCCCCTCCCCTGTGCAATACTACTTACCTATCTTCAGGATGTTCAGGCTGGCTTCCACCAGGAGGGTTCCGGGCACGCACCTCCTTCTTCCACCAGCATGCCGCGTGATTGATGACGTCACCGCGGCCGGTGTCCAGAGCAACACACAGGTACATAGAGATGCTCTGTGCCTGTGTGTGGCTCTGGACGACGGCCACGGTGAGAGAACCAAGTGACCCGTGGCGGCGACGGCGTGCAGGGCCTCTGTCGGTGGTGCAGAGGAAGGGGGTGTGCTGGCAGCAGGTGCGGCCCGCGGGTCTATATGCTGCTCTTTTTGGTGTCATCCCCTTGAAGGGTGACACCTGGTGCGGGCCCCCCGCACCCCCCTTCTGACGCCACTGAGATAATCCAAGCCAATCAGCTCCTAACTGTCACGTTACAGGCTGTGTTTGAAAAATGACAGTTAGGAGTTGATTGGTTGGTACTTTATATCTCTCCACTTTATAACTCTCCAAGGCTTAGTACATTTGCTCTGAGAGCCAAGAGAAGATCTGGCAAGATGTGGTTTGGCGCTGATCCTTGCGGGGAAGAGGTATTCAGAAAGCTTACCAAGGTCGACAGAGCAGGTAAGGCCCCAGTGGGACACTCTTTACTCACTAACACCTTAGACCACCAAGGTGTCGGGTGGTAGGCTCGTGTCACTCAGGCGAGTAGTAGGCCTGCCGACATTGGAGGGTGGGGGGCACCTTTAAAATCTTGTACCACATTGGTCAGGACGGCCCTGCACATCATCATCAACATATCCTCGCACCCCCATCTCCATTCCTGTTCCATGCTGCAATTTGTGGCATCGGTAGTGTGTGACAGGTCTCCAAAATTCATGTGTCTCTCAGAAATTACGGAGAGTAGGCAACTATGGCTTTAAATGTGAAATGTCTTCATTTTAAATATCTCAATTTTCAGTCAATTCAAAAATCACTGTTATTTATAGTAGACATGAGAAATAATAGACTTCTGTAACTATAGAAATCTCTCAAAATGATTTAATGTGGAGACATAATAAGAGCTTTGCAAGGAAGGTTTAATCAAACACCTAGCCAGCAATGCTAACTCTTTGTCAAACTAAATAAAGATGATGTTGTTACATAGCGACACATAAACATATCTGCTACATGTATATGTACACGCAGAGCAGAGACAAGACATGGGAAAGAGTGCTGACAAAGCATTTGACTACCGAAACAAAGTGGCAATCTGTATTACAGGGCAGTAACTTTAACAATAGCTAATCATATACTTAAGGCAATAAAATGCCAATATCATATTGTTTATTGTACAGTTTTTATGACCATACGGTAGGGTACTGATTTACTTTAAGTCCAAGCAAGTAATATACAACAAAACATTAAGGGGCTGAGGGCCTGATTCAGAGCCGGACGCTCTGACCAGAACGCTCGCTCTGAATCAGGGCCCTCCTACCTCAACTTGGAACGGCCTCTTGTACGCTCGCATAGCTGTGGGTTACCACCCACAGCTATAGCGAGCATCCATGATGATGGTCGCGTCGGGCTTGCGACGAGACCCTGCAGTAGGGTCTCGTGGCCGCAAGCCCAGGAGTGATTTTGGCTCTATCAGAGCCAAAATCACTCCCACTGACATCACTAGTGATGTCAGTGGGGCCGGACCCAGATGGTAGGCGTTCCCATGGGAACGCCTCCGTCTGGCAGCCACGCCCCCGGCACGCCCACCAAAGTGGGCGTGCTGTCACTCACCATCGACAGCACGCCGCCTTTGGTACGAGACCCCGAGCGACGGCTACCCCGTCGCTCGCCGGGTCTCGTGCATGCGCACGACGGAGCTCCCTCCGTCGTGCGCATGCACATTTGGGTACCATCGACCCGCTTGCGAGCGTCCTGCGCTCGCGAGCGGGTCTGAATGAGACCCTGAGGCCCTGATTCAGAGCCGGACGCTCTGACAGAGCGCTCACTCTGAATCAGGGCCGTCCCTACTCCTTTTTGGACGTATGGCCATAAAAACTGTACAATAAACAATATGATATTGGCATTTTATTGCCTTAAGTATATGATTAGCTATTGTTAAAGTTACTGCCCTGTAATACAGATTGCCACTTTGTTTCGGTAGTCAAATGCTTTGTCAGCACTCTTTCCCATGTCTTGTCTCTGCTCTGCGTGTACATATACATGTAGCAGATATGTTTATGTGTCGCTATGTAACAACATCATCTTTATTTAGTTTGACAAAGAGTTAGCATTGCTGGCTAGGTGTTTGATTAAACCTTCATTGCAAAACTCTTATTATGTCTCCACATGAAATCATTTTGAGAGATTTCTATAGTTACAGAAGTCTATTATTTCTCATGTCTACTATAAATAACAGTGATTTTTGAATTGACTGAAAATTGAGATATTTAAAATGAAGACATTTCACATTTAAAGCCATAGTTGCCTACTCTCCGTAATTTCTGAGAGACACATGAATTTTGGAGACCTGTCACACACTACCGATGCCACAAATTGCAGCATGGAACAGGAATGGAGATGGGGGGTGCGAGGATATGTTGATGATGATGTGCAGGGCCGTCCTGACCAATGTGGTACAAGATTTTAAAGGTGCCCCCCACCCTCCAATGTCGGCAGGCCTACTACTCGCCTGAGTGACACGAGCCTACCACCCGACACCTTGGTGGTCTAAGGTGTTAGTGAGTAAAGAGTGTCCCACTGGGGTCTTACCTGCTCTGTCGACCTTGGTAAGCTTTCTGAGTACCTCTTCCCCACAAGGATCAGCGCCAAACCACATCTTGCCAGATCCTCTCTTGGCTCTCAGAGCAAATGTACTAAGCCTTGGAGAGTTATAAAGTGGAGAGATATAAAGTACCAACCAATCAACTCCTAACTGTCATTTTTCAAACACAGCCTGTAACGTGACAGTTAGGAGCTGATTTGCTTGGATTATCTCAGTGGCGTCAGGAGGGTTGGTGCGGCCCGCACCAGGTGTCACCCTTCAAGGGGATGACACCAAAAAGAGCAACATACATACCCGCGGGCCGCACCTGCTGCCAGCACACCCCCTTCCTCTGCACCACCGACAGAGGCCCTGCACGCCGCCGCCGCCACGGGTCACTTGGTTCTCTCACCGTGGCCGTCGTCCAGAGCCACACACAGGCACAGAGCATCTCTGTGTACCTGTGTGTTGCTCTGGACACCGGCCGCGGTGACGTCATCAATCACGCGGCATGCTGGAGGAAGAAGGAGGTGCGTGCCCGGAGCCCTCCTGGTGGAAGCCAGCCTGAACATCCTGAAGATAGGTAAGTAGTATTGCACAGGGGAGGGGGCACAGCATAAGGGGCATTACTGGGGGTGTTGTGGGGCCACTGCATAGGGGCACTACTGGGCGTACTGTATAGGGGGCACAGTATAAGGGCATTACAGAGGGCACAGCATATGGGGCACTACTGTCTGGGGGCACTGCATAAGGGGAGCTCCTGGGGGTACTGTATAAGGGCACTACAGGGGTACTGTATAAGGGCACTGTATAAGGGGTGCTACTTGGGGTACTGTATAAGGGCACTGTATAAGGGGTGCTACTGGGGGTACTGTATAAGGGCACTACTGGGGTACTGTATAAGGGGCACTACTGGGGTACTGTATAGGGGCACTATAGGGGGCACTGCATAAGGGGCGCTATTGGGCCTAATGTATAAGGGGCACTACTGGGGGTACTCCATAAGGGGAGCTACTGGGGGCACAGCGTAAGGGACTCTAATACAGGAGGCATTGCATAATGGGCTTTAATATAGGAGGCATTGCATAATGGGTTCTAATACAGGAAGCATTGCATATTGGGCACAACTACAGGGGTCATTGCATAAAGGGGTATTACTAAAGGGGGAACTGCATAATGGGAACTACTACTGGGGGCATTGAATAAGGGGCACTACTACAGTGGGCATTGTGTATAACTGTCAATAATGTGGTCATTGTGTAAAATGGGCACTACTGTGTGTCAGAACATAAATAAGGGACACTACTTTATGGTGTAATGTGAATCTCTAGCACTATGTGTGATGTAATGTGGATAAGATTGTGCTACTGTGTGGCGTAATTTGAATTGGGCATAGTATTGTATTACCATGTCCCTTTCTTTCAAGATCACGCCCCTTTTTTGCGCTACACGTCTTAGGCGCACACTGTCCTTTATTGATAAATCGCCGGGGGAGGGGGGGTCATTCCACCACACCTCTAGGACCACTTTAAGCACTGCTACCCAGAATATCGGGCTTGGCATCATCACGCCCGCCGGGTGCGTCTGGCATTCTGTAAGGAGCACAGTGTGACTGCTGGACTGGTAAGGGGGAAGACTTCGCGGAGCTGCGTGCCTTGGTCCCGATTTTTTATTTTGTTTTGGTGGAGGGGGGTGTCCCCGTGCATTACAGCACCGGGTGACACCAACCCTAGTGACGCCTCTGGATTATCTCTCTCCACTTTATTACTCTCCAAGGCTTAGTACATCTTCCCCCAAATATATTATAATGGTGAGTTTACATAATGAATGCCTGTTATATAGTTGCACTCACCTGGGGCCGGATGCAGTAAAGGGAGAAATTAGTTTGACCGCGATGCATTCTGGGGCTTGGATGCGGTGGGTAACGCCATTTTCAGATGGTGTAACCCTATAGAACCTTATGGGCTTCTATTGGGAGAGTGCTGTGAGAAGGATCCAATTGGATCTCTCCCAGCACGGCCTGTGGAAGGATGCCAGAGGGGCTTCTGGGTCACAGACCCGGAAGTCCCTCATTCGCAAAGGAGAGCTCTTACCAAGAGAGCTGCCGTTTGCTGTGTTCTTCATGCATACCAGCATTACTAATGCCTGCATGCATGTGAAGGGTGGCGGATGCATCACATCCGAATGCCATGCATCATGCATCCCGCCCCTGGTGTAAAATATTACAGGACAGTGGGAGAAACCAGTGCTGTAGTAGGGCAGTCCTCCTATACCCAGCACATGTGACACAGTGATGTTAGAGAGGATGGGTACCGTCTAGAGTAGCTGCATAGTGAGCATCTCCTTGGGAGACATCGTGCAGCTCTACAGGCTGCAGGGTGCTCTCATGGACACTCCACAAGCCAAATGTGGGTGCTACCATGGCAACTACAGTGCTGCCACCTCAGCCATGCTTAATGAGCAGGAGCACCAGTTGCACAGACATGGCTCTGGGAGAAACCATGTATGCAAGCAGCAGAGTGCAGCATTGCTCACATTGCTTACTATAGACAGGCAGAAATGAAGGAATGCACACTAAGTGGCTCTGAATTTACAGTGTTCCTTATATACAGTATAGTGCAGTATAACATAAATGAGTATACTCAGTATAATATAAAGGGGTACATTTACTAGTTTCTAAAAATGAAGTGAAGGTTTTGCCCATGGCAGCCAATCAGATTCTAAAGTACCTGTCATTTCTCTATTGCATTCTAGAAAATTGTAGATAGAATCTGATTGTATGGTATAGGCAACACCACCACTTGCCTGTTTTAGAAACTTAAGGTACAGTATAATTCAATTTCATAGCATAGAAGTGATATAGCTTAAACTGGGGCCCTGATTCAGAGCTGGACGCTCTGACAGAATTAGGGCCGTCCCTCTGAATTTAAGAGCGGCCTCTTGGCCGCTCGCATAGCTGTGGGTGACCACCCACAGCTATAGTGAGCGGCCAAAATGATGGTCGCGATGGTCAAGACCATCTAGCAGAGACAAAAGCACTCCCACTGACATCACTTGTGATGTCACTGGGACCGGCCCCAGACGGTAGGCGTTCCCATGGGAACGCCTCCATCTGGGCAGCCATGCCCCCGGCACGCCCACCAAAGGGGGCATGCTGTAACTCACCATCGACAGCACGCCCCCTTTGGTGTGAGACCCATAATGACGGTTTGGCCGTCGTTATTCGGGTCTCACGCATGCGCACGACGGAGCCGCCCCCGTCGTGGGCATGTGCACTTGGACAACATCGCCGTGCTTGAAAGCGGGTCTGAATCAGGCTCTGTGTACCTTGCCAGAGGGACTTCTGGGTCATAATCCTGGAAGTCCCTCTATTGCAAAGAACAGTTCTTACCGGGAGAGCTGTCCTTTGTGATATTATCGCCGGTGTGTAGCCGATAATTTGCAAAATGTACAGCAACACGGATGCAATACTTAGTACATCCCACCCTGTGCTGTGCTTTACATCACTATGTTGTGCCTACCTGGCCCAGCATCAAGGAGATTGCTAGACTCTACAGGAGATCAGGCAGATCACCACTATGTCAGATAACCTCCCTGACATGGGATGCAGTCATAATGTCGTCACCACATTGTTGATATGTCGACATTTGAAGAATGTCAACATGTTCAAATTGTTGACATGTGAAATGTAGACATTCTGCAGAATGCCAGCAATAGGGTTAGGCTGCGGGAGTCAAGGGTTAGCTGGATGCCAGAAGTCACCATCATCATATGAAAACACAGCTAGTCGCTTGACCCGCCGAACAAGGTAAGTCACTGCTGGACCACAGCGACTGTGTGGTCAGTCGACATTGTCATTATGTTGACATTTCATCAGTGTCGTCATGATGTCGTCAAAGCATGTTGACATTACGACCATCTCAACATGATGTATGTCCACTAAATATACCCATGCCCCCTGCCATGCCCTGCAGTTAACCTCCTATTTCACATTCTGAAGTATGATGTGTGCTGACTTGACTTGATTCTAATCACATCAAGAACAATGGTGTCCCTATCACGCAAAACATGAATCAACTAGTTTGTGTATTAGGTAGCAATATCTTTGCAAGAGGCTAAAATTCTTTTCAGAAAGCTTTAACTGTCAATTATACAAGAACAGTTAACTCTTTATAATTCGTGAGTCTGCCAACTAGACATTCTAAACATTTCAATTATATTGTCTGTTTTTATCAGAAAAGTAAACTGTCTACTACAGTGTGAACAATACAGAGCAAAAGTCATACTTGCCTACAGTAAAATGTTAGTTGTGTTATGGGAATTATACAACATGACAGGTGCATGTCCACCCACCACCTGTTCAGTGATGTCCCTTAACCAACACATATCACACATCCTTTGCTTAATCTTTAATTTGAGCTCACCTTATTTAGGGTAGGATGTATCATGTATTGTACATGAATTGTGATATATCCCTCCCCTATTTGCAGCATGCATACCAGCATTTTTTAATACTGGTATGCATGAATACTTACACACCGGGACAGCTCTTCTGATGTCTTGGCGAAGTAGGGTCTTCCCGACTGGAGAGTGATTGCCCATAGGCTTCTACAGGCAATGACATCTACAGTGACAGCAGTCCAAGGTTTGTGAGTCAAGAGACTGTTGCTGAGACCTATGTTGTCAGTGAGAGAGTCTTTCTGATGTTCCTGTCAAGAAGATCAAGCTAAAATTGTTTGTTATGTTGATGTTCCTTTTTATGTCTAACCTCACCTTTCTTACAGGTTGCTACAAGAAAACTTCAATTGTGACTTTGTGTAACTTGGAGAAGCTTGTAGCGAGGGGGGGAGGGTGTTAGAATAGGAGAGCGCTACTGCGCAGTCTCCAATATGGCTCCTCCGGAATTACACTTTATTCCCCTACCAAGATGGCCGCCAGTCCCTGAAATACACATTAAATACACTGTAAAAGCAGAGGCCCTCATTCAGAGCCGGACGCTCTGAGCAGAGCGCACGCTCTGAATGAGGGCCGTCCTCCATAAAAATGGAGCGTCCTCCTGGACGCTCGTATAGCTGTGGGTCACCACCCACAGCACATATGAGCGTGCAGGATGATGGTCGCGATGGTCTTGACCATCGCCAGTGCGACCAGAAGCCTGTGGTCGGGGTTGATTTTGGCTCTATCAGAGCCAAAATCACTCCCACTGACATCACTAGTGATGTCAGTGGGGCCGGCTTCTGACGGTAGGCGTTCCCTTGGGAACGCCTCCGTCTGGGAGGCACGCCCCCGGCACGCCCACCAAAGGGGGCGTGCTGTCAATCAACATCGACAGCACGCCCCCTTTGATCAGACACAACGAGCGAAGGAAAGTCCTTCGCTCGTCGCATCTGGCGCATGCGCACGACGGAGCTCCCTCCGTCGTGCGCATGTGCAGTGCACACCATCGACCCACTTGCGAGCGGACAGCTGCTTGCGAGTGGGTCTGAATGAGGCCCAGACTCCACATAAAAAGCATTAAACTAGCCGGAACCACATAAAATATATTGGTAAAACCAGACCCACATAAAAAGCCAGAAGGAAGGGGAAATGCAGGACAGGGGCAGGAAATATTGGGGGCACAGGGATGGCTAGACATGGTGGGTGGGGGCTGGAACGGGCAGGGAAGGTTGGACCTTAATAGGGGGGCACAGGGCAGGGAAGGCTGGACATGGGAGGGCACAGGACAGGGAAGGCTGGACATGGGGGGAACAGGGTAGGGAAGGCTGGACTGGGGGGCACAGGACAGGATAGGGAAGGCTGGCTGGACAAGGGGGGCACAGTGCAGGGAAGGTTGGCTGGACATGGGGGGATACAGTGAAGGCTGACACATGACAGAAAAGGCTGGGTGGACCAGGGGGGCACAGGGCAGGGAAGGCTGGCTGGACTGTGGGGGGAACAGGACAGGGATTTTTCAACAGGAATAAGCAGGGTGGCTTGGGGGCGCCGGGGGCCTCTAAAGTGATTGGAGGCTAAGGAAGCCTCCGATCACTTCAGAGGCCAGCGTTCCCAGTAATGCAGTGCGTGAGTGACGTCATGACGTCACCCGCGACCTGGGGAACCTGCGCGGCCGCATCAGCTGGTTCAATTTAAATCCAGTCAGCAAGGCAGCAGAAGTGACAGCGAGGACAACGCGTGGAGGCAGGTAAGTACTGGGGAGGGAGCACGACTACAGGAGACACTACTTTAAAGGGTACAACTACAGGGGGCACTACTTGAAGGGGCACAACTATAGGGGGCACTACTTGAAGGGGCATTACTTTAAGGGGCACAACTAAGGGGGCACTGCATATGGGCACTACTTTAAGGGGCATTGCATAAGGGGCACAACTACAGGGGGCACTACTTTACTACAGAGGGCATTGCATAAGGGGCACTAGTGCAGGTGGCATTGCATAGGGGGCATTGGATAAGGGGCACTGCTACAGAGGCCCTGCATAAGGGGTACTGCTACAGGGGGCCCTGCATAATGGGCACTAATACAGGGGGCATTGCATAAGGGGCACTGCATAAGGAGCACTATTACAGAGGGCATTGCATAAGGGGCACAACTACAGGGGGCACTATTTTACTACTACAGAGGGCATTGCATAAGGGGCACTAGTGCAGGTGGCATTGCATTAGGGGCATTGGATAAGGGGCACTGCTACAGGGGGCCCTGCATAATAGGCACTACATAAGGGGGCATTGCATAATGGGCACTACTACAGGGGGCATTGCATAAGGGGCACTACTACAGGGGGCATTGCATAAGGAGCAATATTACAGGGGGCATTGCATAAGGGGCACTAGTACAGGGGGCATTTCATAATAGGCACTACTACAGGGGGCCCTGCATAATGGGAACTACTACAGTGCGGCCCTGCATAAGGAGCACTACTACAGGGGGCGTTGCATAAGGGGCACAATTACAGGGGGCATTGCATAAGGGGTACTAGTACAGGGGGCATTGCATAAGGGGCACAACTACAGGGGACACTGTATAAGGGGCAGTAACTTGATATACATAGTTTACAGGTTATAAACTATGTTCCCAATAATCTGGTTCTACACCGACATAAAAACTGTGCAACCTGTCTTAAGCTGAGGTGACAGACTGGCAGGAGCGGAGAGAAGGGTTGGTGAAGTAGATCTGTCAGGGCGGGATGTAATGGGCATTACTCTGTGGCATAATGTGCAATGGGCATTACTGTGTACACAATTTGTTATTAGGGGTATTACTTAGTGTGGCATGCTGTGTGGCATTATGTGTTATAAGGGGCATAATGTGTAAGGGGCATTACTGTGTGGCATAATGTATTGTGTGTGGCATTACAGTGTGGCATAATGTGAAATAGGGGCAGTACTGCATGGCATCATTTGTTATAAGGGCATTACTGTGTGTCATTATGTGTTATACGTTGCATTATTGTGTGGCATGTGTAAAGGGCATTGCTGTATGGCATAATGTGTTGTAAGGGGCATTACGGTGTGGCAAAATGTGTTATTGGGGCATTCCGGTGTGGCTTAATGTGTTATATAGTGGCATTACTTAGTGTGTCATAATGTGTAAGGCAGAGGTTCCCAATCACGGTCCTCAAGGCTCCCCAACAGTTTACAGATGACTTAATTAGTACCTCAGTCAATTTGATTGAACCACCTGTGCTTAACCATGGTTATCACTAAAACCTGAACTGTAGGGGAGCCTTGAGTACTGCGTTTGGGAACCTCTGGTGTAAAGGCCCCCATACATCTGCAACTGTTGCAGCAATTCTGCAATTTGCAATCGATTGAAAAAGGGAAAGATTTTTATACACGATTGCAAATTGCAGAATTGCTGCAATCAATTGCTGATGTATGGGGGCCTTTAGGCACATTACTGTATCATGAAACCAACAGCTTAAACGTCGTCTTTGGGTGGGTTTGTATTGTGGGCGGGGACTGAAACTTTTTTGGCATGGGGAGCAAAATTTATAATTACGCCACTGGTAATGTCCTGGGCCAAAATGTATTTTCCATAAGATAAGTTTTATTTTAAAGTCCCTTTTGAGTCCCAGCTGCTAAATCTCTAAGCGTTGTTAGAGATAGATCCACTACTGTAAATGGGAATAGAGTTAATACTGTTAAGTCCTTTCTAAAGATGAGAAGAAGGTGCTTTGTTAACAGTCTTGCTAGTTCGGCTTCATTTCTCCGTTTGTGGTGGTGGATAAATTAAGGATGTTAGGGGGTATATTTACTAAAATGAGAGTTTTTAGAAATGGAGATGTTGCCCATAGCAACCAATCAGATTCTACTTAAAATTTAACTAGCACCTTCTAGAAGATAATAGCTAGAATCTGATTGGTTGCTATGGGCAACATCTCTATTTAGTAAATTTACCCCTAGGAGTCAACAGAGTTTTCTATGCTGTTATCTATCAAATGACCTATTGAGGAGGGATGCTGGTGACAGCATCCTGACTGCTGGAATCCCGAAGGTAAGTAGTAGGGTTAGCGTAAGGGTTAGGGGTTAGCCACTGGGGGAAGGGTTAGGGTTAGATACTGGGGGGGGGGGGAGGTTCAGGCATCGGCGAGGGAGACTTAGTGTTAGGGTAGGGAGAGGAGGAGGGTTAGGGTACCGACCAACAGGTGTTGTTAACCTAATCCTGTCGGGATCTCCAGCACTGTCATCCTGTACCCGACCCTATTGAGGAGACTACAAGTCTTTAAGCTGTCTGGCTGCTAATGTGGCTTACTAGTCTCTTATAAGAAGGTTTCTGGCTGCTTATGTTCTCTGCAGCTGTGCTATACAGGTGTGCAGATACTGTAATAACTTGGACCACAGAGACACAGCAGTGAGCAGGGCTGTGCATATGTGTAATTACAGGCCTCTCTCAGATGGGAGCTTCTGTATCCACTGCTGATTTCTCCACAGGTGCTGCCATCGGCACTCTCCAGTCTCACAGCTGTTTCCCTGGTCCACCTTGATGGCTGTCAGTAGCCTCCTCTCTCCACCAGCTTCAACTTCTGATCCGCCTTCGGCTCGACCCACACAGGGGAGCCACGCTTCCCGATTCTGTCTCTCTCGCTGACAGACATGGAGGGGAGGTAGCCACTCACAGCACTGTTCCGCCCAGATCCGCCTCCAGTACACCCGACTCTCTGACACTGCCAGGGAACACTGCTGCAGCCTGATCTCTGAGCTGACGCCTGTTGTCCACCACAGGGACTCAGGTTAGCGCCACCGCATAGCTCCTCTCCTCCTAAAGCCGTGTACACACTGGCCGATATTGTTAACGATTGAACGATAATGATATCGTTATTGTTCACAGTATCGTCCAGTGTGTATGCAAGATATCTTTCATTGCCTGAACATGCAGGCCAACCTGACGATATCGTCAGGTTGTGCAGGTTCAGGGATGCTGCCGGTGACGTCACGGAACGATATTGTTAATGACATTGAGCCCGGCAAAAACTTAACGATATCGCTCATGGAGCGAATCGTTAAGTGTGTATGCGCTTTAACTGTTACCTCCGGGCTCTCTGTAACTGACTTAACAGCTCCCTCAGCCACCTGCAGCTGGTTCCATCAGGTTCTGAGTCATGTGACCTGCTGCTGACTCACCACATACTACTTGCACTAGTTAGTACATTTATGTTATACTGTTTATACAGTATTTACATTGTAATAGGACCCAACATGAGTGAGCACACCCAGGTCTGGGGTACCACATCTATTTTTCCTTCCTTATTTGGATGAGAATTTCCATCAAGCAAGTTTTAACAGCTAGACTTTTAAACATCTTGAAGAAAGGATTTTACATATTACCTACATGAGCACTTATCTCATTGGATAGTGAGTACATGGCAGATGTTCCAGATGACTAGTCCCAGATATATTGTTCTGCTAACTTTCATCTCCAGATGTCACTACTCTAGTTGTTGTCCCCATTCTTCGTGTTACTCTCTGTGAGTGTCTACTTTCTAGTCTGAAGAAAGATTTTAGTGATGCTATCACTGGACTATGCAATTGTTTTTCTACTGGACTATGGTGACTGCTTTTATTGTTATTGCTTTAGTTATTATTATTATTTATTATGTATTATTTTCTGCTGTGAGACTTAAAAAAAAATATTAATATTTCTCTCCGGAATCCATAAAGAAAATTTCCATCATACTGAATTGATATAATTGGGTTCACCAAGAGGATCTTCAGTTGTAATTTCCTTCATGGCATCGAACTATGCATAACTATTTTCCTCTGGGCCTGCAGTCATGGGTTCCAGTACAAGAGTAACCAGCTGACATTCATCCACAGTTGTTTCACTTGGACACTGACCAAACTCCAGGGTATCCATAGAGTTGATACTTTCATTGCCGTTCTTCTCAATAGAAGATGCACCCCATCTCGTCACATTGAAGCCACACACTTTAGGGCTCATCACATAATTTTTCATCTGCAGGAATTCATCGAGAAAGGACTCGATGCTTTTCAATTCACCGCGCTGTTTGGTCTAACTAAAGGATTTATTCTCGCACCCCCGTGAGAGTGCAAAGAGAAGTCCGACAAAAGTGCCGGCCGCGCAGCTGTTTTCCCGGCTTAGCATGGCACTAACAGCCGTGCGGCTGGCACTTTAGTTGGAGAATGCCAGTTCCCGTGAATAAACACCCATGTTACATCATGAGAACTGGCATTCTTCGACTTGCAACTGTCGGGCCAAACAGCACGGTGAATTGAACAGCCCTGGGAGCTCTCTCCCGAGGCTATTCAGTATCGCGCTGAATTGACTCGAGCCCATAGGGGTATATTTACTAATAGCAACCAATCAGATCCTACCTAACAATTAACTAACACCTTCTAAAAGATAATAGCTAGAATCTGATTGGTTGCTATGGACAACATCTCCACTTCTAAAAACTCTTACTTTTGTAAATATACCCCAATTTGCTTGGGAACCTAATTTAGAATTGTGTTTTTTCAAGCTTTTAAAATGATTGTGAGCCCCTTTCTCCAGAATTATGTTCCAGGATAGTGCAGCAACCTTCCTTCATAAAATCCATTTTATACTGTTACTGATTTATTATACATAGTTAATATGTAGATAATATTGTAATGTTAAATTAGTTATGTTTAAATTGTTGAATAAAAGTGATTCACTAGGGTCTGCTGTGTGATGGTGTTTGGTATGGTGTCAAAGCAGGTAATTTCCCTCTTCTGTATCTTCAATCAGTGCTTCAACCTTAAGGTGAGCATACATTATACAATTATCGAATTGATCTGCAGATTATCGCAGATCGGTCTGATAATCACATAATGTCTGCGACCGATAAACAATGATTGGACGGTCGTGTATGAAATATCCTCCAACATGCCCAACTGATCTGATCATTGGTCGGCCGCATCTGGCAGTGTACGCACAGGGGAGGAACTGGGAAATGTCTCCTCTCCAGGGGGTCTATTCATCCTCACTTAATTTATACAAAAGCAGGTAAAAATAAACATTTTCACCTACTTTAGTAAATTAAGTGTCAGGATTATTCATCATTCCTGTAACACAGGATATATCATTGATATCTCCTGGTTACAAATCTGCCTCGATAATTTCCACATGACCCATACTTTAGTATGTGGATATGGAAATTATGAAATTCAAGTTCTGGAAGTATTTTTTTTTATCAGCACTTGATTGTGAAACTGTGCACCACCCTGAGATGGCATACAGGACCTCATTCAGAGTCGCTCGTAACCGACTCTTTGTTTAGTCCTGCACACGTGCAGCAGCTGCACTGCGTGTGCACAAGCCCCGGAGCGACAGAGAAACTCTGTCGCTCCGGAGCTCATTACCAAAGGGGCGGCTGTCGATGTTGATCGACAGCTAGCCCCGTTTAGTAGGCGGGCTGGGGGGGTTGTTTCCAAAACGGAAGCGTTCCTTAACGAACGCCTACCATTTTGTGGGTGGCCGCACTGACATCATCAGTGATGTCAGTGGGGAGCTTCCTGCTCCATCAGAGCAGAAAGCTCCCTGGGGCTTACGAGTGCCCAGACCCAACCTTAGGGTCTGGTCGTAAGCCCCGATGGTCACGATGGTGATCACCATCGTGACCATCAACCTGGTCGGTCGTTAATCTGTGGGTGGTAACCCACAGCTTAACTAACAACCAGGAGGCCGCACTTCAAAAAGGAAGCAGCCACCGTGACCATCAACCTGGTCGGTCGTTAATCTGTGGGTGGTAACCCACAGCTTAACTAACAACCAGGAGGCCGCACTTCAAAAAGGAAGCAGCCACCCTCATTCAGAGAGAGCTTCTTACGACCGCCTCTGAATGAGGGCCACAGTCCCCCGAATGTCTTCACAAGCTGCCGTTTAGACAGCAGTTTGGGTAGCAGAGGGATCTATTCAGATCCCTCCCTGCTTTGTGCTATTGTGCTGCGGCTTGGGGCTCCTCCTTTGTCCGTCCTCCCTGCTCCAGACACTGCTCCTCATCCCCATCTCTTCCCGCTGGCAAGTGTAAGTGCTTGCCCGTTTATACAAGTGTTTATATTTATTTTGATGTGTCATGTTGGATTATATAGAATTTATTACTCCAGCTGCCTGCTCCTATGCACCGTTGTGCTCACATGTCCTGCACTGTAACAAAGGTGTACTTTCTGTTAAATAAACCTTTGAAGGGAGCTCAAACCTTTGCAGCTTCACCCCCAGCTGTCTCCGCAAAAAGAGCAGCTTTTCAAAAGTGAAGTTTTGGCAACGAAAGATTAATGAATGGCAATAATTTTTACTACTAATTTGCAAAGAAATGAAAATTCAATTATCTCTAGTGAGATCTATGAGAGAGTAGGCCCCCATGGGAGGAACCCAGATATCGTCTGGCCATACAAATACAGATATCTCACAGTGTATGGCCACACTATGTACAGGGATTCAGGTTGTCAGATAAATTATCTGTCAGTCTCTCAGGTATGCCCAACATTAATCTTGACACGTCTTGTCTGGGGAGTGTCTGGAACAATGGACAACAGGGGAAATATCGGGGTTGGGTATGAGATCTCGACTATCCCAACATTCAGAATTCCGACACCCATAAGGGAACTAAGGTAAGACTAACCCTTAACCCTCCCGGGTGCCTAACCCTGACCTCCCCTCTAGTGCCTAAACCTAACCACCCCTCCCTGCACCCTAAACCTAACACTCCCTCCTCAGTGCCTAAATCTAAGGAACAGTTATGCAGATAAAGGGAAACCAGGTATATATTCACCACGTCACAATAAATTCACATCTGTGCAGTATTCATTGACTTACATATTACTAGTTACCAGGTTCTTTACTTGTTGTGCACTATTAATAAACGTACCTCTGACACAGGAAACCAATACACCTATCTGAAACACAATAACACTGACAGTTTTAATGTGTCCTCGAACCCAGCATTCACACACTAGAAACTATCATATATTTCAGGGGCGTAACTAGAACTTTGTGGGCACCATAGTAAAATATTTAAGCCCCCCCCCCCAACTCAGGTCTCAACCAGAGTGTATACATATATATAAATACATACATGGCAACAGGATCGGCACTCAGGTCTTAGTAAATATATAGGCAGAAGGCTGCGGGTTTACCAACGTTTCAATGCCTTTTTACTGCATTTTCCTCAGGGTTACAAACATATAATAAAATTAACTAACCTTATATCCCCTAAGCACCTTGTGTCTCCTACCCAACTTCCGGTCATCCGTAGATAGACGCACATGTGGATGATGTCACACTGTGAACCCACCACCCTCATCTATCAAAAATAACTAGCAACAGTTAAAGATAAAACCTATAGTGGACTTAAATGCATCCTATCATAAACATCAATCAACACATAATAATGCATGTCTCTATGTAGCAAGAGTACCACAAATATATCAATAATTCACAGAGATCGTGTATACCTGGCGTATCTATATAGGATACGGATGATTAGCTAAATAACATACATAATGATAGTATGATTTAAAGTAGGCTGAAGTAATCAATAGTAACACTAGACATAACAATGAAAACATAGACTGAGAGTCATACACAGTAACAATATGTTGCAACAGAGAGCTGAACTAGTCAATAATACATGTATCAAAAATTACAAAAAGCAGTTCAATCCTAGTGTTTCATTAAGACCCTCGGGACCAACGAACCTAGCCTATAAATAGCAGAGCAGAGCGGATGGCTGAGCGGTGTATTGCCATACGTTCTTTAAACTGCCGGTCAGTTTTGCCGGCATAACTAAGTCCGCAAGGACAAGTTATAAGATAAATAATGAATTTAGTAGTACAAGTAAGGTGTTGGTTAATGGTAAATCTTTTGCCAGATAATGGAGGGCTGAAGTGTGTACATGGAATGACATAGCGGCAAGTAATACAGTCAGGGCATCTGAAACCACCTTTTTTTAGTAATCATAGGGCCTGATTCAGACCCACTCGCGAGCGGCTGTCCGCTCGCAAGTGGGTCGATGTTATGGACTGAGCATGCGCACGACGGAGGGAGCTCCGTCGTGCGCATGCGCCAGACGCGACGAGCGAAGGAAAGTCCTTCACTCGTTGTGTCCGATCAAAGGGGGCGTGCTGTCAATGTTGATTGACAGCACGCCCCCTTTGGTGGGCGTGCCTCCCTGACGGGGGCGTTCCCACGGGAACGCCTCCCGTCAAAAGCCGGCCCACTGACATCACTAGTGATGTCAGTGGGAGTGATTTTGGCTCTGATAGAGCCAAAATCACTCCGGAGCTTGCGGTTGAAAACCTCAACCGCAGGCTCCGGCTCGCAATTTCGATGGTCGCGATGGTCTCGACCATCGCGGCCATCACAATGCACGCTCGTATAGCCTGTGGGTGGTGACCCACAGCTATACGAGCGTCCAGGAGGACGCTCCATTTTCATGGAGCCCGGCCCTCATTCAGAGCGTGCGCTCTGCTCAGAGCGTACGGCTCTGAATGAGGGCCATAGTTCTATACTGTGTGATGTCTGCTTTAACAAGTACGTCCCTCAAATTGCGTTTCCGGGAAAAAATCAGCATCGCTGTAGTTTGTTGTAGGTTCAGATCTGTGTCTCCCTGTAGTATTGTCCACAATTTTTTTTTTACCTTACTTTGAACATTATTACTAGCATAGTGGTACTTATTGACCCATATCATTTTGTTAATGGGTAATGTTCGCTGCTGTTTTTGTAACAACTCCTGTCGTTTTAAGTTGAGAACTTTGGCCCTGATTCAGACCCGGACGCAAGTGGCCGTTCGTACGTTCGGCGTACGTGCCGAAATATGTTAATTTAAGCGCTCGCTCATAATTTCGTACGCAGCTAAACTTCCTCCCCAAAGTCTCCCAGCCCCTCCTCTAGCTAACGAGCGAGCCAAATAGCGAGCGTACATCCCCAAGGTGGCTTGCAGGGAACGCTCGCACAAGTACAAACCGGAAGTGGGCCTGTCAGATTTCGATTACCTGCTTGTTCATTCTGCCTACCTACTTCAATCGTATCATGCCAATCAATATATCAATTAGGTTAATTGCTCTTCACATGTGTTCAAAACCTTTTTTTTTAATTTTCAATAAACTTTACTCTTGTCCGTGTTTTTGTTTACCCGCAGAATACGTACGGTTTAAACAATGGTTTTCTTTATCCAAAATACATGTTTGATCCAATTATCAAATTGTTTTCCGTGTTTTTACCCACGCATATTTTACTTGTTTCATTTCTTTATTTAAATTAGCTTACGCATGTCACTGCATCAAGCCTATCATAACTCACAATAGATTTTTTGGCCTGTAGAACACATGACTCATACACTAACCATAGAATGGTTCCTGTTAATTTACCAACTACATTAGCCAATCAAAATTATTTTCTGGTCTTTATTAAAACTGTTTTATTAAAAATACACCATTGACATCATGAGAGCCTCTGCATTCACCAAGCGGGAGCTTATTGTCCTGACAGAGGTGATGGACCGGCGTATCACCAGCCAGCCTCCCCCCATCAGCAATAGGGAGAAGCGTTCCGCCTATGCGGAGGTTCGCCGCCGCCTGCGTTCCTTCGGCTCACGCCGACAGATCGGCCAGCTGGAGCGCAGGTGGTCCGACCTTCAACGGCGGACGCCCCGCTTGCTGGCATGTTTTCGCCAGCGTATAGCGGAAAGTAAGTTATGTTTTGTTTGGTTTTCATGTTTTTATTTGCTGCCCTATCTGCGTGTGCATGTTTTCTTGCTTGGCCTGTTTCTTTTTTTCACACATATCTGCGTGTGCATGTTATCTTGTTTGGCCTGTTTCTTTTTTAAAAACATATCTGCGTGTGCATGTTTTCTTGCTTGGCCTGTTTCTTTTATTCACACATATCTGCGTGTGCATGTTATCTTGTTTGGCCTGTTTCTTTTTAAAAACATCTGCGTGTGCATGTTTTCCTTTTTGTTTGTTAACCAATTAGCGTTTAGAAAGGTGAATTTAAAAACTAACCTCAATTTGTTATCCATCATTTAGGGGCCGAGCGAAGACTACGGCGTCATCGCCTGCGAAGACGTCACCCTCGTCCCCTCTCCCCAACTCCTAGCCAAACCTTCTCTCCCCAAAATTCCCCCTCCACCCCAGCCTGCCCAGACCCCGACGCCCCTCCCTCTTGGAGAATTCCCATCCCTCCAAATTCCCCCTCCCCTCAACCCACCCCTCTCTTGACCACCCCATCACCACTGTCCGAAATAACCCCGCCGACCTCCTTAGTCAATTGTCCCACCTCCAAGGAGGACGATGGTGTGGTTCCTGGTCCAGGCGTCATTATGAATGGTATGTTTCCCTTTTAACCATTTTTTTTTTAATGTGTTGATGTAATCCTTTGTCTGTGCCTTTTCCATTTTTTTGTATTTTAAAAGGTTGGTTATATATATCTTTGTTTAAAAATTTCTCAGATGTTTTCCCCATACACATATCACACATGTCCAAACACTCATACTTGTATCTCTTGTTTACGGTAGCAAGGATGTTTTTTTTTTTTTGGGGGGGGGGGGGGTTTAGTTTTTTATTTGAAAAATGAATTGGTGTTTTTTTTGTTTTTTTAAAACAATTGTCACTTTTTGCTAAGTCGATTTTGCTTTTGAAGTTTTTTAGAATCATAAATTAAGGATCATTTTAGTAAGCGCAATTTTATAACCCACAGAGGACCAGAGGCGGTTGGCGGAGCTAGCCGGGTGTGTCCAGATGTTGAGGGGGCATGTTATCGGCCTGCTGGTGGTCCTGGATAAAATGACGGGGATCCTGCGCCACTAATTTTTTTTGTTTGCAACATATTTTAAAACAATAAACATTTCAATTTTGAATACAGTCTCATTCCTTGTCTGTACATCTTAGATTGTTTAAACTTACATAAGTAGACTATCGCAGCAAGTATTTGAAAGTAATGTAACTAAGATTGTGTAAAGCTGATTTTTTTAAGCAGGCACATGAAACACCTAACACTAACAATAGGTTTGGAGAGTTACCAGCATTTGTGTTTGTAAATTTTTGTTGGGTTCGGTAAATATTATTTTAAACCTGCTTAGGCCGAGATTATAAAACATACTGATTCTACATAATACCTTTTGGTGTTGGTTTTAACCCACAAAGCATAGTAAAATAGTGAGCAATTTTACACATTACAGGATTAGCCATTAAGCAACTTTTCCTTGGGTGAACCAGCTTACACTTGCTTGTAATGTCGAAAAGAAATTATGTTTTTAAAATAAGCGAAAATTTATTAAGCATAAATAATAAACACAAAGTGTTGGGTCACAATCAATACACACAGTGAAAACAATCTCAAAAATCCAGCCTACACCATAATAAAAAAGGAAAAAAACAATCAAGAACTGGTTGACGAATTAGCATGCCAACATGATTCAACAAATGTGGCGTTGCAAAATTGGGTCCAGAAGATATATCCAATGTGGCCACATGAAGTCATTTTTTGGGAGCAGGAAGTAGTCATCGTTTCATTCCAAAATATTATGAAATAAAACACAAGATGGGAAATAAAAAAACGATTAATTTGATTTAAAAATAATTACCTTTCTACATTGTGTCAAATAACTTATTTTGTGTCAATAATTACATAAAGAATCTGGCCACCACATCATCACGTATGGCCCCCCCACATACTGACCTCCGACCAACCTCGGGGGGGCCATCCTCAGGCAAGGCATCCTCTGGCTGCATTGGGACACCACTCCTTATGGCGATGTTGTGAAATATCCCACACAGGACCACAATTTTCGAAACCATATCCGGCAAATACATGAGCTCGCCACCAGAGCGGTGGAGGCATCTGAATCGGCCTTTTAAAAGGCCGATACAGTGCTCCACCACTTGCCTGGTGGCTGTAAGTGCGGAATTAAAATCGCTTTGTGGGCCTGGTGTGGGAGCCAAATAAGGAGTGAGCAGCCAGGGTGTGCAAGGGTAGCCACTGTCTCCTGTGAAAAAGTGACAACATCAGGATCACTGTGTATCAAGCTTTGCATTGGTATCTACTAAAGGTCTCCACTTACCCAGTAGCCACGCATCACCAGCTTGTAGGTTGTTTAATTTTTGCCATATCCCTGATTGCCGGATGACGAATGAGTCATGTGCACTACCGGGTAATTTTGCATTCAGGGACAGGATTTGGAGGGAGGCATCACATACCACCATTACATTCAGTGAGTGATAGTGTTTTCTGTTACGAAAAATTGCCTCCAGCCGTGCTGGAGGCTGAAGTGGTATGTGAGTACCATCCACAACCCCTATGATGTGTGGGAAGCCAGCTATTTGGTAAAAATTGGCCTTGGCCACACTAAGGGAACCCATATCCAAAGGTATTTTAATAAAATGATGGAGGTGCTTGAAAAGGGCCTCCATCACTGCCCTCAGGATCCTTGAAAAGGAGGATTGGGATATTCCCGCAACTATTCCCAACGTGGTTTGAAAGGATCCTGAGGCACAGAAATGTAACACCGCCATAAATTGCGTAAGTGGTGGTATTGCTGTAGGACTGTCAATTTGCCGCTCAAGATCACTCTCTATTAATGAGAGAGTGTCTATGATGATTTGGGGCGGAAGACAGTAGCGCCTTAACACCTCATCATCGGGCATTCCAAAAAAGGGTGACACGTGTTCTATATATCTGGGGCCTTGCACGCCTACGATGCCTACGCCTGGGACGAGATTGAGGTTGGTCGGCTTCCGGCAGCATGGCCACAATAATACGACCAACATCAACCTGAAATGGTAAGAATTGTAGTTAAGGTATGTTGCCCCCAAAAAAGTCTTAAAAATACTTGATCTTTACGATACAATCCAAAGATGCTTACATGCCGGGGTATTGTCATGATTTCCAAAACCTACATTTTAAAAGACCATAAAAAGTTAAGATTTTGGGGTGTCCATTTTGTAAGCTTGATTTTTGAAAAGGCACAAAAATAAAGGGGGTAAACACACATTTCTACAAATAGCAAACCAACATTGCGACGACTTCCACAATTTAGCACCAAAAAAACAACCCAGATTGTGAACGCTAAATAGTTCGCATTTTAACAAGGGGAATCAAGCCTACAAAAGTGCGCTAAATAGTTAGCATTTTAACAAGGGGAATCAAGCCTACAAAAGTGCGCTAAATAGTTAGCATTTTTACAAGGGGAATCAAGCCTACAAAAGTGCGCTAAATAGTTCGCAGTTTTACAAGGGGAATCAAGCCTACAAAAGTGCGCTAAATAGTTCGCAGTTTTACAAGGGGAATCAAGCCTACAAAAGTGCGCTAAATAGTTCGCATTTTTCACATCCCCAAAAACCCGGAAG
Source organism: Taudactylus pleione (assembly GCA_031769625.1). Taxonomy (NCBI): domain Eukaryota; kingdom Metazoa; phylum Chordata; class Amphibia; order Anura; family Myobatrachidae; genus Taudactylus; species Taudactylus pleione. The sequence goes on along the minus strand of JAUIMM010000255.1, from coordinate 2,584,930 downwards.
AAAACCGTAATGTCCCCAAAAGATGCGAAAAACAAGTCATGATCATTTAACAAACAAGTTAAAATCAAAACTTACCAATACACGATAAAGAAGTCACAGAACAAAAAGGTCGTTGGGGCACAGCCCAAAAAAACCTACAAACAAAATTAAACAATAAAAATTATTTTTGGGCCAAAACCAAACAAAAAGGAGAGCCATATTTTACAAAAGGATGACGGGAAAAAACGTACACAAAAAATACACCACAACTAAAAGAACCACACCAAAAAATGCGAACGGAAAGTTAAACACAAAAAAAACGCCTCGAACAAAATCCAAAACACCTCCAAACACAACTCCCGCCAACAATCCACTCCGACCAACATAACCTCCAACAAACAACACCCGCCACCTCGACTCGAGTCGCCAAAAGACATAAATAGTGTTTTTTTTCCAGCTCAAATTAAGGACGGATCATAGGAACGCACAATCAATGATGCAGCCGAATAATAAGGACGCATGTATAAATACGTCACGGAAAAAAAAAAACGGTCTGGTGTAGTACAAGTTTTGGCATGAAAAATGGTTACAGACCAGCCAAACAATGGGCAAGAGGCGGCCGGTAAGTATTTCTCACATTTCTAATCAAGGCTTAGTTTGAACCAGAATATAGTGAAAGACTGACATCTAAATTCAAACTAATTTAATGTAAATAGGTGTTGAGGATGACATGGAAGAGGCTGCTGGGCCCAGTATTCCGGTCAAAGCTGGCAAAAAGAAAAGGCAGCCACAATTCACAAGAAAGGAGATGGAGGTTTTGGTTCAGAAGTGTGTGGACATCCTGCCACAGGCAGACAGGAATATGGGTGTAAGCCAGAAGTGGAGAATGTGGGTGGAGATAGCCAGTGCTGTCAATAGGGTGGGTGATTATGTCCGTCTAGCCCGGGATGTCATACGCCGGTAAGTAAAAACTTGACCAAAAAAAAAAAAAAAGGGTCAAATAATGCAGGAATAATGCCTACTTTTTCACCTACAGATGGCATGACTTAAAATATCGCCTGAAGCAAAAAATGACTGACAGGGCTAGGCATGCAAGGGGGACAGGTGGGGGTCCCACCCCTGTGTCATTGGAGTTTAATGATTTGGAAGAGCTGGCACAGGGGTGTGTGCAGGATGTGGAGGTGTTTGGCGTGTCCAACATGGATACGGACATGCCAGACTTTGCGGCTCCTCATGTTGTCCCAGGTAAATGTTGTGATGTAACCAACTCTGAAATGTTATTGTGACAATATGTAGATTGTAATGTTCCTCTTTTCTCTTTTTTCGCACAGAGACACAGGCGGATGAGTCTGCTCCAGAGGGGAGCCTTGGCCGCAGAATTTCTGCTGGCTCTGCAGGGGAGGAACCAGTACATCCAGCTGAGGACCCTGCAGAAGCCAGTCCTGGGCAATCCCCCTCGCAGGCAGTGGCACTCCTCACAGAACTCAATTTTAAATCGGATTACCATACGGAGATTCTGCAGAGGATGGACGCCCGTCTGCTACGGGTGGCTGAGGCCCTGGAGCAAAATGCTGCGGCCAACGTGACCATTGGTCAGGCCCTGGCTGAAAATACCAGGGCCAACATCAGAATCGCCAATGCCCTGGAGCAGCTCGTTCGCCAGCACATGGTGGAGCCGACCTCCCTTCCTGCCGGAACATCTGGATCCTCCACCTCTGGCACAACAACAGCCATTCCTCCAAATGTGCCTAGCCCTGTGCCTAGTCCAGAGGCCACAACATCTGCCTCTGGACAGGCCAGCCAGAGGACATCCCGGACCCGGTCTGGCGCCCACCCTACCCCAGCCAAACGGGGAAAGAAATGATGACAGCACTGGCTACTTTTCCCACACTCCTTCTGTGCTTGCCACATATTCCTTAAGGGCCAAAACTTCCCTCTCCTTTCTTTTGAATTGTTTTTAATTTGTTGTTTTTTTTGGCCCAAAATTGGCTTTTTTTTAACGACAAATGTAAAAAATATTAGTGGGTAACAATGACCCCAAACTTTTAAGGCAAAATGCACATGACTTGTTCAAAAATGTGTTGAGTAAATAAAAAAAAAATAAAAAGTTCTCAACTGTATTGTGACATTATTTGAAAAATGGTTTAGAGTTAATCCTGTACCACAAGGCAAAAACGAAATCTTAGCTTTAAAAAAAAGCCTTAAAAAAAAAGGGTTAAAAAAAAATGTTTCTTTAAGAAACACTTTGTTAAAAAAAAATAAAAAATCTCCAGGCCAATGCAAAAGGTTACAATACACACAAACATGATGACAATATTGTTACAATATCACAAAACCCTAACGAAATTGTAAAAAACATTCCTTCAAAAATACGCTAATTGATTGTGTAATCCTGAAATTAGCAGCTGAGATTTTCAGCTGCGTACGGTTTTGTGCTAACCCCAAAAAAACAAAACAAAACACATTACAAGCTGGTTTTCAATCCAAAGTTGATTGTTTTTCTGAGAAGCCGTGATAAATCGATGAAACATCGAGGAGGCCCGGACCAGAGGACAAGGCCATCGCCATTGTGGTCGAGTAATCCAGACCCCAAGCTGTGCGAGCAGTTTGAACGGAAAGAGGATCAGCCAGTGACGTATGACTTGGTACGAACACATTTGACGTTCGCATGAGCTAATTTATGTACGCCCAAAAAACGCCTCGCCATGCCTGCGTTTTCCCATCTCCACCCCCGTCAACGCCCAAAAACGGCCTGTTCTGTCAATCACATTTGACATGTCACTTCCTGTTCGCAATTTGCCGAACGAGTGAAAAAAAGCTCGCAAACTGCCGTATGCACATGCACAGTGTTACACCGACGCATGCGCGGTTTCTCAACATCGGAACGCAACGAGCGTACTGCTGCTAACGAGCGGCTCTGAATGAGGGCCTTTATCCTTCATCTTACAGAGGGAATCAAAGTCATATCCCCATGTAGCTGTCTGTAACTGGCAGCATCCTCTCGCTGCTCTCTGGCTGCGGCGGCCATCGCTGTTCCGTCCTCAGCTCCTCTTCATACTGGAGTAGGTGAGTGCGTTGATGTCACATCATGCTGTGTGTGTTCCCGCTGATGGCACTGAGCAGCCTGAACATCTGATCGTCTGAGGCTGAGCACATAGCAACACTGATTTGCAAAAAAAAAAAAAGTATCAGTGGCGGCGATGATTCTAATGTTTTCCGGTGCACACCCGGACCACCCCGTACTTTCACCTATGGGTGCAGGGGGTTGCTTGCTGGGCCAGCAGGTACTCTAATCTGCAAAGCCACATAGCAAGCGCACCCCTTGATCCCTCTATAGTTACGCCACTGATATATTTATTTACCTAGGGCAGAAAGTTCCCAAACTCCGTCTTCAATGCTTCCCAACAGTTAAGGTATTGGAGATAGCCATGGTTGAGCCACTAAGTCACTTGTGGTCAAGCATGAATATCCTGAAAACCTGGACTGTTAGGGTGCCTTGAGGGCCGAATTTGGAAACCTCTGACCTAGGGACTTTCCCTAGAGTAAACTGTAGAATTCATCTGATCCAATTTTCCAGGAAATCACAATATAATTTATACCCCTTTCACACCTAAATTCCTGGGCGATCCAGGATATTGAACATGGGCCCTGATTCAGACCCACTCGCGAGCGGCTGTCCGCTCGCAAGTGGGTCGATGTTCTGCACTGAGCATGCGCACGACGGAGGGAGCTCCGTCGTGCGCATGCGCCAGACGCGACGAGCGAAGGACTTTCCTTCGCTCGTTGTGTCTGATCAAAGGGGGCGTGCTGTCGATGTTGATTGACAGCACGCCCCCTTTGGTGGGCGTGTCGGGGGCGTGCCTCCCTGACGGGGGCGTTCCTAAGGGAACACCTCCCGTCAGAAGCCGGCCCACTGACATCACTAGTGATGTCAGTGGGAGTGATTTTGGCTCTGATAGAGCCAAAATCACTCCGGGCCTTGCGGTTAAAAACCTCAACCGCAGGCTCCGGCTCGCAGTTTCGATGGTCGCGATGGTCAAGACCATCGCGGCCATCAAACTGCACGCTCGTATAGGCTGTGGGTGGTGACCCACAGCTATACGAGCGTCCAGGAGGACGCTCCATAGTTATGGAGGCCGGCCCTCATTCAGAGCGTGCGCTCTGCTCAGAGCGTACGGCTCTGAATGAGGGCCATGGTTTCAACATGTGTTACAGCTCTTCATACCCCTTTCACACTGCACCTTGGACCTGGGTTATTCCCGGGTCGCTGCCTTTCACACTACTCCCGTGCCAGCCCTGCAAAACAGTGTATGTCATTAGAAGTTGACTTTTTTACAGGCTAACAAAGACCCAGGCCGCACCTTTTAGACCACTGCATATCTGGGTTAGTCCTAGGAATAAACCTGGTTGTGGACAGGTTTAACCCGTATTGATCTTTTCACACAAAGCCAGGAACTGGGTTTCCCTGGCAATATCACGGGTCAGAGGCTCAGTGTGAAAGGGATATTAGTGATAATACCACTATACTCAAGAAGATGCAGTATGGCTTGGTATAGGTAATTGATCAGTTTCCAAACCTACCTATCCTCTGCTCCTATCTCTTCGCTCTAACTGTCAAACAAAGTCTAAAGCTCTCAGCAGCAATAGTATAGTCATCCAAGATTACTTCTCTGCAATTCTACCAGTCCTGGGGTAGATTAAGATTGCCTCCCTAACTGCAAGAATCTCCAGTTATAGTATATGGACTTCTATGGATCCCATATTTTGTTGAAGTTAGAATCGCTACCCATACGTATATGTCATTTTGTGTAACGATCCTTATTTGTCAATAATTTCCAAAGTGAGGTGATGCGTTTAGCTAGGTGATTCCAGGGTTTAGCTTGTCACACTCAGAATAATGCATATAACAGTGAATTGTGTGACATTTGTGCGTCTTCAATCAAGACAAAAATGTATATTTTAGGAGATAAGTGAAGATTTCTGTCTAACATGAGATGTAATCTGTGTGTAGTGTTTCCAGCCAATGGGCCTGATTTGGAGGTAGATGCAGAAGCGCCTGCAGCAGCATCTATCGGTGGCTGCGACTTTATGCAAATGCTGCTACCAACTCCTTCCCTTGTGTACATCTGTGTGGCTGAATGGACTGAGACGCCCACTTTGAGCATCTGTACACGCTGTAACACCAATTGGTGCGTCCTCTGATGCCACCATCGGTCGCACCATCGAAACTTGCACCAAGCCCTATGGCAGGTGCAGTTTCTCCGGCTGACTATGGCCTCCTATGTCTGCGGCTGTACGTCTGTGTACGCAGCCTGTGCCACTCTCATAACATACCCACTGAATGGACCATTTTGCGTGCATTTCTAGTCACATCCCAAGAACGCCCATCACTTTTACACAACATTTCTCATACCGTGTGCCTCGATTGTTATAGCCCCTTTGTGCGTACACTCTGTGTACTACATGCGCCATACAAGTTTTTGGGAATTTTTGTAGCAGTTGCAAATAATCGCTTAACTACATGAACATCGGCAGCAGATGCAACTCTGAATCAGGCCCTATATGTTTTATTTGGATACATTGCCATAACTGATCTATAAAGAAATCTATAACTGTCCTGCATCTTTCAGCTGCTGGGTTAGCTACGCGTTTCATTTTGAAAAGCCTTTTGATGCAGAATAAGCTCTACGAATATATTTAAATTGTGTTAATTAATTTCCAGCGCTTATTGTCAGTTTCTTTAGTATTTCTAAAGCCTCCTTCCATTCATCATTTTTCTATTGATTTGTGATCTTAGGGAAGTTAGATTGTAGAACCTTAATAAGCAAGTTATAAGCAACTGAGAGTAATTTGATCTAGACGGTAAAAATCTTCTAATCTTACATTTCTAAATTATGTTTTTAATATACAGTATGACTGAGTTGTGTGTATTGCAGGTTTACCCTCAGGTAGTGATGCTATACCTCCCCCATTATACCTTATTTGTAATAGTGCTAATTCTGAGAGGCCGTCACTGCTCCATAAGAGTGAAAGTGGAGCAATGAAAAGGCCCAAACACTGATCCATGCACATCTCTCCAAGCCTGATATTTACTAAAGGTTCAATTGATCAATTTAAAATAGATCAAAATCGATCCAACATCGATGTTGTGTTTATGGGGCACACTCACACATTTACTAATACTTAAAAAAAAAAAATAAATTGTCTGTTAGTATATGTGTGATATAGTCCCAGAAACACAACATCGATGTTGATCGATAGATTTAAAATTGATTTTAAATCTATCAAAATTGATTAAAATAGACCTTTAGACTACATATACCCCTTACAGCTTGTTTGAAGTTGAGATAAAGGAGTAAAGTTTCATGTGTGCAAAATTGATCATTTAATGTGGGCTAATTTTTTTTTTTTTGGTACCAATTTTGGAAGAGGGAAATTAGACAAAAGTCAGCTGGGTTCAATCCAATATTAATATTAATCCGAAAAGCGCTTTTACAGATAAATTTGTGTGGTGATAATGATGTTATATTCTGGTAATAGAATAGATTTAATCCAATTTATTTTTAGACTGTACAATTACACAAATAAGTTTACTGTTTCAAACATTTTAAAGTGAAGAGTAAGGATCTGCCAGCTACATTAACATAATAGAATTAAATAAACCCACGCTCGGTTAAACCCATACTCTCCAGGGTACTAGCTTCATGACAATTTGAATTCACAGTTGTAAGTGCTAATCCTTACTATTGCAAATCTGTTCTGAGCTTAAATGTTTTGATCAAGATATGAAACACAACCTCATACTTTTAATGTTCTAAGTACTAGTACATACAGATTTGTAATAGTAGTAAATAGTTGTCAATGGAATTCCACTGGAATTGGAAACATCCAACTGCCTAGACTAATGCCTTGCTCCAATGGAAAAGTCCTTGAGACTTGGATGTAGATTTACTAAGCACCTTGTTTGCTGTCAATTGCAAAGCGATGGACATCGACGGTATTTAAGACACAATGCTAAGGTGGCGGGGCTTCCAGCACAAGGCAGTACAGCATTGTTCTTAACATGTACAGGCTGCAGAGTGCATGCAGCTCTAAAGCAGCACTACAGGCCGCAGGGCGTTCCAGGCACCCTGCAAGTCAAATGCAGGTGGCATGGGTCAGCGACGGTGCCGCCCCCATGGGCCTGTGATGTGTATAGAAACAGCATTTACTAAGCAGCATTTTGAGTGTCAATTCAGATACATCATTGATGTCCATTGGTTTTAATATTCTAAAAGTCCCATCGTTTTTCTGATAGAAGCAAATGCACCTGCAAAACTGACCATAACATTCCAGCGCACAAATATTAATAATAAATAATAAGAGGCCAACATTATTATAATGTACACTGATCAACCATAACACTAAAATCAACTGCCTAATATTGTGTAGGTCTCCTTTGTGCTGCTAAAACAGCTCTGACCTGTTGAGGAATGGACTCCACAAGACCTCTGAAGGTGTTCTGTGGTATCTGGCACCAAAACATTAGCACCAGATTCTTTAAGTCCTGTAAGTTGTGAGGTGGGGCCTCCATGGCTCAGACTGTTATTACAGCACATCCCACATAGACTCCAAGTCAACACCTTGAACTCTTTGTCATGTTCCTCAAACCATTCCTGAACAATATTTGCAGTTTGACAGGGCGCATTATCCTGCTGAAAGAGGCCACTGCCATCAGGGACCGTCACCATGAAGGGGTGTACTTGGTCTGCAATGTTTAGGTAGGTGGTATGTGTCAAAGTGACATCCACATGAATGCAGGACCCAAGTTTTCCCAACAGAACATTGCCCAGAGCATCACACTGCCTCCACCGGCTTTCCTTCTTTCCCTTGGGGCATCCTGGTGCCATCTCTTCCCCAGGTAACAATGCACATGCACCAGGCCATCCACATGATGTAACAGAAACCATGGTTCATCAGACCAGGCCACTTTCTTCCATTGCTCCATGGTCTAGTTCTGATAGGTGTCCATTGTAGGCACTTTGGATGGTGGACAGGGGTCAGCATGGGCACATTTATAGGTCTGCGGCTACACAACCCCATACACAGGAAGCTGTGCTGCACTGTGTGTACTGACACCTTTCTATCATAGCCAGCATTTACTTTTTCAGCAATATGTTCTACAGTAGCTCTTCTGTGTGATTTGATCAGATGGGCCCACCACGAGCATTAATGAACCTTGGGTGTCCATGACCCTGTCAAGCATTCACCGGTTGTACTTACATGGACCACTTTTGGTAGGTATTAGCCACTGCATACCGAGATCACCCTACAAGACCTGCCGTTTTGGAGATGCTTTGATCCAGTCGTCTAGCTATCAAATTTGCATCTTGTCAAAGTTGCTCAGTTCCTTACGCTTGTCCATTTTTCTTGCTTCCAACACACCAACATCAAGAACGGTGTTTTCCATTTCTGCCTAATATATCACACACCTTGACAGGTGCCATTGTAATGAGACAATCAATGTTATTCACTTCACCTGTCAGTGGTTTTAATGTTATGGCTGATTGGCGTATAAAGGGGGCAATATCATTATTAAATAATATTTAGGAAACAATTATTATTAAAAATTATACCAATTTATATAACAAGAGGGCACAGATATCAATTTTTAAAAAAAAAAGGAGAACAGATCTTAATTTATTTATTAAATGTGGTGCATATAACTCTATATTTTAATAAGTAGCACACAACTCTTTCTTTTACCCAAGTAACCACTGGTCAGGGGTACGTAGCAGTGGCTCGGACATCCCTAGACGATTTTTAATAAACCACTAGCAATTTGCATTTTAAGCTTCCAAACCACTGTATAATAAATCTGACAGTCTGGAGGTTAAAATTGGCAGCAATGTGCAGGGTTGAACTTGCCCCAAACCTACACTCCATTAAGTTCTGCCGATGTGTACTGTTGTTTGGCTTGTAAAACATTTGTGTTTCTTAGTAGGTGGGTGGTCAATATACATTTTGTGCTTTAAATCAACACCCTTTTGTAGATAATTTTCTTCTGAATCAGTCTTGCATCATACTTATATTTTGCGATCATATTCTCAGGTGTATTAGCCTTAGAGATTTCCCAGACTATCACAGAATCAGTCAAGCCTGTATTAAGCTAAAAGTAATTTAGTGTGCCTTCAGCAAGATTTTCTTTAATATGAGGAATTTTAAGCCATTTTAGGATAAATCTTGATTTTATCATTATTAATTTAATTTTACAGGATTTTAAGGATTAAGGGTAAATGGTCTGAGATACCAGCTGGCAAATATTTCACAGAACACAACTCGATTAACATTTTAGAAACTCATGCTGTATGTAGCCTTGAAAGAGAGCTATGAGGCTGAATGGCAGGAAAAATCTTTCAGCATATAAAGTAGAAATCTCCAGGCCCCCTCTATATCTATAATCCTCACCGAGGAATGTATTAAAGAACTCTGTCTTGATTTTGAATATATGTCTGTATGCTCATTAAGAACATATTATAATCACCAAGACTCTTCAAAGACTTCGACTGACCTCAGTCTATGAAAATCAATGATTAAACGTAAGCTAATTTGAGTTAAACTAATGCACATTACAAATTATCAACATACCTGTTGTCATGGACTGTATAGGATTTGGATTCTAGTTCTATCCGCTAAGATTTGCACTAACAGGAGCAGGGGCAGGGAGCCTAATGCATCAATGGTTTTCACCAGGCACCCCAGCAAGGAGGTTTGATGTTCACCGCCCTTGGTATGCAGGTCATGGTCCCCTGCTCTGGTTCCTAGTGTGATAGATTGGTGGTGGTATACAAGAATAGTAGTTAATAAGCCGAGGGCTGGTACATGGACGATTAACTGGCCACACGGGTTATACAAACAATAGTTACAAAATGAGCCATGGTCTGATACAGAAAGAAGTCTCACACAAGAGAGGTCAGAAGTCAAGCTAGGTTGTAAGTCTGATACTCTGGCAGCTTGCAACAGTCAGAGTGAGGTTTAAATAGGAGAGAGAGATTAATTTACTTTACTGCCTCTGCAAGACTACAAGTGTAAATCTGAGAGAGTGTTAAACATGTCCTCCATATCTTGGGAAAATTTGCCCTAACCACCTTTGTTGGTTTATAGGATAAGTTTGACCTTGTGCAATCAACCTTTTCCAAGATTTACAAATTAGAAACGTCATTCAAATGCAAAAAAATTATCTCCACCATCTACAATCCAATACTTTACCTTGAGCTTCAAGGAGTTAGCTGGGAGAGAAACCTAAACAACACATTAGAAGAGATTGGAGCACAGCCAACATAGTTACCAAATGTTCAATCAATGTGTCTCTAAAGCTGGCGATCCACTATACAATTTTCTGTCAGATATCGGTCCAATCTGGCTGGTTGGAATGAAAACCTGGTAATGTATTGGAGCACATGACAGTTGATCATATAGTTTTAAACACTGAAAAAAGGACAAAAAACAATTGTTCAAATTGGTTACATTTGTGTGTTTTAACCAATTTGTCTAAACAACCATTTTTGTCTATTTTCCAGTGTTTGTGAGCAAATGGACTATTGTCATTTGCTCACATACATTACCAGGTTTTCATTCCAGACCAGCCAGATTGGACAAATATCTGACAGAAAATTGTATAGTGGATGGCCAGCTTAAAGGAAAATGCTTATAAAATATATTCTAGATGGCATCTTATGCCATCTAAGCTGCACAAGATGTTTTCCAAATCCTCTGACCTTTGCAGGAGAAATTGATCTAAAAGTGGGTTAGTTTACCACAGTGGTGTCAGAAGGGGGGTGCGGGCCGCACCCAGGTGTCACCCGCCGAGGGGTGACACCAAGGTGCAGGCTCCCCCTCGGTGACAGGAGGCGGGTGCTGCACTGTAACATCATGTGCAGCACTCGGCTCCTGTCACAGAGAAGGAGCCTGCACTGCCCGCACCTTCGGCACCCCCCATTGATAACTAACTACCGGCGGTCTCGGGACGCGAAGCCACGCCCCGTTCCCAAGGCCACGCCTCCTCCATCGAGGCCACGCCCCTTTTCGACGAAGTGCGCGGCTCCGCCGCGCTCAAGGCATCCCTCCCCGCACCGGGTGTCACCGCGGGGAGGGATGCCACTGGTTTACCATTCACAAATGCAGGCGAATTAGCAGTCTGGCATACCACCATATACCAGCCCACTTCAACCATGTGCTGGTCACCTAGTATGTAAAAGGGTGAAATTCTACTCTAAAGCATAAGTTGAAATATGTCACAAGTCATATATTGGGGAACAATTGACCAAGATGATTAAGACATGTGGAATAGACAATAGTTTGGAGTCCTTTAGGCTGGAGAGGTGAAGCCATGTAGAAAAACCAGAGGAGCTGGAGATTGTACACTGATTGCAAAGAGCTACACAAGCTGTATACTGATTATTGGTTACAAAGAATCACAGGAAGTGAGGATTGTACACTGGTTGCAATGTTGGATGCAAGAGTCACAGCAGCTGGGGACTGTACACTGGTGGCAAAGTGTCTCAAGAGCTAAATATTGCACACTGGTTGCAAAAAGTCACAGGAGCTGAATATTGCACACTGGTTGCAAACTCATATAAGTTTAGGATTGCACATTGATTGCAAAGATTCACAGGAGAGTACATTCTGAAGATTGGTCACATTAGCCGTATATTCTGGAAATGTTTGTAAATAAACTCAACTGTGTAGCTCTGTAGGTAACAAGGCAGAAAGAGCTAAATATTACAGCAAGAATTGTAAACAGGTTGTTCAGGGATGTATTGTATTTTCTGACAATGGTTGTAAACAAACGGTGCAAGTAATAAACTATGCAGATAACAAGGTTTTCAAGAATCATATGGGAGTCAACAGGTATCAAGGTTAGGAGTACCTGAACTCAGGAATTGCAGCTGTTGACCATAGTGGCTTACCAATGATCATGCAGTGATCTCTGGGAGAGCCAGAGGTTTATTAGTCAGTCACAGGAGCAGCTCAACTGCTGGGCAATGAAGCAGGGTAAATTACCTGCCGTATAGCTGGAATAGCAGGAATCCCAGATATAGCAGCACCTTTGGTTGGACTATGGTATTGGAATTTAGGGCCTGATTCAGAGATGGACGCTAATGCAATCACAGCTGTGATTTCGCATATGGAACGCAGCTGAGAAAATATGCTAATTACTATGTACACAAAACTGATTGGACACCCCTGTGCAAACGAAATGCATACCATTGCACACGAGTTCCAAATGGCCACTAATGTGGCGGGTTTTGACAAGAACAATTTGTAGGGAGGCCCATGCACCTGTAGTTCTATGGAAACAACAAATGTTTGTATCAGGACAACAATGCCTCCTGTCATGTTTCCAGAGTCCAGATCTTAACCCTATTGAGAACCTCTGGGACGAATTGGAGCAACGGGTGCAGTCTAGGCCGACTCTACCTTCTTCAGTGTCACAGTTGGTCACTGTACTTAAGGCTGAATGGCAAAACATACCGCCTTCTGTTGTCCAGGAACTTGTCGACAGTTTTGCAAGAAGGATGTCTGCAGTAATCACTGCACGTGGTGGCCCTACAAAGTACTGACGTCAATAAAATCTTGTTAATCTATTTGCTGTTAGTGCCCAATCACTTTTGTCTACATAGTGTAGTTCCAAAGCCTACCCAAGCATAAGAACGTCCACTGCTGCCTTTTCATATGCGTACAATATCCCTTACTTGTGTAAATATAAGTAACAGGTCTGACTTGCTGCAGACTTGGCAGCTCTCCTGACACAGGGAGAGCTCTCTTGCTGCATAGATCGCAAGGGCTAATTTATGCACGTCCTTGTAACGATGCTCAAATAGTCAGACACGTCTGCGTTTTTCTGCCCACCTCCCGTTATCTCCTCCAAACGCTGACTACCTGTCACTCACTTTGCGAGTGAATGCTCTGTGCGAACATTGTCACAAAGCAATCGCAGCACGTGTGCATTGCGACTTGGTAAACAATCGCTCAATCTGCATAAATATCGCCATTGCGCCCATCTCTGAATCATGCCCGTAGTTCACAGAGACTATAAAGAGAACAACTGAATAAGACCATATAAAAGTGAAAGCTTCAATTAACATTAAATCAAGTGTTACACCTGACAGAAATTAGATCTCATTACAGTCCGCTAGCTCTGCTCCAGATGCAGTCTATATCAAATCTATGCTTTTCCTTGTTTGGTAACACCATTTTGAGATGGTGTTATCCTATACCCTTTAACGAGGGCACAAGGGCACGCTGCTGTATCTCCTCACAGGTAGCATTAGGCTGCTGGTGTGGGAGACAAACCTTCCATATAGAAGGAGATTAATAAGTATGTTCCGTATCAGTGTGATATAACCCAGCAATGATAGATCTCTGTGTGAGGACTGTACTATCCGTTTATATTTATTATTTCTCACAAACTCATAGAAGGGTGTCTGTGGTCTGTTACACTTGCTGATCTGATGAATAACAGTCAGACTGCGTACATCGCATATCGCAAATTTATAGTATTAGTGTCAGCTGCACACGGATGCTAAAATTCATACAATTTATTTTGATAAAAATTCAGTGTACCACAATTAATATGATATTAATACAGTCAGTATGATCTTACGTGAATTTATCTATTCCCAGTTTACTATCGATTTATCAATATAAACCTATTTATAAAAACTGTGTATTTTTAATATAGCAGGGACATATTAAGGGGGGAAGGGGACCCGCGTGCGAACGTCTGTGGACCTCCTCACTAGGAAAAAGACCCGGCACCAGCGCATGTGTAGATTATGAAAGACTAGCTAGTGCCGTAGCTCTGAGCCTGATAAACAGTGAGAGATTGGTTTGATAGGTCTTATTTCTACATGTCTATGGACAGAGCTGTAACTAGGGGGGGGGCTAAGAGGGCACGTGCCCTGGGCGCTGGACTTGAGGGGGCGATGAGGAGAGGCTGCCAAGGTGGGGCAGCCCCAGGTAGTTGCACGTTAGGGCTTGGGGCACATGCTGGGAACTGCAGGCAGTCGCCTGCAGCTCGGCCTTGAGAGACACAGCGCGACCATCAGTCTAATGTGACGCCGGTCGCAAGCCAATCAGAGCTTATGGACCGGAAGCGAATCAGCAGTGCCTGCCGGTCCGCAAGCTCCAGTCGGTTCGTGACTGCCGCCACATTAGAATGACAGTGGCGCTGATCAATCCCCAGCATGTGGCATCTCCTTCTCGTCCCGCGCCGCCCGTGCTCACCCACCACGCAGCCCTGGCAGGTAATAGGAGGGAGCTGGCTTACTGAGAGATCCCATTTTAATGTGAAAGTCAGATTTTAATAGTGTTTCATCTGTCAGTTCTGGGGGGGCTGCTGTCACTGGGTGGCATTATCGTGGCATAATGTGTAAGGGGCCTTACTGTGACATAATGTGTAGTAAGGGGCATTACTGTGGCATATTAACGTGTTTCAAGGGGCATTACTGTGGCATAATGTGTTGTAAGGGGCTTTACTATGTCACAAAACCATAGATACTTTTTGTGCTCTATGTTTGTTTTTTTTATTGGGGGGGGTGCCAATTTACTGTCTTGCCCCAGGTGACAGAAATCCTACTTTCGGCCCTGTCATGGAGCATTTCACTTTTGATGCACTAGTTAAACCACTTCCTGGTTCACTTTTAAGGAATTAAATACATAACTCAGATATCATATTTAGGTGCACTGTATCACTGTTACACCTTCAGGATCTTCATGGCTATGTGCTGCCTACCAAACCCCTACTGTATAATGAGAACACACAGAACTCTCCCCAATTTACCCACTTCCCTTTGCTTGTTTTGTAAGTTTCCCATTTTATATTTTATTAAAAGGTACTTAGGCCCTCATTCAGAGCCACTCGCTATTTGCGGTCGTTCGTTCTAAAACAAGGGGTGGCTATTCAAATGAACCGTTCGCTGTTTGTGGTCTGTTCACGCCTCTATGTCTGAACGAGCGAACAAAACTTGCGTTCGTTTTTTGAAAAAATACGCCCCCTGGCCGCTCGCATCCTACGTCATGTCCGCTATTTATTAGATTAATCGAGTACATCGACCAGGGTATGAACTGCTCGCTATTCTTGGGGCTGGTGTTTGCTACCACAATTTTGCGAGCAGTTCTGGCTATAAAATAACCCAGTGACGTGGTCAATGACGCTGCTGTTTTAATTATGCACACCCATAAAACGCCCGTTTTGACCTTTAAGCACGCCTGCGTTCTGATTTCCACTCCCCGTTTTCAAGCACCTTCCCCTGTTACCACCCACATACGCCTCTTTCTGTCAATCCAATTAGCAGGCATTCGCTATTTTGCGAGCACATGAATTTCGGCAGCACTGACTGGTTAGCGCATGCGTATAACGATCCGTACGCATGCGCAGTTGGGCAAACATCGCTCGGAACGAACGAGCGGCTGCTTACGAGCGGCTCTGAATCAGGCCCTTAGTTTGTAACTGCATTTACTTTAATTTGTTCAAATATTCTAAAATAATGAAATCACCAGAGTATGGCAATTGGCAAACAGGTAAGGACCTTTAGATTGAGAAAATTCTTTACATTTCACATCAGAATGTTGAAACTGGTTAGAACAAACGATTGTATGGTGAAGTGTCAGTGTGCGATGGCTTTCTGTTTGCATGCATGATCGCAGTGCTATTGCAATCCTAACCTGCGCACAGTGGTGCATACGCATGCGCTGTATGCACCATCGGCCGATCTGCGTACGCTGTTGCAATTGCGATCCGTGATGAATCAGGCCCTATGTCAGGAGACATTCATTATTTCCACTCCCTGCACATCCAACTAAACCCAATCCTGCAGAAATGATGCAGTGTGGGTCTGCGCATGTATGCAGGAGGAGATAAATATGCATATTTGCCCTTTAATATTCACTGTGCATCTGTAAATTACCTTCAAGGAGCCTGACTGCAGTGTCCTTTTATAGAGGATATCTGGTATGCATAGGAGGACGCTACAATAACAGCTTCATATTAAATATATTACATTTCTAACTAGCACCTTCATATTTTACATACTGTACATATAGGGCGGAATTCAATTGTTTCTACCCCCCTTCGCGCCCGATGGAGCTATTCAATTGTTGCTCCTGTCGGGCGCAATCAGCTGCCAGCACACTATTTTAGCTTCCACCCCTTGTGGGGTGCTAGCTGATATGGATGAAAACTGACCTGTTTGGGCACCCAAATGGCACCTTTCGCGATCGCGCCCAGCCCTTTGGTCAGGGGTAGCCATTTTAAGTGTGTTCACTATGCTGTGAGCCCTAACACCTACCTTACACACAGGGTAAAGTCCCAGGTGCTAAGTGTGTGCTCTACGCTGGGAGCCCTAACACCTACTTTACACACAGAGTAAAGTCCCAGGTTCTAAGTGTGTGCACTATGATGTGAGCCCTAACGCCTACCTTACACACAGGGTAAAGTCCCAGGTGCTAAGTGTGTACACCACGCTGTGAGCCCTAACACCTACTATACACACACCCGGTAAAGTGTGTGCACCACTTCAAGACACTGAAGGTATCCCCAATATCATGTTCCGGGTGTCAGCAATGAGGATGACCAGCAATGTGACATAGGAAGATACATCAGACACACAAACCCCTTCAGGAGAATTACATAAAAACCCAAGGAAAACAAGTGAAGTCTGGCAGTTGTGGATCCAACCACCACCTATGTCTAATGACACTTGCAAAATTGACCCTGTCTGGCAGAAGTAGGGTTAAGATAGCGTACATAAAGTCCCTACCTCCTGCTGGCACTCAATCTCAGAGTAATGTCTGTGTCCCACAGGTGGCTGAAGGAGAAATAGGATATTATAATATTGCAACATTTCAGTGTCCACGAAAATGTAACATTTATTTACATACTGTATATAAATGAAAGGCACATAAATATAGGTAATAATTAATTCACTAGACATTGGATGTTTCTGAAGAATTTCCTCTGATTCTGTGTCCATTGCTTTCAGGGGATGCTGCTTTCTGGGGTCTTGTCTATAACATGTAGGGGGCGCCAGCAGTCTAGAGGATAACACATGTTGATATGTCCTCCAGGAATATGACTTGATTCTGGGGAGCTGAATCCACTGACACTTCCTTCTGAGGAACCAGAACTGGCAGCTGAAACAGAGAGTGAGGACAGGATTTGAAGGATCAGACTGATAAGACTGATAAATTACTGTGCTTCAAGCATTCACACAGTTTGATTTCACTTGATTGTGAACAAGCACTGCAAGGCAACTAGCATCATGAACATATGAACTGGTTGTCATCAGAAACAGAAGAAGACCACAGTATATGGGCTTCTTGTGACCTAGCTGTCTATCCTGATTACATTTATCATTTATCTGGACTAGGAAGAACAACTATGTTTTAGGTTTGTATTGGTATTATCTCAGTAAAGTATTCACAATACAAACATAATTAACCTCATTACAGAAACATACACATTACGGACACAATTTACTCACTTAGGAAGATGCTGGCTTCTTTTTCATGGGTAGGCTCTGCCCTACAGCATCTCCATGGGGGCTCAGATCCAGGGCATCCATGCTGGGGGCTGAGAGAACCGCGGCCAGATGAGGTGGAAGAACAGCCTCCAAGAGAAACAGCACTGCTGGCGCTGCTTCGAGACCCTACTGACATGGAGCGGAGTGGAGGTGGGGAGGTTGGGAATAGTAAAGCAGAAGATGGGGAGGAGCGAAGATTTTCATCTGCAGGGTACAAGGTGAAAGAGAAGACGTTTGTCTTCAGTAACCAAAGTTTATGCCATTCACACACTGCTCTGCAATGACCAACCTACATAGCTTCCGATATAACATCATATTCACATAATATAATTGACAAAAGCTATACAATTATATTTAATCTTACCTCCAGTGCTGGTCAGGGGGATGGCTCTACTGCTGATGGCTGCTTCACTTGGCTGGATATCAGTGAATGGTTTACACCCCAAACCAGAGAATGCTCGCTCTTGTCTGCGCATCTCTGCAGCAAAATTATTATTACAAGAAATAAGTGGCTTGAAAACATGACCGCACAATATAAATGGTTTTATGATAAACGTCTGGTGGATAAAATGATGGTCCTTAAGAACATGAAAGACCTACAACATGCTTGAGCTACCCATGCAGTTCTACATTTACAGATTCATGTTTCTACATTTTCTTTCCACCTCCTGTATTAAAATATCCAACCCTGCCTCCCTTTCCCTGATGTGCAGGGTTTCGGTGAGATAGGCAGGGAGCCCATTTTCAGATGGCCAGTCATTTGGATAAAGCATTGGAAAATCCACCAATTTTCTGTTTTCTTAATACTGGAAAGGGAAGTGAGGAGTTCAGTTGTGGCACTGCTGAATATCAGCGGATCTCTTAGAGGAGAGTATCTTCTAAAACAGGCAGCTATGCAGAATAGCGACAGTGCTCCCTGTCACAATACTAGAAGGAGTGACCTTGTGCAGCAGGGGAAGTAGTATGTTTGTTATGAAAGTGTGTTCTATAAATTCCATGCTCATTAAAACAAGGCTACTCGTATCACTGAAATACTTATATTCAATAAAAGGAGCTGTCTATTTGTAGACATCTGTTCTTTAGGCAGCCCCTATTTCTCTAAAGGGACACACACTGTTACCAGCATGTGAGTCCTGATCTGCTTGCAGAACAGAGCTGTCAGTACAGACACAGTAAATTAGTCCTAGCGATTGAACTATTTAGGATGGAGGTGCACTGTACACTGCAGCTGTCCTTACAAACCCACATACTCACAGAGCCAGGAAGTCCTGAATAGCTGACAGCTGTCAGCACAGCTGAACTGGGAGATAAATACAGGTTATGGTGTTTTTCCCAAGGGAAGGGACCTCACCAAAGTCACCATGGGGACAGGAACGTTTTTTTTTTAATAGCAGGAGTTGTCCAAAAGTTCAAACCCCTTTAATAGAATATAGTTGCTTATGGTATTACTGGTATAGCCACGTAGGCACAGTTTTATCAAGAAAGCAATAGCAACAGTGACACCTGGTCGACAATACAATTAAGAAGTGCTTACAACTAAAACAATATAATATTATAATTTGTAATGTGAAACCATAACACATTAAATGTCTATGTTTGATTTACAGATTGATTAGATCAGAAGAGAGGCAGCAAAAGATCTACCTCGGTTCTTAATAGCCTGGTCCCAGAGAATCTTCTGCAAGTCTCCAGACCAGGCCTCCTTAACATCAGCAGAGGGAGCCTGAAAAGTGTATGTGTCCTCCAATTTCCTTCTTCGAAACCAGATCTCGAAACAGAGGCCACTGCCTCCCAGTGTGTGAGTGAGGCCAATCTCAGAAGTCTGAACATATGTAGAAATCACATCAAATAAAAACAAGTTAGATATACGAACTTCGTTTACCATAAAGGTGCATATGTTATCACAATCTTTCTGCTTTATTTTACCTGGAATAGCAAATCATTACACTTAGCTGTTAGGGGACCCTGCTTCTTCCACTACATAACTCTATGTATGTGGTTTCCAGCTTGCCTCTATTCATATTCTCCCATCATAACACTGCTAATGTCACATGCAGCCCTGTCCTCACGTACATGATCCATTACCTGATCACAAGAGGTTGGCACACATCTCTTATAATAGTCTGCAATGTTGTGGGCATTCCGATAATCTGACATAATGAAGGTTGTCCTAACACGAGACTACTTAAAAACTGGTGATGCTTGGACGTGGAAGAGGTAAAGGCTGGTTACAAAAATATGCTGTGACCCTAGACAAACACACCTGATGTCTCTGTTAACCATCTTAGAAACAGGCTCTACCATACTTCCAATGTCCTCTTATGCCCAATCCCTTTGCCTGCTTCAACCCAGGGGCGTATTTATAATGGGTGCACGGTGTGCGGTGCACACGGGCCCCTGGGCACACCTTGCACCCATATTATACTTACCTCTCTGGAGTCCCACGTCGGTGCCGGTGTCAGCGCTGTAAAAATGCCTGGAAAATGGCTGCCACAGCCATTTTCCTGTCATTTTGCGCATGTGCACTACAGGAAACTTGGCCACCGTGGCCATTAACCTGTGCATGCGCTATAGACTCTGGGCATCTCTCATGAAACTCCCCTGCTTCAACTTATTGTATTTTTTGTTTCATTTGTAATTTCCCACCACATGTTACACTTATATATACAGTATTGTTCATCCTGCCCTCTGTAACCTATGCAGTATACCCTAGATGGCTGCCTCATCAGTACTTCAAATCCCGGATGAACAACATGTGAAACTATTTATGCAGTGAGTTAGTCGGTTTTCATTTTTACCCTTGTATGTCTAATTTCCATGTATTGCTTATCTCGCCCATTGTAAACCTATGTAGTGCGCCTAAGATGGTTGCCTCGCCTGGTGCTCTCTTGTGTATGATGAGCAATGAATGGTTCTGTAGATTATGCAAGTATCATTTGTCTCACCTAGTGTTTTTTTCTCCTCTTTATGTGTCATCTCTTCCAGACATTGCCTATTCTGCGAAGTGTAATCCTATGTAGTACGCCTAAAATGGCTGCCCCACCTGGATCCTTTCTGGGTAGGATGAATAATTGATGAACCAAAATGTCTTTTATGCAAATCTAAACCTCTGTATCATGTTCATGGTATCTGTATTTATGAAAATCTAAGCCTCTGTACTATGTATTCATGGTATCTGTATTTATGAAAATCTAAGCCTCTGTATTATGTATTCATGGTATCTGTAAAGCACTTTGAGTCTTATTGGAGAAAAGTTCTATATAAATAAAATTATTATTATCACTGTAAATTCACATAGTAATAGGTCCAGGTAATACTATACTTTGTCATACTGTAAAGTCCTCAAGGAGCAGTTACATTCCTATGTCCTATAATCAATCTGATCCTATATATGTTTAATTAAATATAAAGTTTAACCACTTGATTAGTGTAGTTGCATGGGATGCCATTGCAGACAGCTGGGCTTTCACTGACACAGACGCATTCCAGCCGACCGTGCGCATCCAATCCCACTGCGTACATGCCCAGCAGTGGTGTAGTGGTCTGTGCATGCCAAATGCCACGCAGTAAAGTAAAAATAAAGTGCACATAGGGGAATTGGTTTTACCCTCAGAGTACTATTCGCTGATCTCTGCATGATATCAGCTGGGGTACAGATCATCGGTCCCTTGTGACCCGTCTGCATATGGGGGAGGGGTGGATGGTGGAATCTATGGCCACTGGGTGGGTGTTAATGCTCATGGGAAATTATTTCTACTGGGGGGTAGGGGTTCTATTGCCATGGAAATGTACTGCTACTGGAGGAGTGGGGGGTGTAATGGTTCAATGGCTACATATGGGGATTGGGGGTACAACTAGGGGATCTATTACTAGTGGAGGGGGGTTAGGACGATGACACCCATATCCACTAAAATATTTACATAAGGTTTTAAAAAGATATTTTTACTTAATTAAAAAAAAAGGCAATTTCTGCGTGCTTTTTCGGAAAAATATTAGCAGGTTAAGTGGATTAACATTTCATTTTATAGGAGAAATTTTCTTTGGAATATTTTCTGTGATCGGGGTTACATACAATTTATGTAGCATCAAAAACCTGGTAGATATTGCCCACATTCCTAAATCATTCCATGCTTACGATAGAAGATTGTACAGGTGGAACAATCTCAGGATCTCTCATTAATGCACAGTAGTCAGTTTAATGCACAATAAAAGCCAGAACCAAAGAATAAGCTAACATTTCAGAAATTATGTTTTTTGGAGATTAAATTCTACTACATTAACACAAGAAACATAATTGAGTACGGACGAAAAGCTTCTAAAAATTAACTATCATAACTACATAGCATATTATAGCCAACTCTTTACTATGTTAGATATTATAAATAACCGTTCCACAGCCCATCCTTATAAAAGGTCTTTGAAACTCACCATTTACACAATAAAGTTTTAATTTTATGATAGGTGTAGTTTTCACTTTAACTTCATGTAGTGCAGTTTTAACCAGTCCTGTTTATACATTTATAGAGCGCTGTTTATCTCCTGCTATGTAGATGAGTGAAGCATACTGTGGGCCGTATTCAATTAGGTGCGAAAAGCTGCTTTCGGCGATAAAGTATCGCGAGTTACGTCATTTCGCCATGCGAAAAGTTTCCTCCGTTTTCAATTCCAGAGACTTTTCATGCGGAAACTCAATGCAATGAAACCGGCGAAAAAGTTTTGCTTATGAATAGGTGTCAAAAAAAAGTGCAGAATTGGGGTTTTGGGGTGCAAACTTCGGAAAACCCCCCTGCACCCTTGGGACAGCCCCCCAAAGGTAAACTGCGTCAAAAAAAAGTTTAAAAAATACTTAAGATCACCCAAAAAAAGTACTTTCATTTTGAGGGCGAAAAAGTCCAAAGTTGGGGGACAAATTTAAAAACTAGCAAAATAGACTCCAGGGGGGTTCCCAAGTATGCCCCAGGTACTTTTAAGTTTGCAGGTGTTTGCGGTAGGTGGATTTTTTAAGTTTTTAAAAACTTCACTTTAGCAACTTTAAAATATGCTTGCACCCATTTTCGTGTACCCCAAATTTGCTGGGACTCCTTTTTTTCTGCAAAAAAACCCTGCTAAATGCTATTCTTCACCACTTCTGCAAAGACGCTAATTAGCAGCTATTGAGAGCATTTAAGTACCCCAAATACCTTCAGCAGGGCTATTTAGGGGTATCTATAGTGATCTCCAATGTCAGTGCATCTTTTGAGGGGGGTCAGGCTGATTTTCCCAAACCTGACAGCACTTTTCGCCAGGCCTGAATTCGCCGGGTCCCGTTTTCGACGATTTGTAA
Organism: Taudactylus pleione; assembly: GCA_031769625.1. Taxonomy (NCBI): domain Eukaryota; kingdom Metazoa; phylum Chordata; class Amphibia; order Anura; family Myobatrachidae; genus Taudactylus; species Taudactylus pleione. The sequence continues at coordinate 2,562,064 of JAUIMM010000255.1, read as the reverse complement.
TTGAATACGGGGATAAGCGGGGGCGAGTGCGATACTTTTTCGCATGGAAAACCAGCGATGTTGGCGAAAAGTCCGGCATGCGAAAAGTACGGGACTTTTCGCATTTAATTGAATATGCCCCTGTATGTGCTATCATTGAATGAGGATAAATGATTATTACCTTAAAGGACTGTTTGTACATATAGATCTCTTTTCCTGAAGCAGCCCTTTTGCTTTTGCTGAAAAGAATCAGGTCCTCAAACAGAAAGACCCTCCTCAGGCACTTTCTCTTCCTGTAGGAGATCATGAACTCCCCTTGGCGCAGTAGTCGGCCTTGTTCCTTCAGGTTAACCTGGAATAGATTTAGGGAAACTGAACATCAGAGAAAAGACTGAAAGGAATGAACATAACCACCATTTATTCTACTGCTTTGGCTTTATGGTATATATTATATAGAATAGAGAAAGGTATTCAGGTCTGGTAACATCATCTGCAAGGTGCAGGGTAACCTCCTTAGCTCCATTAGAGTGGAGACACATACATACTCATCACCAAGTCAGTGTTCCAGTTTCTAATGAAGGAAGGCATGCTCAATTATAGTGAAGCAGAAAACGCTAATTATAGGTAGAAAATAGAGCTCGTACAAATGTCAGGCTAATTAGGATTTATATGCGTCTTAATACTACAGGAGAGGAAATAAAAATACATTGACCATTTCTGGTGACTACTCATTTGTCATCTATGGTATTTATATTAATTGCCACATAGTATAAGTGCTTCTCAAAATAGTTGATGTATTTTTTATGGCTTCACTATGGATAAAGAAAAGTGACTAGTCTGTGGTCTGTACATACTCGTAATGGCCTGGAATACAGCTGAACACAAGCCCTATGATGTTACAGTGATACCAGAGGGCTTCCCCAAAACTACCTCATACCACTGTATTGCTGATATTGGTAGGATGAATACCACACCAGTGTGTGAGTCAGTGGCAGGATGGGCAAAGTACTGCTCTCTTATGATACATTATCTTGCAATTCATTATATAGGGAGATAGATAAGGTTTAGATTCCAGCAACGAGATCAGTAAGTTGTGTTGTCATTTGTCACAGAGAAAAGCAGGAATAATAATTTCACATTGCTGTCATGCTTGAAATGCAGAAAATACAAACCTTTTGCTCCATGTCATTTCCTGCCTCATTATAGCTCTCCTGCAATGAACAGACTCCTGTAGTCTGAGTTGAGCATATCAGAAATTTTTATAACACTAAAATATTAAATATAGATAACAATACGTATAAAATCTGCATTCTGATACACTGTACAAATGCACAGAGCAGATTGCATAGTGTATTATGGTAATAAAGGCCAAGATTGCATAGTGCATTATGGTAATAAAGGCTAGGAACTGTGAGAGTATTTTTTTCATGTTCAATTCATTTTACAGCAGAAGATGCTGATGTCAAGATTTGGTGACAGGTGACATGAAGTCAGTGGCGGAAAACAGATCAGTTACAGGTGTACTATGTTTCTGGCGTGTGGCTCATACTGTTGAGAGACAGCATAATCTCACAGCTGTTTGTACTAACATCACCAGCGTGATTACCCCCAGTTGACCTTAGTTCCTCTATCCAAGCCTGGGATTTCTCCCTATTGTAAATGATGCTCTCCTGAAGCAGCTTCTAACTAATCCTGCACTCTGTCTCTGTCCCTGTGTGATTTCTCTGCTGTGCCCCAGTCCATTCCTGCGTGTATGTGATTAATCTCACTCCACCTCCTGTCTCCCTTCACAGTGTTCCAAGCAGTTAGTCTTGCTGCTCGATATGTCTCGCTCTCCCTAATGTCCCCTCTTCTGCACTGGTAATCCTCTTTAACTCTAATAGCCATAAATGCTTTGACACTCCTGATATTACATCGTCCTCGCTACATTTCACTGAAAATTTAAAACCTATCTGTCACCTATCTCCTTCCATCTTTTAATGGGAAATAGGGAACAAATCTCATGTAACCCTTTCACTCAAATACAAAAGTAACCAGAGAGAAGAAATACATAACAAACTATATGAAAATACTGTAAGTATCATCTTGTAAAAGTGTAGAAAATGCTTAAGGTTGCTATAATATCCTTTAAATCATTGACACATGAAGTACACAGGTTCTGCGGCTGATTAAACCCAGGTGAAATGCAGGCTTGAAGTCAGCCAGCCACAGAACCTGTGTAATTCATGTGTTCCTGATAAAAGGGATATTATAGCAGCCATAAGCATGCTGCATACAATCAACGTTTCAGAGAAGGAAATCCATTTTAACAAAGGCAGGTGTGAGTGGAGTCAGTGTGTTTCTCACAATTGTGGTAAGCCTGAAATCCAGAATGTATTCCAAAATGAATACCCAGAATTTCTTGTGCTTCATCTATGGCATTGTGAGCATTCTAATTGTCATCCTCTTACATAGTAGAAGAGCATCTGTCATTCACACTAATACAGTGGTTCTCAAACTCAGGACCCCACACCAGTGGTGGGCCTAGGTGCAAGAATATGATTTGGGCCCCCCTATGCAGTACTGCCAGTAGTGGTCCCCCTATGCAGTGCCCCCAGTAGTGCCCCATATACAGTGTCCCCAGTAGTGGACCCCCTATGCAGTGCCTCCAGAAGTGGTCCCCCCTACACAGTGCCCCCAGTAGTAGTCCCCCTATGCATTGCCCCCAGTAGTAATCCCCACTATGCAGTGCCCACAGTAGTAGTCCCACCTATGCACTGCCCCCAGTAGTAGTCTCCCCTATACAGTGCCCCAGTAGTGGCCACCCCCTCTATACAGTGCCCCCCAGTAGCGGCCTCCCCCATACAGTGCCCCTAGTAGCGCCCCCCTATGCAGTGCCAGTGCCCCTTACACACACACACAGAAAAACAACACACAACTTACCTGAATTCCCGCGCTTGCCGTGACCGCCGCTGTCTGCTCCTCCCGGCCCGCTCTGCACTATGGGAGACGCCTCTCCCATCACCCACTGCGGGGAGAGCCGTAAGGCGGAGCTCATGAGTGAGCTCCAGCTGGCTCCCTCCGTGGACTCAGCAGCCAATGAGAGTCTGTCTGACTCTCATTGGCTGCTATAACAAACACAATATGTTTGTTACTGTGTAATGCGGACTGCTCTCACTGCGGTCTGCACTACACTTAATACTGTGGGGCCCAGGGGACACTGGCGGCGGGTGCAGCGGCTATGGGCCCCTGCACCACAGCGGGCCCCGATGCAAGCCACCGGCTGCACCGCCACTGCCCCACACAGCTCACATTTTCCAGGTCACCCAACAGGTGCACAGGTGTATTCATTACTCACTGACACATTTAAAAGATCCACAACAGAAGCAAATTATTTAACTTGTGATTCTGTGAGGAGACTTGAAAAACATGCACTGTTCCCTGAGGATCAAGTTTGAGAACCTGTGTACTAATAAATGAACACTCAGCCATTTAATTAATAAATGCTAAAAAAAACAATATATAAAAATCTTGCATGTGATTTACAGTCTGCCATATCCATGTGTTCACAATATGTCAGGTAGACTTTCCGGAAATGAAAAATTTAATGTAAGAATATGTAAATAACATACGAGAGCAATATCAAACATTTGTCTTGTTTTAATTTACTCCATAATAGCAACCTGGCACAGCTAGGATATATTGAACTGATTTCTCACAATATATGTACAGGGAGCCTATTTTGGCACAGTAATTATTTATGTAGCACCCACACACATTATAACTAATTTCTTCCAGAAAATAGCATTAGCTTGCTTATGTCTCCTCACACGGCAAAGACAATCTGCCCAAAATGGCCCCCCAATTTTTTTTTCTATTATTTAAATTGCAAGAAGGTGAACGAAAAGGAATGTGTGTAATTTTGTTTTCCTTGGTGGTCCTTGCTTCTGCATTAATCTACCTTTCCAAAACATCAAAAAGCTGGATTATACACATAGGTTTTCATTATAAAATCTGCACTTAAATATAATATTGCATTTTTTATGTATTTTTCATGTGTTTGAATGAAAAGCATAAAATGTATAGCAGTAATATCAAATAATGTGACCCCTGTGGTTGTTAACACCAGGCTGTGGGAGATCTAACTTCTTAATGCTGAACTACTAAGGAGGTACAATGTTTGAAAGAGTAGAGTTAATCAAGTGTACCTCGTAGATTTGATGTGTGGGGGAAATAGTACATTTTTAATGCTTTTCCCCCTATTTTCTAGCTTTTAAAGATGGTTGTAATTTTTATCCTGGAATTGGAGGGACCTATTGCGGTTATCATGGCCCCAATGTGATGATGTTGTTAGTGATAACAACTATAAGGGGGGAATTTTAGGTAAATTTCTCCCACCATTTGGTCCCCTGCAGTCCTTAGGATGACAGGTATTTTGGATAAATATCCTAGGTAATATGTATCCATAGGGATTTGGTGATGCATTTAGGGGCTGATTCAGAGATGAACCAGGCACAGGCTGTGGAGGTGTCTTTTGGCAGATGCCCTTCTGTGACTTTATGCAAATGCAGCTACAAAGTCCTACCCTAGTGTACATCCGTGCATACGAATGTGCAAGGACGCCCACTGTCAGCTTCCATACATGCTATACCACCGCCTGGTGCATCTTTAGACACCACCATCAGCTGCACCATCGTAACTGACGCCACACCTATGGCAATTGCAATTTATCATCCAAGTATGGCCTACAAAAAAAATGGACAAGCTCCACCTGTCAGAATCATGGCGCCGGCATCCTGACGGTAAGTACTAGGGATAGGGGTTTGGGTTAGGTCAACGGTGCGGGGGTGGGGAGGTTAGGTTTAGGCACTGGGGGAGGAGGTTAGGTTTAGGCAACAGGGAGGGAGGGTTAGAGCTAGGGAGAGGTGGCGAGTTAGGAAAATGATGAGAGGTGTCGGTATCCTAACCCTGTCGCAATGCTGGCGTCGAAATTCTGACCACCTGCGTTGTAGGAGTTTTAAGGGTTTTTTTGTGCACGGCCAGTAGCAAAAAACAACGCTCAACTCCGTCAACATCAGCATTACGTGCATCTCTGAATCAGGCCCTTAGGGGGGAGATGTATCAAAGCTTGGAGAGAGATAAAGAGGAGAGAAAAAGTACCAACCAATCAGCTTCTGTCATTTTACAGACTATGCTTGAAAAATGACAGTTAGGAGCTGATTGGATGTTTATATCGCTCCACTACATCTCTCTCCAAGGCTTGATACATCTGCCCCTCTATCTTATGCGTATACAAAAATGAGACTAACAAAGAATATTGTTGAGTTGTGTTCTTATTAAAATATGAATGCACTCGTTAAATTTTAATAAACATAATAACCTTTTTTCATTTATTTTTAGATATTCGCTACTTTTGACAGGGCAGTTGAGATGGGGCCTAATTGCTACAAGGAAAATAATGGATAGTGAAACAGCCAGACTGCACACGCCAGCTACAGTATTAATACTTTGCGGTTGTGAGGTTGTTACATCAATTTATATTTTTAAATGTTTATTGTAACAATATTGTGTTACGGTAAGTTAAATAGATTGGGTCTCTGTTCCATTTTATTAAACCTGGTTTCATGCTTTAAACTTGTAATGAAAGATGAATGCATTAAGTTACGTGATCATCCACTGACTAGTAAGGCTACTAGAGAAAACTACAGTGGGGACGTACATAAGGTCTATATATGCTTTGATATAATTTACTGTCCAAATCCCTTACTCTTTAAACTACTGCTTTTAAACACAGTCATAAAAATTTTTTCCATGTTGAGATTGAGGACCTCATTCAGACCCGCTCGCTAAGATGCATACTCTCGCTGGTAACAGGGGCTGGCCATTAAAAACGGGGGAGTGGAGGTGCAAATGCAGGCGTGGCTGAGCATCTCAACAGCGTTTAAGAGGTGTGCATAATTAAAAGACAGCATCATAGTACACGTCACCTGGCTTGTTTTTACACTGAAGTGCCCGCAGTGCTTGCGGAAGGGTATGGTCAACCTCAAGCGCTGCGATAGCATCCGATGTACCGATGGTGGCATACACTTCCTGGACATGACATGCACAAGTGGGAGTCTTAAAACAGGCTGGTGGCTGTCTGCATACACTATGTGATCGCTCTCTAAGAAATACTGGGCGTGCTAATGCATTGCTGTGCGGGAGCACTGCCTATGCAATTTGCATACACATTCTGCGAGCGAATCTAGCGAGCGGCTCTGAATCAGGCCCTGAGTCTTCTGAAATTTTAGAAAACTAGAAAGTGAAGCTGACATATTAATGGTCTGCAGTGAATTATTTGATATAGCTTGTTAACTGCCATGTGTACTATAAACAAGAACACAGATAGTGTAATTAGCGCTGCTATTAGTTTAATGTTCTTATTGCCGCAGGTTCAATGAAATGAAATAGAATATAGCAATGCTCCTTTATACTGATTTCCTTACATCGCAGTCCTGGATGTCATCCATGGCAAGGAGATCATTTCCATGACGGAGCTGGAATCGCACAACCTCACGTGCTGCTTTCAGCTCGCCCTCCCGCATGCTCTGTCCCTTACACTCCCATTCCATTTCCTGCAGGAGCAGACTGTACTTGCTGATGCGCTGGATAGGTTTTAAAAGATAGGAGGAGAGATCCATCTTGTCACCCAGCTCCTGCTGCTTCCTCTGGGGAGAGACACAATTTACCATAAATGCTTTACATTGTTTACACAAAGTACAAATGCAGTACAGCAATATCTGTGTAAAATGAATGAACTGTAGCTCTGAATGTTAGCAATGAGATACATTTCACAAAGCCATTGAGTTCTCTCTCTCTCTCTCTCTCTCTCTCTCCATACCTTGAAGAAAGTTGCTCCGTGTTCCTGCAACAACCTGTCAGACTGGGGCTTGTTCTTGCTGTAAAAAGCATACAGTCCAAACTGTTCCTTCTGTAACATAAAGCACATAATTTTTAGAATGCACAGGAAAGGAGACAACTTAAGTCTGAAAGCGTAAAAATTCAGAGTGTAAAAAAAAAAGAAAATATAAAAAGATTAGGAATGTTGACACCATCCACAATGATGTAGACATTTTCAAAATGTTGACATTCACAATATTCACACTAACCCTAATTACACTCTAACCCTAATTGTAGCCTAACCCTAATTACATATGTTGACATTCTGACTGATGACATTTAAAATATCGACATTTTAAAAATGTCGACATTATGCCAGTGTGCCTGTCCACATGTCACCAGTCGACATTCTGAACATGTCAACATTAAGAATGTCGTCATTATGATTGTCGACATTCTGAATGTTGACTTCCTGACCTGAACCCATACATACATGAGAACACACATGAACAGACATGTGAGCACCATATAGACATTAGAAAATACAATAGCTATACATAGATGAGAGCACATGTATGACATGAGAACACACATGCACAGACATGAGAGTACACAAATACCTTTTGTTTCAATGAGAAAACAAATATGGTTCCAACTAAACGTATAAATATGGGATCATTGCTGTGCAACATTTTGTGCTGTGGACTGCAGACCTTCTTGCAAGTGACTTTTTTTAATATAAACACACAAAATTTATTATCATGTTAAAAGTGATCTACAACACTATTCTCTAAATATGAATCTGTGCGCAAATATTTATAAACAATTGGCACTTCAAACGTATAAAGGATGGTAATAATCCATGTGACACTATAGATAGAATTCTCAAATTCACTTACGTGCTTCAGAAAGCAGCAGCCCACATGACTGGGGTCCCTTCTGCAGCCTGTAAGCTCCTGGACAAAAACATGGCTGTGAAACTCATAGAGCTTTTCCAGGTTCCCAAATATGGCAGCATGCTGCCCGCGCAATGCAGGCGGGAGGTCCGGCTGATCCATCTCACAGAGGTAGTGGGAAAGCACATAACCCAGGGAACAAACATAGTCTCTCTCTGTAGCCAACAGCTCCTCCATTATCCTGTGGAGTTTGCTGAGTAGGTATTAAAACAAAGGAAAGATACAGAGCTTACTAGCATGAAAGACCAGAGCATTCTAATGAGATTCTGATAGACAGAGAAAAGAAAGAAAATCTAAGAACCTGAGACAGCAATGGTGAAAAAGCAAGGCTGAACAAGTAACAAAGGATGTGCAAACGAGTGAGAGGTTTGAAGAGAACAAGGAAAGGTTCCCGTTATACATATTGTGGACATCCGCTCACCTTTACATCTAGGACTTTAGTTTACATTAAGGCAATGACTAACGTTAGGATCTGGATGAGACAAGCACCAAAGAAAGACACCTTCAATCAGGTGTATTTACTAAATAAAACTAAGTGCAAACATGTTACCGTAACTTAGCATTATGCACCATGCGCCTTTTGATTGATTTAAAGGATAACCCTAATTGTCTTGTGTGAAGATCTCATCTGCTTTTCATGATCACTACACCATGAGATCACATCTGTACATCACAAGATGATACTGCAACTGTACAGCTTTGCCAAATGATTAATATGTCTACGTTAATATAAGCTGCTTAGGTTTGCCTAATATTTTATGCGTACGTAGAACTAGACATCTGATTTACAAATGTAAAATGTATATGTGTTCATGTGCAGTGTGTAAAGTCCACTGTGTTAGGTGCAGGTCCTGTTTGAAACACCAAATGATAATTTAACACTTAGGGGTATATTTACTAAAGTGCGAGTTGTTGCCTATAACAACCAATCAGATTCTACTTATCATTTAACTAGCACCTTATAGAAGATAATAGTTAAAATCTGTTTGGTTACTATGGGCAACATCCCCACTTCTAAAAACCTGCACTTTAGTAAATATTCCCCTTAGTGGGTGTAACACTCTGCTTTAATTCATAAATTAAACTTACGCAAAATTGAACTTTGCTGCCCAGTCACTATCCCGAGGTGACTCAGTCATAGCTCTCCTCATCCAGGGAAGGCGTGGGATAAGTGGTTCCATTGCTAACAAAGGAGACATGGCTGAAGAACATTTTGAGGAGTACTGGGAGCCTGAATCCCCTGTGGAGAAGCTGGCATGCCTAGAAAGAACACATCGTCTCCCTGACTGCTTCTTAATTTTATTATTGTCACCCTGCGAAAGACTGTTTGAGTCATCACTATTGGCCCTGCCATAAGCTACCCAAGGGAAGTGCTCTGTGTTGGTTGTCGAAGGTGGCTGGACTGGGGAAGACCTTGAAAACTTTGGACTAGGAGTATGTAGAATCTCCAGAGCTTCATTGTTGGAGTTTTGTGCCATTAGCTCTGTGTTCTCATGGTCTGACCCATTGTTGTTCTTGGACTCTTCAATGGTTGAACATCCCTGGGAGATTGCAGTCTCTCTTGTTGCTCGACTATTTCGGTGGCTCCTGGATGCCTTGAGAAAAAGACCCATGGAGCCTGCATGGAGACCAAAACTACAGCAGTTTATAATTGTTGATTCTGCAGACCTCATGCTGCCTCGAGGCCTGAATTCTGCTTCTTCCTTTCGGTTTCCATGTGAAACGTCACTTGACAAATTCACTACAGTGTCATCTCCTTGGTTACTGACACTAGAGGACAATGTGGCATCCTTGTGCCAAGCTAATGCTGCTGCATTTTGCTCATCCCTACATTTATCTAGAGTCTCTTCAACTAGCTGCTTGGCTTCCTGACACTTGAGCCAAGTCTCGTTCCACACAGCCAGTCCACGGCAGCTGCTCAGATTGTAGGACTCCTCTTTCATCACCTGGAATTTGTCATCTAACAACTCCTCTGTTAACCGTTGAAGATATGTCTCTAGGCACTGTTGGGTCTCTGGTTGGCACAGTCTTTGTTCCGTTACCTTCAATTGCCCCAGGTAACGGTTGCAGCTCACAGTGAGCTGTGTGATCTAGTGGAAAATATTACCAATCACAAATAGAACTGAAACATTAATAGAAACTTAACATTCAGTTTTAGGTTAGTAATTTCAGGAAGCGAATATCTCACTTATGATTATTTCTATGTAAAATTCATAATTCTGCATAAATAAATGCTCATAATCAATGCAAGAACATTCCCCACGTTCACATTATATTTATGATGTCATGATGTACCTTATCACAAAACCTGTATAGATTCAGTAGTTTCTCCAGCTCCTCCTTTTGCCTCTCCACACTCATGTAGAAGCTACTCAGTTTGGTCTGAAAGCCACCTCTTGTGACCTTGAATGAATCCATTTCTGAAAACAATGATCCACTGAATTTATTTGCATCATCTAGAAGGACCAGCCCGTGGTTATAATGTACCTGAAGTAAGAAGGTTTGGTGAGAACAGTTGAAAAGTGGCCTATACAGCAGCACTGGTGAGATTGGTGGTAGAGTCCAAAAGGGACAACCCATGCAGAATGAGATGAATTATCAGGAAGCAAAACAATAAAGTCAAGTCTTTGAATTGCAAGCAGCAGTAATGTAAAAGCCAAAAGGATGGGCCAATGCAATGCTAATAGTTATTTTTTTGAAAGTAGATATTTGCTACTCACTGTTGCTTGGAGAAAGAAATCCTTAAACCTTTTGTGATATTTTTCAAGACTTTCCAGAGACCATTCCATAGTGTCCATCTCACGCAGCTGATATTCTCCATCTGCATCCATCCAAGAGCTGAGCTGTATGTACAAACAGGGAGTCAAGGGTGCAGATGGGCAAATTTACTAAAGTGAGAGTTTTTAGAAGTGGAGATGTCGCCCATAGCAACTAATCAGAATCTAGCTATTATCTTATAGAATGTACTAGTTAAATGTTAAGTAAAATCTGATTGGTTGCTATGGGCAACATCTCCACTTCTAAAAACTCTCACTTTAGTAAATTTACCCCTAGAGTCAGTATGCCATGCAGTGCAAAACACCTGGCAAGAGGGAGCCCCAAGGGCCTGTGTGACTCTGCTAATTCCAAGAATCTTTTCTGCCTGAACATGCATCTTAGTCGCAATGTGAAGCGACAAAGACACACCACGAGACTGCGCTGATTAATCTGATGTGTGACACTTGTATATTTGTGTGCAAGCGAATCTGTATACAAAGTAGAATGGAACTTGGTGTGGAAAAAAGCCACGGCCACTGCATTGTAGCACTTTGCATATAGATTCAGACACAGTCACACACAGTTACTGTATACGAGTGTCACATATATCAAATTAATCAGTGCAATTAATCCTTGTGGTTCTTTGTCACATTGCATTGCAACTAAGACGTATTTGCAGGCGAAAAAGACACGAAAATGACACTTATGCCTAGCAGAGCCGCACGGGCTGTTTGGCGTGACTGCAGCAATAGTGTATAAGTACACATCTGTACACTGCTTTTGTCTTTTGCTTCTTTGCTTTCAATTACCGCAGCATCAATGATTTCCATGCATTTATGTCTACAAGTTCAGAATGTGATAGTTACTCTCCTTTCTAATTAACATTTCACTATTCATCCTAACTCTGATTCCGTCCATAGTTCCTGCTTCTCTGTGTATCCATATTTATGATATGCAGTGCTATTTGCTCCTATATTATTTGACTCCACTGCGTTTACCTTGCTGAACTGTGACTCCAGCTCCTGTATCTTCAGCAATGACTCCAAAAGCTCCAGTCTACGGTTTGACTTAGTCACTAGAGCATGGACCCGTTCCTCCAGGTGATTATACATTTGCACAGCAGACTCTACAGCACATCTGTGGGATTCAGATTGATCAAAAACATTCAAGTTATTAAACAAGTGAGGGTTGTTCATGACAGTTAATAAAATGCAAAAATATTCCCGTGCAAACAAATAATAAGGATTTGCCCAATATGTGTTGAATATCCAAGGTTGCCAAACCAAAATTAGCACTTGGCCCAACCATTATGTCTCTCATACATGTGTGTGGCCAAATCTGAAAGAAAACCAATGCATACACAGACATATCCGATCATATTTCAACCAGATTTAACATCCATTCTGATCAATATCTAATAACTTCCAAACAGGTGTTGATTTAGCGCAGTGGTCTTTCAGGGCCCATAGAGACCGATTTGCAGTCAATTAGGCCAAAGACGGGAAACTTTATTCGAGTTGACATTATCATAAAAGTTTAGTAATATTGACCAATTGTTTACAGACACATATCACTGATACAATATGAACAAAAATTAAGAAATAGAACTTTGGGTACTTGTCTGTATGATATGGATTATAAGTGACTGTGGAAATTTACCGATGAGCCCATTTGAGAGGAGACGGTATGTCTATTTGTGATTCCACAACGCAACAATGCTAAAAGTACTTTTTTGTACATGCCGATCCCCCAGTGGATAATCAGATGATTTACAAATCAGTATTTCCCAATATAACATTGTATATGTGAGTTTTTAATGAAAAGATAATATTGCTGCCAGACCACCTGTGGAGAAATTGGATTTATTGTAGTAGACAAATACTATCCAGTTTACATGCTGTCCAGGTCATTCAACTCCCACAGTACAATAAACAGCTCCATCCCATTAGCACCCAGGCAGCACTATACATTGCAAAGAAACGTTTTCTTGTATTTGGGAATATGTATGTTTTTGCCTAATACATGTAATATAAATAGCTGTTCTACTTGTCTCCAGAATTCAACAAACTGCTTTCAAATCCTTAACTTTTATTACTTTAAAACTACAAAATAACTATGCAGACAGCCAGCAATCTATGGGGTTCAAGGAAAAAGATACATCGCCATAGAACACCATCATGACAGAGGCACATCATGGAGAATTGAAGAATCAATTCTCAATGATGTTCTAATTTGAAAAATCACTGTTGCTACTTTTTGGAAAACAGACTTAGCTCTGGTGCTACACAAAGACGTTAAGGGAGAGAAAAGTCTTCGTTGTTTAAATTAATGTTCTCCAATTCAACGGATTACAGATTTGATATTTTATCTATTCCTTTACCTGTACATTAAGATTGATAATCACCTGATAAATGCATAGACAGAACCATGTGCTTTGTCCCAGCTTTAAACAGTGTATATAATTATGTTCATCAAGCCTCCTGCAGCACAGAACTCCATTAGCCTGGTAAGCTGAGGCGTTAGGCAAACAAGACGTGGTGGTAATCATCTCTTGCACTTGCTGTGCAGAGGGATAAGCGGGAGGGGGGGGGTTCAATGGGGGGTCATTGATGATCCAATCACTTATGAGTATGTGGTCATTGGACTAAATCGGTTACATCCACCTACATAATTACGCTCTTTTACTAGCATCAAGAAAATGGCAGCGACTACATCAGTTTTGAGTAAAGGGCCTTATGTCCTGAATGCTGCAGGCAACATATATGAAGAACAGAGTATGTGTACAGGACCATTCACTTACAATATTTTTTAGACTATCAGCATTAAAGTGGATTTAATAAGCATAACTATTTTGCAGAAAGTAAACCCAACAATTTAAAACTAGAATAGCATTCATTTTAGCTGGTTTATTGAGCGACCTGGAAAGAGCACTCGCGAAATCCAAAATTAATTGTCAAAATGTAGGTCTAAGATCTCCAGAAAACAAATGGAAAGGTTTAAATATTGAACAGAGGTTATTTTTTCTGGAACAGATAACCATATGCTGTTTATCATTATAAAGATGTAAAAGTATATATCCTACTGAGGATTAAACAGCATTTACAAAGTCAAATCATTTACAGGTCCTCTCTTTAGACTGCTGACCTGCTGTGGAAGCCATTGGCAGGAGTAACTGCCTGTGTTAGCTCCTACAGGCCAGTGTGCTAAAAGGTTGGTTGTTGCCAAGGGCAGAATATTGTAAAAACATGTAATGAGCAGTATTTAACACATATCACTCCCCAATGTGATACAGCTTGGCTTGGGTTGTGGTTCATAACTAACAAGGGCTGTAGTTGTACTACAGTGCCATCATGTGGCCACAAGTGAAAGCACTGGAAAATAATAGAATACAAGCAGTCTTTTGGAAGGAGGGGGTAGTTCACAATACTGTAAGTATTACATATTACCATCTAAAGTGAAAAGCAATATTATATTTCACAGCAGCTAATTGTATCTGCAGCACCCCAACAGTATTACACTTTTAAGCAGCGGCACAATACAGCTTCCAGCCTTAAGTGAAAGGGGACCCTCTGAATTTGTACAAAATGGAAAAACTCATTAAAGTGTTTTTGTTGCTTTCACACAGTCAATTAACTGTTGAATTAACTTATAGTTATGAGAGAAGAATCCAGCCTATTAATTCAGCAGTGATGTCAATGGTTCCTAGTAAATGGCTAGTCTGCATTCTCATGGCTGTCTCCATTGTGTGTATGTAACAGGTGAACATTAAGTAACTTCATTGCCCGTGAAGGTCAAACTGTCCATAAAATGTGACCTTAAAGGATTTGTTAAAGGCTTAAAGCAACTTATTACCTTGGGGCATTGCAGTGCATTCATAGGGGTAACAGAGCCAGGTGGGCCTAGTACTGCCTGGAGCCTTAGTAAAATGTTCTAATATCAATAGTTTTTGCTATCTCAATAGGAATTTTTTGGCCTAGGGGTGGGTGGTGGTGACCGTGAAACAATTGCCAAGACCCTAGGGTACAGTATCCTGTACAGTTTGGGAACCACTGATGAGACATTTTCTCAGGTTGTAAATACCACACCTTGTTTTGTATTTATAGTTTAATACAACAGTAGTGGGTGTTGACTGGGTGGAACACACCTGACATCCTGCGAGCAGTAGAAACGAGTTGCCTCTTTGCGAAGTCTGGCCAATGTGGTCCCCCCTTCCCGCTGTAAAGACACTAGACGTGAGTCACTTAGAACCACTTTCATCAGCTCCCGGTACTGGCTCATTTTCTCCTCTGCTTCCTGTGGGGTTATAATAAATTAATAATTTCTAGCTAGCCAATGCGCTTCTTTCCCACCGCTCATCGCTGTTGGTGTACACAATGTATACCTTAGAGTCCTGTGGGGTGCTGCCCTCACCCAGCTCCTGAATGGCATGTTGCAGCAAGTCAGAGGCCTTTCGGAGGTCTGCCAAGAAAGCATCCAGCTTCTGAATCAGAGAAAAGAAGGAACATATGACAAAGATAAATTAATGGGAGAAATAGTGTTTTACCATTATTGTTGTAAAGAGAGATTCAGCCAAAACATAACATCTGAGTATAAACTACCTAGGCAAGCATCAATGTGTATCAATATATTAATAGTAATCTCTGATATTGAAAATTGTGCATGTTGTACAGTTCTTCCTACTATTTTTCTTATATTTGTATCATTCATTGGGTTTGATACCCACCATGGCCCTAACTGTGTAGAGTTTGTATATTCTCCACATGCTTTAATGGGTTTCCTCCGGGTACTCTGGTTTCCTGCCACACTCCAAAAAATATACTGGTAGGTTCATTGTTTACTGACAAAAAAAATTATCCAGAGTGTGTGTGTGTGTGTGTACATGTGGTAGGGAATATAGAGAGTAAGCTCCACTAGGGTAGGGACTGATGTGAATGGCCAAATATTCTCTGTAAAGCGCTGCAGAATATGTGTGCGCTATATAAATAACTGGTAATAAATTAATAATTTCAAACACGAGTGAAACAGCAAACATTTACTAAGATTGGGCATTCTCACATATCAGACGTGTCACTGTTGCTTAACTCCACATACATCTATCCTCCGTGCGCTATAAGTCGCGTTACACATAACGCATGAGCACAGTGTGACTCGGTAGTGCCGAGTGTCTTTTGTGCAACTTTTCCCTTCAAATGCGTTCCCTTCAACAGTGATGCAAATAGGATGCACAAGCAGCTTCTGCTGATTAAAATGATATGCAGCATGTCTGTATTCTGTGTGCGACGGCGAGTGTCTCTGCATACAAAACGCTACATTACGGTGCTACAGCTGCTGACACTGTAACATGGTATTTAACATGCAGATGCACCCTGTTCGCATCGCTGTGCTATTAAGACTCATTTGAAGGGAATAAGTCGCACAAAATGACACTCGGCGGTACCGAGTCCCGCCATGGCATGGCGCAACTAGAAGAGAAGTAAGATGTATTTGGACACATCTGTAGCTGTCTGCTAACCAAGAAAATGGAAAAAATAGTAGGAGTGACAGCTTTATGAAGATGCTGTAATTACTTGCCATTGAGACGGCTTTATTGCAATTTTCTTACTAAACAGTGTGATTCTCAGTTATTTTGACCAAAGACACTCGGAAAACACGTAAGTGCAGATGTCACATCAGTATGGATGATGTAACTGTATGCTACGCAGGATGAATGTTTCTGTGTATTTCAAAACTTCCCATGATAAACGTTTTAAAAAAAAGGCTAGTGAAGCCTGAGAGAGTGTGTTGTAGCTCATGTAAATACCATACATTACTAATAGAACATTGTGGTTACGGATGCGTGTACAGTAGTTACAGTTGGCATGCATCCATCATAAATCAGAATTAGACAGGTATTTATGTGCAGACCAGATGTGAAATTAGACGCAATGACAGACACATTGAGCCACTGCTAATTTACAGAAACAACTTCTTAGCAGGCAGCGGCACCTGATAAAATTGGACCCACTCGCTATGACAATACGGGTAAGTGCCTTCCAGATCCCAGGTCAGCTGTCCCATGTCCACATACCGACCTAGAGATTTCAGTGAAGTCAGGACTTCCACCTGAGGGAACAGTCATTCACAAAGATCATTAGATTTACTTACATTTCATTTGAAAAAACAAAAAACTGCATGTGTCCAAGGATAGCTTTGACTTCCATGAAATGGAATAATATACTAAACGTATCTTACCAGGACCTACAGGTGTGATTGTTTAACTTCTCACTAATGTTTTCAGAATCAAACAACTAATAAAGGTGTCAGAAGGGACAACTAAGGCTCACCTGTAGCCCAGGTACCCTGTCAAGCTGGGGAGGGGTCTCCTTTTCTACCAGGATCACAATGTTCTGAATGCCAGAAGCAGAAGCCTGCAAGAGAAAAGTCAGAGTCAGTGTAAAATAACAATGCGAAAAACAACCTCGTTCATTTAAAGGCAATGTGACTCACCCTGTCAGTGTTATAGGACATAGCTAACGCTGTACAATACATTGTGTTATATGGGCATTTACCCATATCAAAAACATATTCTACATTAAACTCAGTAAAAAAAAATTGTCACGCTGTCAAATAACCCCTAATTACCCATGCAATCATTACACAGTGATCCACAATCACAATTACAAGCATAAATCATCCTTAAGCTGGGCATCCACTATACAATTTTCCGTCAGATATCTGTCCAATCTGGCTGGTTGGAATGAAAACCTGGTAATATATGGGAGCAAATGACAGTCGATCATATGGTTTTAAACACTGAAAAAAGGACAAAAAAAAGTTGGTTACATTTGTGTGTTTTAACCAATTTGTCTGAACAACCATTTTTGTCTGTTTTCCAGTGTTTGTGAGCAAATGGACGATTGTCATTTGCTCCCATACATTACCAGGTTTTCATTCCAACCAGCCAGTTTGGACAGATATCTGACAGAAAACTGTATAGTGGATGGCCAGTCCCACTAACTGCACTGCAGCCGTCATTAGAAAATGGATTATGCCACTGAAAGCTAGACTCACTTAATAAAATATGTGTGTGTGTCTCTATCTCTCATTAGCAGACATTCCCTCTCTCTGAGCAGCCCCAGCCCATGAGGGACAGGACAGGCACGACAGTGAGCCTTCTCAGCTGGTTGTTTTTTTTTTTCTGTGGGGGCCAGCCAATGTGATTGTTTTTTTTCTGTGGGGGCCAATGTGTGTGTTTGTTTTCTTTTTGTGGGGGCAATTTTGTTTTATATATTTTTCTGTGGGGCCCAATGTGTTTGTTTTTGTTCTGTGGGAGCCACTGTGGTTTATTTCTTTCTGTGGGGGGCAATGTGTGTGTTTGCTTTTCTGTGGGGGCCAAGGTCTGTTCTTTTTCCCATGGGGGCCAATGCATGTGTTTTTTTCCCGTGAGGAACTGATGGTGTGCCTTAGAAATTTTAAAATGTTGTTCGGTGTGCCTCGAGTTGAAAATAACTGTTCTAAAGGCAGCAGCAAACTATGCCAATGAGTGGAATGAGACAGATTCTTTTTTGTGGCTTTGTGGGAAAGAAGAAAAAGTGTCTAAGGGGTCTATTTGCTCAGCCTTGGATAGAGAAAAAGTGAACGGAGATAAAGTACCAGCCAATAAGCTCCTAACTGCCATGTCACAGGCTGAGTTTGAAAACTTAAAGTTAGGAGCTGGTTGGTTTTTACTTTATCTCCGTTCACTTTATTTCCATCCAAGGCTTAGTAAATAGACCCCTAAGTGATAATGTTTATACAAAATGTAGGGTCTCCCACACATAGCTGGGAATCAGCAAGGCTGTGTTAATGTGTGTCAGTTTTGGAGAGCTCTGCATAAGATATTTCTACATGTGACCGGATGAGTGGGAGGAACACCCAGGTCTACAGAGTTAAGATGAGCAAGGAATGTGGAAGAGTGCTAACTGCTCCATTTTGATAACACTCTCATCCATCGCCTCAGGGAAACAGGGCAGAACTGTGGTGAATAATAATGAAGATAATTAAATCTATGAAATTTTTTTCTAGTGTGCTTTTAATACGGGTATTCGGCTCCCCATTTAAAGGAGCTCTATTTCAGAGTATCAAAGCAGGTTACTATAAGCATCATACACTGATCAACCATAACATTAAAACTACCTGCCTAATATTGTGTAGGTCCTTTTCGTGCTGCAAAAACAGCCCTGACCCGATGAGGCAGGGACTCCACAAGACGTCTGGAGGGGTCCTGTGGTATCTGGCATGAAGACGTTAGCAGCAGATTCATAAAGTCATGAAAGTTGCGAGGTGGAGTCTCCATGGCTCAGACTTCTTTTTCCAGCACATTTATTTGTTACCAGTTATTTATATAGCACACACATATTCCGCAGCGCTTTACATCCCAAAGATGATCGATCGGATTGTGGTCTGGGGAATTTTGAAGCCAAGACAGCACCTTGAACTCTTTATCATGTTCCTCAAACCGTTCCTGTACAATTATTGCAGTGTTGCAGAGCATATTATCCTGCAGAAAGAGGCCACTGCCATATAAGGGAATATCGTTGCATGAAGGGCTATAACAATGTTTAGATAGGTGGTACAGTACGTGTCAAAGAAACATCCACATGAATAACAGCATCCAAGATTTCCCAGCAGATCATTGCCCAGAGCATCACACTGCCTCCACCGGCTTGCCTTCTTCCCATGGTGCATCCTGGTACCATCTCTTCCCCAGGTAAACAATGATCACGCACTCGTCCATCCACGTGATGTAAAAGAAAACGTGATTTATCAGACCAGGCCACCTTTTTCCATTGCTCCATGGTCTAGTTCTGACACTCACTTGCACATTGTAGGCGCTTTCTGCAGTGGACAGGGGTCGCATGGGCACTCTGACCGGTCTGCGGCTACACAGTCTCATATGCAGCAAACTACGATACACTGTGAGTTCTGTCACCTTTCTATCATAGCCAGCATGAACTTTTTCAGCAATTTGTGCTACAGTACCTCTTCTGCGGGATAGGACCAGACAGGCTAGCCTTCGTTACCTACGTGCATCAATGAGCCTTGTGTGCCCATGACCCTATTGCTGGTTCACCGGTTGTCCTTCCTTGGAACCATTTTGATAAGTACTAACCACTGCATACTGGAACCACCCAAAAGACCTTTCATTTAGGAGAGGCTCTGGCCCATTCCCTGACCATCACAATGTGGCCACTGTCAAAGTCGCACAGATCCTTATGCTTCTCCATTTTTCCTGCTTCCAACACATCAACTACAAGACCTGAGTGTTCACTTGGTGCTAAATATATACCACCCCTTGACAGGTGCCATGTAACGAGATAATCAATGTTATTCACTTCACCTGTCAGTGGTTATGGCTGATTGGTGCATATACAGTATAGTCACATAGTGAAATGTGTTGTAGAACTTTTAACAAAAATCTGACGTATATTAAGATATTTTAAAGCTTGATTTTGGAGATTTTATTCCTGTTTGACAGATGTCAGTGGCTGTGGGTCTACATTTCACAAAGCACTTGGTTAACGACCACAGACTAAAGACCCCCATACATCAGCAATCTGAAAACTACAATTGAACAATTTGAAGATTTATTGCCCGATCTTAGGATTTCCCAATCGAGCAATCTGCACCCATACACTACAGATCTTTTTCAGTGATTTGCAGATCGAATGCAGCAAACACAGATCTGGCAATCTTGAAAGGCCCATCATTTTGCTAGAAACGGTCTGCAAATCTGCTGATCATGTCCATACACTAGCAATCTACAGCCCCAATCGATCTGTGAAATCCAACATGTTGGACAATCTAATTAAACAATTCCAATCACTTTTTGGTTGCAATCTGCGGTCTGTGAAGCCCATACATTGCATTTTTTTATACACAATCGATTGCAAATTGCACGATTGCTGCAATCCATCTCTGATGTATGGGGGCCTTAAGTTAGGTGATCCCTCAACGCAATCATTTTCTCTCACTTGGGAAATCCATAGAGATTCCATTTTAAAAATGAGCTTTAATTAGGGAAACATCTTTTAACAGTGTCACTGTCTTCTGATGCACTTTTTGTGGCACGTGTAAACCTCAAAATGTTTCAAATCACTCAAAAGGCTGACATGGCTCATTTTCCAACCACAGACAATGCAAAAATATGAAAAGTGCATTTCAAGGTGCACGTCCACTTCCTGATTCTCAGAACGGCCCCTTAAAAGATGGATGCGCCACCTTTTTTTCGCAGGATAGCAGGTCCATCTGCAAATGTCCATGCTGGCAGCAGTAAAAACATTACTTAATTGTCACATTTACTATTACTATAGGACACCGCCTTATTGAATTTCATTTTGCAGTCATCTCATAAAATACTTCCCAGTTTAGATTCATATAGGCTTAAATGAGATGGATTCAAGCTTTTAGTCCACACTCAGGAAGGATCACCCAAACCCCGGTAAGGATGTGTAAAATTGTGCACCCTACAGAATCAGCCATCATGGTCTGTAAATCCATGTGCTTACCCATTATTACAAGTGCATAAGTGCAAACATAAACTAGTGAAGTCACAAAACAGCATTTGCACTAGAGATGAGCGGGTTCGGATTAGTTCGGATTTTCCCGCCAAATTCAGATTTTTCACGAACCAATCCGAACCCGCTCATCTCTAATTTGCACTACTCCATTGCACTTTCCAAAATGAGCCTTAGGAGGAAAACTACTTAGATATAGTATTTTATGTGTTTTGCAATCTAACACACTTCACATGCGGTTTTCAGAGCTAAACTGCCAAATTTAGTATCTTGGCGATTTTCATGCTAAAAACTCAAAAACTGTATGTAATGTGTAGCAGTTTCCAACCTTTTTGTGGTTTAAACCAAACTGCATTGAAAACTATTTTTCCTTTTCGGTTTGCCTATGTGAATTCCTGGGGAGATGTACTGTTCACAGGCTTACAGAATGTGGGCCCCTATACCATTTGTGTAACATAAAAAGAAAAAATGACAATAAAAACCTTTCCTTTCACTTTGTATGAGTCCTTCCTGCTCATCATCTTGCCTGGTCTGCTAGGAGCAATCACCCCAAAAAAGTAGGGGGCCACCTTGCAGTGAGGAGAGAGGATGCTGACAAGCACTGGGCCATTCCTAGGGCCCCTGGTCGTTGGGTACCAGTATGGCAATGCGAAAATATTGTGCACACTCTTGTGGCAGTAAAAGTGCCAGCAAGGACTGATAGCATATGGCTGGTCTTGCATGCTGGTGCTAGATTAACTACAAGAATGCACATAGACAGAAGTATGCACTATACATTTTGTCCCCATCATGAAAAAATAACTGGTTGCCTTGTCACAATTCAGATGAGCTATACCTCTTCAGTTGTAAGTGTAGATGCAACTGCAATGCATTCAACTCTTCATCGCCTGTACTTGCATATGCCCAGACCCGGAACATGCACAGTAAAAGTACACAAGAAAACATTCTGCTACCAGATGTACGTTCAATTCAGCAGCAGGCACATAGTGCACACTTGTGACACTGCAAGTGCAACTATGCACTAGCACCCATTAGTATGCTGGCACTTGCAGTTCTATAAGCACCAGTATTCAAGATCAGTCATAGGCTGACAAAGCATGCTGCCACTTGTAGTGCCACAAGAGCGTGCATTATATTTTTTACACTATTAACCTGACACCCAACAGCCAAGTTTGCCTTGATGAGCCATGTGCTACTCAGCATTGGGTCAGTACTCTCTAGGTCCGATTACCTGATCACTTTAAATATGGAGTACCTTGCGTACAGAATGGAAGAGAGGAAACTTTTTATTTTGAATACATTTTCATTTTGTTTTCAGGCAATATAGCTTGAAAAACGTGCATCTTGAGCTATCTTGCTTGTCAGAAGCATGGAGTAGATTTACTAAGGAGAGGGTTGTCAAAGCCACCAATCATGGGCGAATTTGACCAATTCTGTATTTATTCCTACTGCCATTTTAAAACTAGCCACCGATGATTGGCCGATGACTGCCATTTTAAAAAAAGCCATCGATGATTGGCGGTTTTGACAACCCTCTCCTTAGTAAACCTACCCCAATGTCTTTTTGTTTTTAAATGGTGGCAGTGTACCAAGCAGTTTGGCATACTGCAGCAATAACTAGGACTGCAAACTAGCGGTTTTAAATTAAGTATTTAGGGGTTTACTAAACTGCACGATTTACAAGCCAATGTGTCAGAAACCATGCAATTTGACAAAATTGCCGTTTATTACATTTTTCTCATAGTATTTTTCTTCTCATCACAGACAGGACAATTCTGCTAAAGCTGAGTGTTCATCATGGCAGCTCCAAACTGGACAGGGTGTCAGTGTAACGCTGATGTAAGAAGATACTTACCCAGCTATCCTTTTCCAGGAGATTATTAAATGCAGTTTTAACATAATTATTTTCATATTCTATATTTAGTTTCTCTCTTTACCTCATTAAAAAAGCAGTCTAATCTCATTAGAAAGCAGTCTTGCTTTATCAGGCAGACTAAGCTATTACCACCTAATAAACTTTATGGAACCCTACTGGCTAATGACACAATTACTAGTCCTCACATGTCACTTTGGGCAGGGCATGCCGAATTGTAATTATCTCCACATTAACCACTTCTGTGCTGAAGATATATTATGCATCGTGACAGCCTAGAAAGTTGAGGAATGAAAGGTTCTTGTTGCTCAGTCAGCAGAGAGTTCCCCAAACATGATTGTATCACTAAGCATCTTTTGGCTCAAACCTCACTGCTCTAGTCTGAGTCATGTAACTCCTCACTGCCCTGTAGATGAAAACATGTCTAGGACAAGCAGAGCACATGAACTCCTGACCTGTACTATTTCTCCTGTACTGAGCTCACCTGAGCACACTGCAGTGCCGCAAGAAGGCAAGGAGACGGGGGGTGCTTCCTGGCATCCACTAACACCATCAGTCCCAGGTCTTTCATCTCTTTTCTGGAAAAGAAATGTTACAAAGTATAAATGAATACTATTAAGACACTAAAACATAGGCCCTGATTCAGAGCCGGACGCAAGTGGCTGCTCGTTCGCTCCGAGCAATGTTTGCCCAACTGCGCATGCGTACAGATCGTAATACGCATGCGCGAACCAGTCAGTGCGGCCGAAAATCGTTTGTTCGCTAAATAGCGAATGCCTGCTATTTTGAGTGACAGAATGAGGCGTATGTGGGTGGGAACAGGGGAAGGTGCTTGAAAACGGGGAGTGGAGATCCGAACGCAGGCGTGCTTAAAGGTCAAAACGGGCGTTTTATGGGTGTACATAATTAATACAGCAGCGTCATTGACCACGTCACTGGGTTATTTTATAGCCAGAACTGCTCGCAAAATTGTGGTAGCAAAAACCAACCACAAGAATAGCGAGCAGCTCATACCCTGTTCGATGTACTCGATTAATCTAATAAATAGCGGACATGACGTAGGATGCGAGCGGCCAGGGGGCGTAGTTTCCAAAAAAACTAACGCAAGTTTTGTTCGCTCGTTCAGACCTAGAGGCGTGAACAGACCGCAAACAGCGAACGGTTGATTTGAATAGCCACCCCTATTTTCTGGACGAGTGAGCGCAAATAGCGACCGGCTCTGAATCAGGCCCATAATGTGGTTATACCAATGCTAGCAAGGCCACGATTAAGAACAAGGGTCACAACAAAAATTCAATTAACTGACCTTAAACTTCAGCTTGATTAAGAAGCCAGTTAAACATATAACATGAGTATTGCCAAAGAATATACTGAGTAACCAAATTACCATTATAAAGCATGTTAGTTAATGATGAAATAGTATGATGCAGTTACATTTCGATATAGCACCTGGATGGTCCACTGATTCCTGTGCCCTCTGCATCAATACTTGAATTAGTGAGTCTGCATTTGCATACATTCTTCTTTAATGAAATATCTAGCTCTGGAGATCTATTAAAACAATAGCAATTGGCTTGAAATAATGGAGAAAAACATTTATAAACACATCCATAAAGCATTGGATAGGGATGGAGAAAGTCTGGATGCCCTTGTGCCAAGTGTTAGGGCACTGTTAGCTGTCAGCCCCTATCTTCCTTGAAAAGCAAATACTGATTTGTCAGTGTTACACAAAGATGCCAATTGCAGATGTGAGTCACTGCCCTTCTCCTTGTCCCCTACACGGATGGCTTGGTCTGACTATTGTCGGAATGGGAGCAGACCTGCACAACAAGTGCAGTAAAAGAAGAAAGAATTGCATCTCCTGGCAGATCTCTCCCAGGCACAATGAGATATCTTTTTGCTCTGATTACCATTATAAGATATAAGCAATACCATTGTACAATTGTACAATCTACAATTGTAATACCAATATATGATGTGAATTCTACTTTAAAAAGCAGTGAGAGTCATATATTTCCTATTGATTATACACAGTGTTTAATACAATGCTAGCAACTGCTCTGCTCTTCCTCCATCATATTCATCTCAGCCAGATCTTAAGCTGCTCACAGCAAACTGTATCAAGCTGTCTTTTTTTCCATTATGTGTTGACTTTATTGAGTCTTCTCTGTGCAAAACTACTCAAGACAGATATGTAGCAGATAATGCAAAAAAAAAGTCTCTCTTTAGGAATCATTTGGCTTCTGCTTATTCCCAAGGAGTGTGTAACCTAATCTCTGAGTCTGAGCAAGTTAGTACACAAGCTCCCCAATGGTCATGTGATCTCAGAAGAAAGAAGGGGGCATGGGATAAAGCTATGAACATGAGGGCTAATATGTACACAAAGTACTTTTTTCCTATTGCAGTCTGGTAGAGCCAATATGACAATTATGGCAAGTAGGGGAAAAGGAAGCCACTCATATTTTGGGCTCCGATTTGCTCCTACATTTATATATTTAAATTTATAAGCCACAGAGGTGGTAAATTATTTTATGAAATACATAAAAAGCATAATCCACCTGCGCTAATGGTATGATGGAGAGATGTGATGTGATGTACTCTACTATCTCCTTCCACTCCATTGTATGTCAACAGAAATATTTAACTGTTAAGCTGAAACAAAGCAATACATTTGTCATTGGTCTATAAGTAATCTGTGCCATACAGAAGCATTGTGACAGGGTATGCCAATTAACTCAATTTAAGGTGTGATAATCACAGTAGGTTTGAAGCCCAAACTGTAGTAGATATCTAATCTTACCTGGCCACTGAACAAAGGTAGAGTAGGAGCCGAGCCACCTCTCTCACTGAGCACCATGTAGCATCCCATGCTGTGCTATCTGTGGTCACCTGGATTATTGCCCTGCCCATCTTGTCTCGACTTCCTGGAATTACAATGAACAGAATTAGTACATATAAAATTTTCCATACAAATAGGCAATTAACACACACAAGAACACATTTATCCACTTTTTTTACAATCCATCCCCTTTAGCCATACCCTCCTGATAGCACTTTGGTGGAGGTCTCCTCTGCAAACTCTTTTGCTGCTTGAATTGAGGCACCACCACTAGAGATGTGTGTCTACAGATGTGAGTGCAACGAGTGCTATGGAAGGAACACTAGGCTTGACATTGCAATAAACCTCTATTCTATTCGGTGTTCAGTCCACTAGTTGATACCTATGAAACTTATTGCAGACATGGTTCAGTTAAGAATGGAAGTCCCCATCGGATAACTAGATTATGAGGATGTTTAACATAGTGGCAAGATGGTGGCATAGTGGTAAGCATTATTGCCTCACAGCACTGAGGTCATGAGTTCAAGTCCCAATTAGGACTATATTTGTGCACAGTTTGTATGTTCTCCCAGTGTTTGTGTGGGTTTCCTCTGGATTATGCATTTCCTCCCACACTTAAAAAACACACTGGTACTGTAGGATAATTGGTTAAAACAAAAGTGAACGTTGTGTTTGAGTATTAGGGTATTGCAAGCTGCAATGGGGCCAGTGACTGATATGCATGAGAAACATTCCCTGTGTCACTGTATACATTGATGGGGTTAAACTAAAGGGATAAAAATACTTTGAATTTTTTTTATCTTAAAATAAATAGAAAAACGATTGCCCGAGGTTGCTCAAAGCACAAATTAGTGTCTGCAATTGTGTCATTTCTTTGGAATTGAAAATGAAAATTAGTGAACCTAGTGACTGTGTAAAAAACAGTCGTTACTACTGGTATACTTGGTTCCACATAAATGTAGAACTATTGTGTCTAAATGATTTATAAATACAACATGTTAATGAGGTTGACACTGGACACAAGTGGTTACATACCTGGAAGACAAGCAATCCCAGAATATAATATCTTGGCACTTAGATCCTGACATTGAATCGGAGTATCAGTGATAGTATCCCAAGGAATGGCTCCCCTTGATGGAGACCCTACAATGGACACCCACAATCCCGTCTTGGAAGGCACTTTCTGGACAGAAGATGTCACCTCAAGTCCAGGGTTAGAATTGGACACAGATCCTGTTGAAATGAATAAAATATTTTCGTTTGAGATAAGTAAACTATGTAGTTCAGACCTTTCCATTAAAAGTTAAGTAGTAAAGTCACTTGACTCCTAAGTTGATGTATTGCTTATACTGTAAATATAACAGAGTGGAACCTCAATTCAAATGAAACAGCTTTCAGTTTCATAGGTCACAGAAAATATGTTGTGCTTTAGGGGGTCAAACTCAGTCACAGGTTATTTTTATATCCTTAGGAGATCTGATTCCTGAAGAAATACGCATAGCTTGCACAAAGTTACTTCAAGGATATCACCCACAATACAGGGCCTATAGTTTATACTATCAATTCTACTAATCCTCACATAAGATAAAACTTTTCAACAACTTCATATTATCCTATTGTTCTAGTAGTCTGTTCTCCTTTCAGAATTAAAGCAACTAAATTTAAAATGCATTGTATTCCTTATCCCTCTATATATAGATGAAGTGTATGCAACATAGAAGGCAAAACCAAACAGCAATTAAATAGAACAATGTTTTGTTTGTGTGTTTGTTAATACTGTAAAAAAAATGCAGTATTACCAGGATGTCTGATTTTATGGCGCTCACTTCACTATGTCAAATAAAGACACAGCAGGGAGCCCAATCAAATCAGATGTAGATAAGAGACTGCTGGATAAGTGACAGCTTCTTCTACTGAAGATGTCAGTAAGAACAGATACAAACGAATAAAGCTCCAGTGGTCTACTGCAGTAAAGTGTAATTGTAGTCTATTATATGTGTGCAAGTGCATGTGTAGGCCAAATGCTAATTTGTATACAGAGATCTAGGTGTTCAGAATACATGTAGAGGAGAAAATGCAATGTTCTTTTGGACACTGCCTGGGAAGCACTAGCGTTTGTAGGAGGCCGACACACCAATGTTTTATGCCTGGTCTGTCTCATGGTCTGTTCATATTTCTCCATACAAAAACAGAAGGTTGATGGACAGGTATGTTATAATATAATTGATGATGGATGCTGTGTATGTATACAAAAGAATAGTATTTACTGTGCCAACAATCTATTATCTATTCCCTGTAACATGTATGCATTTTCAAGCTACTGTTTATAGCAGTACAGTAAACAGATACTGTATATCTACTGTCCCCATTCTGTTTGTATACATCATCCCACAAACACCATGTCCCCATTTCCCGATTCTAAATTTCAATCATTGTAAATTGTTACTAAGGTGTTAACAGTGTACGTAGCTTGGTGAGTAACATTTATACTTTATGTCAGGGCTCGACAAATTCCTGTCGCCAGGTCACCATGACGACTAAAGGGGCACATCCACTAGACGATCTACTCCCTGTCCAATCTCTAAACGATTTTCCCTTGATTTTTTCCCTTGAAATTTTATCTTTCAGTCTGAACGATTTGCAAATGATCTTTAATAGATCAAGTGAAATTGACCTGCATGTTCGGTCGACTGACGAAAGGATCAAACGACCAGCGGGAGCGCGCATCGTTGATCGTTAACGACCAAACACTGCACGATTTATAAACAACTGAACGATAACGACGTCGTTATCGTTCAATCGCCTGCTAAAATCGTGTAGTGGATGCCCCCCTTAAGATTTTACACCTGGCGACTGGATTTTAAGAACTGGTCCTCCCTAGCTTGCTGATTGGATGAGGTTGGGTCACCGGGGGAACAGCGCTGGCACAAGAATTACGCTGCAAGCTGTCCTGAGTGGCGTCTAATCTAATCAGAGGGTAGTTTTGGTGACACATGATCCTTGGGGGAACTGTTATACAATAGCAGCAGCATGAAAGCGGCAGGACTATTCTGGGGACAGAGGCAGAGGACAGGGGGAAGGGATGGGCAAGCATTAGGCTCCGCAGAGTCCAAAGAGTAGTATGCAGAGTATTACAGAGCTCTGTGGTCAGACTGCCCCTATTCGTACTCTTGGTTCCATAGCCATCGTTATTATCAGTGCGCACTTGCACAAGCCCTATACTTGGCAGAAAATGTCTGTTTGAATACAGTCATCATAACTGTGTACACACAACTCGGCATAGCCCGCAATTCTGTCAACATGCCATCTCTGAACTTTTCCAGCGTTCAAATGCCCTGTTACCACCCAGTTACGCCCATTCGGCTGCAAGTGGAGATGAGAATGAGCTGCATATGACTCTGCATTCCCAGCGGTTGCGGACACTTGGCTCCGGAGTATGTGCAATACAAAAGAAAATGTCTGCAAAGCTTTGTATGGCATAGATGACAATCAGGGGATTCCAAAAACAAATGTGGCAACCTCACTTGAAACCCCGACCCACAAAGTTGCACATCTCTGGAATATTTCACAGAGTTCCATTGCCAGCTAGATTCAGTGCAACACTGCTGCGATGGCACCAGCCGCACTACCCTAGCTACAGCCCTGACTGCTGCATTCAGGGACATATTAAGAGAGGACAAGACCGAGTGCAGTCTCCTTCAGGGCCCCCTCCTCTCTAGCCGATGGCGCACGGAGTAGACTCTGGCACTGTGCCAAAGTCTACTCCACATGCGCAAGTGTCCGGGAAAATGCAGCTGCTGCCATTTTCCCTGTGATTTTTCTACTGCGCATGTGCAAATCGCTGGGAAAATGGCCGCTGTACATATATTCCTAGTGGATTCTGCAGCTCTGCCGCTGCCAAAGCGGGACTCCGGAGAGGAAAGTGTTAAAGAACATGGACATAGGGTGAGCTTTGTGCGGCCCCCTGGAGTCAGGGGCCCGTGTGCATCGCACACCCCGCACCCATTATAGATACGCCACAGACTGTATTACATATTTATATGGATTTTTAACTAAAATAGAGGATATGTTTCCTGTATTCCCCCAATTGATAAATATAAGATGATTTCCAAACATGAATCATTTTTTCTGCAATAGGGTTGAAAAAGAGCATTAAATGTTAGCAGATCTCTGAAGCATGAAGGGGGGGTAGTAGTAGTAGTAGTAGTAGTAGCTCCTTTATTTTATCACCACTCTGTTGTTGTGCATATGCTGCAGCCAGTTTGCAGATTGTGCATAAGGAGTGGAACTGAAACCCCAGACGTTGCCCCAAATGAGTATGATGGGTGAGAGTTTTTAGAAGAGAGTTTTAAAAGTGATGTTGCCCATAGCAACCGATCAGATTTTAGCTATTTTCTTCTAGAAGGTGTATGTTAAATGTTAAGTAGAATCTGATTGGTTGCTATGGGCAACATCACTTTTAAAACTCACTTCTAAAAACTCTCACTTTAGTAAATTTACCCCGATGTCTGATAATATTCAGAATATTTGACAGAATAATCTATTATAACAGCAATAACGTGCATCAGTAAAGCCAAAGGCAACCAATCTGCAGGTCACTAAACAGGTCACTAAAAAGCCTGATAGGACCCTGATCACTGTGTGCAGCCAACTTAAAAGTAGATGCTCCATGCTAAATTTCAATGTAGTCATTAGAATAGTTAATAACAAAGATATGCAAATTATTCTAATATCATCCAGGGGAGAAACACTTTGAAAATGTATGGTGTTTGTTTTTCATTTTATGGGGCTTATGTAATAGATTGTGAATTGTAGCCACTGTGGTAACTCCTGCAAGTCTTCCCATACTTTTAAAGTGACAATCATTTTAAAGGCAAAACCAGCTTGGTTTTGCCTTTAAAATGATTGGCGCTTTAAAAATACAGGAAGACTCGCAGGAGTCCTGCAGCAGCTGCAGCTCACAATCTATTACAACTTTCTAATAGCCACATAATAAACATAACACATGATCGAAACAAAATTTATATTTCTACAATAACAATAAATAACTACTTTAGTGCTTCTGTTGTACTACAGAGAATATTGAAAGAATAAACAAATGTTTGCATATTTAAACAAATTTTAAAATGCATTTTGAGCCGTAATGTTTTACACATGCATCGTGGTCAAGTACATATTAAAAATGAAATGCTATATGATAGAAGCTGGGTGTTCAACATGACATTTATAAAATGGCCCTTGTCCCCATGGGGAAAGGAGCACACAATATATTTGTGGGAAAATATACATCACATTATTGGCATAAAAACAACATGAAGCTCAAACAATAGGATAACCTATACTTGACAGGTCAAGCTTGTGAGAAGACAGCACCGTGTAACAGGCCCAGTATAAAAAAAAAAGGCAGGACCCCAGCCTAACCCTTGTGCTACTGGTCCCGGAGTGCTGCCTCTTTTGTCGGAGGTTATAAAGAACTAGTGACACACACACATATATATGTTGCTAGTTCTATATGACATATATATATATATACACATACATATATATGATATATATATATATATATATATACATACACACACAGTATATATGTATGTCACTAGTTATATATGACAAGTATGTAAGTATGTGTGTGTATATGTTTATATATATATATATATATATACACACACACACACACATCACCAGTTCTAGATGACATATATATATATATATATATATATATATGTGTATGTTATATATATGTCACTAGTTCTATATGACATATGCATATAAACATATATGTATGTGTGTTATATATATATAAAAGTCTGTGTGTGTATGTTATTATATATATATATATATATATATATATATATATATATATAGTCACTAGTTCTATATAACCTAGTCACTAGTTTAGAAAGTGTCAGATCGCAGTAGGCCTCTAGGCAGTCTGGGCATTTACCGCCATACCCCCTGATGGCAGCCATACAATTACTGACTATCCTGCTATATAGACTGTGTGAACTATTCACAATCACACTTTGACACCAGTCACTATGCAGGTGACCAAAGACAGGAAATAGCCACTGAGGTCCAGCTGTCTGAACTGCCCTGGCATCTGTCCATGTGGACCAATGATCTATATGTTATTATCTAGCTCTCCTCTGTTTTCATTTTATAGGTGAAATGAAGGTGACAAATATAAAGACAACATTGTGAAATCAACAAAAATATGGTCACATTCTAAGTTTACTCTATTATTTATTATAAATTATGTTTTCCCATTGATACCTTTTCCAGAGAACTTAGCCCGGCTAAGTCGAGGGGAGCAGACTGCAGATACCCTCCTCCATGTGCCACCATATTGGTTTGAGCTAGAATCCATTGCAAGGCCATCGCCTGCTGATGATGAGTTGCGTTGGCCTCTTAGGAAGGAGAATCTGTGTACAAGAGATGGGGAAGAGAAGTCTGAACCAGGTGAAGGAGTCGTTTTGCTATTTCTTGTAGGGCTCGTTTCATGTATGTCTCCAAGCTTTGAGTCTGTTTTTCCTTGGAAAAGCCAGGAAGAAGACATCTGGGTTTGATTTTTTCGACGTGAGCAAATGGGGCTTTCTAGGGCAGCAAATGTTGTGGATCTGCTCATTGTGTCCTCTAAAATATCAGCCATTGGTGCAGAGTTGAACTTAACTGGATTTTTAAGAGCAGCAAGGTATGACTGACGAAAGCGACACTTTGTTTCCTTGATATCCAAATCTTTGTTGAATTTCCTCCTAAGGCACGGGGTACACACACCCTCCTCACTGCTCTGAATTCTCCCACACACCCACTTATTAATAGCAACGCTCGAAACAGGATCTCCGTTAACTTTTGGAACCCTGTTTGAATCCCCCATGTCCTGGTACCAAGAAGAGAATGGTTCCTTTTCTGCTGGGGCAGCAGTATCTAAAAGGTCCACATAGTCTCCTTCCAGGTCTTGGTGTGTGTTATCATCAAACTGTGGTGTCATCAGATCACTGGTCTGACATAAAAGTGCTGCATTCTCTGAAATGTCTTTAAAGGAGTACAAGTTTGTGTTCTGCATGGACAATGGGATTTCAAAGGAACATGGAACAATTTACACCTGCATCCGTCTATTCATATGTATAGGTAATCCACTGACTTTATATAGTGGCTAGTTAGCAGCAGGTGAAGTCTGTCACAAATGTACCTTATGTCTGTTCTATGTTTCTTTGGCATATGGATGTACAGAATTCCTTTTTAGAATCCACAATGCTGTTATATGAAAAAAGTATGTAAAAGTTTAAACTCTAGCTTATTACTGGCATCTCTAGGAATGTGCTCACATTCAGTTAAATTAGTTTTATGCTTGGATGTAAACAAATGTGTAGCCATTTAAATGTCTATGTACTAATGAACAGCATGGTGCTCTCATGGCCTCTTAACATCCTCAAGCAAATCCCAAGAAGATGGGACAGATTTGGCGTTCCAGTACATGTTCTCAGTTATAAGTCCATATGGGGACTAGCCAAGCACTCAACGAGGAGGTCGCAATTAAACAGTACATTAAGCAGCCTTGTAATCACTCTCTAATGAAGCAATAAGAGCAGCTTCCACAGGACCTTCCACAGGACCTGCAGAAAGAATACAAATTGGATTAAGAGTATGCTCCGTAAATGTGTGACATACACAAATGTAAGGGAATAACGCAAAGTGTGTTATAAATCATGGCCAAGACAACAATTTATTATCTGGTCTGGTTTCTCACTGCGCAGTGAAACAGAATGTTTGCTTAGTAGACACTCATTCACCTAAAGGGAGATGAATAGGGAAGATAGCCTTGTACACAGCAAGGATACTGATGATTCCTAAGATAACATCACTCACAGGTGTTGTACTGCACACAAGGCCTTGCACATCATGAAGCAGCATTTTACTATCAGTCACAAAGTACAATGGCTGACAAAGTGTCCAAATGCATTCTGGGAATGGAGTCTTGTACTTTGCAGAAGTTACACAGATAATTAAATAAAGAATGGAAATAATAGTACAGTAGCAGCAGGGTCCATGTGACGGTGAGAGGAGGAGTCACACCTCACCCGCCATCACAAAGCCCAGGAGCCATCATAATACCTGTCAGTGATGGATGTCTGACACGAAACTTCTTGCTCCCGGGTAACTTCTCATTCAGACGGAACTGTGTGCATCCAATAAGCCGCGCTGCGTGCCACAGACAGGGACAGAGGAAGGAAGGAAGGAAGGAGTCCCTAGCACCTACAGCCGGCCAGGCCTCCCCTTGGAGGACCCCCTCCCCGTGCCTTCTATTGATGGGATTGGAGGGCTGTGTTCCGAATTTAGCCGCACCAAAGGCAAAGGAATGTGGAGCCAGCGCTTGGTGTCAGGCTGTCAGACTTTAATAGAAGCCCCCTCCCTTCCCCCACAGCTTGCTGGCACCGATTAGGAGCTAACAGTTGTATCAACAGTCACCTGCTGGGACTTGTACTCATTCACACACCCTCCAAGTACATGATGGAAGTAACTGGTGACCGGACACTCTGCAGCGCTGTAGGTTAGCTGCAAGGTGCTGTCTGTTGTGCTGGTGCAACACTCTGTTTGGGTTCTATAGTGTAATATGCCCCATCAGTCTAAAGAAAAGGTTTCTATATAAAATGTGCTTCATCATGTGTCTATATAAATCTCCGCATATGTGGTCCGGCACCTGTTTGCACTATGATCTCTGGTATTTAAACCCGTCCTGTTAATTCTGCAGAGCCGGGGATAAGAAGCGTTGACATGTCCATGCATCCTCTCTCACGTGTCTGTGTAAAGATGTTTTAAGGACATGTGAACAAACAGTGCACAAGTATAGATGCAACTGAGGGCTAAAGTCTATGTACACGTATGGGAGATAATCGGATAAATATAAAGCTGAAATGATATATGTACAGTATGGATGACTGTTATTCACAGCATTCTGTAGCCAAATACATAACAATAAAATATACAACTAATCTATTCTGTATTGTCTACCTTGCCATCTTTCTGTTCTACAGTACTTTCTACAGATCTACCTGCTCTCCTCACATTCTCTGGTTATGCTTCATTTGAACTGTATGAAAATGTACATGCAAGATGTATTTAGAAGATGTACAATTGATAATAATCCTGCACAGGAAGCATACAGTGTACAGGACAAGAAAAAGCTAGGTTTGTAGTATTTGATGCTGCGCCTGGTAGATTTGGGGCTATTTAGCTTGTGTGCCTGGCTGGCACACAAGCTAAATAGCCCCATTGCCAGGACTTGTGGGACGAAAGGATTGTGTCTTGTCCCTACCATTTGCCAATAACACATTGGGCGGAATTCAATTCTTTTCATCCCCTATCGCGCCCGACGGAGCTATTCTATTCTTGCTCCTGTCGGGCGCGATCAGCTGCCAAGCGCTACATTTCAGCTCGCAGCCCCTGGGGGATGAGAGCTGAAATGTGCGAAAAGTGACATGTTTGGGCGCCTAAACATCACTTTTCGCGATCGCGCCCAGCACTTTGGTCGGGGTTAGCCGTTTTACGCGGCTAAACCCGACCACTTTGGGTGCGATCAGCGTGAAACGCTGGCACAATTGAATAACGGCCCGCGATCTCCTGTCACTTTAGACGGGAGATGCGGGCCGCGAAATCAATTGAATACCGCCCATTGAGCCAAATGTACTAAGCTCTGAAAAGTGATAAACTGGAGAGTGATAAACCACCAGCCAATCAGATCCCAACTGCCATTTTTCAAACACAGCCTGTAACATGACAGTTGGGAGCTGATTGGCTGGTGGTTTATCACTCTCCAGTTTATCACTTTTCAAAGCTAAGTACATTTCCCCCATTATGGGAAGCAGGCTGGAATTTCTTCATCCGTTCATGATAATATGATTGTTTCCTTTTCTACTGCAGCAAAATAGAGAGTGTATATTGGTAGGACTCACATCCTATCCATTCATTTAGCAAACATTCAGTAACTGATTTAATTGTCCACTTCTCACAACAGCAAAATATGACCTATCTGTCAGGACTGTCTCAATTTAATGTTTTGTTTTGGCATTTTGTTTTTAAAGTTTCTGTTCCCATTCCATGAAAACATTTGTGAAGTTCTTTAAAGCTCACATCTCACTTCTCCCCCCTTTCAGGAAGAATAAGATCTTCAGATGGAAGGAGCAGCTGGGCCAGCAGTTTAAGAAGTGGTCATTGTATATAGAAATGGTAGCCTTTTGTCTACGAAAATCCCCCTTTTGTCTCATTCTGCTTGTGCAGATCCTTAGCAAGCAAAAAGTAAAGCAAAGAATATTTTTTAGTGTGGGAAAATATATACACATTAAATTATAAGCATTACTGTCATAATATTTAATTATCATTATTATTATTTTGTAGGCAGTGGTCTAATCCTGAAATAAGGCCTGGGTTGTACTGATAATAAAGGTTATTATATTGAAATGCAGAAAGCAAAGCAGTACTAGCAGTCATGTAAATAATAGTGGGTGCTGGTAAGCTATATAATGTATTTTACATGATTTAAGGGACTATGACAATACCTAGTATAAGCGTTAGCTTATAGAAAATATTTATAGTTTAAAGGAACTCCCAGAAATGTAACTCCTACACATTAGTATAGCCCCGAGAACTTCATGCAGAAACAGTTATTTTAAAGGGCTGTAGCATTGCTGAAGTGTAGCATAACAGTGCAAAAACTGGTGCTGCACAGCCAGGGAGAGGTGTGACTGCATGGACCACCAGGAAGCTGCAAGCATAAAGCTTTCCATTGGTCCGGAACGGCATTCCATCATCTTGTAGACATATTCAGCTGATTAACACTTTAACCAGTCACCTGGGGGCCCATTTATCAAAGATCATTTGAGGTAAATTCCCCGAAAATACCTGTTTTCGGGGGTTTACCTCAAATACTTAGTATCCCCCGAATGTATGAAGGAGGGACCGCAGCAGGTATCTCCGATACCTGCTGTGATCCCTCCATTGCCGCCGGCAGCCGCCTCCCCCATAGGTTTCTATGGGGGATGCGATGCTGCCAAATGGATAGCGTTAGCCGCTGTGTCCTATGGGCACTTACCGCATTTCAGCCGGCGGAGGGATCTCCCAGATCCCTCCGCCGGCAATGGGCGCCGCTCATGTGCAGTCCACGGGACTGTGCATGCGCAGCAGCCTCCGGCCACATCGCAGGGATGGGCTCTTTTCGGAGCCCGTCTCCGTGCATGTGCCGGGTCATACATTTGGCCGGTATGATCGCATTTTGCAATGCGATTATGGGCGGTACTGCATGCCCTGATCGCATTGCAAAATGCGATCCTTAATAAATGGGCCCCATAGATATGGACCTGAAACAGAAGAGCCCGGAGAAAAACGGATTCTTTTGAACTCCTTATACCACTTTCAGACATAATTTCCCCAAAAAGCCGGCTTTCACCCGGCATTTGCATGCCGGGTCGTTTTGCTGGTCCCAGCCTGAACCCCAGTTCAGACAGGAGAGCAAATTACCAAGTCAAACATT
The DNA here is from genome assembly GCA_031769625.1 of Taudactylus pleione. Taxonomy (NCBI): domain Eukaryota; kingdom Metazoa; phylum Chordata; class Amphibia; order Anura; family Myobatrachidae; genus Taudactylus; species Taudactylus pleione. The sequence goes on along the minus strand of JAUIMM010000255.1, from coordinate 2,524,740 downwards.
TCAACCCGGTAATTTACTGATTAACACAGGTATTTCTTCTGTCTGCAAGGGTCAACCCAGGTCGAAATTCCCGGGTCTCCGACCCTGGTAAATTCCTGGGTCGAAGTCCTGGGAATTTCAACCTTGGTTGACCCTTTCAGACAGAAAAAGAACCCGTGTTGATCAGGAAATTATATATGTAGAAATGTTTGACCCGGTAATTTGCTCTTCTGTCTGGCTAATCCTCCAAAACAAGTTGGGATAACTGTACATGAAACTTGAAGGACACCTACTGTAGAATGGCACTCCCAAATTTAGCACTATCATATTTCTGGCAAACCAACATGGGTGGACTAGTCATTTGTTCATTCATACAATTATTGCAGACAGAGCTGTATTTAGAAACAGAAGGCTAATGTTCGATAATATACTGACAAAATATTACCTACTCTCTCGCTGTTGGCTATCAGTGTTATGCTCTGTCCATTAAGTTTTACCAAACCACAAATTGATGGTACAAAGGAATTCAAAGGGTACGATCTCATTGTCATTGTCATTATGGGGATATAGTCAAAAGGTTGACAACGACAATGTCGACATTCATAATGTCAACACCACAATTTTGACAGTTATGTCGGCATTGTAAAAATGTCGAAGTCAATGTGTTGACATGGCGAAATGCCAACATTAGCAGAATGTTGACATTAGGATTAGGCTGCAGGCAGGAGGGTTAGGCCAGGTACTCACTTGCAAGATATTGGCCCTATTTATGCAAATTGGAATGACAAATCAGGCATATTGTGCAGTGTGTATGCCTGATTGCGTGCTTCCGTGGCTCGCATGCGATATCGTGTGATTGGCTGTGCAGTATTGTGTGATTGGCCGTGCTGCACACGATATCACATGTGGGGCTGTGTAATTTGCTGAATTGCAGGATGAGTGATTGTTCCGTCATTCCTTAAATTTTCATAGTGTGTACCAGCAATCTTGCATAGTCCGGGTCGAAGGGTAATCGCTTCGATCATCGGCAACATTGTCAGTTGTTCAGGTGTGTACCCACCCTTAGAGTTAGGTTGCGGGGGGAGGTTAGTTTTAGGCACTAGAGGGAGGGTTAGGGATAGGGGAGCAGGTATATCACCACTGGGCCACCATGGATGAAATGTCGACATTCAGACATGTTGACATTCCACAATTGTCTACATTATGACTGTCAACATATAATACTCTATCCGTCATTGGGCTAGGATGATAAAGACTTTTAGATATAAAATAAGAATGTATTTCTTCCTTCAGAACCCAGTAAAAGACCTAAGTTTGTACACCATAAAATTCTCCATGTTCTCTTTGTGCCAAAAATAAGTCTACACTTTTTTATCTTTGTGACTAGTGAGTATTTTGTACTGAAATTATACTCTAGGGGGTATATTTACTAAAGTGCAGGTTTTTAGAAGTGGAGTTGTTGCCCATATCAACCAATCAGCTTCTAAACATTTATCTAGCACCTTCTAGAAGATAATAGCTAGAATCTGATAGGTTGCTATGGGCAACAACTCCACTTCTAAAAACCTGCACTTTAGTAAATATACCCCTTGAAATGGATGATATGGAGAATCTCATGAATGAATGATTTTATGAATGTATTTTTCAAAGGAAAAAAATATTGCAAAATGATTTCCAAGTAGTTTTGTTCTAATAACATGACAAAGTATGTAACTCTCTCAGCAGTCTCACACAGAGTTGGACATTTCAGTACACAGGCTTCTTAAACCCTCCCCTTTCTCCAGTCTTTTCAGCCCAACACCCATCCTGCATGACAATGTTAAGTGGAGACCACTCAAGTGTTGCAGAACTCTTCTCAAAGTGCAAGCAGCAACAGGAAAGATAAGTAAGCAGGCTGAGGTCAGACACACCAATCATTTCCCATCATCCCTTATTTTGCAATCATTAGGCAGACAGCTGTTATTTCCAGGAAATCATATGCAGACCCAGAAAGCATCATTAACCCATTTCTGATATTCATATAAATTAATCATGTTGCTGAATGTTAAGTTCGGATAATATATTGCTTGAACAGATTTACATGATTACACTACTGGGAAGATGCATTACTTGTAATGGGAATTACAACAGTTGGTAGATAATAACATAAGATAATGGGCAGATGTTGCCTTAGAAACATACTTATTTTTTCCAAACAGCTTTACAGTTTAGTAAGCCTGCCCTAAAGAGGTTGAAATGAGTCGAAAGACAGGTCATCTGCTGAGCGGAATTTCACTTATGCCTGAAAGTGCTCTGAATTTGCCAGTCAGTTTGTGGCCTAAAGAGATACGTTGTTCTATTTGCTAATATCAGCACACATGTTGCTGCATGTGACACTAAATGAGTTTCTGCAGTCAGTGAAGAGTTTCCACTTCGAGCATCTTCTATAATCTAACAACGTCTAGCCTGAAATATTCACCTCCCAGTTTTAGGTGCTTACTTTGGGAAAGACAATCAATAATTCTAATGCACATAATAATCGTTCTTAGCCAGATTGCTGACTGGCATCCAAACACTGCATCTGAAATGTGGCAAGGATTTTTTTACACTGCAATTTAGATCTGAGTTTGGTCACCCCCTCCCATATCTAAAGCTGGCCATACACGCTACAATTATCGGGGTGATCCGCCCGATATCCGCAGATCGCCCCGAAAATTGTAGCGTGTGGGGGGACGACCGAGGGTTAAGTATTGCTCGGTCAGGCATGCCGGATTGTCCAGCATGCCCGTCCGCATCAGGCAGTGTATGCCCAGCCGCGGCCGACAGACAGATATTTCCTTTGTTCCTTCCCATGGAAGGAACAGGGAAATGTCTCCTCCCCCGGAGACGGAGCGCAGATGTCGGCTAATACACTGTGAGAGAAGTCTCACAGTGTATGCCGCGGACATCTGCAGCTGGCAGGCTGCTAGATAAAATGTCTGTCGGTCTGACAGACATTTTATCTGGCCGTGTATGCCCAGCTTAAATCTCTTTGCACATTTTAAATCTGTCCCATCTGCTGTGCAACAAGGTTTTGCCAAGTTGCAAGCTGTGTCTGCGCAGTGCAACAAATTTCTCAGAGGGGGAAGTCGAGGTAAGAGGTACATACAGTCAGGTCCATAATTATTGGGACATTGACAGAATTTTCATATTTTGTCCTCTATTCACCACCACAAATAAACAAGATGTGATTTAACTACAGACTTTCAGATTTAATTGGAGGGTAATTACATCCAAATCAGGTGAACGGTGTAGGAATTACAACGGTTTCTATATGTGCCTCCCACTTTTTAAGGGGCCAAAAGTAATGGGACAAACTAAACAATCCTAAATCTAACTTTCATTTTTTAATACTTTGTTGCAAATCCTTTGCAGGCAATTACAGCTTGAAGTCTGGAACGCATAGACAACACCAGACGCTGGGTTTCATCCCTGGTGATGTTCTGCCAGGCCTCTACTGCAAATGTCTTCAGTTCCTGCTTGTTCTTGGGGCATTTTCCCTTCAGTTTTGTCTTCATCAAGTGAAATGCATGCTCAATCGGATTCAGGTCAGGGGATTGACTTGGCCATTGCATAACATTCCACTTTTTAGCCTTAAAAAACTCTTTGATTGCTTTTGCAGTATGCTTCGGGTCATTGTCCATCTGCACTGTGAAGCGCTGTCCAATGAGTTCTGAAGCATTTGACTGAATATGAGCATATAATATTGCCCGAAACACTTCAGAATTCATTCTGCTACTTTTGTCAGCAGTCACATCATCAATAAATACAAGGGAACCAGTTCCATTGGCAGCCATACATGCCCACGCCATGCTTCACTGATGAGGTGGTATGTTTTGGATCATGAGCAGTTCCTTTCCCTCTCTTCTCTTCCCATCACTCTGGTACAAGTTTATCTTTGTCTCATCTGTCAATAGGATGTTTTTCCAGAACTGTAATGGCTTTTTTAGATGTTGTTTGGCAAACTCTAATCTGGTCTTCCTGTTTTTGTGGCTCACCAATGGTTTGCATCTTGTGGTGAACCCTCTATATTCACTCTTGTGACGTCTTCTCTTGATTGTTGACTTTGACACATATACATCTACCTCCTGGAGAGTGTTCTTGATTTGGCCAACTGTTGTGAAGGGGTTTTTCTTCACCAGGGAAATAATTCTTTTGTCATCCACCACAGTTGTTTTCCGTGGTCTTCCGGGTCTTTTGGTGTTGCTGAGCTCTCCGGTGCGTTCTTTCTTTTTAAGAATGTTCCAAACAGTTGATTTGGCCACACCTAATGTTTTTGCTATCTCTCTGATGTGTTTGTTTTGATTTTTCAGCCTAATGATGGCTTGCTTCACTGATAGTGACAGCTCTTTGGATCTCATATTGAGAGTTGACAGCAACTGATTCCAAATGCAAATGTCACACCTAGAATCAACTCCAGACCTTTTACCTGCTTAATTGATAATGAAATAACGAGGGAATAGCCCACACCTGTCCATGACATAGCTTTTGAGTTGATAGTCCCATTACTTTTGGCCCCTTAAAAAGTGGGAGGCACATATTGAAACTGTTGTAATTCCTATACCATTCACCCGATTTGGATGTAATTACCCTCAAATTAAATCTGAAAGTCTGCAGTTAAAGTACATCTTGTTTGTTTCATTTCAAAACCATTGTGGTGGTGAATAGAGGCCAAAATCTGAAAATTCTGTCAATGTCCCAATATTTATGGACCTGACTGTAGCTGCTGCTCAGGGCAATGTGCAGGTATGGACGGGGCCACGATGACAAAATAAGGTGTAATTCTCACCATCAAGCTCATGGACCGCCCACTTCTATTTGGTCTTGTGCAGAAACATGAGGCTAGTCCACTCTCCTGGGATTTCAGATAATCTGGGTGAGTAGAGTAGTATAGTTTTATTATTATTACCAGTTATTTATATAGCGCACACATATTCTGCAGCGCTTTAAAGAGAATAGTTGGCCATTCACATCAGTCCCTGCCCCAGTGGAGCTTCCACACATGCTCACACACACACACACACTACAGTTAATTTTGGTTGGGAGCCAATTAACCTACCAGTATATTTTTGGAGTGTGGGAGGAAGCCGGAGTACCCGGAGGAAACCCCCGCAAGCACAGTTAGGGCCGTAGTGGGAATCAAACCCAGGATCTCAGTGTTGTAAGGCAGTAATGCTAACCATTACACTGAGTTTAAATGAATACTTATTTTTGTAGAATACAGGCTGTTGATGTAACTTTATTTGCAGAGTTAATGGCAATAGACATCTATGACCTTTTTATTGTTTTTGACAAAGAGAAGCATGCTATCAACTGTATGTTAAAGGTATGTCCTGAGCAAAATTTGGGGGCGATACAATTCAGAGCGAGGTGAATAGCGCCAGGAAGTTGGTCCTGGAGCTATTCAATTTACCTCGCAGTTTAGTCCGACTATAACAACTTAAGTCGGAGAATGTCGGTTATCGCAACTTATTCTGGGTGTTAAGTCATGAGAACCATAAAGTGCTCGCCGCAAGGATGTCAACAGCGCGCTGAATTGAATCGATCCCTGTATGCTAAACGTTTGGCCTAGTTTTGCGTTTAAAAATGGATGCCATTCAAAAGAGTATGCTGCTCTTATGATCAGATAATTATGATAGTTTTCCTAAGTCAGAACTAATAAAGTATACAGCACAGTTGATAATTATTTCAATTGCAGAGAGTTCCTGCCCCATAGAGCTTATAGTGACATTTTTGATCTATTTCTATCTGCATGATGTAGTAAATATGCTTTACGTGTAGCTGTGCAATTAGATGATTCTCAGCTGGCTTAGTACAACATGTCTGTCACATAACCTATGCTTTTTTTTTACACAGTATAAACTGCTGGCTCTAGTTCTTGTTTTCTGTTGTTTAGCACAGTTCTGAATCCTCTTGTATTCACATCAACAAACTCTGTTAGTAGCGCAGGCTCAGCTTTAGGGTGGTGTACACATCAACTCTCCATTGATCCAGGAATTTCAGCTGTGACTACACATCCCAGACAAGTGACAAGTTATTTTCCACGTTAAGTGTCTTCTCAGATCTGCGCCCATTGAGGTCACTCAATAAAACAGTCACTAACCCATTTAAGAGCAAAAAGGTCTACAGCAGCTTCCCACCCAGACTGGCAGATTCTCTGTCTGCTGTTAGAGGTCAGATTCTTTCAGATCCACAAACCAGACCTCCATCTTCATACTAGGGTCCCTGTTTAGCTATAATAGCGATACTGGCACTAATATTTTCATCCAATATCGTAGCGATTATTAAATTTTTACTTTCTTTTTACACTGCTATGCTGCACAAATAATTTCAGTTAATTCCAGTTAATTGCTGGGAATACCAAGTGGATAAACCAACCTGAACTCAAATACACAATCTCATTCATCTCACCAGGAAGTGGCTACAGCCAGAGACTCTTAACAGGGCCACAGATCACTGAAAGGGTCATTATAAACCGATATCTATGGTCACTGTCTGCAGTTCTGCGCAAGTGGGTGAGCCACAGGGACCTTAAAACAGCAGACCAGCTTTTGGTAATGGTGGAGAGGTATGTGGTGGCCGTGAAAATGTTAAGTGTACCCTAACAGCCCCTAGTCCCGTAATGGCAATCTCCAGTGACTTTTGGAAAGACACTTCCAGGGAAAAAAGGTGCAGGGCGATTGAATGAACTTAAACATCCAAAGACTGTAGGCTTGATACCTGGAGATTGGCCAGCTGTGCCAGGAAGGTCCCCGTCTCATGTAATTCTTGATAAAAATATGATCAGATGTTTTGATGTGGTGACTTGGGTCATGTTGCTGCTAATTGTCCAAATACCTCTGAACCAATGCAATGTGATACTGCTTATGTAAATCGCAGAGTATCTTTGCTCAGCTATACTGCACTGCAGACCGACAGGCTGAGCCAGATAAACAAATGTGTATAATCACTGTAGAAGGCAAACGGATTGAAGCACTGTTAGATTCTGGAGGCCCAGTTCTTTTGTAAAAGCTAAGTTGGTGAACCTCTCCAAACGTCAGGGAAAAACTATTTTGTGTAACCTGTATATATGGGGCTACTTGGTATTATGTTACTGACAGGGACGGATTGGGATGGAAAACCAGCTCGGGAAATTTCTGGAAACAGCCCTTATGGGGGCGGGTCTGTTGAGGGGGTGGGTCTGTGGAGGGGGCAGGGCCTGTGGAGGAGGGCAGGATACTACACATCCCAGACAAGAGACCAGTGTGTGTCAGTCTCATTCCCCCCAGCCCCAGTGTGTGTCTCAACCCCATTCCCCAGCCAGAGTGTGTGTCTCAGCCCCAGTGTGTGTTTCAGTCCCAGTGTGTGTCAGCCTCATTCCCCCCAGCCCCAGTGTGTGTCTCAGTCCCAGTGTCTGTCAGCCTCATTCCTCCCAGCCCCAGTGTATGTCTCAGCCCCAGTGTGTGTTTCAGTCCCAGTGTGTGTCAGCCTCATTCCCCCCAGCCCCAGTGTGTGTCTCAGCCCCAGTGTCTGTCAGCCTCATTCCTCCCAGCCCCAGTGTATGTCTCAGCCCCAGTGTGTGTCTGCCTCATTCCTCCCAGCCACAGTGTATGTCTCAGCCCCAGTGTGTGTCTGCCTCATTCCTCCCAGCCCCAGTGTATGTCTCAGCCCCAGTGTGTGTCAGCCTCATTCCTCCCAGCCCCAGTGTATGTCTCAGCCCTAGTGTGTGTCTCAGTCCCAGTGTGTGTCAGCCTCATTCCCCCCAGCCCCAGTGTGTGTCTCAGACCCAGTGTCTGTCAGCCTCATTCCTCCCAGCCCCAGTGTATGTCTCAGCCCCAGTGTGTGTCTGCCTCATTCCTCCCAGCCCCAGTGTATGTCTCAGCCCCAGTGTGTGTCAGCCTCTTTCCTCCCAGCCCCAGTGTATGTCTTAGCCCCAGTGTGTGTCTCAACCCCATTCCCCAGCCAGAGTGTGTTTCTCAGTCCCAGTGTGTGTCAGCCTCATTCCCCCCAGCCCCTGTGTGTGTCTCAGCCCCAGTGTCTGTCAGCCTCATTCCTCCCAGCCCCAGTGTATGTCTCAACCGCAGTGTTTGTCCGCCCATTCCTCCCAGCCCCAGTGTATGTCTCAGCCCCAGTGTGTGTCAGCCTCATTCCTCCCAGCCCCAGTGTATGTCTCAGCCCCAGTGTGTGTCTCAGTCCCAGTGTGTGTCAGCCTCATTACCCCCAGCCCCAGTGTGTGTCTCAGCCCCAGTGTCTGTCAGCCTCATTCCCCCCAGCCCCAGTGTGTGTCTCAGCCCCAGTGTCTGTCAGCCTCATTCCTCCCAGCCCCAGTGTATGTCTCAGCCCCAGTGTCTGTCAGCCTCATTCCTCCCAGCCCCAGTGTATATCTCAGCCCCAGTGTCTGTCAGCCTCATTCCTCCCAGCCCCAGTGTGTGTCTGCCTCATTCCTCCCAGCCCCAGTGTATGTCTCAGCCCCAGTGTGTGTCTGCCTCATTCCTCCCAGCCCCAGTGTATGTCTCAGCCCCAGTGTGTGTCAGCCTCATTCCTCCCAGCCCCAGTGTATGTCTCAGCCCCAGTGTGTGTCTCAGTCCCAGTGTGTGTCAGCCTCATTCCCCCCAGCCCCAGTGTGTGTCTCAGACCCAGTGTCTGTCAGCCTCATTCCTCCCAGCCCCAGTGTATGTCTCAGCCCCAGTGTGTGTCTGCCTCATTCCTCCCAGCCCCAGTGTATGTCTCAGCCCCAGTGTGTGTCAGCCTCATTCCTCCCAGCCCCAGTGTATGTCTCAGCCCCAGTATGTGTCTCAACCTCATTCCCCAGCCAGAGTGTGTGTCTCAGTCCCAGTGTGTGTCAGCCTCATTCCCCCCAGCCCCAGTGTATGTCTCAGCCCCATTGTGTGTCTGCCTCATTCCTCCCAGCCCCAGTGTATGTCTCAGCCCCAGTGTGTGTCAGCCTCATTCCTCCCAGCCCCAGTGTATGTCTCAGCCCCAGTGTGTGTCTCAGTCCCAGTGTGTGTCAGCCTCATTCCCCCCAGCCCCAGTGTGTGTCTCAGCCCCAGTGTCTGTCAGCCTCATGCCCCCCAGCCCCAGTGTGTGTCTCAGCCCCAGTGTCTGTCAGCCTCATTCCTCCCAGCCCCAGTGTATGTCTCAGCCCCAGTGTCTGTCAGCCTTATTCCTCCCAGCCCCAGTGTATGTCTCAGTCCCAGTGTGTGTCAGCCTCATTCCTCCCAGTCCCAATGTGTGTCTCAGCCCCAGTGTGTGTCAGCCTCATTCCTCTCAGTCCCAGTGTGTGTCTCAACCCCAGTGTGTGTCAGCCTCATTCCTCAAAACCCCTGTGTGTGCCTCAACCCCATTCCCCAGCCCAGGTGTGTGTCTCAATCCCATTCCACAGCCCCAGTGTGTGTCAGCCTCATTCCCCCCAGCCCATGTGTCTCAGCCCATGTGCCCCAGCCCCAAAGAGTTAGCCTCATTCCCCCCAGCACCTGTGTCTCAGCCTGTGTGACCCAGCCCCAATGTGTCAGCCTCATTCCTCCCAGCACTGTGTCTCAGCCCATGTGCCCCAGCCCCAATGTGTTAGCCTCATTCCCCCCAGCAGCATCTGTGTTTGTCTCCACTTTGCCCCCCCTCCCATCCCCCCCCGTTCAGACGCTGCTGTCGCAACTTACCTGCCACTGCTGTTTTTGACTGCCCACTGCTTCTCTCGGCCGCAGCGTCACTGTGCTGTCCTGTCCCGGAGGTGGGGCGTCGGGCGGGCTGCAGAGGAGCTGGACAGAGGCAGAGCCATCAGTGGAGATTGACAGGCTCCACTCCGCAAGGCTTGTTGGAAAACCTGCTGCGGCTGCACAGCGGCTCTCTCGTCAGCCATTTCTTTTTTTTACTATTAGCTTTCGTGGCAGCGGGGGTGAGTAAGTGTAGGGACCGGCCCAGCGGGAACCGGCTCATTGCCCGGTGGCCCAATCCGCCCCTGGTTACTGATGAAGTGAACATAGAAACACAGTGTGGTCTCACAGTAGTCACTGTGGGATTAGTTCTTTATTTGATGTTTGATGCTGCATTGGGGAGAGGTTTTCCCCACTTCTGGAAGCTGTGGGAAATCCAATTTGTTACAAAAGTAAATAACCCAGACCCATTTGATAATGTTATGGGGGGCATCTACTAGACGATTTTATCCCTGTCCAACCTCTTAACGATTTTCCCTTGAAGTTTCCCTTGAAATATGATCTTCCACTCTGAACAATTTGCAAAAGATTTGCAAACGATTTGCAAAAGATCTAACAATAAACTATGGCCCTCATTCAGACCCGGACGCAAGTGGCCGTTCGTACGTTGGGCGAACGTAAAAAAATATTTAAATTCAGGCACACGCTCGTATTTTCGTTCGCATCAAAACATCCTCCCCAAACTCAGGCGACCCCTCCTCTAACTAACGAGCGTGCCAAATAGCGAGCGTACATCCCCGAAGTGGTTTGAAGGGAACGCACGCACTAGTACTACCCGGAAGTTGGACTGTGACATTTCGATTAACTGCTCGTTTATTCTGCCTACCTCCCTCAATCGTAACATGCCAATCAATATATCAATTAGCTTAATTGTTTTTTGTGTTTTTTTTACACAATGCAATAAACTTTATTTATGTCCGTGTTTGTGTTTACCCGCAGAATACGTACGGCTTAAACATTCGCTTTTAATTGTCAAAATACATGTTAGCCCCTATTAAATAATTGGTCTATTTGTTTTTAGACCCGCATATTTCCTGGAGTTCATTTCTTTATGTAAATTTGCTTACGCATGTCACTGCATTAAGCCTATCATAAGTCTCCACAGATTTCTGGCCCTGTCGAACACATGACTCATACACTAACCAATAGAATTGCTCCTGTTAATTTCCTAAATACATTAGCCAATCATTAAATTTGGGAGCACTTTATCAAAAATTATTTTTATGAAAAACTCCATTGCCATCATGAGAGCCTCCGCATTCACCAGGCGCGAGCTGCTGGTGCTTACGGAGGTGATGGATAGGCGGATCACCAGCCAGCCTCCACCCATCACCAACCGCGAGAAGCGATCCGCATATGCGGAGGTTCGGGCCCGCCTGCGCTCCTTCGGCTCACGCCGCCATATCGGGCAGCTGGAGCGCAGGTGGTCGGACCTGCAACGGCGGACGCCCCGCTTGCTGGCATGCTTTCGCATGCAGATCGCTGAAAGTAAGTTTAATGGATTGTGGTTTTCATGTTTGTCTTTGTGGCCCTAACTGCATGGCCATGTTTTCCCTGTCTTTCATATTTATTCATTCTCCTCATATCTGCATGGCCATGTTTTCCCTGTCTTTCATATTTATTCATTCTCCTCATATCTGCATGGCCATGTTTTCCCTGTCTTTCATATTTATTCATTCTCATATCTGCATGGCCATGTTTTCCCTGTCTTTCATATTTATTCATTCTCCTCATAATTTTTATTTTTTTTGTTTTTGGGGGTGCATTTGAAATTGTTTTTGTGCGCGGATTTGTGTTGGAACTAACCCCAATTTGTTTCCCATCTTTTAGGGGCCCAGCGAAGACTACGCCGTCAGCGTCCCGCCAGGCGGCGATCACGGCCACTCTCCCCCACCCCCAGCCAACACTCCAACTCCACTCCTTCCCCTATTCCCCACTCCTCCTCAGCCTTCCTACACCCTCAGCCAGATTTTTCTGGACTCCTTCCCCTCCGTCCCAATTCCCCCTCTCCTCCAACCACCCCTCTTAGAATGACCCCCTCCCCGGAGTCGGTCATTACACCGCCCCGATCTTTGGGGAACGGACCCACCTCCGAGGAGGACGATGGAGGGCCTTCTGTAGCTGGCATTGGGTCTTCCGGTATGTTTTTTTTTGCACTTTTTTATCGTCACAAACTGTTTGTATGTATTCTTGTATTTTTTTGTTTTTTGTGTTTATTTTCCAAAATTAAGTGGTTTTGGCCGATAGCCGTAACCTGTTACTGCTGTTTTCAACATACACATAGCACACCTGTCGGAATTTGGACATAGGCCTTGTATTTTTGCCCTACACCATTTTAGTGTGATGAGTTTTATTGCAGTTTTTTTAAAATGTTTTTTTTTTTTTTTTTTTTTTATTATTTTTTTTAATGTGGTTTCACTATTGTTGTATTAATCCCCAAACTTTTCTCACCCACAGAGGAACAGAGGCTTCGGGCCAATTTATCCGGCTGTGTGGCCCAGATGCACAGTCACATCATCGGGGTGCTGGTGGTCCTTGACCGTATGTCGGTCCTCCTTAGGGAGTAGTTGTTGTTTTTTTCCCCATTCTGTAAATAAATTGTTTTGTTTGAAGTTACGTTCTGGCTCATTCGTTTTGTCAAAACCACATATTGTTTACCCTGACATAAGTAGAGTGTTCCTGCAAGGATTTCAAGTTTTGGGCAATAAGAGTGTGTGTTGTATTTTTTTGTCAAACAGCCACAAGAAACACCTAACAGTACAAATCTGATTTCCCTTTTTTGGTGTAGTCACAATTAGATATTTTGACATTTTACAGGTTCCTAGTTGGTGTGCAAGCAGCTTAGGGCAATATTACGAAGCAAAAGGATTGTACAGGCTTCCTTTTGGTGTTGGTTTGGACCCTGAAGAAAGAAAACATTTTTGCTCAAATTGCGTCAGTACTGGATTACCCCTTAGTCAAATGTAACGTGTGTGAACCTGTTTACACTTGGTGGTAACGTTCCAAAAAAGGGACAACATTTCACTTCTCAAAACATTTATTAGCAACATAACTGAAAATTCAAAGTGGTCACTCACAAATAAAGCACACAGTGATAATCTCAAATACAACACATACCAAAAAAACAACATCACAAAAAAAAAATCAAGAACTGGTTGACGAAGGACCATGCCAACATGATTCCACATATATGGCGTGGCAATAAGTGTTCCAGAATATATCCACAAAATATCCACATACAGGTTTTGTAAGGGTAGCAGGAAGTAGTCATCGTTGGAGTGCCCAAGATTATGTAAAAAAACAGAAGAGGGAAATAAAAATTAGCCAAAAATTAGATGTTCTCAAACAAACCCAACCACATTAGGTATCAACACTGTTTTTTGGCAAATAATTACCTAAAAAATCTGGCCACCACATCATCGCGTATGGCCCCCCCACATACTGACCTCCGACCAACCTCGGGGGGGCCATCCTCAGGTAAGGCATCCTCTGGCTGCATTGGGACACCACTCCTTATGGCAATGTTGTGAAATATCCCACACAGGACCACAATTTTCAAAACCATATCCGGCAAATACATGAGTTCGCCACCAGAGCGGTGGAGGCATCTGAATCGGCCTTTTAAAAGGCCGATACAGCGCTCCACCACTTGCCTGGTGGCTGTAAGTGCGGAATTATACTCACTTTGTGGCCCTGGTGTGGGAGCCAAATAAGGAGTGAGCAGCCAGGGCGTGCAAGGGTAGCCACTGTCTCCTGTGAAAATGAAAAGACAACATCAGGCTCACTCTGTATGAAGCTTAACATTGTTATGTACTAAAGGTCTCCACTTACCCAGAAGCCACGCATCACCAGCTTGTAGGTTGGTTAATTTGTGCCATATCCCTGATTGCCGGATGACAAAGGAGTCATGTGCACTTCCTGGTAATTTTGCATTCAGGGACAGGATCTGGAGAGAGGCATCACATACCACCATTACATTGAGGGAGTGATAGTGTTTCCGGTTTCTAAATATTGCCTCCAGCCGTGCTGGAGGCTGAAGTGGTATGTGAGTACCATCCACAACCCCTATGATGTGTGGGAAGCCAGCTATTTGGTAAAAATTGGCCTTGGCCACACTAAGGGCACCCATATCCAAAGGCATTTGAATAAAATGATGGAGGTGCTTGAAAAGTGCCTCCATCACTGCCCTCAGGATCCGGGAAAAGGAGGATTGTGAGATGCCCGCCACTATTCCCACCGTTGTTTGGAACGATCCTGAGGCACAGAAATGTAACACCGCCATTAATTGCGTAAGTGGTGGAATTGCTGTAGGACTGTCAATTTGCCGCTCAAGATCACTCTCTATTAATGAGAGAGTGTCTATGATGATTTTTGGAGGAAGACGGTATCGTCTTAAAACCACATCATCTGGCATTCCAAAAAGGGTGACACGTGTTCGAAATATCTGGGGCCTTGCACGCCTACGATGCCTACACCTGGGACGAGATTGAGGTTGGTCGGCTTCCTGGAGCAGGGCCAGAACAATCCGACCCATATCAACCTGAAATGACAACATTGGAATGTCAGCCTTTTTACCCCACCCAATAAAAATACATGTAACTTTGCTTGAAAATACCATCCATTGATGCTTACATGCCGGGGTATTGTCATGATTTGTTGTAACTGCAAATAATAACAACAAAAATATAAATCATTTTATGCTGGCCATGTCATTATCACAAATTTAAGCAAGACAAAACATAAAAGGGGACACACACACATTTGGGCAAAGAGCAAAACGACGTTACGCACACTACGTAAAATAGAGGCCAAATGTAAGAAACCAATGCTCCAGGCAAAAAAAAACATTTTTAAGGGATGAATACACATTTCACAAAGCGCTAATTATTTCGCAAATACATGGCACAATAGGAAGTAGTAAAAATGCGATAATTTTTTAGCAAATACATGGCACAATAGGAAGTAGTAAAAATGCGATAATTATTTCGCAAATACATGGCACAATAGGAAGTAATAAAAATGCGATAATTATTTCGCAAATACATGGCACAATAGGAAGTAGTAAAAATGCGATAATTATTTCGCAAATACATGGCACAATAGGAAGTAGTAAAAATGCGATAATTATTTCGCAAATACATGGCACAATAGGAAGTAGTAAAAATGAGCTAATTAGTTCGCAAAAACAAGGCACAATAACGCCGCATAAATAATGTTCAAAAAACACAGAGTTCGATTTTGCAAAAAACAACGTTACATGTGGAAGGCCAACCAAAGTTGCGTACAGACAAACAAGAACATTTCCTAAACAGTTTAACACATGAACTTACCAAGAGCTAATATATAAGAAACCGGACCAAAATGTCTTTGGGGCAGAGCCAAAATAAAACCTAAGAGAGATGAAATGACGGGAAAAACATTAGAAAAATCGACACCAGAATGAGAGACAAATTGACCCAAAGTTATACTTCCCCAAACTTACCAAAACTGGAAACGACCAAAAAATTAAAAATGCAAAAAAATTGAAAGGAAAACAAAGAAAAACCGAAAAAATAAAATAAACCACAAAAAATGCAATATCCGAAACCAGCCAACAATCAACTCCAACCAACGTAACCTCCAACATTCAATAAACGCCACCTCGAGTCGAGACGGCCCAAGCCATAAATAGTGTTTTGTTTCCCGCACAAATTAAGGAAGGATCAGAGGAACGCACAATCAATGATGCGGCCGCAAAATAAGGACGCATGTATAAATACGTCACGAGACAAAAACACAATTCTGGTGTATTTCTAGTTTGAACATCACACATGGATACAGACCAGGGAAACAATGGACAACAGTCAGGCGGTAAGTATTTCATGCATTTTGACTCAATGATTAATTATAAACATAATATTGTGCAAGTTGTGAAGTTGAGAATTCTGCAAATTTGCCCAAATAGGTGAGGAGGATGACATGGAAGAGGCTGCTGGGCCCAGTATTCCGGGCAAAGCTGCCAAAAAGAAAAGGCAGCCACAATTCACAAGAAAGGAGATGGAGGTTTTGATTCAGAAGTGTGTGGACATCGTGCATCAGGCAGACAGGAATATGAGTGCAAGCCAGAAGTGGAGAATGTGGGAAGAGGTAGCCGTGGATGTCAATAGGGTGGGTGATTATGTCCGTCTAGCCCGGGATGTCAAACGGCGGTAAGTAAACACTTGACCACCCTAAAACCAAAAACCAAATCAAATAAAAAGTAATGGTTCCAATTTAACCCACAGATGGCAAGACTTCAAATATCGCCTGAAACAAAAAATGGCACACAGGGCTAGGCATGCAAGGGGGACAGGTGGAGGTCCCACCCCTGTGTCATTGGAGTTTACAGATTTAAAAGAGCTGGCACAGGGGTGTGTGCAGCCTGTGGAGGTGTTTGGCGTGTCCAACATGGATACGGACATGCCAGACTTTGCGGCTCCTCATGTTGTCCCAGGTAAATGTTGTGATGTCACCAACTGTGAAATGTTATTGTGCCAATATGTCGATTCTAATGTGAGTCTTTTCTCATTTTTCCAACAGAGACACAGGCGGATGAGTCTGCTCCAGAGGGGAGCCTTGGCCGCAGAATTTCTGCTGGCTCTGCAGGGGAGGAACCAGTACATCCGGCTGAGGACCCTGCAGAAGCCAGTCCAGGGCAATCCCCCTCGCAGGCAGTGTCCCTCCTCACAGAACTCAATTTAAAATCGGATTTCCATACGGAGATTCTGCAGAGGATGGACGCCAGTCTGGTACGGGTGGCTGAGGCCCTGGAGCAAAATGCTGCGGCCAACGTGACCATTGGTCAGGCCCTGGCGGAAAATACCAGGGCCAACATCCGCATCGCCACTGCCCTGGAGCAGCTCGTTCGCCAGCACATGGTGGAGCCGACCTCCCTTCCTGCCGGAACATCAGGATCCTCCACCTCTGGCACAACATCAGCCAATCCTCCAAATGTGCCTAGCCCTGTGCCTAGTCCAGAGGCCACAACATCTGCCTCTGGACAGGCCAGCCCGATGACATCCCGGACCCGGTCTGGCGCCCTCCCTCCCCCAGCCAAACGGGCGAAAAAACGGTGACACCATTGGCTACTTTTCCCACACTCCTTCTGTGCTTGCCTCATATTCCTTTCTGGCCAAAACTTCCCTCTCCTTTCTTGTGAATTGTTTTTAATTTTTGCTTTTACGTTTACCCAAAAATTATTGTTTGCACAATTAATAAATATTGTGGAACACTGCCCAAAATGTTGGAGTTCAATATGTGTTTTTTTTTTGGGGTGGATACCAATAAATTTACCAGAAATGTACGACTTTGTATTCTGACATTATTGAAAAAATGGGTTACATTTAATCCAGGCCCACAAGCCAACAACGTTCAAAATAAAAAATTACACATTGTAAAAAAAGTGCTCGTTAAGGAACGTTTAAAACATTACCTACGGAGGAAAAAACACCTTGCAAACACAAAATGAAGGACCAAACCTAAACATGATGACATTATTGTTACAATAGTCCAAAAACGAACACATTGTGGCCAAAATACACCCCCACAAATGTACGCTAATTGATTGTGTAATCCTGACATTAGCAGCTATGATTTCCACCTGCGTTCGGTTTTGTGCTATCCAAAAAAACTGCTTTCAAAACACATACCAAGCCGGTTTTCAACCCAACACTAATTGAGTTTCTGACAAGCCGTGATTAATCGATGCAACATCGTGGAGTGCCGGGACGGAGGAGAAGGCCATCGCCACTGTGGTCGAGTTATCCAGCCCCTAAGCTGTGCGAGCATTTTGAAGGGAAAGAGGATCATCCAGTGACGTATGAGTTGGTACGAACACATTTGACGTTCGCATTTGTTAATGTATGTACGCCCCAAAAACGCCTCGCCACGCCTGCGTTTTTCCATCTCCACCCCCGTCAACGCCCAAAAACGGCCTGTTCTGTCAATCACATTTGACATGTCACTTCCTGTACGCTATTTGACGAACGACACAAAAAAAACTCGCAATCTGCCGTACACACATGCGCAGTTTAACACCGACGCATGCGCGGTTACTCAACATCGGAACGCAACGAGCGTACTGCCTCTAACGAACGGCTCTGAATCAGGGCCTATGTTGTTTTAATCTGTGATTGAGAGCTTTCAGCTATAGTGGGCAGATAGTGGTTCATCGTTTGATCGTTCAGTGTGAACGATGTGTAAACGATTTGTAAGCAATCAAGTGAAATTGACCTGCATGTTCAGTCGATGGAGGAGACGATCAAACGACCAGCGGGAGCGCGCATTGTACATCGTTAGAAACAATTACTGCACGATTTGCAAATGATGTTCGAACGATGTTTGAACGATTATCGAACGATTTTATCATTATCGTTCAATCGTTCAACTTTATCGTCTAGTGGATACCCCCCTTTACTGATACAGTGGCAGTAGGAATATTCCCTTTTCAAGCCGGATTGGGGGAGTAAGAGAATGAAGAGAGCAGAGCGTTTTGTACCTAATGGAACGGGTCATGTTGGAGAGTCTGCGACTGTCTGTGCTGCCCACAGTCAGCCTTAAGGGAGGGAAAATCGGCTTCCCCCTTACCAGTGCCTGCCACATGCTCCGAAAGATGTCAGACCTCATTGCCAGGAAGCTCTGCTGTCTCACGCTTCCCCTCACTCAGCTCTGGCGCATGCTGTGATCACACACAGCCCCTGCCAACAGCATTTCACTAGCGCAGACCCTTACTTACCTCAGGAGAGACCCCCTGTAACTGACTTACCTGTTCTCCTCAGCCACCTGCTGCTGGTTCCATCAGGGTCTGAGTCGTGACCTGCTGCTGTCTCACCACATACTACCTGTACCAGTACATATTTCTATGTGGGTAGATGTCTCCAGACTGGTGGGGCATCAAGTTAACAGTCAGTTACAATATGGTTCCATAGTAACCATTCCGTGCCACATACACAGTGCACATTGTATTTACATGTTATTATTATTTACATACTGTATTTTTATTTAAATAGGACTCAACATGAGGGAGTACACCCAGGTCTGGAGTACCACCCTACAGCTTGTAGCTGTCATTTAAATCTGGTGCCACGGATTGCAGTTCTGGATTGGAGTTAAAGAAAGCATTTTTTGTAAGTAAAATTGTCATTGGCCAAATTGGGGGTCTTTGCCTCTCTGTTTAAAGGAAAGAAGGGCCGAATATCAGACAAAAGGAGGCCATTCCAAAACAATGTTAATTACTTCTTACCCTTTAAGTAACATAATTGATCAAATCCCTCTATTGGGGTGTTACAGTTTAACAAACCAAACCTGCCAATGTAGGGGGAAAGTTGGAATGCATTGTATATCCTTCACTAGAATGGTTGCTGTATTGTATATAGGGCCTGATTCAGGTTGGTTCGCAATGCTGCGTTCGCAGAGCCGTAACTAGACTTTTTGGTGCCCTGTGCCAGAGAAAGCATTTGTGCCCCCTCCAATTTTTAAATAGGGACACAAGATAGTGCACCTGAAAAAGGGCCATGGCTTCATGGGGAAGGGCCAGGGAAGAGATAGGGGAGGCCAGGAGATGCTGGGGATAAAAGAAGAGGAAGCTACAAGTGAGACTAATAATAAACAGGAATATTGACAGGGCCAAATAGCACCCCCTGCCCTGCGGTGCCCTGTGCCATGGCACTGGTCGCACTACCCTAGTTACGGCCCTGTGCGTCCGTGCATCCTGCCGCGGCAAAAATATGCTAATGAATGCATTTGCACTGCCGTCGCAGCACAAGATGCAGATGACCAGCACTACATAATACTGCCCCCTTACCCTCTTCTCACATCCGTACTAATGTGCAAGTATGTAAAATCATTGGTAACATTGAGTAACATCGGAGCTGCACGCACAATTATGGTGGACATGAGCCTGCCGCAGAAGTTGCTAAACTTCCTGCACACAGTGAGTACTCAGGTTGCAAATGGGTTAATTGTGAATAATTAACCCCTGCAACGGCGTTCGAACGCACTGACACGCCTGCGTACGCACGACCACCCCCCATCACCACCCACAAACGGCACTGAGTGATGGGTCTGCGTACTGGCTGTGACATTCCCGATCACACCGCCTGGTTTGCGCATGCATACTGCGTCTTATACGTATGCGCAGAATGCATACATCGGCCGGCAGCATTGTGAACCAAACTGAATCAGGCCCATTGATCACTATAATGATTCCTGTATTATTAAATGGGGCAGGTAGGTGTTGTATTTTTTATAGCTCTTTGTCATAACAATGATTCATATATTTAATTGGTTATTTAAACCACACCCACATTAGGCAAACCACACCTGCAGGGTTTTTGTCATGCCCATTTTTCCGTGCAATGTGCTGGTAGAAAAAATAGTCTATTAGCCTGTGTCTGCCCCCAAGGCTGAAAGTTGTCAGCCAGCCACTGATCTCTCTCATCCCCTTTCAGTGGTTAGACTGGGGGTGGCAATTATTTCAGCTGAGAAGTCACTGAGGGGCCTATTCATCAAAACTAAAATATCGATGGAGGTAATTAGGTTTAGAACTCGCATGGCGTTCTACCTAATTACCAGAGGAATTCATCATTCCTCCTCCCCATGGCTATCTATTTAGAAAAGCTGTAATTTTTGCGATGACAGCTTTTCGGGGAAATAGATACAACTCTACCTACCGCAGCTGTAATCAGTGCTGCGCATGCGACGTTACATTCGTAAAAGCGGTGCATGCGCAGTACTGATTATAGCAGCGGTAATTTTGTGTCCTCCCACCTCCTCTCACCTCCCTGTCCCCCACCTACCTTGCTGCTGCAGCCGTGGTCACCGACCTCCCGTCTGAAGAGGAGAAAACAGTAAAGTTAAAAAAATATATATACTGTATATAAATATATGTATATATATATATTTATATATATTATTTTAAACTTTACTGTGTTCTGCCGGAAGAACACAGTGTCGGAGCAGCAGCCGGAGCTGGAGGAGGGACGAGGGAGTGACAGAGGTAGCCAGAGAAGGACCTGCCCAGCTGATGGCAGGCAAGTGTATCCCGCTATGCGCCACCTGAGAGTGGCGTATAGTAACACCCGCAAATTCCAAAAATACATAATATTCGGAATTTGATCAATAGCCTAATTTCTACATCCCCATAATAATGTATGGGGAGTGTGGAAATTAACGCAGGCAGAGTTAACCAGGAGATATCAGTGATATCTCCTGTGTTAAGTGTATTCATGAATACTAAAATAATGGTAATTAAGGAAAATATTCTTAAAACCGTTATTATAGTGTTGATGAATAAACCCCTTAGTTTTATTAAACTGCTGAGGGTCACACAGAAAATATTTTTTAATTTACAATACCTATCAATACTGTTGTAAAATCAATTAAATAAACATGTTTACACTTTTAGCAGATATAATTTCCATGAAATATAAATAAAATACATTAAGTACATTTTTAATTACTATAATAAAACAGGGTACTATAAAGGGAATGCCCTCATTTACTGTATCGGGTGAGGGCATGTTTTATGGAAGTGTGATGTTCCAAAAAGCAATCTAGTTAACAAAACCTGAGCTGTTCCTGACAATTGCACTAAGCAAATCATGCAACAAAACAGTGGTTTTTAATATATAGGTTTGTTATTGTAGACAACATCCTCCCTTCCCCTTTATAAAGAAAACAATAGAAGAATGAGCTCAGCTCTATTATTGAGCATTGCTTGGTTGCCACAAAGGGCACAAACAATAAGTTATTTTGTGGTTGTCTGTTGCTGAAGGTAAAATCAAGTTATGTGTCCTGTGCACCATATATGTGAACTAATAATGGAGATGGGGCAGCGCTCATAACAACACAGTGTCAATCACAGACACTGCGAGCCTCACATGCCAAGCTCTGTGCCCTTTTCCCCCAAGTCATAATAGCCAGATATCTGTCTGCTCCCAGCTTTCCTTTTCCCCCTGCCTGCTTGTACTGGGCTGGTACCATTCAGCCACCAGCAGTCCTTTCGCACTGCATAGGCAGTTAGTGGTCACGTGGCTGTAGGCGAGTGCACAGATGCAATTTAACAGAGAACCAAGAAGAATACACAGTGAGTGGGATTAGTAAAGATTACACTGGATTTTTTCAACAATGCCTGGTGGGTTGCATATGCCCGTGGGCTGGATGTTTGCCACTACATGGTGGTCTCACAGTTTTTGGAACCTAAATTACACAGATCTCTCCTCTACCATGTTACATGCAAAGAAATATATAGGTTATTGTTATATGCTTTGTTTAGCCTATGTGGGACTTAAACTCAAATTACACATATATGGATGGCTGATCACTTGCTGCACAGGGCTTCTCCCATGCACACTTAACAAAGAACAAAAAAACAAAGCTTCTGCCCTCTCTTTCTTCACAGACTGAACAAATTAGTAGTGTGAACCTCCCGGTTTTCTTTACCATTCACCACCTCCTCTTCCATCCTTCCACAAAATACAGTACACAGCTTACACAATGAATAATGGAATTCAGTCCAGACCAAGAGACATATGGTGGGTACACACTGAGTCGATGGATCAGTCAGTAGACGATCCGTTGTCAGAGATGTGAATGGTAAGCTATATACACTTACCAATCGGCCGCTCGATATGTCTGGGCTGACATCACAACTGTATAGGCATTTAAATTTGTAGCAAGTGTAGGAGCCGTCAGAAGATCGCCCGTACACACGTGCTGACGCAACAATATTTTTTTCAGATATATATATAGGCATTGGCTGTGCTGCAGGTTTGACCTCATATGTCTCTGAAGTACGTCGGTCACAGACATATCAGATGTACACTATCATCGATGCACACGTGATATATCGTTCATCGATCGAACGAGCAATAAATCGACAAGTGTGTACCCAGCTATACAAGGCTTGGTGTATTGATATGGCATAACATATTCAGAAAATTAGTGTAATCTACAGTACTCTAAAAAGACCACAGAAAAATAATATATGTCTTTCCCTCTGCCCATATGTAAATTTGTACGGTTCTTCATTGGCAGTACCAGCGGCCTAGTAGATCCAAGCAAGTTTGTAGAAATGCAGCGCTGCTAACAGATCCTTCGATAATCGACCATCTGAGTAATCCTATGGTCATACAGGAAATGAGACGCTGATGCCATAATTTCTGCGTATGGGATCGCAAATATAGGCAGACACATGCCCCAAAAAAAGCCACGACATGCCCGCATTTTTGCCACCACTTCCTGTTACTTCCCACAAAATGGCTAATTCCTGTTACTTCCCACGGCAGGGCTAATCGGGGGTACCCATAGTGAACCCCCATGTCAGAGCATCTTTAGGGGGGTGTCAGGCTGATTTCCACATAAACCACATGACTTTTCGCCGATTTCCATTCCACCGGGTCCCGTTTTTGCACATTTGCAATTGAATACGGGGATAAGCGGGCACGCGCACAATACTTTTTCGGAGGCAAAACCTCCAATGACGGCGAAAAGTCTGGATTTGGACTTTTCACTCCAAATTGAATACAGGCCTAAGATGCATACGCAGTCAACCGATAATCGCTCGACTACGTAAATATCAGCATTGCGTACATTTCTGAATCATTCCCCATGTTGCATTGGAAGGGGTGTATATACATTTTTGTTTTTTGTATGCAGGGTAAATACTGGCTGCATTTTCATGTAGTCCATAAATGCTGGGCATCTTTATTTTGACTCTGCAATTTAGATTTGAATTTGGACATGCCAGACCCAAATGTAAGGGGCATGCAGAATTAGCCGTGGGACTTACCGTGGCTTTTTAGTTGCCGGCATAAGTATCTGGATCTATTAAACTATATCCTGCAGTAAGCACCCAATCCCACTGTAAGCATTAACTGTGGGGTAACACTTAAAATCAGTGTTAAGTGACTGGAGCTATCAACCTCACACTCCTACATCCAATAATTCTTACTACTTGTGGAATTCCATACCCAGGCTGACCAGGCTCTTTCTCAACCTTCAAAATCCAACTTTTCACCAGTGCCTACCTCCCCACCGAATGATACATCTCCTACTACTCATGCCATCTGCTCTTGACCCATCAATTCATCCTGTTTACATCTGTCCCGTCCCTCTAGCTTGTTAGCTTGCATGAGTGAGGTCCTGTGAACCTTATGTCTCTCACCTGTCCCCCTCTATATGACCATTTGCACACTATCCATCCATTGTGCTGTTTAACTTTATGATGTGCACATGCTCTGAATTGTATGTTTATACCTGCTCTGAGAATTTATACACGTACTGTCTTGATGAATTGCTCTATCATGAACTGTAACTGTTCTATCATGACTTGCATGTTCATATCTCTTTTGTTTTACTCTGTTTAATTAGGGGAAAGGACCAGAATGGAGTTGTGTAAGTGGCACAATACACTGACTTTTGGAAGGTTGTTAATTAACATATTTTAACCATGTTAATGGTTAATTAACGTATTTTAACTGTGATGACATTATTATAACTTTAAATATGATTCTTTACTGTCATGTTTAAATTATAATGCTGACATGGTTAAAATGCTGTAAGTAACATTACAACTGCATCAGCATTTTCTACGACTTTTAGACTGTCAATAGCGTACCGAAATATCATACCAAACCCCTGACTTTTCATATAGAGCGTGCTACCAAATATCCCAATTCATCCAGATACAGTATATTTTTGAGAAAACCGAACACACCCAACCTTTGAGGTTCTGAGTCAAACACATTCTCGGCTCCGGTCTTCCCGCAAATCGGAACTTGGATTTAAAAAACGGATTTCACATGTTTTGGTTTGCATTTGAGTCTCTCCCTTTTGATTTCAGGTGCTGCGAGGTGGTCAAAATTGACTGGCAATGAGTGGAAATTAATATTAATGATACTAATAATACTATAAGAACAAAATCAGGTCCAAGTTACAGAATTTTAACTGTTTTATCAATTTTTAAAGAAATCCGATACTAAACCAACACACTTGAGGGTGGTTTTGCTAAAGCCAATACCAAAAACTTTGAGGGTGCTTTTGGCAAAACCAGAACACGGGGGTCAGTGCACAACGGTAGTTACTATAGCTGGGGAAGAGAGGGTGATCACTATATTCTGTATCCTGCAAAGTTGACACCGTCAGTAAGTGGCCAAGGCACCTTGCTACCACCCCATTAGGGGAGACAATCCCACCCCATTTTTGTAATTCTGGAAATAAGGATTTAAAAATTGTAAAGTGAATTATACAAAGAAAAACCCACACACAGGGAAAAAAATCAAACACACATTAATTGCCCCAGCCCACCACAGAAGACTGACCTCACCTGCTGTCAGACTCTCACAGAAAAACTTACTTGCAGCAGCCACTTCAACTTGCAGAGATGCAGTGGAAGAAGAGAGGAGCTCCCAGTCCCTCCCTTGCTGCATCAGTGTCTCTGCCTCAGTACCTACAGCAGAGTCTGTGCAGACAGTGCACTGTGTTGGCGTGCGGCAGTGTGACCTATAACATCACGCTTCCGTATTGCCATTTATAGGTCATGGCCTAGGCTGCATCTGAGCCACCGAATGAGCCTAATGCTGCCCAGGCCAGAAGTTAGTTTAGCACTGGCTATGGAAGATGCTACGGCTTTCACAACGGTCTGATTAATTTTTTAATGTAACTAATCCGAAATTCCCGGGATTGCTGCCTCCAGTCCCGGGAATAAAATCCCAGACTTTCTGAAGCTAAATCCTGGGATATATATATATAATCCACAGTAGGTTGACACACAGCAACAACAGTCTCTGGAGGGGTTCCGGACTATAGATAGACAGTAATTAGATAATGTCTAGATAGACACCATATGTTAGACAGTCAATAGTTAGACAGGGACAAAAGGTCGACATGAAAATGGTCGACACTTTTTTTTTTAGGGTTAGGCATTTACCGGAGGTTTGAGTTTAGGCACTTACACAGACGGTTAGGGTTAGGCACCATGAAGAAGGGTTAGACACCAAGGGGAGGTTTAGGGTGAGGGTGAAGATTAGGTCTAAAAAAACCAAAAAAAATTGTCGACCATTTTTGTGTCGACCATTTTCATGTTGAACTTTTCAACCTGTCATCCTTTTGTGCCTGTCAAACTTCGTACATGTCGAACTTAGGGCCTGATTCAGAGTTGGGAATAGAGAGGGATCTCTCTCTCAACTGATCATCTTGGTAAAACCATGCTGCACTGCAGGTGAGGCAGATTTAAAATGTGCAGAGAGATTTAGATTTGGGAGGGAGGTGTCCAAACTGACATCTAAAGTACAGTGTAATAATAAAGCTGTGCAGTATTTGTGAGCTACATGCAAAAGCAGCCAGTATTTACACAACATGCAAAAAAATTATGTATTTACACCCCTTGCATTGCAACATGGTTTGCCCAGGTACACAGTTAAATGCTATCTCTCTCTCTATTCCCAACTCTGAATCAGGCCCTTAGTGTGTCTGACTTTTGTCCCTGTCGACCTTTTGTCCATGTCTAACTATTAACTGTCTAATCTGGTGGCTATCTAATTACTGTCCATCTCTTATACCACACCCCTCGGGAGATGTGCTAAGCCTTAAGGCCCCCACACACCAGAAAGATATCGTCCCAACCAGCCAACTAGTTGGCTGGTTGGAATGATAATCGTCTAGTGTGTGGGAGCAAACGATAGTCAGCCGTTTGCTCCCACACGCTAAAAAACGTCCAAAAACGGTTGTTCCAACTAGTTGGAGAAAATCAAACATGTTTGATTTTCACCAACTATCGTTCTAGTGTAAGGGGAACACTCCCCCCAACTGAACGATAAGTAGGTGGACACCGGCCGGTAGTGTCCGCCTACTTCTCCACCGTGCACCTTCCAGCCTGGGATCCCTGTCAGCGGCAGTGAGCATCAGTGTTGCAGCTGGATCTGTCCGTCACACTAATTTCACTCCCGAGATCACCGTCCGTCCCCCCCTGCCCGGGACAACCCTGCCCCTGCGATCATGGCACCCCCCCCCCAGATTACCACACACCCGTGATTGCACCTTCCTCACTCCCCCCCCTTGGACTATCGCACACCCGCAATCGCGGCAGCCTTCTTCCTCCACCCGGGAATACCACACACCCGCGATCGCGGCAGCCTTCTCCCTCCCCCCTGGAATACCGCACACCCGCAATCGCGGCGGCCTTCTTCCTCCCCCCGGGAATACCACACACCCGCAATCGCGGCAGCCTTCTCCCTCCCCCCTGGAATACCACACACCCGCAATCACGGCAGCCTTCTCCCTCCCCCCTGGAATACCACACACCCGCGATCGCGGCAGCCTTCTCCCTCCCCCCCAGGAACACCGCACACCCACGATCGCGGAACCTTCCTCCCTTCCCTCCCAGACCCCTGCCATCGTGGCACCCACCTCTCCTCCCCAAACTACCGCACATCCGCGATCGCGGAGGTTTTCTCCCTCCCCCCAGGACTACTGCACACCCGTGATCGCGGCATACCCCCTCCTCTCCCCCCCCACAGACCACCGCACACCGCGATCGAGACCCCCCTCCACCCCTCGGGACCACCACACCCTGCGATCCCGCCCCCCCTCTCAGTTTGCTCATGGAGTCTGATACCTGTCTGGTCCATATTGTCATTGTGTGTGCATACATATATATGCTTATATATACACGTATGTGTGTATACAGGTATACATACAGTCAGGTGCATAAATATTGGGACATTGACAGAATTTTCATATTTTGGCCTCTATTCACCATCACAATGGCTTTGAAATGAAACAAACAAGATGTGCTTTAACTGCAGACTTTCAGATTTAATTTGAGAGTAATTACATCCAAATCAGGTGAACGGTGTAGGAATTACAACGGTTTCTATATGTGCCTCCCACTTTTTAAGGGGATAAAAGGAATGGGACTATCAACTGAAATGCTATTTCATGGACAGGTGTGGGCTATTCCCTTGTTATTTAATTATTAATTAAGCAGGTAAAAGGTCTGGAGTTGTTTCTAGGTGTGACATTTGCATTTGGAATCAGTTGCTGTCCCCTATGGATACTCTACTGGACAAGTGGACCGATGCTACAGGGATACATAGGTGAGTATGAGTACATGTGTGAGTGCATTTATGTTTAATAAACTTATACTTTGTACGGTGTGTGTGTTCTGTGTTTATTTTAATATTACTTTTGTAGTGGAACTGCAGGTACCAACAGGCCCGTAATGCCCCGAATGCTGGTACATGTGGTTCTCCAAGTACCAGCATGCGGGGGAGGCTTGCTGGGACCTCCAGTTCCACAACATAAGACAATATTAGTTAATCTATTTTTTTACACACATTATACACAATCAACAAGGCACCCACCTTCCAGGGATTCCGGGGATAGCCCTGGGCTATCAGCCTGGGCCTGGGGTGCCCTGGAGAGGGGGACCCCTTTATTGGGGGGGTCCCCAGCTGCCCAGGGATCCCCGGCCTGGGCTGACTAGCGGACAGGGTTAATGCTTTGGCTGGGGGGCCCGATGAAAGGGCTCCCCTGGCTGTGGCATTAGCCCCCTGCTAGAAAAAGTCTGGTGCTGGTTCTGGATAATACAGGGGGACCCTACTCATTTTTTCCCCTGTATTTTCAGAACCAGGACTGGATCAGAGTCCAGTGCTGGTTGCACAAAATACGGGGGACCCCCTACGTCATTTGCCCCCGTATTTTGGCAACCAGGGCTGGTTCTGACTAGCTTGGTGCTGGTTCTGACTTTTGGGGGAGAGGTCACGCTGTTTTTTTTTCTACACAGGTATTTTTAAACACAGCGGCACAGACAGGTCTCACTGTTCCCGTCCCTGCATCTGTGTTTACTTTTATACAGACAGATACATGCATCATGGATATCCCTGATCCGTGCAAGCATCTGTCCGCTATCCTGTACGATCTAAAGATCGGCAAATCTTTAGATCGTGCACGATAGATCTTGTGACGCATCGTGCAGCTTTTGCTGCACATAATATCCTGGAGTGCTGGGGAGCTGCCAGGGAAAGTTCAAGGGAAATTGCACACGATATCGTATTGTGACCACATCGCCTAGTGTGTAGGCACCTTAAGGCTGAGGATGGTGATGGGGCAGTGGAAGGAGATTGGGGCTGAGGGACTACTGTGTGGTGTAATGTGAATAATGGACACAACTGTGTGGTGTAATGTAAAGTGGTACTTTTCTGTGGCCACGCCCCTTCCCCACAAAGCCATGTACCTATACTTTTGAGGTGCACCTACGGCACGCACTGTCCCTCTTTCAGATATGGGGGACGCCAAAGGAAACTTTCGCCCTGAAATCTACAAGGTCTAGGACCGGCCCTGCTTCCCCTGGGACTAACTGTCTGACTGTGGTCAGCAGGGAGTGCTTCCAATGAGAAGTCACTATCACTGCTAGGCATTCCCTGCGGGTGGAGGATTTTACTGGGGGGGGGGGGCTGCAGCCCCTAGGTAAACTCCGCCACTGGATGTGTTGCTTGCTCCCTCATTGCATATTACTCTGGGAAATCTGATGTTACTGATCCGTGAGTGCAATAGCCAGCAACCACTGTTACCTGGTTGATCCTGCAGGTAGAATATGCTGTTCTCTTGGGCTAGTACGCCTCCTACCTGCCCCAGGTGATTTTAATTAGTATTGGTCCTTGCATTGTAGTACACACATGTAATGGGCACTATTACAGGTAAGTCCTAGATAAATTTATACAATGTGTCAGTATCAGGGATGTTAGGGACCCACCTGATGAGGTTCACCGTGAAGTGGTAGGTGGGCAAACATCTTTGGCCAAACATGTACTAAGAACCTCTATATAACACCATGTTAATTGATAGTTTATGATATATTTTTTATATTTATTATTCTTAGTACTTAGAGCAGTGATTCCCAACCTCGGTCCTCAAGGCACACTAACAGTCCTGGTTTTAGTGATATCCATGGTTGAGCACAGATGGTTAAATCAAAATAACTGAGGTACTAATTAAGTCACCTGTGCTCAAGTATGGTTATCCTTAAAACCTGGACTGTTAGTGTGCCTTGAGGACCATGGTTGGGAACCCATGACTTAGAGTGTACATCAGCTTCCCCCCTTTTTTCTGCAATACAATATGCTGTTCCCATAGCACTTATGATCTTGGAAATATTGTTGTGGCCGGAGGCTGTAACCCCTGTACTGCGGCGCCACTTTTGAATTGTGTTACCGGCGCTAGGCGCCGGGTGTGTGGGGGATGTGTTTTGTGCTGCCGCGGCCGGCCCCGAGCTGTGGGCACAGCAGCGTTGTGGTTTAACTGTAGTGAAGAGACGCACGCTGCCGGAGGTGAGCTCCGGCGGGGCGGCGATGGCGGAGGCTGCTCCTGCAGTCAGGCTGAGTCCTGGGCTGCTGGGCAGGGTGCAAAGCGCTGGAGACCAGGAGCACAGGTCCCGGCCCTCCAGCACGCTTCAGGTCAGACAGAAGCCACTGCAGCCAGGACGAGTGTCCCCAACTGCAGGGCTGAGCACCGCACGCCAGCCCCCCCCATACAACAGCACTGCAGGCCAGAGTAGCTGCACACAGGGACAGGAGCGCTGGCTCCCGATACCCCATGCAGCAAGAGAGGGGCAGACGCCGCTGCAGCCGGGACAAGTGTCCCGGACTGCACGGCTGAGAGCCACACATGAGGAGACCGGGCTAGCCGGCTCCCTGTGCACCGCTAGGTAGGACAGCGCACTGACCACTGGGGACCGGGAGTGTAGCTCCCAATACCCCAGCACTACCAGGTAGATTAGCTGCCCGCTGGGGGCAGAGACAGCTCCCTGTACCCCCAGCGCGGAGAGGGGGACAGCAGCTGAGAGCTGCTGGGTGAAAAGTACAGCTGCTGCAGCCAGGGCATGGTCCCAGGCTGCAGAGCTAAAAGCCCTATGTTGGGGACTGGGAGCTCAGCTCCCAGTGTCTCAGCATGTAAGGGCTGAGTCAAGTAAAGCCCAAGCACACATATACACAAGGTTAAATAAAATGTATTTAAAATGTATGTGCAGCACTGAGTCCGGACAGCAGGTCCTGGGCTGCAGTGCTGAAAGTGTTTAAAAGTGTTTAAATGTATAATTTAAGTAAAATGCACTTACCTGTGATGCTTTTGATGGACAGGGGATCCAGAGTCCTCTGTGGGCTGCTGGGTCCCCCAGCCCCTTCCAGGAGATAAAATGTTCCCCTATGCAGCCTCATGCCTGGAAGTGGTATGAGGAGGTGCATAGGGAGCTGGCTAAGGCAGCCAGCTAAGTGGGTTTAGGGAGCTCCAAAATAGCTTCCCTTCCGTGGCCAGGAAACCGTGCCCAGGGACCCTGCTTGCCCACCTCTGGAGCTCAGATTCAGGCAGAGGTAGCAAGCTTGATCCCTTAGCAAATTACTGGAAGTAGGGTTTTGGAGGGAAACCTTCCACTGGCCCTAGACGAGCTGACTCCTGGGTGGCGACCAAAACACCAGGTAGTCTCAGGCTCAGGAGAGTGACCACTCCCCCCTGTCCATAGGGGATTAGGGGATAATGTTAAATGTGCATGTGGCCAGCACATGCACTTAGGATGATTGGTTGGAAACCACAGGGTGGGCTTACCCCCTGTGGAAATGTGTATTGGAGTGGCATAAAAGGAGGCTTCTTGCCTGGTAAAATTGTACATCCTTGTAAATCCTGTGTGGAGAAGAATTGCTGTAACATCTTGTACTGTATGCTGATTATTCCCCTTCAATCCGAAGGGAGGGTCTTTTTTAAGACTGAGAGCAATAAACACCTTTGCTTTTACTCCGACTACATCTGTACCCTGCGACCAACAGAATTGCGCCAAAACGCTATTCCGTTCTCCTGCTGTTCTGGGTAAGAGCTCAGCGTCTCCAAGTTCAAGCCCTCTGCCAAGCTACTGTGCAGACCTGGTCCATTGCGAGGGATCAGGTGGGAACAGTTGACACCAAACAGGAGGTGTGTCCGCAGTTAATCAAACGCATACACAGCAGAAGCGGTTCCAGGTGCCGAGGTAGGAGCCTGAGTGTACCTAATAAGCGGTTCCAAACGCCGATGGTAGAGTTTGGTGGTGGCAGCTTCAGTAAATGCCCACGGCGCAGTGGGCGGAGTCAGTGACAGGCGGTCACTGACGGTGAGTGGGAGTCCAAAAGCGCTAACCCTTGACCAGGGCCGGCCTAGATGAAAGGCGTCCGGTCACATTTTTGTTAGCGCATATGTCTTTTTTCTATATGCACCGACTCTATTGGGGAAACTCACATAATAGTGGTAGATCTCCCAGACTCTGCAATCTCCCTGAAGCTGGGCCAGATAGAAAATTGGTGTGATTGTGCAATTTTTGTCAGAGTGTTCTGCCCACGGTTCAACTGCACAATTAATCAGCCTATCAATATCCTAGGAATTTGAGATCCCTGAGGCACGAGGCATCAAGTTACGAAGGGTCTTTTGCCTGATTGTGATGTATTTTATTCTATTATGGATATTAGAAGTCATGTTGGATTTCTATAACCGGTAGAGACACCTGCTTTTATATGACACCCATAAGTGGAATCTGAACTGCCTGTAAGCCACGGCATGAGATGGAGGCTCAGTGATGCTGAGGGGTGTGATGTTCGCAACCTGGGGCATCCTCGCTTTATACACACCATGTTCCTTCCCTGTTGCTCAGGTTATTGGGTAGTCCGGGTATCTTCACCTTACACGCACCCTGTTACTCCCCTGTTGCTCAGGTTATTGGGTAGTCCGGGTATCTTCACCTTACAAGCACCCTGTTACTCCCCTGTTGCTCAGGTTATTGGGTAGTCCGGGTATCTTTACCTTACACCACACACCCTGTTACTCCCCTGTTGCTCAGGTTATTGAGGAGCCCGGGCAGCCTCGCCTTACACACACCCTGTTCCTTCCTTGTTGCTCAGGTTAGTGGGGAGCCCGGGTATCTTCACCTTGCACACACCCTGTTCCTTCCTTGTTGCTCAGGTTATTGGGGAGCCCGGGTATCTTCACCTTGCACACACCCTGTTCCTCCTCTGTTGCTCAGGTTATTGGGGAGCCTGGGTGATCTGAGTAGCAGACAGAGCAGTTATTACAGGTTATTGGTAGATGTGGAGCTCCCTCACTGCATATTACTCTGGGAAGATCTTATGTTACTGAGTACATTGAGTACAATAACCCACAATCACTGTTACACCTACTGTACTACCTATATGTATTTGGAAGCTGTATTGGTTATGAAGCATATCTATGGCAAAAGCGGACACCGATTAATTTTAGTCTGTATCTAATTGCATTTCCAAATGTGGGTGTCTGCATAATTTTTATGTGATAAATGTATGTTGTTGTTAGAGGGTTGGAGAATACTGTGATTATGGGGTCTACATCACTTAATTTTTACAAAAGCAGGTGAAAATTAACATTTCACATTCGGTAACATGACAGTTAGAGGCTGATAAGGTTGGTAGTTTCTCCATACTTGATAAATCTCCCCCTAAGTTTTAATTGTAAAACTATTGATGATATAACTTAATCTTTGGTGACAAGTGCACCCTCTCTACTTACTGAATGTCCATTTTATCCTCTGGGCAGTCTGTGTGTGTCAATATCCTGAGCAGTACAGGGTGTTACTGATGCCTGGTACAAGATGGTCAGATCCTCTTCTGTGATATTTCAGGTCAGACTGGGTGTTATTCGTCTGGTGGGATTATACTGTCACAGATGGCATCTAAGTGGAGACGACAGTATATGGGAAGGAATGGGGAGGCTTCACATGTAGGGCACATGGTGAAGAGAGAAGGGGTGGATAGGCCACTGCAGAGATGTCAAGGGGTGGGAGCAGGGTGGGAGAGAGCATCGCTTTACACGGCCGTGTAAGGGCTCTTCATGCTCCATGGGGGGCTCCGTGTGTACATGTTGTGGCTTCACGCTGTGCTGGAGTAGGGCCACACATGCACATTCCAGAAGCAGCTGCACACGCCTATAACGAGGCTCCATGCTCTTATTTTGTGGCACCTTGTGCCCATGTTGGGGCACCACACGATCCTGGAGCAGGTCCCTGCATTCCAGGAGTGGGGCCATGTGGCTATGTTGGCGAGCCACGCACCCGTGTTGGTGCTCCAAGTGCCCAATGAGAGGAGTTACATGGCCATGCTGGCGCTCCATGCCATCTTCCCTAGGAGCCAGTCGCCAAATAAGGGACGCCAACTGCCTACAGTGGATCACCACAGGCACATGTTGGGGTGCTATACAGCCCTGGAGCGGTGCCAGACGACCTGACGAGGGTGGTATTTTCAATAGATTTGGGTCCATCCGAAGACTGATCCGTTCACCTTGTATTGTAGCAAAGGTGTGGCCTTACACTTACTGGGGTGGAGTTTAAGGGCCATATTCAATTTGGAGCGAAAAGCCGTTTCGCTGATGACATAATTTTCGCCGATTCCATTTATGCCCGTATTCAATTTCTCAGACTTTTCAGCGGTACAAAAAGTTTGCGCATTGTAACCAGCGGAAACGTTTTTCCAATAGATACCAGTGGAAAAAAGTGCAGAATCTGGGTTTTGGGGTGCAAAATTGCGGCAACCCCCCTAAACCCTTTTTACACCCCCCTTGATGCTAATTGCATCAAAAAATGCAAAAAACCCCACAAAGGACACCCCAAAAAAGCACTTTGAAAACATGGGCGAATAAAATCAAAGCAGGGTACAAATTCAAAAAGTAGTGAATTAGCTTTTGGAAGTGTCTGGAAGTATGGGGAGGTGTTTTGTGGATTGCAGGTGTTTGCTGAAGGTGCGTTTTTGGCGCTTTTTAATGCTTGACTTTAGCAACTTGAAAATATGCTTGCACCCATTTTCATGTACCCCAAATTTGATGGGAATACTTATTTTCACAACAAAGTGGCTAAATGCTATTCTCCACCACTGTCACCAAAGATGCTAAATAGCGCCTATTGAGACCATTCAAAGAGCCCAAATACCTTCAGCAGGGCTAATCGGGGGTTCCCATAGAGAACCCCCATGTCAGAGCATCTTTTGGGGGGTGTCAGGCTGATTTCCCAAAAATGACAGGACTTTTCGCCAATTTCCATTTCACCCGGTCCCGTTTTTGCACATTTGCAATTGAATACGGGGATACGCGCAATACTTTCTCAGAGGCAAAACCTCCGAAGATGGCGAAAAGTCTGGCCTTGGACTTTTCGCTCCAAACTGAATACGGGCCTATATAGGAGAGGTGACATCACAATACGCTGAAGTGACGTCACAAAGACGCAGCTGACATCACAATGGAAAAGAAGCAACTGTAAATTCCAAATCAAGCCCATTCCAGAGGGTGTGACCATGTCAGCACACTTTCATTATACTCAATTAAAAGTCTTATAATACTTAAAACATAACTTTATTAATTATTATTAATAATAATAATAATAATACATTGTATACATATTAACAGAGGAAATTAGAGTATAGAAGCTTTAACTTTTTCCTGTCTGTGCTTTAGAGAAGTTCTTCTAGGAATCCCTGAATATCTCAGAGCCATCTCCTGCACCTCCTGCAAACATCACAAGTGAGAGACACTCACCTCACTAACATAATGCCGCATGTCAGCCTGTTACAGAATATGCTTACCAAATGGAAGCATAAATGCAAATAAATTGAGCTGGTCACATCGGCTTAACATAGTTATCTCATCTAACACCATAACAATTGTACAAGCTACATGCACATTGGGCCCGATTCAGAGCCGCTTGCAAGAGGCTCGATGTTATAGCCCTGCACATGCGCCGCATACGGCATGCGCGTGCGCATGCGTGAGCCCCGCAGAACGACTGAAGTTCAGTTGCTCCGGGGCTCGCAACAAGACTGGGCGGCTGTCGATGTTGATTGACAGCTCGCCCCGTTTTATTAGAGCAGGAAGTCCACTCGGGCTTGCAGCAGCTAGACCCTACCCCAGGGTCTCGTCGCAAGCCCAATGGTCGCGATAATCGTAACGGTCTCCAACCCACTCGCACAAGCTGTGGGTGGTCACCCACAGCTTTGCGAGCGGCCTGGAGACAAAAAAAAAACGCCCACAGACCCAGCGAGCGGTCAGCGGCTGCGAGCGGGTCTGAATCAGGGCCATTATTCCAACCTGTGCTATTTTTAATCAAGAAAAAGCAGGAACTCAGGGCCTGAATCAGACCCGGTCGCAAAGCTGCGTTTGCACGCAGCCGTCGTTAGTCAAAGTATGAAAATCCCGCGATCGCTAGTAAGACATTAGCACGCCCACTATGTTTTGCCGTGCGATCGCGGTATGAAATTAGACACCCACCAACCTGACACAAGACGCCCACTTTTCCTCAGTAACAAACGTCATCTCCAGGAAGTGTATTCAACAATCGGTAACATCGGCTGACATCAGAACCATACGCACCACTTGTGGTTGACCATACCATACCGCAAGCACTGCGAGTGCTGCTGTGTTTAATTCAGCCATGTGACGTGTATGTTGACGATGTGTCCTAATTATGCACACCCCTGAAATGGCGTTCAGATGCACAGACACACTTGCGTTCGCACCACCACACCCCTGTCACCACCCACAAACGGCACATCCTGTCACTCTTGCTTGCAGAGTGTCTGTGTATTGGCTGCGAACGCTTCCCGATCGTAGTGACTGGTTTGCGCACGCGCACTGTGTCTTGTGTGCATGCGTAGATTGCAAACAAGTGAAATTAAATTAATAATATCAATATCAATCCACAAAACAAAAGATATTTTTTGTGTGTGTGTGTGTTAGCTATTATTGTTTAATGACACTGCCGACCAGACCGCAGTTTATTATCCATGTATTGTGACAGCTAGCTTGGTGCAAACTTTGGGCCGAAAAAGGATGAAAACAATATTGTGAGCTGTGAGGTGGTCAAAATTGATTGGAAAATAGTGGATATTAATGTTATTGAGGTTAATAATACTGTAGGAACAAAAAAAAAACAAATTATGTGATTTTAACAGATTTTATCAATTTTGAAAAAAATATACAGATCCAAAACCAAAACCAAAACACGCAAGGGGCGGTTTTGTCAAAACCAAATCCAGATCCAAAACACAAGGAGATACAAATCCAAAACCAAAACACGGGGGTCGGTGCACATCTCTATATATAATATATATAATTGTTGTTCTATAGCTCCACCCACAGTTCCAGAACCTGTTTTTCCACAAAAATAGCCCTGGTTCCAACTATAAAACTATTTATAGATTGCATGTATTGCAAATGTGTAGGTAGTACATTGTGTAGGCCTATTTATTAATTCTGCCCTTCAACTATAAGTAAACTGCAGTTTCCACTTAATTAATGGCAGAATTAACTGTCACTGGTATGTACCAATATCGAAAGCGGAGGATATCTCCAACTTTCTGTCCGGCAGCAGCCGTCCCCATAGTTCTATAAGGGGTTGGTATTTAACAAGATCCAAAAAGGATACGCTTCGCAGACCATGTGTGCGAGGGCTAATTTATACACTCATATATACATGCACACATATATGTCACACATACATTACACACACACACACGGAATCGGTAAGATATGCCGGCGGTTGAAATCCTGACAGTGGAAGCCCGCATGATGCAGAATCCTGACAGCGATAGGTAAGTACCCTAAATTCCCCCTCCCCCCCCCCCTAAACTTCCCTTGGCAGTGCCTAAGCCTAACCTCCCTAGGGGGTGCCTCAGTGGTGCCTAACCCTAACGCCCCACCTTCCCGCACCCTAAACCTAACCTCCCCCCAGTGGTGCCTAACCCTAACCCCCCCTTCCACTAGCCTAACCCTAACCCTCCCCAGGGGGTGCCTAACCCCCCTGTGGTTTGGCTGCCAACGTCGGTATCCTGTTCACCTTTGGGATATCGGCGTCGGCACATTGCCGTGCGGCGGGATTCGGGTGTCAGTATATAGACGCACGGCATCCCTTCCACCGGCCTTATGACTGCATCACACACACATATACTTTGAAGCAGCTGTGGGTTGTAGATAGGGATGAGGCCAGGCACCATGTTAATAGGCCCCTCAGGGCCAGATTAACAATGGGGCGGATGAAGCTCCAGCACCAGGCCTCCACATAATAATAGGCCCATCATCAGCATGCATAGCTGGTCACACAGTCAGCCATAAATTATAAGTATTACAATTGTTTTTGTAGTTTTCTCACAATTTTTTTTTTCTATTTCTATGTATTAGGGAGATGGTGGGTCTGATAGTGGTATTGGCTGCACACATGCACCTGGCTCTGGTCACACCCAGACAGCACTTGTTACAGCTCCTCCCCTTCTCAGTATAGGCCCTAGAACATTTTAAGCCCCAGGACCATGTGGCCATTAATCCGGCCCTGAGGCCCCTCCCCCTAGCTGCAAAATGCAGTGATTAGCGGCCAATCTGGAGGACTTGGGCTAAAATTACTCGATTATAATGGAATTGTGTCATATTGGCTCCCAGTGATCGCGCAGAGTGAAAAATTTTGTGGCTTCCAGGGACCCCTCACTTTAGAAAATTGGGGTCCTACTCCACTGTTTGTGGGTCCCATCACATATTATGGGGAATGAGGGCAGGCAGCAGTTGGGACAGTGCTGGGGGCACGAAGCAGTTGGGGTAGAGGGGATTAAGGGCAAGCAGCAGTTGAAGTAGAGCTGGGGGAAAGACAGGGAGAAGTTGGGAAAGAGCTTGGGGGTAAAGGAGAGTAAGTGCAGGCAGTGCTGGGGTTAGGGAGGGGGTAAGTGCTGACAGCAGTTGTGACACTGCTTGGGGCAAGGAGGAGGCTAGAGGCAGGTAGTGCTGGGGGTAGGGAGAGGGCAAGGGTAGTTAGCAGTATAGTATGTAGGTGAACAGTGGGCAATATGTATGTCTGCAGTGGGTATATGTTTAGTATGTGTGTGTGTGTGCAGTATGTATGCATGTATGTGTGAAGAGCTCTGACAGTGAAGGGATTAGTACTGCAGCAGAGTGCTCACTGTCAGGGTGTCACAGGGGAAGAGATATGGCGATGATGCAGTCCATTTAGATGGCTTTACGCAGACAAAAGGACAGTGGGCTTGGGCTTGGAACTTAGGCAAAGGCTGGGGGTTGGGAGGAAAGAGTGTTACTGAGGTTAGTGCAGTGTCTAGATGCCCTTCACGGAGAGAACCCTGACGCCATCAGCTACAGTCCACCGTCATTCCCTGCCATCCACGTGGGCAACAGATGGGGAATATAATCTTGTGGCGAGCGAAGCGAGCCACTGAAGCGTGGCGAGTGAACAAGTTTCTTCTTTAGGTGGACTTTAGGGGCATGGTACTGCACTTCCAGGTCCTTAGCGCAAAGGGGAATTAAGCTCTACCCCGAGGTTAGGGAGAGGGAGAAGTGTGTTAAGAAAAGGGGCATTTGTGTTACAGAGGAGAAAGTGAGAGTGAAATGTGTTCTCAATGAAAGGACCTAGGCCCTGATTCAGACCGGCTCTTAGCCGCTGGCCGCTCGCTGGGTCTGTGGACGTTTTTTTTTTCTCTGGCCGCTCGCAAAGCTGTGGGTGGTCACACCCCCCAGCTTGGCCAACCTGGAGGGGGCTGCCAGAATGTCGGCAAGCATGACCTCCAGCCAGTTATGGTATTATACCGCACCTTTCACTAGATAGTGGGCAGGATGTGTGACAACCCCGAATGTGGGGAGGGGTCAGGTGTAAAATGTTTAAAGTATGTTATCCATAGATAGTAGTGTAAAGGAACATAGTATGTTTATTTAAAGTTGTATTGTGCATGTATGTTGGGCCAAGGAGGAATATAGTTGTGTCATGTCCCCATGCAAGAGAATTCCCTTATGCTCCCCGAGACTGTAGACCACCCCATCGTAGTGAACGCCTGCTTCTGGCAGGGGAGGACTAGAGAAGGGAAGCCACTTGTCCGCGAGCCCGGAGCAACAATCAGGCACGCGGAACCGGCGGGAGGAGAGCCGCCGCGAGTGTAAACCCCGCCGCGGACTGGGGACCCGGACGGAGGGTATAAAAAGAGGGTGCCAGGTGACGGTTGGTGGTCTTGAGTGGTTGGCATCGCGGTGGAGAGACAGAAAAAAACGCACTTACCTGACTACGTCGATCCATTGTGGGTCCGGAGAAGGCTGTCTTCCAGAAGGAGCCGCAGCGACTGAGAAGGGCAAGCTTGACTGATGGAGGGAGGCGGAGCAGCTGGGAGAGGAGGAGATCCAGGACGGTGTCTGTGGCTGAGTCCTGTGGTGAGGGGCCGGCCTGGACGAAAGGGGGCGGAGATCTCTGGACTGAGTGACAGCCCTGTCCATCCTGAGGGACCGCAGGAGAAGGTCTGTAGTAAAACACAAAATAGACTTGCATTAACCCGTAGCCGCTCAGTGGAGGAAACACACCAATTACCGCCTAGAAGTATAGCAACTTTAACAGTCTCCCCGTTATCCTCAACCACACAGCTAGACCATTCTGGACACTTAAAAAGAGACTAACACTAGTGGTCAGCTAATGTACCCCGTCGCTAGGGAGCGCTAGCAGATAGAATACCTCCTCCGCCTCCCATTAACCCTCCGAATACCATAACCTTCACCCGCTCCGCTCTGACGGACTATTCCCCTGCAGATTAACCCAATATAAGTCAGCTACCCTAATGAGGATGATTAGAGTGAGACAGGATTTCCGTGATTAAATCTACACAATTCCAAGGACTACCACCTTGCAGTGCGAGAGTAAGCCAGGAAACCAGCTGCGCCGTGTCAGTCCCAAAAAACAGTTCGACAGTTAACAAGTATTGCACGGGACCGATATAAAAGGCAAAAACTGGGATTTAAATAGCTGTTGCTAAAATACTCTCTGGCGAGCCTTAGAAAGTGTGACATAGGAGTATCGCTACATTACACCGCAGAGCTCTGAGGAGGGGACCGGACGTATTAAGGGGTAAAATGTACATTGGGACAAGTGTGCACCACCGGTAAAGAGATATCTGGCCAGCAACGTATGAACTACTTTAGCTAAGATAGACCAAATATATTGAGATAGATGGTAGGATGAATAGTTAGGAATTCATTTATTGGGTTAAGTTGTTTTGAATGCCATGCGTTAACTGCTTTACACCCACAGACGCACAGCCCGGAGGTGGAGTGGTTCCTGCATAATAAAATTGTAGTTATTTGTTGTGTGCGATAAACGTGAAAAGTAGTAATATATGTGCATTGGTTTGGTAAGTATTTACTCAAGCGTCAGTACCTTCATCCGGTCTTATGTTTTAAAAAGTGTTAATAAAAGTCACGTAAATGACTAGTTGACTGATGATTAGTGCTAATAACCACTAGAAATTGTACCCATTCCATCAGAAGGAACAACACCGCCTAGTGAATTCCTGTATAACCTCCAAGGATGTATAAGTCCTAATAGAACTGGGTGTTACAAATTTTGGCGTCACGACGAACAGGATCGAGATCCAAATTAAATAAGTAAAGATGTCACGAGAGCAGAGTTCAGCTGGAGACTCAAGCCACCAAAACCCAATTATGTCTCAACTGAACCCCATAACCTTGCCCTATTATTTTGGGGCCCCATGGCTGCCCACTTATACTGGAGATGAACGAGGGGGAGAGTCCGACGGTAATTCGTTGAGAGAATTCAAGCATAAGATGCAAAGTATGTTCAGGTTATACCCCTTGACAGAAAGTCAGCAAGTGGAGATATTAATCGGCCAGCTAAAGGGCTCAGCTCTGAGAGAGGTCACTTCTTGGCCCAAAGAAGAGAAACAAAATGTAAATCAAATTATTCAGAGGCTAGCCGACACTTTTGATCTACAAACAATGTCGGAGTTGTAAATGAGATTCTATGCTAAAAAACAGCAAGCGGGAGAAACCCTTCGTAACTTCGCGTTGGGCCTACAAGAGACTCTACGGCGTATACAGTCAGTAGATATTAACGAGGTGCGGAACCCTGATGAGACTCTCATTAATCAGTTTATCGAAGGTTCAAGAGGAGAGGGTACCCGAACCCAGTTGCGCCTCTTACGACTACAGATGCCTAGAAATTCCTTTCTGGACTTTAAGGAAGCATCAATCAAGGTCGTGGGATATACCCGAGATGATGAAATTTCCTTAGTAGAAATGCCAGGGTTCCAAGAAATCGTTCAGCAATCGTCAACGTCTATGGGAGTTCCTAATATGACAAAAGGAAATGCAGTACAAAATGCTCAAAATAGCTCCACTCAACTTCATAATCTGACGAGCCAGATGGAAAAATTGGCATCAGGAGTGACAGAGATGTGCCAAGAGATAAAAAAACTTTCCAGGAAAAATATAGACCCCGCCGAGAATCAGTGGCGCACAGAAAGAAGGAGGGCAACCTCCGAATGGTGGACCCCGCCCCGCACTAATGGATGCCATCCAACTGACCGATTTGACTCCCTAGGGCGCCCAATCTGCCGTAAATGTAACCAGGTGGGACATGTCGAACGGAACTGCAGTCAACCAAACCCTTTAAACGCCAATTCCCTGAGGATGGAGGACAATCCTCGGGGAACGTCAGCAGAATAGACCCTACCCCTGAACAGTGGTGGCCTAAGTTTGTGGGGAAGTGTCCTGTTGTACCCATCACTTTAGGGGGAGTAGAAATGTTGGCCATGCTTGACACAGGTTCCCAGGTGACCACTATGCAATTCGACACTTATCAGAAATTTTGGGATATTAAACAACTTCTCCTCCCGCCACCGACATGGCTACAGCTTATAGCCAGTAATGGGCTAGGAATATCCTGGCAGGGATATTGGGAGGTAGGTGTCAGGGTTGGGAGGGCGGTGTTACCTGAACAGGGGTGTATAGTCACCAATGTAAAAGACCCTAACGCTATACCCCTCATTATTGGAATGAACATTCTCCAAAATTGCCCAGAGGAACTTATATCAGCCTTAAAAGTCGAGCTTGCCCGAAAGAGTCCCACAGAACGACAAATGTTGCAACATACCATTAAGATCATTCAAGGTCACCAAAGATTTGCCGCACCGAATGGAGAAATTGGAAAAGCTCGGGTAGCAGACTCAAAACCCGTGATTTTACAGCCAAATTCAGAAATGGTGATCTGGGCTAAGGCACGCTGTGGGCCACAAGGGACCGACTATAAGGCCTTTATTGAACCGAATGAGAGTACCGGTAAAGAGGCTATACTTGTTGCTAGAACACTAGCGGAGGTGGTGGGTGGCCGAGTACCTATACGAATCCTGAACCCGCATAACCATCACGTCCGGTTATTCCGTCACTATCCAGTTGCTAAATTATCACTAGTCACCTTCCAAGATGTAATTCACCCAGGCTTTGCTGTAGAGCAGCACCATATCATGACAGGAAGCACCCCCCCTGCTGAGGAAGAGGTGTGGTGGAAGGCTATACAAATTGGGGATGAAGAAACTTCGGAGGAAAAGCGGAATGGAGTCCTTCACCTGGTACAGGAGATTCCCCAGGCCTTTAGTGTTAATTCATCCGATTTCGGGAAGGTCGATTGTGTATTGCACTAGATTCCTACTGGCACCAACGCACCCATTAAAGAAAGACACCGACCCCTAGCCCCGGCCTTGTATCAACCGGTCAGAAAGATACTGCAGGAGATGGAAGCGTCCGGAGTAATTAGGGAAAGCCACAGCCCGTGGGCGGCCCCCATGGTCTTAGTAAAAAAAAAAGACTGGCAATTGCGATTTTGCATCGACTACCGCAAACTAAACAACATCACTCATAAAGACGCCTACCCACTTCCGTGAATTGAAGAGTCCTTGGCGGCCCTTAAGACCGCTAAATACTTTTCCACCCTAGACCTGACCAACGGTTACTGGCAAGTACAAGTAGCCCCAGAAGACAGGGAGAAAACCGCCTTTACTACTCCCATGGGGTTGTTCGAGTTCCTAAGGATGCCCTTTGGGCTCTGCAATGCCCCAGGAACATTCCAGCGACTAATGGAGCATTGTTTGGGCCACAGGAATTTCGAAATGGTCCTTCTGTATCTGGATGATGTAATTGTTTTCTCCCACACTTACGAAGATCATCTTAGCCATCTAAGAGAAGTCCTGGAGCAACTCGTCAGATACGGCTTAAAAATAAAACCGTCCAAATGTCATCTACTCAAGCCCAAGGTGTCCTACCTGGGATATGTCGTAAGTGCCGAAGGAATTTCTCCGGATC
The DNA here is from genome assembly GCA_031769625.1 of Taudactylus pleione. Classification (NCBI taxonomy): domain Eukaryota; kingdom Metazoa; phylum Chordata; class Amphibia; order Anura; family Myobatrachidae; genus Taudactylus; species Taudactylus pleione. Next base: position 2,480,884 of record JAUIMM010000255.1, on the reverse strand, counting down.
CCGACAAGATTAGGGCAGTGCGAGAATGGCCTGCCCCGCGTACATCCGTGAAGTACAACAGTTCTTGGGTTTTGTGGGGTATTATAGGCGTTTCATTGAACACTTTACGAGCATTGCTGTCCCTATTCATGAGTTATTGAGAGGAGTCCCGAACTTAGGTCGCACTCGGAGCGTCCCAGTGATGTGGACTTCCTCGTGCCAAGAAGCTTTCGACCGTCTGAAGATCCTTCTCACTGCAGCACCATTACTAGCCTATCCCGATTATGGCAGTCCTTTTCTGTTATATACGGATGCCAGTAGCCAAGGACTGGGAGCAGTACTTTCACAACGGCAGGGTGGGAAAGAAAGAGTAATACCCTACGCCAGCAGAAGCTTGAAACGAACTGAGAGGAACGACAGTAATTATTGCGCTTTCAAGCTGGAATTGCTAGCATTGGTTTGGGCGGTCACCGAAAGATTTAAAAATTATCTAGTGGCCACGCCTTTTATCGCCTATACGGACTGCAACCCTTTGGCTCACCTACAGACAACTCAACTAGGAGCCCTCCAGCAACGCTGGGTCTCCCGATTGGCCAACTTCCCGATCAACATCCAATACCGAAGTGGAAAATTAAACATCAACGCGGATGCTTTATCTCGAATTCCTCACCAACAAGAGCAGTTGGAAACAGAAGATGTAGAAGAGTCGGTAGAGATGCCTTTATTTTCACCGAAGCTAAATTCGGCACCACAAAAAGTTACTCAGCTCAGAGGGGTCGATAGGTATAAGGACGACACAGCGACTCCTTGGCTGAAATGGCAAGAAGATGATCTCAACATCCAGCAACTCAAGGAACAGATACAAGGTCACAGTCAGTTGACTATCGAAGAAAGGAAAACAGCCCCAATGGAATTCTTGAGGTTATGGAAGCAACGGGAGCGACTGTCAGTACACGGTCGCCTCCTGGTTCGACATAGCATTGACCCTAAAACTCATTTCAAACTAATGCAAATTGTTGTACCCCATAATGCTGCAACTTATATCCTGAAGGCCTACCATAACGACTCGGGTCACTTCGGGCGCAAGAAAACGGAGAATAATATCCGGAAACGGTTTTATTGGGTCAACATGCGGCAAGACATCGAGAATTGGTGTAGCGAATGTATTCCGTGCACCCTGAAGAGGAGCGCTCCAGTCTCACAGAAGGCCCCTTTGCATTCAATTATAACCTCTCGGCCATTGGAAATTGTTACCCTGGATCATGTGAAATTGGAACGAAGTCGGACAGGTTATCAGTACGCGTTAACCATAGTAGATCATTACACTAAGTACGCTGTTATCCTACCGGTACGAGACGTTACTGCAAAGACTACTGCCGAAATCTTTTGGAGGGCATTTGTACGGCCGTATGGATACCCGGAGAAGATTCTGACGGATCAAGGGTCAGCCTTTGAATCTCACTTGTTTCAAGAACTGTGTACGTTATATGGCTGCAAGAAAGTCAGAACTACCGCCTATCACCCGCAAGGGAACGGGATGTGTGAGAGAATGAATCGAACTCTCATAAATCATCTCCAAGCTATCCCGTTACCACAGCGAACCGAATGGCCTGCCCTTCTGGCTGAATTAGTATACATTTATAACAATACGGTCCATCAATCCACCGGGTTTACCCCCTATTACCTGTTGTTCGGGAGACAGGGTCAGCTCCCTGCAGATGTACCATTGGGCATATCATTAGAGGAAGGATTGAATGTCACGGTACAAAACGAATGGGTCAGCGAGCATCAACGACGCCTGAAAGTAGCACATAAACTAGTCCAAGAAAACAGCAAAGTGGCCCGACAGCGGCAAAAGGAAAACTATGATCAGCAGGCCCAAGCAGAACCATTGGAGATCGGATGCTGTGTGTGGAAGAAAAAGAATCAGCGTGTTAGTAAACTGAATCATTACTGGGAAAATGTCCCGTACGTTATAGCTGGAAAACCTAAGGAAAGCATGGCCTTGTATTACATACAAAGAGGAAACGGAACTGGCCGACAGTTGGTTCATCGTGACCAACTTAAAAAATGTCAAGGTCAAATCGATAACCCCAAAGATGTTGTGAATACTGTAGACAAACGACCCAATTCTCCTTCCAATGAAGGCTCAGACCATCAGATGGATTTATTAATGAGTATGTATTGGCCTATTCACTGTAGTGGCCACCAGCCCTTCCCCAATTGGCCTCACAGCGATCCAATCCTCTCCGAGGTAGCAACCTCAAATCTAGGAAGAGAGGAAGACACCACAGTAGTCAGTTCACCTCATTTTGAACCAAGATGGTCAACCAGAAGTACGAAAGGGAAGTTGCCGCTGCGCTATCAACAATAAGATTTGTTTGGTAGCGGAGCTAATGTTAATATTTGAAGAAGTTTAATTTCTGCGTGATGTAGATTGCGTGAGGACACGCATAATTTAGAGGGGAAGAATGTGACAACCCCGAATGTGGGGAGGGGTCAGGTGTAAAATGTTTAAAGTATGTTATCCATAGATAGTAGTGTAAAGGAACATAGTATGTTTATTTAAAGTTGTATTGTGCATGTATGTTGGGCCAAGGAGGAATATAGTTGTGTCATGTCCCCATGCAAGAGAATTCCCTTATGCTCCCCGAGACTATAGACCACCCCATCGTAGTGAACGTCTGCTTCTGGCAGGGGAGGACTAGAGAAGGGAAGCCACTTGTCCGCGAGCCCGGAGCAACAATCAGGCACGCGGAACCGGCGGGAGGAGAGCCGCCGCGAGTGTAACCCCCGCCGCGGGCTGGGGACCCGGACGGAGGGTATAAAAAGAGGGTGCCAGGTGACAGTTGGTGGTCTTGAGCGGTTGGCATCGCGGTGGAGAGACAGAAAAAAACGCACTTACCTGACTACGTCAATCCATTGTGGGTCCGGAGAAGGCTGTCTTCCAGAAGGAGCCGCAGCGACTGAGAAGGGCAAGCTTGACTGACGGAGGGAGGCGGAGCAGCGAGGAGGCGGAGCAGCTGGGAGAGGAGGAGATCCAGGACGGTGTCTGTGGCTGAGTCCTGTGGTGAGGGGCCGGCCCGGACGAAAGGGGGCAGAGATCTCTGGACTGAGTAACAGCCCTGTCCATCCCGAGGGACCGCAGGAGAAGGTCTGTAGTAAAACACAAAATAGACTTGCATTAACCCGTAGCCGCTCAGTGGAGGAAACACACCAATTACCGCCTAGAAGTATAGCAACTTTGACAGTCTCCCCGTTATCCTCAACCGCACAGCTAGACCATTCTGGACACTTAAAAAGAGACTAACACTAGTGGTCAGCTAATGTACCCCGTCGCTAGGGAGCGCTAGCAGATAGAATACCTCCTCCGCCTCCCATTAACCCTCCGAATACCATAACCTTCACCCGCTCCGCTCTGACGGACTATTCCCCTGCAGATTAACCCAATATAAATCAGCTACCCTAATGAGGATGATTAGAGTGAGACAGGATTTCCGCGATTAAATCTACACTATTCCAAGGACTACCACCTTGCAGTGCGAGAGTAAGCCAGGAAACCAGCTGCGCCGTGTCAGTCCCAAAAAACAGTTCGACAGTTAACAAGTATTGCACGGGACCGATATAAAAGGCAAAAACTGGGATTTAAATAGCTGTTGCTAAAATACTCTCTGGCGAGCCTTAGAAAGTGTGACATAGGAGTATCGCTACATTACACCGCAGAGCTCTGAGGAGGGGACCGGACGTATTAAGGGGTAAAATGTACATTGGGACAAGTGTGCACCACCGGTAAAGAGATATCTGGCCAGCAACGTATGAACTACTTTAGCTAAGATAGACCAAAGATATTGAGATAGATGGTAGGATGAATAGTTAGGAATTCATTTATTGGGTTAAGTTGTTTTGAATGCCATGCGTTAACTGCTTTACACCCACAGACGCACAGCCCGGAGGTGGAGTGGTTCCTGCATAATAAAATTGTAGTTATTTGTTGTGTGCGATAAACGTGAAAAGTAGTAATATATGTGCATTGGTTTGGTAAGTATTTACTCAAGCGTCAGTACCTTCATCCGGTCTTATGTTTTAAAAAGTGTTAATAAAAGTCACGTAAATGACTAGTTGACTGATGATTAGTGCTAATAACCACTAGAAATTGTACCCATTCCATCAGAAGGAACAACACCGCCTAGTGAATTCCTGTATAACCTCCAAGGATGTATAAGTCCTAATAGAAGTGGGTGTTACAGATGCAGGGGACAAGGCCAGGGTTGCAAGTGCAACTCTTGCATAAATATTGTCTATGTATCCTTCATATGTATTAACATTCCAAATGGAATATCAGCATAAATCAGGCCATGCCCAGGGCTATTTTTCTGGAAATATAGTTTCAGGAACTGTTGGTGGAGCTATAGAAAATGATATAGATTATATATATATATATATATATATATATATATATATATATTAGGGGTGAGCGGGTTCGGATTTCTGAAATCCAAAGCCCCCCGAGCCCCCCCGATCCGAGGCCGATCCGAGTCAGGCTCGACTTTTCCCGCCTGACTCGGATCTGAAATCGAGGCAAAACGTCATCATCCCGCCTTCCGGGTCTCGCGGGTTTTGGATCCTATATAAGGTACCCGCGTCGGCGCCATTTTCTCACTCGGCTGTGGACAGTGAAGAGGGAGGGTGGGAGTTAGGGCTGGCTAGGCTGTGTAGTGTAGTGTAGTGTTGTAGTGTAGTGCAGTGTAGTGTTGTGCTGTGCTGCGCTGTGCTGCTGTTGTCCATAGGGGCTGTGTCCACTACTTCAAAGTCAATAGGGGCTGGCTGGACTGTGTTGTGCAGTCAGTTGTCCATAGGGGCTGTGTCCACTCCAAAGTCCTGTGCAGTGTCCCAGTCCTAAAGGGGTGCTGTAGTGTTGTCCAGGGGGTGCTCTGTCCGTCAGGGGTGCTCCCCCCAAGTGCTAAAAAAAAAATATTTTTTCTGTGTTTGTGAATTGTGTGCACTGTGGCTGCACGTGCATCAACAAAGGAGCAGCGCCAAGCCTGCGCCTGTGTCCCATAAGTAAAAGGCCGGCTGGCTTGTCCGTTAAAGGGTGCTGTAACCCCCAAAGTACACTCCAAACAAAATAAAAAAATATTGTCTGTGTTTGTGAATTGTGTGCGCAGTAGCCGCACGTGCATCAACAAATTAGTGCCAAGCGTGCACCTGTGTCATAAGTAAAGGGCTAGCTGGCTTGTCCGTTAAAGGGTGCTGTAACCCCCAAAGTACACTCCAAACAAAATAAAAAAATATTTTCTGTGTTTGTGAATTGTGTGCGCAGTAGCCGCACGTGCATCAACAAATGAGCAGCGCCAAGCGTGCGCCTGTGTCCCATAAGTAAAAGGCCGGCTGGCTTGTCCGTTAAAGGGTGCTGTAACCCCCAAAGGGCACTCCAAACAAAATAAAAAAATATATTTTTTTGTGTTTGTGAATTGTATGCGCAGTGGCCGCACGTGCATCAAGAAAGTAGTGCCAAGCGTGCGCCTGTGTCATAAGTAAAGGGCCGGCTGGCTTGTCCGTTAAAGGGTGCTGTAACCCCCAAAGTACACTCCAAACAAAATAAAAAAATATTTTCTGTGTTTGTGAATTGTGTGCACTGTGGCTGCACGTGCATCAACGAAGGAGCAGCGCCAAGCGTGCGCCTGTGTCCCATAAGTAAAAGGCTGGCTGGCTTGTCCGTTAAAGGGTGCTGTAACCCCCAAAGGGCACTCCAAACAAAATAAAAAAATATTTTTTTTTGTGTTTGTGAATTGTGTGCGCAGTAGCCGCACGTGCATCAAGAAAGTAGTGCCAAACGTGCACTTGTGTCATAAGTAAAGGGCCGGCTGGCTTGACCGTTAAAGGGTGCTGTAACCCCCAAAGTACACTCCAAACCAAATAAAAAAATATTTTCTGTGTTTGTGAATTGTGTGCGCAGTAGCCGCACGTGCATCAACAAATTAGTGCCAAGCGTGCGCCTGTGTCATAAGTAAAGGGCCGGCTGGCTTGACCGTTAAATGGTGCGGTAACCCCCAAAGTACACTCCAAACAAAATAAAAAAATATTTTCTGTGTTTGTGAATTGTGTGCACTGTGGCTGCATGTGCATCAACAGAGGAGCAGCGCCAAGCGTGCGCCTGTGTCCCATAAGTAAAGAGCCGGCTGGCTCATTTCTTAAAGGGTGGTGTAACCCACAAAGTGCACTACTCTCCTCTGTGTTTGTGTGTGCCTTAGCCGCACGTATATATCAATATAACATAAATGGAGGACCAAACTTTCTCCGATAAAAATAAAATAGGGAAAGATCAAGAACCACTTCCTCCTAGTGCTGAAGCTGCTGCCACTAGTCATGACATAGACGATAACATGCCATCAACGTCGTCTGCCAAGGCCGATGCCCAATGTCATAGTAGAGGGCACATACAATCCCAAATGACAAAGTTCAGGAAAAGTACCTTGAAAAAAACATTTAAATCATCTGAAGAGAAATGTAAACTTGCCAATATGCCATTTACGACACGGAGTGGCAAGGAACGGCTAAGGTCTTTCCCTATGTTCATGACTAGTGGTTCAGCTTCACATGACGATGGAAGCCCTCCTCCCGCTAAAAAAATCAAACGAGTTAAGCTGGCAAAAGCACAGCGAAGAACTGTGCGTTCTAAGAAGATATCACAAATCCCCAAGGAGAGTCCAAGTGTGGTGGCGGTTGCGATGCCTGACCTTCCCAGCACTGGACGGGAAGAGGTTGCTCTTTCCACCGTTTGCACGCCCCCTGCAAGTGCTGAAAGGAGCGCCCACAGTCCACTTGCTGATATGCAAATTGAAGATGTCACTGTTGAAGTACAACAGGATGAGGATAATGGTGTAGCTGGCACTGAGGAGGAAGATGGCGAGGAGGATTCTGATGGTGATGTGGTTTGTTTAAATCAGGCTCCGGGGGAGACAGTTGTTGTCCGTGGGATGAAAAAGCCCATCACGGTCATGCCTGGGCAGAAGACCAAACATTCCACCTCTTTGGTCTGGCAATATTTCTATCCAAATCCGGACAACAACTGTCTTGCCATATGTACCATATGTAAAGGTGAAATAAGTAGGGGTAGGGACGTTAACCACCTAGGAACATCCTCCCTTATACGGCACCTGCAGCGCGTTCATAAAAAGTTACTGTCAAGTTCAGAAACTTTGGCTAAGACCGTAAGCAGTCCAGGGACACCTAAATCCCTTTTTCCTGTTTTATCCAAGGAATCGGTGGATGAGGAGGATGAGGACGACATCTTGCCTCCGTAGAGCCAGTTTGTGCAGGGACACATTAATTGCCAGCTTGTTTTGTGGGGGCCCAAACGAACCAATCATTTCAGCCCCAGTCATGTGGCAGACCCTGGCACTGAAATGATTGGTTTGTTAAAGTGTGCATGTCCTGTTTATACAACATAAGGGTGGGTGGGAGGGCCCAAGGACAATTCCATTCTTGCACCTCTTTTTTTTCTTTGCAGTATGTACTGTTTGGGGCCTAGTTTTTCAAACTGCCATCCTGTCTGCCACTGCAGTGTCACTCCTAGATGGGCCACGTGTTTGTGCCGCCCACTCGTGTTGCTTAGCATAGTCATCCAGCTACCTTGGTGCAATCTTTTGGCCATAAAAACAATATTGTGAGGTGTAAGGTGTTCAGAATAGACTGGAAATGAGTGGAAATGAAGGTAATTGAGGTTAATAATAGCATAGGAGCAGAAAAAACCACAAATTCTGGGATTTAAGCTGTTTTTATGCTTTTTTTCAAAAAAAAATACAGATCCAAAACACAAAACCCAGAACCCAAAACACGGAAGGGTGGTTTTGGCAAAACCAATCCAGATCCAAAACACGAAGAAAGATCCAGATCCAAAACCAAAACATGAAAAGTGGCCGGTGCACACCCCTAATATATATATATATATATATATATATATATATATATATATATATATATATAGTATTTAGAATAGAAGGCACTCAAAATGGACTTTAAAATAAAACTAATCTTATGGAAAATGCATTTTGGCCCAGGACGTTACATCATAGTTAATAAGAGGTACATGAATTGAGTTCCGGCTTGTTCCTGCTGAAAAATAGCACTGGCCATGCTGCTTTCTCACGCAGAAAAAAGGGACAGAAAAGGTGCTATAAACTGCAACTAGCACATATCATGAAAATAAGTAGTGCTCAGTAGATTTTCATAATGAAAACAGCAACATTATAAGGGACTGGACTTATACTGTTCCTGCTAGTCTAAGACACTTTAATGATTAAAAATAAATAGCCACAGATTTAGAGACAAAACTCTGTATTAAATTACACAGCTCTGTATGCAGGTTGTCGCTGAGACTGAAGTATCTTTATAGTCTTTTTTTCGCTTCTCTCTGTTTCGGACGGACAGCTGAAACAACCTGTTGGGGTCAGTAAGAAGGGATATCATGAATGGAATGATTCCATAGGATACAGCAGGTGTTCTGGATCACAGAGAGCTCTCATTCTTAGTATTATGGCACATGGTGTCCTATTGCATAGTCTGAAAGCAATACTACCTGAAAAGGAATTTACAGGAGATGTAAGCTCATAAGTTTACATTTCCTCAGGGCCGGCAACAGAAAACTTTCTCTATCTGAATAATTGTATGCACGTATATGAGTGTGTGGACTCAGCATGTATTTAGACCCGGCATGTGTGTTTGAAGGAGGGGTCATTGGGGGGGGGGGGCGGGGTTGGGGGCCCCAGAGTTATCAGTGTACTGGGGCCCCCAACCCCGCCCCCCCAATGACCCCTCCTTGACCCCTCCTCCAAACACGCATGCCGGGTCTACTCTAAATACATGCTGATTCCACACACACATATACGTGCATACAAGTATTCAGATAGAGAAATGTACATGATAGATAGATAGATAGATAGATAGATAGATAGATAGATAGATAGATAGATAGATTAGGAAAAACCACACACATTTTCCTATTAACACAGGGCCTGATCCACTACGGATTGCAACTGCGATCGTGACTGTGATTACGCATGCAGTCTGGCTGCGATGATATTCTAATCCATTGCGATCGCTATGTCGTTGCAGCACTACATACGGACGCCCACCTTACCTTACACACATCTGTAATACTTAGCAAGACTGTGAAACCATCGGTAACATCGAATACCATTGCAGCCTCACACACACTTGCACAAAGTCAGACCTTACTCAGGAATTGCTAACCTCATTGCACGCACTGAGCACTCGAACTGCGTATGGCATCGCAGTGGATACTTTATGCATGGCCCTGCAATGGCGTTTCAAACTCACGGGTATGCCTGCGTTTTGGTGACCACCCCCCCGTCACCACCCACAAATGGAACTTCCTGTCAATCACTATGCGATTGATCTGCGTAGTCTCTGCAATCGCTGTCCCGATATCAGTGGCTAGTTCGCGCACTGCGATGCATATGCATGCGCAGATCAACAACAGGCCATTTGCGTGCGTAATCACAGTTGCAATCCGTAATGAATCAGGCCCACAGTCCATTAAGAGTGTTGTAGTCACTTTAAAAAATCACAATATGTACAATGTACGCACTGGCCGGAGGCAATCACTAACCTCTATGCGGCATCATTTCTGGTCCATCACGTGTACTGTATCCCCCAACAACCAGAGCGCAAGGGGCCGCAGTGCACCTTCCGGTCCGGATATGTGATATTATAAACGTTTTTTTGCACTTTAAATCTTGGTGTGCTGGTCTCTATCTAACTCCTGTATGGGGTAGTGTTAAATATATATATATATATATATATATATATACACACACACACACACACACACACAAAGCAAGAAGGAGTGGCAGCACTCAGCGTCTTCAGAAATCCTCTAATTTATTTGAACGTTTCCGGCTTGCCGCCATTCTTTCTTGCTTTATGTTGGAGTTGCTATCTCCTTGGAAGGCACCATCGCAATTAATAAACTTGTATAAAGTGAGTGAGGGGGATCTGGTTTACAAATATATATAAAAAAGATCTGAGAGCTCTGGAACGGAGCAGATATATAAGTGAATATATATGAATTTGTGGAGCAATTGTCTCATTCTGACACACTGTATTCTTGGCCACGTTTTTGGGACATTGTTCTCTGTATGAATCTGAAGAGTAATTTGTCCAATTTTGATTGTACCCCTGAAGAAATCCCATGTTGGGGAGGAAACGTGTAGGGTCTGTTTTGGTGCCAAAATCCATACACCACCAGTGAGGTTTTCAACCATAGATCTCACACCCTTTGGGGTGATGGTGTGAAGTTACATCTGCCCCACATAGGCGTTGGGTATTGGTCACCATTTTATTGGATGTAAACAAATTCAAATTTTTGAAAAACTTTTTATCAAAAATAAACAAATTGGTATTTTACTAACAAGAGGCCTTTCGGCCATTTTTCGGGTGATTTTTTTGGTGAGAGGGTCTAATTCCAGGAAGTTTCATTAATCAATTGATGGAGTATTCCTGGAACTAACACAAGAAGACTCCACCCTCATTGGTTCAAGGAACCAGAATTAATGAAAGACGTGTTCACCACAACAAGGAACTAATTGACTAATCATACAGTTAAGAAACTGGGTCTACATTTATATATCTGCACCTTTCTAGTACCCTCAGATCTTTTTGAATGTATGTTATTTTTCAGGGCCTACTAACAGGGGTTCTGATTTGAGGTGCTGCTTATTTTTCAGCGCAAGATAAAGGTGTGTTTTGATATATATATATATATATATATATATATATATATATATACACACTGCATAGGGTGCGGCACTCCAGGCATACTTCAAAGAAATCACAGCATGGCCAGTTGCATATATTTGCATATACAGTCAGGTGCATAAATATTGGGACATTGACAGAATTTTCATATTTTGGCCTCTACTCACCACCACAATGGCTTTGAAATGAAACAAACAAGATGTGCTTTAACTGCAGACTTTCAGATTTAATTTGAGGGTAATTACATCTAAATCAGGTGAACGGTGTAGGAATTACAATGGTTTCTATATGTGCCTCCCACTTTTTAAGGGGCCAAAAGTAATGGGACTATCAACTCAAAAGCTATTTCATGGACAGGTGTGGGCTATTCCCTCGTTATTTCATTATCAATTAAGCAGGTAAAAGGTCTGGAGTTGATTCTAGGTGTGACATTTGCATTTGGAATCAGTTGCTGTCGACTCTCAATATGAGATCCAAAGAGCTGTCACTATCAGTGAAGCAAGCCATCATTAGGCTGAAAAATCAAAACAAACCCATCAGAGAGATAGCAAAAGCATTAGGTGTGGTCAAGTCAACTGTTTGGAACATTCTTAAAAAGAAAGAACGCACCGGAGAGCTCAGCAACACCAAAAGAACCGGAAAATCACGGAAAACAACTGTAGTGGATGACAGAAGAATTATATCCCTGGTGAAGAAAAACTCCTTCACAACATTTGGCCAAATCAAGAACACTCTCTAGGAGGTAGGTGTATATGTGTCAAAGTCAACAATCAAGAGAAGACTTCACAAGAGTGAATATAGAGGGTTCACCACAAGATGCAAACCATTGGTGAGCCTCAAAAACAGGAAGACCAGATTAGAGTTTGCCAAACAACATCTAAAAAAGCCATTACAGTTCTGGAACAACATCCTATGGACAGATGAGACAAATATCAACTTGTACCAGAGCGATGGGAAGAGAAGAGTATGGAGAAGGAAAGGAACTGCTCATGATCCAAAACATACCACCTCATCAGTGAAGCATGGTGGTGGTAGTGTCATGGCGTGGGCATGTATGGCTGCCAATGGAACTGGTTCACTTGTATTTATTGATGATGTGACTGCTGACAAAAGCAGCAGAATAAATTCTGAAGTGTTTCGGGCAATATTATATGCTCATATTCAGTCAAATGCTTCAGAACTCATTGGACGGCACTTCACAGTGCAGATGGACAATGACCCGAAGCATACTGCAAAAGCAACCAAAGAGTTTTTTAAGGCTAAAAAGTGGAATGTTATGCAATGGCCAAGTCAATCTCCTGACCTGAATCCGATTGAGCATGCATTTCACTTGATGAAGACAAAACTGAAGGGAAAATGCCCCAAGAACAAGCAGGAACTGAAGACATTTGCAGTAGAGGCCTGGCAGAGCATCACCAGGGATGAAACCCAGCGTCTGGTGATGTCTATGTGCTCCAGACTTCAGGCTGTAATTGCCTGCAAAGGATTTGCAACAAAGTATTAAAAAGTGAAAGTAAGATTTAGGATTGTTTAGTTTCTCCCATTACTTTTGGCCCCTTAAAAAGTGGGAGGCACATATAGAAACCGTTGTAATTCCTACACCGTTCACCTGATTTGGATGTAATTACCCTCAAATTAAATCTGAAAATCTGCAGTTAAAGCACATCTTGTTTGTTTCATTTCAAAGCCATTGTGGTGGTGAATAGAGGCCAAAATATGAAAATTCTGTCAATGTCCCAATATTTATGCACCTGACTGTATAGGATAAAAAATAACAATAACATAGTTACTTACCTGGCCTGAGAAAGACTACTTCTACACCTTTCAGCTGGACCACCTAAAGACAAGGACTTGGAGAGTGTGGGGGGAGGGATCGGGGGTGCCGTGAGAGGGGGTCGAGGGGTGCCGCGAGAGGGGGGGAGTGTCAGACTGTCAGACATACTAACCGGAGTTGAACAAGCTGAAGGGAGAGGAGAGGAACATACTGGAGGGGTCGGTGCTGGAGCTGGGTGCGAGTGGGGATGCAGCCCCAGGAGGATGAACACTGGCCCCTGCGTGTCATAGTGTGAACCGGTATTTGACTTGGGGAAAGGAAGGAAGGGTGACGATGGGAGGAGCTTCTGCTGGACTGCTGCTGTGATTCCTGTCTACAGTACAGCAGCAGTTTAAAAAGTATTAATTTATGTTTCGGCCTAGTTTTCTGTCCCTGAATCCTCGGGCCCCCTGACCCTCGGGGCCCGCTGCTGGTGTCCCCTTTGTCTCCCCCTGTCGCTGGGCCAGCATTTCCTACTCGGTACAATGTTTTCTACTTTAACTGTCTCAATATTTAAAATCTGTCAACAGCGAAGGGCACCAGCAATGTAAGGTACATAACGTAGGGCAGAGCACCTTTACTGACAGTGGAGGGGGTGCGTGAGCAGGAGGACCAATTACAAATCAACAAACAACCTCTTGAAGTAGCTATTTATGGCACAGACTATGACACACTGTATGTTTCACATAAAGAAATTAGGTTTAGTAGTTTGATTTAATATTCAAAATATAGAAAAAAAGATTCTGCAGCTATTCTTGAGTCAGTTTGACACATAGAAAATGCGGACACTTTGGGTCTGAAGCAATTTGATGGAAGATACTCCCAATTTGTATGTTTGCACATACTTCCCTACTCTCCTGCAAGGTGCTGGAGACTTTTTTTTTTATGCTGGTAATCCTCCTGGCTCCTGGAAGAGTGGATGGATCTCCGCATCCCGCCCATTTCTTAGTGAAGTGGGCAGGACGGGGAGATAATACTGGGAATCACGGGTCCGTATGAAGGGGGCGTGGCTAAATGCAGCAAATCACATCGTATTAGCACCGGTCCTCTAAAATTTGTGACATTTTGCCACAACAGGGGCGGGTACTAATGACGTGAGAGCCCGGCCCTTCCACCGAAGTGGTCAGATGCATGTCCTCTCCAAGCTTCTCCAGAGGAGAAACAAAGTCAGCATGTGTGTGTTTGCAATGCGTATTTTCACCTGTACATACTGGTTCTGGAGCATGCGCGGTGCAAAACTACACAAGATACAGTGGCAAACGCAGGATTTCTAGAGGGGGGTTACCAAATGCTTGACTTTAGAGTGAGTGTGGCCAGTCCATGAACAGGGCATAATTAGCACTTATCCAGCTTTAATATGTGTCATACATAGTGTATAGTGTGTCATGATAATTCCAGCATTTACAGGACCAGCGATCACAGTAAGCCATTATATACGGCATTAGGACCATCCTGCCTGAGCTGAATGTTTTTATTTCAGATGTGGGCATCATTCCAGAGAATTGGAGCAAGTCCGGGAGTCTGGGGGAGCAGCAGAAGAACCCAGCACTACCCTGGGCATATATGTACATATTGGTCTCATCATGCACTGGATAGTGTATTATTATATGGTATTAATAATTAACCATATTGATGGTCTATAGAAGTGCACCCCTAACAGTGCATGTTTTCCAGATCTCCTAGTGGCGCACAGTTGTATGTTAAAAGATCCGCAGGCCGGTGCTAATTATTTAATTTGTGATACTGAGTAGGACATGCAGCACTAGTAAAATTCTATATTACTATTTCTATTGTGGTCAAGGTGTGGGCTGGGGAGGGGGGTTTCCAGGCAACTGGAACCCCTCCACCCCCCTGCATTTGCCTATGAGATACACTCCACAAATATGTGTATGTTAAACTCCACTTCAGGCCCGTTGCGTAAAAGTAACTTCTTCATTAGTGATATTATGCTGTAATTGTTATATATTCACACCTGTATTATCAGACATATACATGGATTAGTGTGCCCAGATGATATTCATAACAGAAGCAAAATGTGTAAAATTTGTTATGCAGGAAATTTTCTAAGTAATATTTTGAGAGTTCTGATAAATCTGTATCCTTTGCATTTAGCAACTCTCAGTTCCATAAAAGTAGTCACGCAATCCATAAATACAATTCGGTTATTTCACAACAGCATTCTTGGATTGTGGCGCTGATTTGTAAATGACCTCTAATGTAAATACAATACTTATCAGAACGATTTCAAAAGTATTGTACAACCACAACTAACTCTCGGGACGTTCCCAGATACAGGATTAACACTTCCTCATTCACTTTTCTTTGTTCAAGTTTCACTTTAAAAAAATATATAAATGTCTAGATTGCATCTTTATCACAGTAGACAGAGAGGCAGATTGCAGCTTACACTGCAGACATGGCGTTTTCCTATCTCCTGGTCTTTTCCATAGCTATGTGTCTGAGTGCTGCAGGTGCTGTGAATCCTGGCTTTGTGGTGAGACTCACCCAGATAGGACTGGATTATGGTATGTGATAAAATCGCCTAAATGTAGTACATGTATTTGATAAACATGAGGTTATTATCCATTGCAAATTTAAAGACTAATAAATGTACATTTGTACAGTATTATGTGGCTGCACCTGACTGTATATTCATATTGTAATTTGCCAATGTTGAAATAGCCACGACAAAGCTATTATATTTATGTGAACTTGACAGAACATTTAAGTTGCTTCTATGTGATAACAAATGAGGGCACCATTGTCTCCTCAACTGTAAACGTTAAAAAAAAAAAACATTGGAGAGTACCCACATCAAAGTGTACACATTGTCTTCCTGGGTACTAATCCTCATCCACCAATGTCCTGAGGCTGCATTTTACATCCAGTAGCTAGTTAGCATAGTTGCAGTGTGGAATGCTAAATAAATGTAAATCCAGAAGTAATAGGAATATCAGATATGTAAAGGCCTCCATACATCAGAGATTGATTGCAGCAATCGTGCAATTTGCAATCGATTGTATATAAAAATCTTTCCCTTTTTCAATCGATTGAAAAAGGGAAATATTTTTATACACAATCGATTGCAAATTGCACGATTGCTGCAATCAATCTCTGATGTATGGGGGCCTTAACACAAGTGACAATAGTCAGTATCAGAGAGTAATCCCAAAAACCTGCCTAAAGCTGGGTACACACGTAAAGATTTTCTGTCCAACCATCCAACTAGTTGATTGGTTGGAATGAAAATCTGGTAAGATATGGGAGTAACTGATGATCAGCAATTTGCTCCTAAATGCCAGAAAACAGATGAAAATGTTCGTCAGACAAGTTTGTTAAATGTTTGATCTAAACCAGTTTTGGCTAACCTTGACACTCCAGCTGTTATGGAACTACATAACCCAGCATGCACTGCTACAGTTTTGCTATTAGGGCATGCTAAAACTGTGGCAGGGCATGCTGGGATATATAGTTCCACAACAGCTGGAGTGTCAAGGTTAGCCAACACTGATCTAAACCAGTGGTTCTCAAACTCTGTCCTTAGGACCCCACACAGTTCACGTTTTGTAGGTCACCCAGCAGGTGCACAGGTGTAATCATTACTCACTGACACATTCTAAAGATCTACAGGTAGAGTTAATTATTTCAATTGCGATTCTGTGAGGAGACCTGAAAAACATGCACTGTTTGTGGTCCTGAGGACCGAGTTTGAGAACCTGTGATCTAAACAATTTTTTCAAACAACAGTTTTTGTCTATTTTCCGGTATTTGGGAGCAAATTGCTGATTGTCATTTGCTTTCATACCTTACTGGATTTTCATTCCAACCAATCAACTAGTTAGATGGTTGGACAGAAAATCTTTACGTGTGTATGCACCTCTGTGGGCCCATTTATTAAGGATCGCAATTTGCAATGCGATCAGGGCATGCAGTACCGCCCATGATCGCATTGCAAAATGCGATCATACCGGCCGAATGTATGACCCAGCACATGCAGGGAGACGAGCTACGAAAAGAGCCCGTCCCTGCGATGTGGCCGGAGCGAATTCCGAGCTGCTGCGCATGCGCAGTCCCGCGGTCTGCACATGAGCGGCGCCCATTGCTGGCGGAGGGATCTGGAAGATCCCTCCGCCGGCTGAAATGCAGGTAAGTGCCCATAGGACACAGCAGCTAACGCTATCTTCAGATAGCGTTAGCTGCTGGGGCCAATATCGGGAATGCTTCGCATTCCCGATATTGATACATTTGGCAGCATCGCATCCCCCATAGAAACCTATGGGGGAGGCGGCTGCCGGCGGCAATGGAGGGATCGCAGCAGGTATCGGAGATACCTGCTGCGGTCCCTCCTTCATACATTCGGGGGATACTTAGTATTTGAGGTAAACCTCCGAAAACAGGTGTTTTCGGGGAATTTACCTCAAATGCAGTTTGATAAATGGGCCCTTTAGTGCTTTCATTCTGGCCATATATTTTGTATAGAAATATCAACTCCCATAAAAGTAATATGTAGGAACCACTGAAACAAAAAACTTTATATACTGGTGTTACTATATAAAGTGCGTTTGCTTTCCCAATTCCTACACGCAGATAATATGAATTTAATATATATATATATTTTTTTTTTAAACAAACCAGTACCAATGGTTCTTTACAAACTTGGATGTAATTTAACTCAAAAGTTACATACACATGTAAAGATTTTCTGTCCAACCATCCAACTAGTTGATTGGTTGGAATGAAAATCTGGTAAGATATGAAAGCAAATGACAATCAACAAATTGTTCCCAAACGCCGGAAAATGGACAAAAACTGTTGTTTGAACAAATTGTTTAGATCAAACATTTAACAAACTTGTCTGACAACCATTTTCATCTGTTTTCTGGCATTTAGGAGCAATTTGCTGATCATCATTTACTCCCATACATTACCAGATTTTCATTCCAACCAATCAACTAGTTGGATGGTTGGACAGAAAATCTTTACGTATGTATGCAGCGTTACAGGGGCATATTTATCACACTTTTTAATGCAGTTGTGATCTGATAATAACTAACTTCATAAAGAAGAAAAAATGAATGTTTTCCCTCGAATTTAGTAAACTTCTTTTGCTGGGACACAGGCTCCAATCAAAACCCATTCTGGCGAAGAATTGGAGGCACATCACTTTACTTCTGGGTATCAACCCGGCGAGCCTAATCTGCATGGGAAGCTATCAATTTGTTATTGTATCTAATTTCACTTTGTACTGTTCACTCTATTACTTTTAAAAGAGCAAAGAGAGAGACTGTACCACATGGTACATCGGGATGAGCTGTAGCACCAGAACCAGCTATAGCAGCTTTGCTATTATCATTATTAATGCTGAGCTAATGATGTTATAATATCTAATATCACTGAGTATAGTGTAGAGAGTATCATTAACTTGTCAGAGGGCCTGATTCAGATAAGTACGGAAGCCCGATGGTTTCCGTACATCTCCGATGGTGGGAGATCTGCATATGCGCAGATGCCGCACTGAGCGTGTCCAGATTTTATTCTGAGAGATTGCACGCAGTGCCCCCAAGCTGCATCATGATCGACATGCTGCAGCTGTTTGCAGAAATGTACAGGGAGGCCACGGCCAGCGGTCTCGAAAATGCAGCTTCACATGGCATCTGGTCAGAATGTTGAATGTTGGCATGTACTGAATGTCGACAGTCAGAATGTGAACATTAGGTCAATATGTAAAATGTTGACATGGTCAAAATGTCGACATTATATCAGAATTTTGACAGTACATTTTAGTGTTGTTATTAGGGTTAGACTAAAACTGCATATACACACAACGATTTTTTCAATGATTATCGTTTAACGATAATCGTTTGAAAAAATCATTCACTTTCTGAGTCAAACAATGAATGATTATCGTTCATGCGCGTTCACGTTTGTAGTTTGTAATTCAGTCAGACTTGTCAACTGAACGATTTTCATTAAGGGAATATGTAAAAATCTGACAGATAATCTGACAGAAAATCGTTCATAAAATCGTTGGTAACAAAATCGTTGTGTGTATGCAGCTTAAGGCTACAATATTCAAAAATAACATGTCGACATTCTGGCGTTGACATTATGAACATGTGAACATTTTGACCATGGCGATATTCACAATGTGAATGTTGGAATTTTTCTGTTGATCTAATGTCCATGTTGACATTCAGAATGTTGACATTTTAGTATCAACATTCTGAATGTCGACTTCTCATGCCACATCCTATACTCAGACTTGTTTGCCTTGATGTATTTTTTAAGGTAGTTTTTATGCTGTCTCTTGACCTTTAAGAAGCTATGTAAAACTTTTCGGTCTCAGGTGTACATGAGTTAACAGGAAGAGTGACACTTGGAATTGAATCAGTGCCCTGTGATCCTAGGATAGGAGTCACAAGCAGGTCTCAGACATCTTGGGAATTCACCTTTTAGCTAATATACAGTATACTGTTTGTTTGGCCACCAGCCCGGACTGGCACTAATGTGCTTGGGTGTTTGCAGCCTGGAAGCATGACACATTAACAAGGCTCAGTGATGGGTCATAACTAGTAAACTGAGACATTAGTAGTCCCTTCTAAACACATCACTGAATGGCCTGACAGTAGTGTGTGTATTTCACACCAGCCAAGCCCTCCTTCATGCCTACAAGTTGTTTATTACAATTGTCCTAGTATTTATAGATTGATGACATAATGTTATATGAAAATTACTAGTTAGTGATATGTACACATCCTTCTTGAGATACTTCTTAATTTGAATCATACTTGCCATCCTCCAGGAGGTGGCAGCTAGTTTGCACTGCACTGGCCAGAGCTCAGCAGAGATGGGTGATCTGGGGGCGGCATGGCTTGGTGGATGTGGGAGTGTCTGGGGTTGTGATGATGTGATTGCTCCTTCACTATGCAATAGCGAGATTACCAACATTGTGAAGTAGGGGGACGGAGCCATGATGACGTGATTCAATGCAAATTGTGTAATTGGCAGCCTGTGCCACCCACTTCACTGGGGAAGTGGGCGGCCTGGGCCGGCTGGTCCCAGCATGTGTGAGACTTGTCCACCTTTCTAGGGAGAGGTACCTGATTTTTCAGGAGCCTACCAGCTGTTCCGGGAGTGTAGGCAAGTATGATTTGAATCATAAATCTATATTAATAATATATTGGGTATGTCACTGTAGCAGTCTTTGTCTTTGGATGGATAGTTCCGCAAGGGCTGGTGGCTGAATAAAGTTACAAAAACGTATACACAATGCCTAGTCACCTCGAGGTTGATAATGTAGGAGACATGGAGGGATGCTATTTCACTATATGACTGGAAAATGCATCTCCACGGCATACATACATCCCTTCCACGTACATACGCCTAGTTCACACCTAGAAACACCCATTTCACAGATGGAGACAAATGTCCGTGACTTCCAACTCAAAATCACCCAGAGATGTGCAAAGACTCGTACAGTATGTTGCTACAATTTTGATCTTATGAGCGTCTCAGGCTCACAATGTGCTTCTAAGTTTTCTCTACAGATCACCACTTAGGGGCCTATCTCCTGCATTATAGGCTTAGTAAATAGATTTCTTATTTAATGTAGTAATAATCTTACGGAAACTGCTGCTTCTGCATAATTAACAGGGCATTTAGTTTAAAAAAAATTAGGCCTGTTAAAGTTATTATCACCTTTTGGACAACAATGCCCAATTAATCCTATTATTACACAGTGTAGCACAGCTATGGATAACTGTGATGCTCATCACTAGAAGCCAGATGCAGACATCGGAGGTCATACACAGACGGAGAAACTGCACCAGCCACAGGGCTGGTGCAAGTTTCGATTATGTGACCGATGGTGGCATCTAAGGACACCAATCTGTATGACTGTGTATGCAGATGCTGAAAGTGGGCATCTCAGCCCTTACACTTTTGGCTGCACGGATGTACACAAGGGAAGGTGTTTGTAGCAGCATTTACATAAAGTCACAGACAGGCCACTGCCACTAGAAGCTGTTACATGCCCTTCAGCATCCATCTCTGAAATCAGGCCCATAATCTCTGTATCGTAGTCCCTGTAGATGTAGTCTCTGCTGCATAGTCTCTGTAACTTTCCTGTAACGTTGTCTCTGCAGCTCTAATCTACACCTTCCAACAATTGGGAGCAGGGGAATGGGATGAATAGTGGGCACGCCCATTCATCATACCCGTTACATATCACACTGTGACCTGCATGCGGGACGGCAGGGCAATCTAACACGTAGTGTCATGCACTTGCCAAAGTTGTGACTGTCCCCTTCAGGAGGGGATACACAGGTGGCAGGTTCTGAGGGGGCAGTGGGGGGCGGCATGGAGCCATATCTGGGACACTTGCTTACTCTTGCAGAGATTGGTGACTCTCCTGCATGTTCCGCAGGATTTGTAGGGGGAGGTTTCCAGATTATGGGGTCTATTTACTAAACAGTGTTAGAACACAGAATGAAAAGTGATAAGGTGCCAGCCAATCAGCTCCCAACTGTAATTTTTCAAACACAGCCTGTGAGATGACAGTCGGGAGCTGATTGGCTGGCACCTTATCACTTTTCACTCTGTCTCCTAACACTGCTTAGTAAATAGGCTCCGATATATATACACACACTAACACTCACCTGGTAACCCTCCTCTGGCTGACACATGTCTGCTGCATATTAGTGGCCGCCACTTCAAAATGCAGTGCAGCCAAGTGCCCGCCTCTCCTGCCGCTCCCTTTGGCAAAGCACTGGGCGCTTTGATCTAAACAGAGTTCTCTGTCTTCCATGCATGAGCGGCAGATCCAGTCATGTCTGCGGTAGTAACTTTAGAGACGGAGACATCATCCCGTCAGTGGGGTTTCTGGGTACTCAGAACCCCCCACTCTGCGCGCACCACAGGAATATATAGTCCTATTTCTGTATTATCATGTGCAGTGATAAAGTCATGTTGAGTGTCGTATCCTATTTATAGAGTGTTTACAATATATTGCGTACAGATTCACTTCTCCAAAAGCAGTGTCCCTGGAAAATGTTTTCAAATAATGGAAGTTATGTTGCAATAGATAAAATATTATTTCTAGGTAATTCTCAGAAGTTACTTGTTCAGTGATGTCTTACTTACTGCTTTTGTCCCCACAGCACGGCAGCAGGGAATGAGTGTTCTGCAACAGGAGCTTGCTAAGGTTCATATTCCAGACTTCTCAGGCTCTGCACATAGGGCCTGATTCAGAGCCACTCGTAAGCGGCAGCTCGTTCGCTCTGAGCGATGTTTGCCCAACTGCGCATGCGTACGGATCGTTATACGCATGCGCGAACCAGTCAGTGCGGCCGAAATTCATGTGCTCGCAAAATTGTGGTAGCAAAAACCAACCACAAGAATAGCGAGCAGTTCATACCCTGTTCGATGTACACGATTAATCTAATAAATAGCGGACATGACGTAGGATGCGAGCGGCCAGGGGGCGTAGTTTCCCAAAAAACGACCGCATGTTTTGTACGCTCGTTCAGACCTAGAGGCGTGAACAGACCGCAAACAGCGAACGGTTCATTTGAATAGCCACCCCTATTTTCTGGACGAGCGAGCGCTAATTGCGTCCGGCTCTGAATCAGGCCCATAGTCCTGTGGGGAAAATCAAATACAGTTTCAACAGGTGAGAAAATGAGAACCTTTGAACATGACCTGCAGGACTGCAAAATGTCTTTATCAGAGACTAATCTGCCCTCTACTGGTCAATGTCAGCATAACATTTTTGTCCTGAAATGTGCTTTTCTCCAAGCCTGGAACTGCCTGTATGTATATACAAGGCCCTGATTCAGAGCCGGACGCTCTGACCAGAGCGCTCGCTCTGAATCAGGGCCCTCCTCCATTAATATGGAGTGTCCTCCTGGATGCTCGTATAGCTGTGGGTCACCACCCACAGCATATACGAGCGTGCAACAAGATGGTCGCGATGGTCTTAACCATCGCGACCTTCGGACTTGCGAGTGAAACCCTGTGGTCACTAGTGATGTCAGTGGGGCCGGCTTCAGACGGTAGGCGTTCCCATGGGAACGCCTCCGTCTGGCAGGCACGCCCCCGGCACGCCCACCAAAGGGGGCGTGCTGTCAATCAACATCGACAGCACGCCCCCTTTGGTGCGAGACCCGGAGCGATGAAAAGTCCTTCGCTCGCCGGGTCTCGCGCATGCGCACGACGGAGCTCCCTCCGTCGTGCGCATGCGCAGTGGGGACCATCGACCCACTTGAGAGCGTACTGCCGCTCGCGAGTGGGTCTGAATGACCCCCAATATATTATCCTGTGCCCAAAGTAACAGAATATATCTATCTAGTCCATACTTTTACTATTAGGGCTCTGCACATACAGAGCTTCCTATTCACATAGAGCAAGCTTCTGGTCTATCTGCAGAAGATTTATGCTGCAATCATTGAAGTTTATGTCTCCATAAACAAGGCCTACAATAACATTTGACATGCCCTCTCCTTTTTATTATAAACTGTTTCAACTGTATCCCAAAAATATACTTTTTGATGCTGACCTTCAAATATATACAATCTCCCATTTTTACTGTGTAATCTCCAGTCTCTACCTGATCATTAAGATACCCATCAAAAAAAATATCTATCTTTTGAAAGTTGGGATCATAGGGCTGTATTCAATTAGTTTCGCACCCGCGATACTTTTTCGCATGCCGGACTTTTTGCCTACATCGCGTGTCTTGCATGCGTAAAAGTATCGGGCGCGCCCCCATTGTTCCCCGTATTCAATTAGAAAGGCCGCGATAACGGCACTATAAACAGGCAAAAAGTCCTGTCAAACATGAGGAACTCAGCCTGACACCCCCCAAAAGATGCACTAACATTGGGGATCACTATAGATGCCCCTGATTAGCCCTAATGAAGGTATTTGGGGTACTTGAGTTGTGACAATTGGTTCCAATTAGCGCATTAACACAAGTGGTGAAGAATAGCATTAAGCAATATTTTTTAGAGAAAATAACTACTCCCAGCAAATTTGGGGTACATGAAAATGGGTGCTAGCATATGTTTAAGTTACTAAAGTGAAGTTTTAAATCACGTAAAAAAGCCACATGCCCCAAACACCTGCAATCAAAAAAACACCTGCCCTAGAAGTCTATTTCGCTAGTTTTTA
Source organism: Taudactylus pleione (assembly GCA_031769625.1). Classification (NCBI taxonomy): domain Eukaryota; kingdom Metazoa; phylum Chordata; class Amphibia; order Anura; family Myobatrachidae; genus Taudactylus; species Taudactylus pleione. The sequence continues at coordinate 2,457,144 of JAUIMM010000255.1, read as the reverse complement.
AGTTTGTCCCCAAACTTTGCACTTTTTCGCCCCCAAAATGAAAGTACTTTTTTGGGGTGTTCTAAAGTATTTTTATACAGTTTATCTTTGGGGCACTGTACCAAGGGTGCATGGGGGTTACCCGAAGTTTGCACCTCAAAACTGCAATTCTGCACTTTTTTCTCCCTGCTATTCATCGGCGAAACATATCCGCTATTACCTTGCATTGACTTCGCGAATATGAAAAGTTTTTGGAATTGAATATGGAGATAAGTTTTTGCTTGGTGAAATGACGTCATCAGCGATACTTTTCCGCGGATTCTGACTTTTCGTCTCTAATTGAATATGGCCCATGGTATGAGTTACTGTACATGGGGGTGCATGAGTTGCTGGGTGGCTATTTTGCCAATGCCACTTAGCAACATGACCTTTGATAGACATACAACATCATTTTAACAAGCACTCCACCATTTATCTACAATCTTACATTATGTGGTGAACACTAGTAACTCACAGCCTGATATAGCGATGTACGCTATTCACACAGCAGCTGCTGCTGCGTGCTTACTGTATATGCTAATGCTGTCTGATGGAAAAAGACGCCTCCAGCCAGCATCTCAGAGCCGATGCCTACGTCCGAAGATGCACATGCGCAGAATGGGTCCTACATCAGAGATGTACGTAATAATCTATAAAGTTTATATACATCTCTGAATCAGTCCCTCAGTGCAGAGTCCCAGGAGTATATTTACTAAAGGTTGAGTTTAATTAACTGAAAAAGGATCAAAATCAATCAACATCGATGTTGTGTTTCTGGGGCTAAATCACACATTTGCTAACAGGCAATTTTGATTGTTCTTTTAAGTGTTAGTAAATGTGTGATTTAGCCCCATACACACAACATTGATGTTGATTGGTTAATAATAGATGAAAATCGATCAAAATCAATCAAAATAAATGAAAATCAACCTTTAAAAAACATACCTCCCAGTGACCATGTCTAACTCTTATGGAAAAGGGACTGCGTCCAGGGCCGTAACTAGGGGTCTGCGAGCGGTGCCATTGGCTATGGTGCAGTGTATTGGGGGTGGCACAGCAGTGTATTGGGGGTGGCACAGTCGATGCCCCAGGTCCCCTGCATTTGGCTTGCAGGGTATCTGGAATGGCACTATCAAGAGCACCCTTTGAACCTTAGTTTGCTCCGACCAGTGCTGTACTTCCTTATGTTGGCAGCCCCTTCCTCTTAGCCTGACATAATGACTTTATATGTTCAGGGGGCACGGCTGCCATTGCACAAAATTGTTTTGCTGCAGTTCTGATGTTCACAAATTGTTCTGAGTAGGTTGACATTACATTATATTAGAATGAGCCAAAAAAACTAATATTTGCCAAACCAACTCCAAGTTGGGACACAGATGGTCCAATAACTTTCTCTTAGGGCTGCTGCAAAGGAAGCTAACACTGGGCTCCATCCTCTGTCTCCAGCAGTGGTCCTGTGTAATCCTAAAAAGTCTTTCACCACTTTCAGTTAAAATTATAGAGAAAAGCATTAGAAAAATAATGTTGTTAAAAATAAAAATTTATGATGATACACACACATACATATATATATATTATATAATATACAGTATAACAAAGTCAAAAATCCACTGCACTCGCCACTCCCAGATTTGGGGTGCAAAGTGGCCTGTGACCACATTGCTTATATAAATAAAAACAGAAAACTCAGCACATTTTTAAATCACTCACAATAATACATAATTAATGGGGGTTTGGTCCATGGATTGATCAATGCATTTAAGCCATTTCTCTGCAGGTCCTACACTATCCGTCATACTTATGGAAACCTGGTAGCTGCTATCACAGAGTTTAAACTGAAAACATAACCCCTTTAGCGATATCTAGCATTATTGCTTGCAAGGCTCTAAATGTTATGAATAAGTCTATTTTCTAAGCATTGGATGGAGATAAATTCAACAGAGATAAAGTACAAGCCAACCAGCTCCTATCTGTCATTTTTCAAACACAGCCTGTGACATCGCAGTTAGGAGCTGACTGGCTGGTACTTTATCTGTGCACTTTATCTATCTCCATCCAAGGCTTAGTAAATAGTCCTCCAAGTCTGTACATTGAGCCTATCTATCACATTTTAAATGCCTTATAGGCTGAAGCTACACTAGTACCTAGAAAAAATATTCCTAACACAGCCCCACCCCTTAGCTGTAGCCCCTTGGATTGTTACTGTATGTGCAGCGTTGTTTCATTGGGTTCTTATCTTCTCTCACAGCCTCCTACCTAAAACTAGGGGGATGAAGTGGTGTCACAAGGGGGGGGCAGGTAGTGCGATCCCGCCAAGGGGTGACGCCAAAGTGCCGAGAAGAACCGGGTGCTGCACTGTAGCATTACGTGCAGCACTCGGTTCTTGACACAGTGTGGGAGATGACACTGCAAAACAAACTAGTCCCCGGGGGCAGTTTGCAACTCCAGCACCCCCGGAATTTGCAAGAACGGGGGTTCGGGCCGCAAGGCCATGCCACACCCCCACCCACAAGGCCACACCCCCTTTTTTACTGGAGCGCTACTTCACCGCACGCACTACAAAGCAGACCACTCCTACCGACAGCGGGTGTAAGGACAGTTAGGGACGCCTCTGTGGAGATGTGAATGGGAACACAAATCACAAGTCATCTTGCTCACACAGTTTACCCTATATTGTCTTGTAATGTTGGTTAACAAGATTTAGCTGACAGTTTGATAAAATAGAATAGAATAGAGCCAGTAAAGCCCTGTGGAAAGTGACTGCCCTGTGGCTCTGGATAAGAGGATGGACTACTTTATGAAAAATTGCAAAGTTTGTTATTTTATACAGAACAATGGCAAGACCAATCTGTCTTTAATCTTTTGAATTGCCCATGCATACAAACTTTTGTTAACAATATGTAAATTAAAAGGAATCAGGATGCAATGCCGGTGACTGATTAGCCGCCGGATGAAATACCAACGCTAGAAGACCGAAGGCTCTACATCCCGACTGGGGTTGGTAAGTACCCTAACCCACCCTTGTCCCCCCCCCTTAACCCTCTCTTAGTGGTGCCTAAACCTAACCTCACCCACCGGTGGTGCCTAACCCTATCCTCTCTTTCTTGCACACTAATCCTAACCCTCCCGGGGGGTGCCTAAACCTAATCTTCCCCCCGGTGGTGCCTAACCCTAACCTCCCCTTCCCCTTGCCTAACCCTAACCCTCCCCAGGGGGTGCCTAACCCTAATCTCCCCAGGAGGACCCTAAAACTAAGCCTCCCCTGTGGCTAACGCTAACCTGTCCCCACTTACCTTCGTTCGGGGTGCCAACTGTCGGGATCTCGGTGTCAGGATAAAGCCCAATTTGGGATTAAAGATAGGCGTCGAAATACCAGCGCCTATCTTTAATCCCAAATAGGGCTTTTCATGTCAGGATTCTGGCAGCTGGCATTCCGGACGCTGGTAATTTAACTACATACATACCAATTAAAAACAGAATGCAATATACATCCAAGAAGAAAATGATAGACCATACTAAACAACAATTTTTATCTAAGTACCAACACAACAGAGGTAGACAATATATTTTATAAGCCTTAATAACATTCCTAAAAAATGGAAAAACAGGGTGAATAATACTAAATATATAAAATGCAATGCAGATCCCAACAAGATTTAAATTAACACCTAGGGGTTTATTAAGCAATCGTGTTGATATTGGCACAAATATTTTCGGCCAACATCAACGCGATTATTTTCATTTTCTCAAAGGTTTTCACCACTGCAGGAAAAACCATCTCAGGGACAGCAGTTGCGTTAACACGCTGTCCCTGCAAAGTCCCCGCAGGCAGCCTTTTTGGTCGTCTGCAGGGACTGTGCTGCTCTGCGCAGGCCTCATTTCATCATATTTCTAAAGGGCAAAAAGCACCTTGCCCTCCACGCGGTACCCCTCCAAAACAGCCTGTTTGTGCCGTCCCCATCCGCAGGTCACAGTGTCTAGCGGGTGGGGAAACTGCAGTGTAGCGGTCACCGCCGGTGAATGGGTGCCGAGCGCATGCACCCAGCATCCATTCACACTGATAGTAGCGCTTGAGGGCAGCCCGGCATGTCCGTAAACGCCGGGCACGCCCCCAAGTGTGCCGAATAGGGGTCGCGTCTTAAAGACACCCCCCCTTTAATTGGCCATGACCTCTTTTCGGGCGCACGCAGATGTGCCCTATCTCTAGGTCTGGCGCCCTGTAGTGTATATATTTATATATATATAGTACACACAGACACACACACGTAAAACACAAAAATATGTATAATACATACAGTGCCCAGGTGCCTTCCTGTATGGAAACATATAGAAGCGCTGGTCGGTTCTAGAACAGACTGAGGCGGCACTCCAGGACTTAAAGAAATGTTTGTATTAGGATCACCAATAATATATAATTACTGAATTAAGAGAGGAGAGTGAGTGGAGTATCAGCCGGCTGCAGGGACTGATTGAATGAGAGCAATCTGTCCCAGTTTTCAGCAGAAATAAGGATTATAACGTCATTCTCAAGTAACGTTATATAAGGTAGGCCTATAAGGATTTTTAAAAATGTTTTTCTGCTACCTGACTAGCGGAAAACATTAACCGCTGTAGAGAGCAATGACTTGTGTTATCACCTGTTAACCCATTACTGCATAGCTGGGATACTTAAATCATGCTGAAATGTTTATTTCTGCATGATTGAAGTAAAAATTTGCTTGCTGAATAGAGCCCCTATATCCAGCACATTCTCTTGAGTGAAAATTGCATCCTCTCCTATTTACAGTATAGACATATACATTTATTGACCGCTATTCATATGCTTCTATTTACATGGGTATAAATGCTAAAATTAATCTGCTCCACTATTTCCTTTTCTCCATCAGATTATACCCACTGAGGGCGGGCCTAATAATGATATACTGAATGTGGTTTCATCCATTTTCAGCTATGTGCTAATTATGTATCATATAACAGAGTTACAGTTTAAAAGGTTAAACATTCAACTATATTTGCTCATATATAGTTACATTTAGATAGTTTTTTTTTATTTTTAGGTTTGTTTTATTTTCATTTACATTTGTTTCATTTTTAAGATTTATTTATTTATGCATTCATTCATTAATACTGCAAAAATAAATATATACGGACTGGAGGTGTGTGAGAAGCTGGATGGCCTAATGTAGTTTCTTCACATAAGCTAGAATACTCTCAGCTGGAACCATCAAGGAGAATGATGAGAGAATACTCTGGGTACCTAAAACTAGCATCAAGGTGTTGACGAAGACCCAGGGCATGGTTGCGGAGTCTTACCCCACTGGTGGTTTTCGCCGGGAATCTCACAAGGGAATATGGACTCAGCTGCGTCCGATGGGCCGGTCGCAGCCCCCTGACTGTGACCTGGGCTAGCACTAAAAGGGACAACTGATAACTGAAGAATATTGGCTTGAACCGATGGCTGGAGAATATCGGACTTGCACCGATGACTATGGCTAAGGAGCCAAGTCAGACTATAACACCAGAGGAATCGCTAACAGGCAAACAGCAGCAGTCAGGATCCACTGGAGCTGTCTGTGAATACAGAGGAGTACAGCTACAAAGGTCATACGCAGAGCTGTGTGAGTTACGGTACTGACAACCCAGGCACTACTGACCTGGAAGCTTTATACCCATGGGTAGATCCGGATTGGCTAGGAAGACAGACAGGCAATAAGTCGACAGGGACTGAAGGTTGACAGGGTCTGAAGGTCGACATGGTCACTAGGTCGATACTCATATGGTCGACATGCATATGTACGACACACTAAAGGTCGACTAGTAACAAGGTCGACAGGTACTGAAGGTCAACATGGTCATTAAGTTGACACTCATTTGGTCGACATGCAAATGTAGGACAGATTTTTTTTTGTGTTTTTTAGGGTTAGGGTCAGGGTTAGGCACTTACCGAAGGGTTAGGGTTAGGCACTTACCCTGACAGTTAGGGTTAGGCACTTACCCCGACGGTTAGGGTTAGGCGCCAAGGGGAGGGTTAGGGTCAGGGTTAAAAACAAAACAAACATGGGTCGACCATTTGCATGTTGACCATATGAGTGTCGACCTAATGACCATGTCAACCTTCAGTACCTGTCGACCCTGTTACTAGTCGACCTTTAGTGTGTTGACCTTCAGACCCAGTCGACCTTCAGTCCCTGTCGACCTATTGCCTGTCTATCTTCCATTGTCTATGTCTACCCAAACATTGTCTATCTAGACAATGTACACCTAATGATCCACACCCATGCTGGGCAAGATGGCGATGTCCATGTTGCTAAACTGGTGGGAACAATGCCATGAGGAACGCCAGCACTGCACCCAGAATTGTGCACAGTGTACACGTGTGCAGCGTCATTGGTACTCGCGGAATCCGACGTGGAGACCACCATAGTTGCACGAGTTGTGCGCCTCCTGGCCACCAGAGAATGCCGGTGTCTGACAAGTGCCTGGACAGGTGAGAAAGAGGGCCTGGTTTTGGGAACATTACCCAGAATCGTGACAGGCATTACTTAGTGTGGCATAATGTGTAGGGGGCATTACTGTATCACCTTTTTCGGGAGTGCGTGTGCAGAAAAACGCCTTCTTTGTTTTTTTTAATTTTGGGCGGGGGGGGCGCCAGAAACTTTTTTGGCAGGGGCGGCAAAATATATAGTTACGCCACTGTTTATAGTAATTCTGTTGCCTCTATGGTCTTTACGCCTTACGGGACTTTTGTTGCATCCATTCCTAAAGGTGGACAGCTGCGTTCACAGCTGCAGCAACTATTTCATCACACTGAAATATATGTGTATTGTGGAATCCTTTTTTTGTCCGATGAAGAAATACCATCTTTTTAATATAACTATTTGACCAAATAAAAGGTGCCACCATGTTTCCAAAGATCTTAAGCTGGCTACACACTATATGATATATGCAGTATATCGTCTGCGGCGGATAAGAATTACCATTGTATAGTGTGTATCCTTAAAACCACCCAATTTATCATCTGATGAATTGGGTGGTCACAACTGCCTATCTGATGTGTTTGCACATGAGATGGGACGATGCCATAGACAATATGGTATAGTTACATTAGACATGTAACAATATAGTGCACATCGTATCTTACATCGCATCATTGCAATGCTGGGTCACCTGATCATCCAGGTGTGTACCCAGGTTTAGATGTGCTTACAATATTGTATATATCAGACAAAGGGGAAATGTGCCAAGCCTTCTATAGGGTGGAGACGTGGGCAAGTGGATAAGTTGCTCACAGCTACCAATCACCTTAAAACGAAATGATTGGAAGATAGCTTTCCAGAGATGGGTGCTAGAAATATATATTTTGTTTTTGGAAATTTGTGGTAATATTTGTATATTCAGATTTTTTTCACATTCTATACATATGTAACTCTGGTGCATATTTATTAATTAGCGGGTTTTATACCCAATGATTATAATTTCTTATTGCCGAATATTGCAGCAGAGAGAAATTAAGAATCAAATAAAACAAATTCAGGGACATAGCCATGCTACTGCACATGCACGGTCATCAGACTGCGCATGTGTGAGCAGCCATTGTCGGTAAATTGTGCGCAATGTAACCCATATGCTACAATGGCTATTGTCATCTAAAGATGGTGCTAGCTACCGGGGTCATACTACAGAATGCTTGGTAAATTGAGCATATCAACATTTTAGCAGCTCCCATAGAAACCTATGGGGCAGCAGTGGGCATTAAGCGGCCCTCCAGCTGCTGTTAAACGTCCCAGCATGCCCTGCAACAGTTTCAGGATGACCAAACAGCAAAACAGTTTTACAGCAGCTAGAGTGGGTAATTGCCCACCCTCTGGGGGCTGCTTTTATAGTCGAAAATGGAGGTCTGTGGCAGATATCTCTGATATCTGCTGTGGTCCCTCCTAAGTACAGCCCAGGGATGTTTAATATTGGCAGATATCACACAAATATTGTTTTCATAGCTATGCCGCTCTGACTTAAACTACAGTCAAGGTAGAAAAACGTGTCTCTGTACTGAAGCCTCTGAAGTGACCTTCCTGGGTTATTTTATTTCTAAACATAGCCGTAACATTTATCCAGTTAAGGTACAAGCAATCTTATGGCCTGTACATACTAGACGATATGTCGTCCGATCTGGCCGGATCGGGGCGACATGTTGGCAACATTGTCTTGTATGTGTACTCAATGTCACTGACGATACGCGCTCCCTCGCATCGTCAGCAACATCTCCCAGGCGACATAGTCAGCGAGAGTCATGGCGAGGGCCATGGTGCCAAATGCAGCATGGACCCCCGCTGGTTGGGTGTCTCTCCCGACATCGGTAAGTGTGTATGCACTTGCCGATGCCGGGACCCCTGTGCCCAGCTTTAGAGAGGAATCTGCCTGAAAATGATGTTCTTAGCATTTGCCAACTAGTATAGGCAATTTCCTATTATTGTACCAAGTACTGCACTGACTGACAGAAGAACTAACCCTTCATTACAGTGGGCCTGATTCATAGACGGATGCTAATGCAATTTTCATGCCGATCGAGCAATTGCTTGCTACTGCGCATGAGTATGCACCGCATTGCGATCGCGCGCACACACAGAGGAATACATTGCTTAGTGAGTGACAGACCGCCAGCATTTGTGGTGGTAATGGGGAGTGGTCACAAAAATTCAGACGTGCTTGTCCGTTTTAAAGGCATTACATGGGCGTGCATATATTAGCCACTGCGATTGCATACACAGCACTGCGTGTCAGAAGAGCACCCAAGGCTGCGGCAGGTCAGACCTTCCGCAAGGGTAAGATGGCCGGCGATCTTTACGTAGGTATGCGTAGTCGCACGCAGGTGAGAAGGCAGCAGTGGGCGTCTTTTAATGCTCAGGCGCTCTATGGTGACATTTGCATATTTTCGCAGCTGCGTTGCATTAGCGTCCGTCTCACAATCGGGCCCAGTGTGCGGTAGCTCTCTTAGCCAATGAAAAGTTAAATCAGCCTTTATTAAAGCCACAGTTTTTCAGCAACATAATGCATACCTCCCATTTATTATTGAAGAGTTATCCTAGCCCAAACCTTGCGTAATCCTAGACGATTGGATACATCTAACACATTGCTATGAGGCCATTGTGTATTTATTATTTATTAACAGTTATTTATATACATATTCTGCTGCACTTTATAGAGAATATTTAACCATTTATATCAGTCCCTGCCCCAACAATCAATATTTCCTACCACATGTCAGGGTTAGGGATAGTGGAAAAATACTCTTCCAAATGAAGTCACAGTCACATGACTGCTGGGACCCAATAGACGCTGCTGGAGTTGCTGCAGCTGTCGAAAAGCAGGTAAGTCACCGCTGGGCCACCAGGGACATGTTATGTCAACATTTCATCACTGTGCACATGATGAATGTCGATATGGTCAAAGTTGACATTTTAACCATGTCGACATTATGACTGTCAACAAATCAAACCCAACCCCATAGGATGTCTAATTTGAGAAAAATTATTTGTATTGTTACTTTATACAAAAGAAGTCACAGATCCAAAAATATAACACAGCCCTATTACTGCCATTTGAACACCTACAGTAAAATTACCCAGCATCTGACAATGAGAAAACCAACACACATTTGGTATTATTCGTCTTTAATTTCCATTCTAAACTAGAGAGCACAAAAAAATAAAATAAATGTCTTTATTTTACAACCTGCGTCTGGTGTCATTGAGATAGAGTATCAATTTTAATTACCATCTTTCCTTTTGTGTGTATCATTTTGAATATATGTATCAACTCCATTTTAATATTTCCGTCCTTAAATCTTAATGCATATGAATAAGTTTTAAAAATGAGTTCTAGGGGTAAATTTACAAAAGTGAGAGTTTTTACGGTAGAAGTGAGTTTTAAAAGTGATGTTGCCCATAGCAACCAATCAGATTCTACTTAACATTTAAACTAGCACCTTTATAGAAGATAATAGCTAGAATCTGATTGGTTGCTATGGGCAACATCACTTTTAAAACACAATTCTAAAATCTCTCACTTTAGTAAATTTACCCCCTAGTCCTTTGCACCTGTGAAAAGAGATTCTCTTTGTTTTGTCCCCTTTCAGTACTGAATTATTTCAATATACAAGTTAGCATTCCCTGATCTTAACCTTTGCCTGGCTATGCGGGATGCTCACAGTACCCCACAGTCTTAAAATGTAGATAATTCTGAAATGTGGTTGGCTAGACTTTATTTCACAAAATTGATTATTCTAAAATTTGTTTTCTTGTTGTTAAAGGTCTAGTGAATCTATAAATCATGTACAGTTGATCTATTTTTACATGTATCATGCACAACTATTTATCTTTCTAATGGGGTGTTGAGAGCACATACGTACTTACGTGATTTTCACCCACCTAGCCACTTAAAAGTTTGTACTTCAGGAGCAGAATATACAATATCTGTTGTGGATTCCTTTGTTACTCTTTACATGTTTAGAACATAGGAACATCAGCTGTAATTTTCATTTAAATATCCCTAAATGACCTTAATTACTGTTTGAGTTAACCAAATACATATTTATCATTCAATATTCATTATCTGCTATCTAATGTCATGTTATAATTATATAAAATAGCCTTCTCTGATCCTGTTCCTACTGATTAAAGTGTGACGGAGCACAATTGGCAAAAATCCCTCGTATATGTAACATGGTGTATTATTGCATTACAGCATGGCTATCCGCAGCTTCCAGTTACCATGCTCACAAATCACACCTGTGCCCAATGTTGGCCTAAAGCTGTCAATCTCTGGAGCCTTCATCAATATTGATGGAAGATTTAAGTTCAAGACAAAATACCATTTTATGTAAGACGCTTCCTACACATCTAATATTTATGCATGTATATATGTATACTATGTATCATGGATATCTATATCTTATACCTATGTATTTATTATTAGTGCATTATATATTAAGATTAAGCTTTCATAAATCCACTGTTGTCTCTTTAGCTGTTTGATGATAAAACAAACCATCAGCAGTGTACTCAGGCAAACCAATGATCACCTTCTTCCTTTCCAGTGTAATGTGGGGGAACAACAAACAAATATGCTGGGATTTTGTCACACATTATTGGACAGGATTGAGAGTGAACTTAGATCAGCCAAGCTGTTGAAGGTTACAAGCTTTAGTAAATAACAGCCAAACTCCTTACTGACCTGGAAACCTAATTCACTATATGCATGACCACTATATGTAGTGTTATTATCTCATCTATCTAATTCCATCTATCCAATGTTAGCATTGCAGCCTGTAGCTTAAATATCGCAGCACAATTATGTTGTTTTTCTTTTTTAAAGAAAATCTTTCCAATCTATTAAGCATATTTACTGCCCTTCTAATTAGCAAAGTGAATTTAACTGCACATGTCATTTGGGCTTGTGGGAGGATTATTTCTATTTTTCAAACATGTGCACCAGTCATACCTGAGTTTACCTTTAGACACAAAAGAGCTGATTTTGAGTCGCACGGGTCTTTGTGCACAGTGCGCAAGTGGCGATTTTGTGTATACAGCACATGTGCAGTTGCAAATTTATTCATCTATGTGCCTGTCGGTCATGTTCTAAGTCTGATGTAATTTAGCTGGGTCTTTCTGTGGATTGGGCCGTGACAATGCACATAATCACTCTAACTTGTGGGAGCATCATGGGCGTGTATAAACAGCTCAGTGCGAATTCTGAGTTGTGCGTAGGGAAGCCTGTTTCAGATGTATCTCTTGCACTTGACATGGGGCTGGTTTTAGTGTAGATACTTATGATTACAAAAAAAATATGGGAGCGCTTGTAGATTCAAGAGGGACCACACAAATTTAATAACAACATTTATTGACAAACGTATAAAAATTGAACATCATAATAATGAAAGCCACAAATACGATGCACACTTTGTGTATAGCAAACAATTGTAGTTATGGTCTAATAGACCCCTTGATGGTCTTTTCCTTTTAAATCTACGGTCTGCAGTAATTCCACTGTAGTTCTCTAAGGAACATAGGCTGTGGGATAGCGAGAAATAGCATAGACTAAATGGTATGGATAGTCACCTGTAGGTATTGCCAAATATAAGCATTTGTGGATGATCAGACTGGTACCTGATGTCGCGCCGAGATCCGTTCCAGACGGGGACTGAGCGCATAGCTGGTAATAAACGAGGCAGGAAGAGCCGTGGCCACCGGCTGATGGTAATCTATTGGTGACTGTGCAATCCGCAGGTCTCCGTCTGCCGCTCTATCTCTGGAGCAGAGCCAGGTGTGCGTGCTCTCTCTCTGAGCGCACCAGATGGATCCATAGTGTCCGTGTGTAGAAGCCGCGTGCTGGATGTAGTTGCTTCCCAATAGCTCCAAATAAGTAGACCGTAGAATGAAATGTCAGTGTGCAGGATAAGAAATCCTTAACGCGTTTCTCCGGGGTTATGCTATTCCCGGTTTCATCAGACTACGTCCAGCACGCTGCACGCGGCTTCTACACACGGACACTGTGGTCCTAGTTGCTGTATTTTGGCATGATTTAGCAGAGGAGCCATATTGTCTGATGACTGACTCCACCATGGACCCCAGAAGCACCAGCACCCTCACAGGAGCCAAAGAGAATGACCGCCGGTCAGGTGAGTGATCGCTTGCTAGGATGAAGTGTAGCTTTATTTTATGGTTGACTTTCTGGAACCATAATATTTAGTTTAAACACCTCACATTTATGTTTTCTGTATTGTTCAGTTTTTGATGGGTACAATTGTTCGCTTGTGTATGCTGCCCTCATGTTTGTACTGGAAAAATAGTGGAACACTTAATTGAATTATTGTATTTTGTTATTTAGAACCGCAAAAGGCAGTTTTGACCTGAAAGTGGAAGGACTCAGTATATCTATAGGGTTGAAGTTGGGAAGTGATGGATCTGGGAAGCCAACTATAGCTCTCTCTGACTGCAGCTGCCATATCTCAGATGTCAAGGTTCATGTGACCGGGAAGTACAGGTATATTATTATTTTTTTATTATTATCTTTAGGGTAAAAGCATACAAACATATGGAAATTAGTGTTTGGATCCATTTGTCATCCATTCTCATGACTAGCAAGAATGTAGAAATGACTGATGTTTAAAGTAGAAATAATCATGTGCACATGGCATTATGTTATCTCTTGTTTTATGTCACTGGCTGATCAGTTACTGGAAAGCTGGGGAAATCAAAAAACATATTTTATAGGGCTCATATTATTACCAGTTATTTATATAGCCCACACATATTCCACAGCCACACCAACTATCTTTCTTAAACGCTGCCAAACATAGATGGCCGGAACTCACTGGCAGTTGGTGTGGCTCCCCTATTTGAATTTTGGACCACACTGCAGCCCCACCTCTGGAGCCGCCACTGTTCACTACTATATGCTCGCACACATACACACTAGGGTTCATTTTTTTGGGGAGCCAGTTAACCTACCAGTATATTTTCGGAGTGTGGGAGAATACCGGAGCACCTGGTGGAAACCCACGTAAGCACAGGGAGAGTATACAAACTCCACATAATTATTGCCAAAACTGAGCCAAAACCGAATTCGAACCAAAAACACTTGAGAGTGGTTATACTAAAACCAAAACATGAGTAATTAGAACCAAAACCAAAACACGAGGGTCCACACACATCTCTAATTTCTAGTGGCGATTCCTAAACTGATTCCAAGATGAAACTCACTACTTATATTGAATGCAATAAACATTGACATAACTGCATGATCACTAGTGGGATTCTATTATAATAGTTCTCCAAATAGCTGCATTTAGTTTTGCAGACATTTATGGTAAGTTGATAAATTGGAGAGTTGACACTAATGAAGAAATGTGTAAGTGTAGCTATTTTTAATTTGTGTTAATGCGCCTCTGCTTCCTGCTCAAACCTAACAATTTGGCCACACTATGAATTTGGAACTGTGGGCCTGATTCAGAGCCGCTCGCTCTGAATCAGGGCAGGGCTTTTTTTTTTTTTTTGATTGGACTCTTGGCCGCTCACATAGCTGTGGGTGACCACCCACAGCTATTGCGAGCGGACATGATGATGGTCAGGCTTGCGACGAGACCCTTGTGGTAGGGTCTCGTGGCCGCAAGCCCCAGAGAGATTTCGGCTCTAACAGAGCCGGAATCTCTCCACTGACATCACTCGTGATGTCAGTGGGGCCGCCCCCAAACGGCAGGCGTTCTCATGGGAACGCCTCCGTTTGGGCAGCCACCCCCCCCGGCCCACCCACCAAAGGGGGCGAGCTGTCACTCAACATCGACAGCTCGCCCCCTTTGGTGCGAGACCCGGAGCGACGGATTGCCCGTCGCTAGCCGGGTCTCGCGCATGCGCATGACGTAGCCGGCTCCGTCGTGCACATGCGCTGTAGGCCACCATCGACCCGGTTGCGAGCGCTCAGCGCTTGCGACCGGGTCTGAATCAGGCACTGTGCTTTTTGTGTGACTTTTTGTGGTTCTGATTACAAATGGCAATGGAGCAAAAATTAAGAATGTCACTTCAAAGACCAGCCTACAGGACCACTAAGTCCAATCATTACTGGACTGGGACAGCCACAGTTTGCTAATCTCTGCCCTTTTACTCATAAAATACTGGTTCCTGTCTTATGTATGTCTTAAATGAACATCTGTGGCTGCCTTAACTACATGTGTCCCTATTGTACAATATTTATTATCTTAAATATTTTAATTACATTGGTACAAATACTACTAGAAACAGGGGCATTGTGCCACAAAACAACATTTGCAATTTTGCACTTCCATTAATTATCCAAACTATGACTTTTCTTTTACATTTTGCTGCAGCTGGTTGGTTGATCTTTTCCATCATAATGTTGATAAAGCATTAAGAAAAGCTATAGAAAGTAAGGTATGTATAAGAACGTATTATTTTATATAATGTTTCCAGTGCAGGCGTTTCTATATTTCTGATGTGCTGCAAATGTAACTGTAAGAAAATGTTCCTGGTCTGTTCATAATTGATATTTCAAGGAAGCTTTTGAAGCTGTCTTCTATTTAACTTGCATTAGTAACTTGTTCTTTGTACATCACACCTTTATATGTTTTACAAATCTCTTTGTATGAATACAATAGGCACACTCTGAATGGCTGTGGCGCTTATTTGTCCACCAAGTGCATTTCAAGGCCACCTCTCAGTACTTGACAATTCTGTACCTACATTAGTGCATTTATGGAACCAGCTGAAAATGCGCTTGCTGGACAGAGTGGAGTTGAGTCTCTTGGCAATTGAGGATCTCCCCAGTCATTCATTACAACTTTTATATTCTTCTTCTAAAATAATGCTTGGTTTAGCTTAGCAGGTGAATTCACAGTATTAGGTATGGGTAGAAAAGATGGAGACTGAAGACACAGAGGGAAGGAAAAAAATGAATAGCCATGCTGATCCATGTGCACATATACTGAGAGGGGCCAATAAGGTCTCCCACAGCTTAGCGAGTGGCCAGAAAAAAACAACAACACGCCCATCAGACCCTGCGAGCTGCCTCCGGCATCGAGCGGGTCTGAATCAATCCCTCAGTCCAATCCTCTTAATAATCGGAGCACATTTGAAGCAATATGTGTAATTTTGTCAGCGGCTTGGTAAGTGTGTAATCAATTAGCTATTGCACACAATCCTGATAATGAGTTCTGCCAGGCATCCCCGGTTCGCCTCCATAACCACTTAGCGGCTTGTAGGAATGAGAGATTTGTCCCGTGTATAGCCTTGCAGCAGCCAATGAAGCCGGTAGCCACGGTCTGTCTGTGAGCAGGAGTGTAGCGTGTAGTAGGAGTGTAACATGTATGTGCTGCAGCACCCCCACACCCAAAGGGTGCCGGGTAAAGGACGTGTCCAGCATGTAGGGGCAAATTAAAGGGAAATAAAAAGAAACATTAGGGACAGTATCAAACATATATATTCCAACTCACTAAAGTAATTCCACCAATTAAAAATAAACCACACAGTAGTGCCCACAATTCACATTACACCACAAAGTAATGTATTTTTATGTATATATTTCATGTGTATAAATTTCTCACACAGCTCTTCCCACTTCTCACACATGTCTATTTCCCTCAGACACACACAACAATCCCCCCCCTTACACTGCCCTCCTCCAACACTCATCCTCCCCTCACACAGTGCTCCCCTATCACTCAGATCTTCTCCTCACTCAGGTCAACCCCTTCACACACATACACAGTTCTCCCCCTCACAAAGATCTCCCCTTCTCACAGAGACCAACCCCTGCACACACTCATACACACACAGCTCTTCCACTTAACTAAACTCCCCTCCCTTCACACATACAGATATTCCCCCTTACTCAGATCTCCTTCCCCCTTCCTTACTGTTACCTTACAGGGTGCGAGAGATTAGCCGTTCAGCTGGGGGAGGGGGGGGGGGGAATCGCCTGCTGATGAGCTGAGCCTGAAGCACAACACATAAAGAGATCAGTGTGTCCATACTGGGGGTGTGGTGTGGGCGGAGCCACAAGCGCCTCTCCGTCCACACCATGCCACCTTTCTGGAGGCACATATCTCAATATATGTGTTTCATGCTCAGCTCAGCAGGTGCTCTGCTCTTCGTCAAATGGCTGATCTCCAGCGCTCTGGCCAGAGAAGGCACCTGGAGCAGGTGCTCCACTGGAGCGACCCTTGGTATTCTCCTGTCTGTGAGGATATTCACTGCAATCACTGGTAATGAATCGGGAGCGTGCACACACTTTCCAATCAGGATAATATGGAACAAATATTACTGGCCAATAGTACTCTGGTGCCTTGTCTCCTAATAGAAAATGCTCCACATTGGTAGGGTCCACCTGCCTGTTTTCTAGAGGGTATTGGGCCTAGTGTTCCTAGTGTGCCAGCAGCTGCCATTACCTGTTATACATTTTTTAAGATATAAATTAGGTGCCAAGAAACAGCACTTGTGCAAATCATTTGCACGCAGGAGCAATAAGCGTAGGAGTGGGGTGTCACGGCCAGGGAATTTCAGCATGACGCTAGGCGGGTGTTACCTGTGAGGTCGTTGTGGCGCGGGCTGTCTGGTGGCGGAGCTGGTGTCTGGCGGGGGGCTTTGGCTGCGCGCGTTGTTGTGCGGCCCTGTTGTCACTCTGCGCTGGTGAGGCCTGGCGGCGTCTCCGTTCCATTTGGCATGGGCGCCGCCATCTTGCCTTCTGGCCATGTGATGAGGCTGGCCAATCCTGGTGAGTCACATGTTCCCTCCGGCCAGTAACAGCACGGCATGGGGTATTTAGGAAGGGTCAGTGCCTTCCTTCTTTGCCAGTGCAACGTGTATCTCAGCCTAGCTGAGAGGGAGTTCTCTGTGCTTTCCTGTTCCTGTGAATTCGCTGTCTGCCAGTCTGCCTGTCAGCTCCTAGTTCCCACTGGACTACCCCGCTACCTCCATCACCCTTGCCCATACCTGAGTGCCTGAGCCTGCTGACATCCTGCGCTTCAGTTCACTATCTGCAAACCTGGATTGATTATTTTCAGTTTCACTACCTGCACACCTGGACTGCTCTAATTGTTTCTACCTGGACATTAACCCTTTTGCTCCCACCACAGAACTCTTGTGCACATTTATATTTTCCTGGACTTTTATTTACTGCCACATTATATGTCTACTCAAGCACTTATTAAAAATCCTAGGCCCTGATTCAGACCCACTCGCAATTGAGCGTACGTACGTTCGGCGTACGTAAAAAAATATTTAAATTCAAGCACTCGCTCGTATTTTCGTACGCAGCTAAAAATCCGCCCCAAACTCAGCCGACCCCTCCTCTAACTAACGAGCGTGCCAAATAGCGAGCGTACATCCCCGAAATGGCTTGAAGGGAACGCACGCACAAGTACAAACCGGAAGTGGGCCTGTCAGATTCCGATTACCTGCTCGTTTTTTCGGCCTACCTCCCTCAATCGTATCATGCCAATCAATGTATCAATTAGCTTAATTGTTTTTTTTTTTTCAACACAATGCAATAAACTTTAATCTTGTCCGTGTTTGTGTTTACTCGCAGAATACGTACGGCTGAAACCTTCGCTTTTATTGTTCAAAAGACATGTTAGCCCCAATTAAACAATTGTTCTATTTGTTTGTATCCCCACAAATTTTCTGTGGTTCATTTCTTTATTTAAATTTGCTTACGCATGTCACTGCATCAAGCCTATCATAACTCTCAAGAGATTTCTGGCCCTGTCGAACACATGACTCATACACTAACCAATAGAATTTGTCCTGTTAATTTCCCAAATACATTAGCCAATCAAATTTTTTTTGGGTGCTTTATTAAAAATAATTTTCTAAAAAAACACCATTGCCATCATGAAATCCGCCGCATTCACCAGGCGCGAACTGCTGGTGCTGACGGAGGTGATGGACAGGCGGATCACCAGTCAGCCTCCACCCATCTCAAATAGCCGAAAGCGTTCCGCATATGCGGAGGTACGTCGCCGCCTGCGCTCCTTCGGCTCACGCCGACATATTGGCCAGCTGGAGCGCAGGTGGTCGGACCTGCACCGGCGTACGCCCCGCTTGCTGGCATGCTTTCGCATGCAGATCGAGGAAAGTAAGTTTTAAGTTTTATGGACTGTGGTTTTCAAGTTTATCTTGTGGGCCCTAACTGCGTGTGCATGTTTTCATGTCTGTCCTATTTAGTCATTGTAGTCATATCTGCATGTGCATGTTTTCATGTCTGTCCTATTTAGTCATTGTAGTCATATCTGCATGTGCATGTTTTCATGTCTGTCCTATTTAGTCATTGTACATTTTTATGTTTTTATTTTTTTTATTTTGGATTCCTGTTGAAACTAACCACAATATTTTTTTCATCTTTTAGGGGCACAGCAAAGACTACGGCGTTATCGCCAGACAAGACGCCGGTCCCGGCCCCTCTCTCCAACCCCCAATTCCTCAATTACCCCCTCCTCCCCAGACCCTGTGGCCGAGATTTCTGGTCTACTTCCCCTCCAGCCCAATTCCCCCTCTCCTCCATCCGCCCCTCCTCCAAATACCCCCTCCCAGGATTCTTCAAACACCCTGCCCCTAGGTTTGGGGAATGTAGCCACCTCCGAGGTGGTCCAGGGAGTGGCTTCTCGCTCTGGCGTTTTGCCGAATGGTATGTTTTTTTATTTTATTTTGGGCACCACAAACTGTTTGTATGTAATCATGTGTTGTCCCCATTTTTGTTGGCTTTCTGTCGCCTTAGGGTATTTTTGGGGGTTGTCTTTACCTGTTCCTGCTGATTTCACCATACACATATCACACCTGTGTGCATTTTTTTAGGGCCCTTGTATTTTTGGCCTAGGACATTTTGGGGTGCTGGGTTTTATCTGTGTAATGTTTTTTTTGGCCACAAGCTTTTAAGTTTTGGTTTGCTTGTTTTGTGTTTTTTTTGAATGTTGCTTCATTATAGATTTATTAATCCCCAAACTTTTGTCACCCACAGAGGAACAGAGGCATCGGGCAGAAATCTGTCAGTGTGTGGCACGTATGCGGGAGCAAGTCACCGGGCTTCTGCAGGGCCTTGACCATCTGGCGGTCCTCCTTAGGAATTAGTTTTTTTTTTTTTTCTAATTGTTTCCTAATAAATCAGTTTTAATTCAAGCTCTGTCTCATGCGTTTTTAGTAAATCCAAGATTCTTTACACTGACATAAGTAGACTCTTCAAGCAAGGATTGCCACAGAATCTCACTACAGATTGTGTGTTGTATTTTGAAGGCAAACAGGCACAAGAAACCCCTCCCAGTACCAATGTCATTTTCCTTTTTTGGGGTGGACAACATGATAGTTTACAACATTTTTCAGGTTCCTATTTGGTGGCAATCTGCTTAGGACAATCTTACGAAGGCAACTGATTGTACAGGATTCCTTGGTGTGTTGGTTAGTACCCCGAAAACATATTACATTTTAGCTCCACTTGCTTCATTACTGGGTTACCCCTTAGGTAAAATTAACGTTTGGGAGTTTGTTTACACTTGCTTCTAACGTGCCCAAAAAGGAAACAAATTACACTCTCCAAATATTTATTCACAACAGAAATCAAAATACAAAGTGGTCACTCACAAACAAAACACACAGTGATAATCAGAAATACACCACATACCAAAAACAGGAAACAAACACACAACAAATCAAGAACTGGTTGACGAAGGTCCATGCCCACATGAGTTCAAAAATATGGCGTTGCAATATGGGTGTCATAATATATTCCAGAAGTTTCCACATAAAGGTTTTTGAAAGGTAGCAGGAAGTAGTCATCGTGGGAGTGCCAAAGATTATGCAAACAAACAGAAGATGGTGCAAGAATTAATATCAAAAAAGATGAACGCCAAAAAACCGTAACACATTGGGTATACACACTGTTGTTTGGTCAATAATTACCTAAAATATCGGGCCACCACATCATCGCGTATGGCCCCCCCACATACTGACCTCCGACCAACCTCGGGGGGCCATCCTCAGGTAAGGCATCCTCTGGCTGCATTGGAACACCACTCCTTATGGCGATGTTGTGAAAGATCCCACACAGGACCACAATTTTCGAAAACATATCCGGCAAATACATGAGCTCGCCACCAGAGCGGTGGAGGCATCTGAATCGGCCTTTTAAAAGGCCAATACAGCGCTCCACCACTTGCCTGGTGGCTGTAAGTGCGGTATTAAACTCACTTTGTGGACCTGGTGTGGGAGCCAAATAAGGAGTGAGCAGCCAGGGCATGCAAGGGTATCCACTGTCTCCTGTGAAAAAGAATAGACAACATCAGGATCACTGTGTATCAAGCTTAACATTGTTATGTACTAAAGGTCTCCACTTACCCAGAAGCCACGCATCACCAGCTTGTAGGTTGTTTAGTTTGTGCCATATCCCTGATTGCCGGATGACGAAGGAGTCATGTGCACTTCCTGGTAATTTTGCATTCAGGGACAGGATCTGGAGGGAGGCATCACATACCACCATTACATTCAGTGAGTGATAGTGTTTACGGTTGCGAAATATTGCCTCCAGCCGTGCTGGAGGCTGAAGTGGTATGTGAGTACCATCCACAACCCCTATGATGTGTGGG
Organism: Taudactylus pleione; assembly: GCA_031769625.1. NCBI lineage: Eukaryota > Metazoa > Chordata > Amphibia > Anura > Myobatrachidae > Taudactylus > Taudactylus pleione. The sequence goes on along the minus strand of JAUIMM010000255.1, from coordinate 2,435,987 downwards.
AAGCCAGCTATTTGGTAAAAATTGGCCTTGGCCACACTAAGGGCACCCATATCCAAAGGCATTTTAATATAATGATGGAGGTGCTTGAAAAGTGCCTCCATCACTGCCCTCAGGATCCTTGAAAAGGAGGATTGTGAGATGCCCGCCACTATTCCCACCGTTGTTTGAAACGATCCTGAGGCACAGAAATGTAACACCGCCATAAATTGCGTAAGTGGTGGTATTGCTGTTGGACTGTCAATTTGCCGCTCAAGATCACTCTCTATTAATGAGAGAGTGTCTATGATGATTTTGGGAGGAAGACGGTAGCGTCTTAAAACCTCATCATCGGGCATTCCAAAAAGGGTGACACGTGTTCGAAATATCTGGGGCCTTGCACACCTACGATGCCTACGCCTGGGACGAGATTGAGGTTGGTCGGCTTCCGGGAGCATGGCCAGAACAATCCGCCCAAGATCAACCTGAAATGGCAAGATTTGAATGTAAGGCTTTGGACCCACCCCAAAAGAAAATTAAGAACAACTTAGCTTGATGATACCATCCATTGCTGCTTACATGCCGGGGTATTGTCATGATACGTCCAAACTGAAAATAATCCCAATATTAATTTGTAAAAGTTTAGTCTGTGCATTTATGTTTCTAAATTTTGTGCTAGACAAAACATAAAATAGGCGAAACACACATTTGGGCAAAGAGCAAAACGACATTGCACACAATACATCAAAATGGGTTGAAATGTAAGCCAAAAATGCGAAAGGGCAACCACAAACAATTTTACAGGATTAATAAGCATTTAAAAATGCGCTAATTAGTTCGCAAATACAAGTTAATAAACAAACAGAGAAAAATGCGCTAATTAGTTCGCAAATACAAGCTAATAAACAAACAGAGAAAAATGCGCTAATTAGTGCGCAAATACAAGTCACTATACAAACAGAGAAAAATGCGCTAATTAGTTCGCAAATACAAGTTAATAAACAGAGAAAAAAGTGCTAATTAGTTCGCAAATACAAGTCACTATACAAACAGAGAAAAATGCGCTAATTAGTTTGCAAATACAAGTTAATAAACAAACAGAGAAAAATGCGCTAATTAGTTCGCAAATACAAGTTAAAAAATGGACTTACCAAGAGCAAATATATAAGATTCCAAATCAAAAGGTCTTTGGGTCCGAAATAAAAAAAAACCTAAAAGAGATGAAATTATGGATCAAAAAATTAAAAACAAGAAGAAACACAATGAGACACCAATTGAACCAAAGTTAGACTTCACAAAACTTACCAAATCAAGAAACGAGTCAAAAAAAAAAATAACAAAAAAAGCGAACGGAAAATAAAAACGCAAATCTAGCAAACAAAATAAACTCCAAACGCCAACTCCTTAATCCGCAAACAAGAAACTCCAACCAAGGTAACCTCCAACAATCCAAAAACGCCACCTCGACTCGAGACACACCAAGCCATAAATAGTGTTTCATTTCCCGCACAAATTAAGGAGGGATCATAGGAACGCACAATCAATGATGCGGCCGCAAAATAAGGACGCATGTATAAATACGTCACGAAAACACATTTAAATTCTGGTGTATTTCTTGTTTGGACCTCAAACATGGCTACAGACCAGGGAAACAATGGACAAGAGTCAGGCGGTAAGTCTTTCATGCATTTTGTCTCAATGATTAATTTGAAACATAAGATTGGGCAAGTTGTGAATTTGAGAAATCTGAATATTTACACAAATAGGTGAGGAGGATGACATGGAAGAAGCTGCTGGGCCCAGTATTCCGGCCAAAGCTGCAAATAAAAAAAGGCAGCCACATTTCACAAGAAAGGAGATGGAGGTTTTGATTCAGAAGTGTGTGGACATCCTGCCACAGGCAGACAGGAATATGAGTACAAGCCAGAAGTGGAGAATGTGGGAAGAGGTAGCCGTTGCTGTCAATAGGGTGGGTGATTATGTCCGTCTAGCCCGGGATGTCAAACGGCGGTAAGTAAACACTTGCCCCCCCTAAAAACAAACCCCATTTTAAACAAAAGGATGATGGTTTCCATTTTATCCCACAGATGGGGCGACTTCAAATATCGCCTAAAGCAAAAACTCGCGGACAGGGCTAGGCATGCAAGGGGGACAGGTGGGGGTCCCACCCCTGTGTCATTGGAGTTGACGGATTTAGAAGAGCTGGCACAGGGGTGTGTGCAGCCCGTGGAGGTGTTTGGCGTGTCCAACATGGATACGGACATGCCAGACTTTGCGGCTCCTCATGTTGTCCCAGGTAAATCTTGTGATGTCACCAACTCTGAAATGTTAGTGGGCCAATATGTAGATTCTAATGTGAGTCTTTTCTCATTTTTCCTAACAGAGACACAGGCGGATGAGTCTGCTCCAGAGGGGAGCCTTGGCCGCCGAATTTCTGCTGGCTCTGCAGGGGAGGAACCAGTACATCCGGCTGAGGACCCTGCAGAAGCCAGTCCAGGGCAATCCCCCTCGCAGACAGTGGCCCTCCTCACAGAACTCAATTTCAAATCGGATTTCCATACGGAGATTCTGCAGAGGATGGACGCCAGTCTACTACGGGTGGCTGAGGCCCTGGAGCAAAATGCTGCGGCCAATGTGACCATTGGTCAGGCCCTGGCGGAAAATACCAGGGCCAACATCCGCATCGCCAATGCCCTGGAGCAGGTCGTTCGCCAGCACATGGTGGAGCCGACCTCCCTTCCTGCCGGAACATCAGGATCCTCCACCTATGGCACAACATCAGCCAATCCTCCAAATGTGCCTAGCCCTGTGCCTAGTCCAGAGGCCACAACATCTGCCTCTGGACAGGCAAGCCCGATGACATCCCGGACCCGGTCTGGCGCCCTCCCTCCCCCAGCCAAACGGGTGAAAAAACGGTGAAAGCGATGGCGACTTTTCCCACGCTCCTTCTGTGCTTGGCTCATATTCCTTTCTGGTCAAAACTTCCCTCTCCTTTCTTGTGAATTGTTTTTAATTTTGTGTTCTACATTTCATAAATCTTTTATGTTGGCCCAATTATTGTAACTTTGGGAATGAACCCTGCAAAAAAACTTTGCCAAAAATTGTTTTTTTTTGGATTTTTTGTTTGAGCAATAAAAAAATAATAAAAAACTGACATTGTATTCTCACATTATTGTCAAAATGGATTACATTTAATCCTGGGCCAAAAGGCACAAACTGGCAAGAACCACATTTTACATGCCCCCCAAAAAAAGGGCTCTTTAAGGAACGTTTCAAATTTAACATAACGATGCAAATTCAACAGGCCAAAAGAAAAATGTAAAAACCAAAAAAACATGATGACATTATTGTTACAATAGGCCCTAACCAACAAATTGAGCCCAAAAGAAACTACCACAAATGTACGTAAATTGATTGTGTAATCATCACATTAGCAGCTATGATTTCCACCTGCGTACGCTTTTGTGCTAACACAAAAAACTACTTTCAAAACACATACCAAGCCGGTTTTCAATCCACCACTAATTGCTGTTCAGACCACCCGCGATTAATCGCAGCAACATCGAGGAGTGCCGGGATGGAGGAGAAGGCCATCGCCAATGTGGTCGAGTAATCCAGACCCTAAGCTGTGCGAGCATTTTGAAGGGAAAGAGGATCATCCAGTGACGTATGAGTCGGTCCGTACACATTTTACGCTCGCATCTGCTAATGTATGTACGCCCCAAAAACGCCTCGCCACGCCTGCGTTTTTCCATCTCCACCCCCGTCAACACCCAAAAACGCCCTGTTCTGTCAATCACATTTGACATGTCACTTCCTGTACGCTATTTGACGAACGAGACCAAAAAAACTCGCAATCTGCCGTACGCACATGCGCAGTGTTACACCGACTCAGGCATGGTTAGTCAACATCGGAACGCAACGACCGTACTGCTGTTTGCGAGTGGCTCTGAATGAGGGCCCTAGTTTTATTTTCAAATCTGCTTCTGTGATCGCTCCTGCTACCACCCCGGGTCCACAAACAACCCAGAACATAACATGGGGAATGTACCAAAATGGTTATTGCAACTGAATTCATTCAGATACACAAAGTGCAAAGTGTGGCTTACAAATAAACTTTTTTTTTAACTATGCAAAATGTAATAACATTTGTTTACTAGATTCATTTAATATCCCATTTATAGTTACTGCAAAGATTGACAAAGTGGCTGCTATTGATTATTCTCTGACTGGACCCCCGCCAGTGACTGGGGATTGTGTGGATGTGCAGCTAAAGGTGAGGTCAGGTCTCCCGATCACTCTTCCACGACTGTGCATAAATAAAATCTAAAATTGCAAACAAATTCTAAGTATACTGAAAGTCACAATGGAGTTGTATAATATAAACATGGAAATGTGTTCTCTTTTGCAATGTTTGACTTAAGCAAAAGATAAGAATATATTTTTTGTATGTGCTTCCTGCAGGTGCGTGTACCTGTGATGATTTATACATGCCTATGACAGTGTTTGACCAGCTAGATTTATGAGAAAATGTGTGTATGACTGGGTATGATGTGCCTATATATATATGATATATAATTATGTATGATACAGGATCACAAGTCATAGATCTACTTATTAGAGGTCAGTTACAAACTGGAGACACAGGACACATGCCTACAAGTGTCCGAAAGTCAACAGTAACCATGTCGATGTTCATAATGTCAACACCACAATGTCATAATTAGAATGACGAAATGGTTCAAACTGTTGACAAGCGCAATGACGACATCCTCAGATTATCGACATGTTCTCATTTGTTGACATCTGAACTGTGGCCATGTGAATTGTTGATAGTGTGAAAATGCCGGTGGTTAGCGCTAGGCGCTGCCGGGAAGGTTATGGTTAGACTGTGGGGGGAGATTAGGGTTTGACTGTAGGGGTGGAGGTTATGGTTAGGCACTATAGGGAGGGTTAGGGTTTGGGGTAAGGTTTAGGATAATAAATAGTGGAGAAAATACTCACCAGAACGCCACGACATCAATGCCGGAACCTGTCCTCGTGTGACCACCAGCACTTGGAAGATGATGCTGGAGCTGTTGCAGCCACCCGGACAAGGTAAGATACCGCTAGACCATCAGGTACCATTTGTCGACAGTTCATCATGTTGACATATCACCCGTGTGGACACGGGTGGATGAATGTCAACATGGTCACTGTGGACATGCTGAGCATGTCCACAATCTCATTACGACATAATAACTGACAATCCATTGTACCCAACCCACCATTTTGAGGACAATAAATTGCATAAATAGACAGGGCTCCTATTATACTGTATATGGTACAACCAACGGATCTGCTGTGCTGTGTCTGCCTGACAGATGCAGGACACTTGTGCACATCATTTGTCTTTGAATTCCACCTTCAAAATCAGAGTGATTGAGCACAATTGATGCACAGGTGACATTAGGAATTTGGCATGTGTATTCACAGACAAGTACATTATGTGTAATGGCACCTATTTAGATCTTTTGCTCTTCACAAAGTGATGTTCTTGGTGGCTTCTGATTTATTATAGCATGGGCAGGGGGAGATAACTCAGAATATTTGCATCTTGTATGAAATCTGAAATTCCATAAAGGATGCAAAGTCTCAAGTAATATGCCCAGTATGCAACTGATGCTAACAATACTTATTGATTACATAATGTATAGCAGTAACTGATCACACTTTGAAAGTTCCTCCTTTATTTTAGCCCACAAAGGGGAAACTTGTAAAGAATGGAGGTGGTATTGCTGAATACTTGATGCCCAGTAGCAACATATTAATTTAATTCACCTGTTTTTTTTTTTTTTAAATGTATTGTATTGTAATGTACTTCGCAATTATAGCTTACTAACTGAAGTTCCGGGCGTTGCCCGGGTATAAATCTTCAAGTTATTAAGTTTTATTATGTGATGTCATCCAAATCCATCCAGTAGAAGGCCCAGTACAGGCTCCCTGGGTCAAAGTTCTTCCCAGCGCACTCCGCCGTGAGGTCTGACCGGGACCCCAACCACTCCATTAGGCATCGCAGATCAATTGCCACCCTCTGTGAAGTTTTCAACCAGATCCATCCAGTGGAAGGCCCAGAATAGGCTTCCTGGGTCAAAGTTCTGTCCAGCATCCCTGGGTCATAGTTCTTCCCAGTGTACGCCAACGGGAGGTCCGACCGACACCTCAAGCCCTAGTATGTCTTCTGGGATCCAATTTTACAACTCTGCGAAGTTTTAATCCAAATCCATCCAGTGGAAGGCTCAGAACAGGCTCCCTGGGTCAAGGTTCTACCCAGCGTACATTAACGGGAGGTCCGACCAGAACCCTAACCCCCCTAGAACCTTGCAAGGCTCCAAGTGGACCACCCCGCATTGGCTTCATACCAATCAGTGAAGGGGTTTCCGAATACATAACCGGACAGAGAGACAACAAACAAACAAACAAACAAACAGACCCATTAAAAAAACATCAGAAAAAATTAAAAAACAAAAAATAAGGAGCATTTTGCTCCTGGAACAAACCATGTTGCGGTGCAAAGGCATTTTTTTTCTTGGCATGCTGGGAAAACCTGCAGTACAACATGGTTTTGTCATGATGCAAATTTTTGAATTGTTCCTAAATATTAATCAAGCAAAAGTTTCACTTTATATTAACCTATATTACTATTATTATTATTGTCATTTTTTTCCATGTCTCTTTTTTGGGGGCTTTTTTTGGGCTGATACCCATTGATGTTTACATATGTGTTGGGTACAGTATAGGTATATACATAAATATTTGTTTTAAGTTTATACATAGAAAAACATATACCAGAAGTTAGAGGTGTGCACCGGCCACTTTTCGTGTTTTGTGTTTTGGATCTGGATCTTTCTTCGTGTTTTGAATCTGGATTGGTTTTGCCAAAACCACCCTTTGGTGTTTTGGGTTCTGGGTTTTGTTAAAAAAGCATAAAAACAGCTAAAATCACAGAATTTGTGGTTTTTCTGCTCCTATGCTATTATTAACCTCAATAACCTTAATTTCCACTCATTTCCAGTCTATTCTGAACACCTCACAATAGTGTTTTTATGTCCAAAAGGTTGCACCGAGGTAGCTGGATGACTATGCTAAGCGACACGAGTGGCCGGCATAAACACGTGGCCCATCTAGGAGTGACACTGCAGTGGCAGACAGGATGGCAGTTAGAAAAACTAGGCCCCAAACTGTACATAATGCAAAGAAAAAAAAGAGGTGCAAGAATGGAATTGTCCTTGGGCCCTCCAACCCACCCTTATGTTGTATAAACAGGACATGCACCCTTTAACAAACCAATCATTTCAGCGCCAGGGTCTGCCACACGACTGTGGCTGAAATGATTGGTTCGTTTGGGCCCCCACAAAACAAGCTGGCAATTAATCTGTCCCTGCACAAACTGGCTCTATGGAGGCAAGATGTCGTCCTCATCCTCCTCATCCACCGATTCCTCACCCTCTTCAGTGTTGTGTACATCCTCATCCTCACAGAGTATTAATTCTTCCCCGCTGGAATCCACCACCACAGGTCCCTCTGTACATTCTGGAGGCTGGTCTCCCTGGAAGAGTTGATAATTCATTTTTATGAACATCATCTTCTCCACATTTTGTGGAAGCAACCTCCTACGCCTTTCGCTGACAAGGTTCCCGGCTGCACTAAACACTCTTTCGGAGTACACACTGGAGGGGGGCAACTCAGGTAAAATAGAGCCAGTTTGTACTGGGGCCTCCAAATTGCCTCTTTTTCCTGCCAGTACAGGTACGGACTGTCTGACATGCCTACTTGGATGCTGTCACCGATGTAATCCTTTAACAGACAGACGCATGCTTGTTGCTGCTGCTTTGAGGATGCAGGTGCGACTACAGCCCACACAATTCACAAAGACAGAAAAAAAAAGAAGAATTTTTTTATTGTTTGTGGAGCGCACTTTGAGGGTTACACCACCCTTTAACAGACAGACGCACGCTTGTCGCTGCTGCTTTAAGGATGCAGGTGCGGCTACAGCCCACACATTTCACAAAGAGAAAAAAAAAGGAGAATTTTTTTATTGTTTGTGGAGCGCACTTTGAGGGTTACACCACCCTTTAACAGACAGACGCACACTTGTCGCTGCTGCTTTGAGGATGCAGGTGGAATCTAGACGGGAATTGGAACCGGGGACACACTACCTCCATCAATTGTCTAAATCCCACTGCACTAATGGCGGATACTGGACGCACGTCTAACACCAACATAGCAGTCAAGGCCTCAGTTATACGTTTGCTTCAGGATGACTGCTGTCGTACTTCATCCTCATCGCTAGGGACTGTTGGAGGGTCAATTGTTTAGTAAAAGTAGTGGTGTTCCTACTTCCTCTCTGGGATGATGAACAACTCCCAGCAGCAGCAACAACACTAGGAGGAAGTGGTTCTTGATCTTTCCCTATTTTATTTTTATCGGAGAAAGTTTGGTCCTCCATTTATGTTATATTGATATATACGTGCGGCTAAGGCGTACACAAACACAGAAAATATTTTTTTATTTTTGCTGGAGAGTAGTGCACTTTGTGGGTTACACCACCCTTTAAGAAATGAGCCAGCCGGCTCTTTACTTATGGGACACAGGCGCACGCTTGGCGCTGCTCCTTTGTTGATGCACGTGCAGCCACAGTGCACACAATTCACAAACACAGAAAATATTTTTTTATTTTGTTTGGAGTGTACTTTGGGGGTTACAGCACCCTTTAACGGTCAAGCCAGCCGGCCCTTTACTTATGACACAGGCGCACGCTTGGCACTACTTTGTTGATGCACGTGCGGCTACTGCGCGCACAATTCACAAACACAGAAAATATGTTTTTATTTGGTTTGGAGTGTACTTTGGGGGTTACAGCACCCTTTAACGGTCAAGCCAGCCGGCCCTTTACTTATGACACAGGCGCACGCTTGGCACTACTTTGTTGATGCACGTGCGGCTACTGCGCACACAATTCACAAACACAGAAAATATTTTTTTATTTGGTTTGGAGTGTACTTTGGGGGTTACAGCACCCTTTAACGGTCAAGCCAGCCGGCCCTTTACTTATGACACAGGCACACGCTTGGCACTACTTTGTTGATGCACGTCCGGCTACTGCGCACACAATTCACAAACACAGAAAAAATATATATTTTTTTAGCACTTGGGGGGAGCACCCCTGACGGACAGAGCACCCCCTGGACAACACTACAGCACCCCTTTAGGACTGGGACACTGCACAGGACTTTGGAGCGGACCCAGCCCCTATGGACAACTGACTGCACAACACAGTCCAGCCAGCGCCTATGGACTTTGAAGTAGTGGACACAGCCCCTATGGAGAACAGCAGCACAGCGCAGCACAGCACAGCACAACACTACTCTGCACTACACTACACTACACAGCCCAGCCAGCCCTAACTCCCACCCTCCCTCTTCACTGTCCACAGCCGAGTGAGAAAATGGCGCCGACGCGGGTACCTTATATAGGATCCAAAACCCGCGAGACCCGGAAGGCGGGATGATGACGTTTTGCCTCAATTTCAGATCCGAGTCAGGCGGGAAAAGTCGAGCCTGACTCGGATCGACCTCGGATCGGGGGGGCTCGGGGGGGTTCGGATTTCAGAAATCCGAACCCGCTCACCCCTACCAGAAGTATGTAACTATAATTAATTATGTACTGGGCTCACAAAGATGTAATTTATCCCTGTGACATTGATCAGTAATATTTCTCCACTGTGTTCCTACAGGGGGAATTTTTTGAACTCTCTCATCACACTCCTCCTCCATTCTCACCGCCCGTCCTGTCCTTACCTGCGGACCACAACCTCATGATTTACTTTGGAGTCTCTGATTACTGGGAAACTGGTCTTCAATGTCACTGACAATATGGTATGCATAAATGCAAACTAAATATGCTGTATAACAATGGGAGTACATGGGGGTGTGAGCGGGGATTATGGCTTTAGTGTACTTTTGTACATTGAGAAGCAGATGGAGCCACATACCTACCTGTATTGTCTGTAAGCAATAGCCAATTGTTAATGCTAAGTAGAATTTTCTCACTTCACATACAGCATATGAAATAGCAAAAGGTCTTAGCGGTAGATGCCTAGGGCCTGATGTAGAGTTGAACATGGGTACATTTTATTAAGTAAATACACACTGCCATAACGCACAAGAAAAATGTGTAAGTGTAAATCCCTATGCAGACTCAGACACACAGAGAGGTACAGTAGTAAGGGGAAGGGAAGATGCATTTCAATGTACGGCAAATACAGTTAGAGTGTGTCTAATTCTTCCCGTCTAGGTAAACATTGATATACAGGCAGTTATGCATATCTATTGTGGATGCTCCACCCCTGGTGCAAGTTATGTGCTGCTAATGCTGATGATCTTCAGCTTGGATCTTACTGGTATATTTAAAAAAAATAATAATAAAAAGAATTTGTTTAAAAAACAACGTGACCTTTCTCAAAATATTACCAACACTAGCACTCATAGGTTAGGCGGGAAAAAGTATTTTCAGTGGGTGGTCCCAAAAATCTGTTGCTAGCACTAGGCTATGAGACAAGCTGGGCTGGTGACACTAACACCAGTCACCGTCGTCATCTTTATTATAATATAAAAGCAAAAAAATAGATCTTAAAATGCCATAAAAATGAAAGTAACAAACAATCCAATTGTCCGCGACGATCTAGCGATTGTGAGTCATCACGTCAACAGCCGCATTTCACGGCAGCCCGAACTAGCAGAAAAGTGTTCGCAGCCTCATAAGGCTCTGAGCAAAATTGTGCCAATTTGAGCTCGGAACAGGCCGCGAGGGGTGCGAGTTCAGGTGCCAAGGCCTGCATTTTAACACCGTGGCAACGGCAACTCGCACCCTTCGCGGACAGTTGAGTTGACCCCATAAACATTAGCTTAATAATTTAATAAATAAACCAAAATGATTAGCAATGTGAAAACAAATAATGAATGGTCAAATCCGATTTAAATGTGTGGGGTTTCAATCTGGATGCGCAAAAGCTGCCTGTAGGACCTCCTAGTTCTTAAATGGAAATAATGAATGGTGCTGATAAATATGCTATTTAAAATTGTTTTATATAACAGAAAAACTGATCCATGCAGTTCTGTTATTATTAGAGGCAACCTTACTGAGATACAGACAAGCAATCAGGGGCACTCTGGGTCTAATTCAGACCCGCTCGTGAGCGCTGAGCGCTCGCAAGCGGGTCGATGTTAGCCCAGTGCGCATGCACACGATGGAGGGAGCTCCATCGTGTGCATGCGCGAGACCCGAAAAGCACTCCCAAAAGCACTCCAGGGCTTGCGGCAACGAGACCCTACCACAAGGGTCTCGTCGCAAGCCCGATGGTCGCAATGGTCTTGACCATCGCGACCATCTTTTTGGCCGCTCGCATAGCTGTGGGTGGTCACCCACAGCTATGCGAGCGGCCAGGAGGCCGCTCCAATATTAGGAAGGACGGTCCTGATTCAGAGCGAGCGGCTCTGAATCAGGGGCACTCTGTTTCAGCTAACATCTGACAGGCTCAGCACTTACCACCAGTAATACCAGCAACCAAGGCCGGCTCCAAACGTCGGAGCACCCTGTGCTGGCCCTTGAGTAGGCGCCGGCACAGGGTGCTCCGACCTTTGGGGGCACGGCCTAATTACCATAGGCCACGCCCCTACATTACGTTATTTGGAGACATTACTGCATGGCAACCCACCAAATAACGTCAGGCTGGGGGTAAAGCCCAGCACTCCGTCACTGGCTGGGCTTCCCCCAGCCCTCTCCTGTCAGTAAATGGTTGATGCGCGCGGCATCCATTCACACTCTGGGGGTCCGGCACCACCGCACAGCTGCAGCGGTGGGGGTCCCCAACCTCCCGATTTGATCACTCGTGGGCCACTTCGGCCCGCTGGTGGAACAGCGGGACAGTACTGTCCCGCTGAAATCAGGATGCTGGGGAGGGGTGCACCCTCTAGGGGTGGCGCCCCTGTGTGACCGCACTGGTCGAACACCCCTAGAGCCGGCCCTGCCAGCAACTCAGGCTGTCTTCCACTCATAGCATGCAGCTCTCAGTCCCTGCTCAGGCCAGTTCCTCGTCTCATCTAGGAGGTGGAGCCTCTCTGAATCTGGCTGGGAGGGTGGGAAGGAGAGGAGTTAGCAGCAGGGTCGGGACTCAGAGCCAGGCTGGCTGCACAGTGTAACACAGGGCATGTCAGACAGTCCTGCTGCTGTGGCCAGACGAGAGATCAGGTAAACAGCAGCAGCTGATAATTAATTCATGATCCACAGCCAGCATGTGAATGAAGGATCAAGAGACAGCGCCCTCTAGAGGCTGATGTTCTAGGCAGCGGCCTAAATCTGCCTAATGGCAGCACCGGCCCTCACTTGTTCGTAGTTTGACTCTTAGGCCAGTATAGTTAAGCAGGGAAGCAGCTGGGTCCTTTCACACGGCCCGGGCACGGCACGGTTGCCGCATAACAGCCGGAAATATCTACTGAGAAGGATGGCTGCCATGCCGTGCCCGTGCCATCCCTGCACGCCAGTGGTGTATAGGAAACCATGTTTCCTTACATACACACCGGCCGGCTTGTGCAGCAGCTGCTGCTGCGCATGCCCAGTAGATAAGTGAAAAAATAAAAAAACATTAAAAGCGGTCAAAGTCGCTGCTTGTGAAAGGCACTGAGTACCTGAAAATCACCCTCTGGCTTCTGCCTGTTTCTTGGCTGGACGGCCAAAACCGGCAGGTGTGAAACCGGCCTTAGGTTTTAACTGGCCGGCAAAAGCCGGACGTTTTTTTTTCAGGGACTCAGTGCCTTTCACATGCAATGGCTTTGAGATGTTTTTAATGTTTTGGAGTTTTTTTTCTTCATCTATTGGGCATGTGCAGCTGCAGCAGTACAAGCCGGTCGGCGTGTGTGACAGGAAACATTGTATCCTATACTCCACTGACTTGCAGTGACGGCACGGTCACGGCACGGCAGCCCTCCTTTTCAGTAGATATTCCCGGCTGTAACACGGCGACCGTGCCGTGCCCATGCCCTCTGAAAGGACCCACCAGTTTCTTTGTTTAATAAAATTTTACACCCAGCAAAAACTGGATGTTTTTTTGACGACCGGTCAAAACCAGCAGGTGTGATGGTGTTACCCATAGCAACCAATCAGATTATGTCTATCATTCTCTAGGATGCAGTAAAGAATTTATAGAATTGATAACTGATTGGTAGCTATGGACAACACAACCACTTTCCATTTTTAAAAGCTTTATTAAATCTCTTTCCTTACAGTTAAATGAATGCTTCATTTAGATTCTGAAACCACCAGCCCCTAATCTTCAAAATTGAACCAAAACTCCTTGGTTACAATTGGACAAGTACGACGTTTGAGTCTTACTGGGTACACTACACAATGTGTGTACCCAGCGTTGGCACAAAGCAATGTTATGGAACAATATATCGTGCGCCATACATACTACACTACCCGGTGTACGATGGGGTGTTCCATGCAGCATTTAGCAGCATGGTGTTGTTCCTGCCATTGTCCCATCTGCTGTATAGCACAGCAGATGGGATGATGCAATGAATGACCACCATGCACACGCAATAGAGCGTACACACTTTACGATCTGCACGATTTACAGTATATTATTCAGATCCACATTTGAGTGATATATCGTAAGATGGTGTGTATCCAGCTTTACGATTGCTCAACAATAAAAGGTTGACATTTCAGAAGGTTGACACCAGAAGGTTGACTGGTTCTGAATGTCAATAATAAAAAAGTTGACATGGTCATTAGGTCGAGCATCATTCTGTAGACATGTGTTTCAGGGTTAAATGATCGACACAGTCAAAAGGCCGATACTAACATGTCTACACATATTTTTTTCATAATTTTTAGGGTTAGAGTGGGGGTTAGTTTTAGGTTTAAGATTAGGGTTAGGTTTAGGGTTAGGCTAAAAAAAAGTGTTGAAATTTTAAATGTTGACTGTGTAGACAATTTAACCTTGTTGACCTAAATACATGTCTACAAAGTGATGGTCAACCTAATGACCATGTTCTACAAAGTGATGGTCAACCTTTTTACTGACGACATTCAAAACCAGTTGACCTTCTGGTATCAAACTTCTGGATGTCGACCTTTATATTGTCTTTTATACAGTACCAGATCCTTTCTTGTAGGCAATACCTCACAATCCTTCTTGAGAACACATGAAGCAGAGTAAAAAAAAAAAAAACGTGAAGCAGAGTAACTGAAAGAAGGAAGTGTAGACCGTTTCCCTATGCTCTCTCAGGCCACAACCATACATTGAGAAACTCTGATTGTTTTTGTACTTTCAAAAGACTCTAATAAAGTTGATGATTCATCTATCTATCTATCTATCTATCTATCTATCTATCTATCTATCTATCTATCTATCTATCTATCTATCTATCATAGCTTTCTACAAACAGCCTGTTTTGCCCTTGTTGACAAAGTTAAGTAAACATAAAATGATCTTAACTGGAACTGCAGTATTGCAACAAAGACGGGGTGTTATATAAAAAGCACAGACAACAACCGTGTGATAACCAAACAGACAAAACAGAAATTACAATAAAAATATAAAGCATGTGTACAGCTTGATTGCCCGATGAAAAAGATGCCATGTAAGTGGGGCTTACTTTGATCCTTGAAAACAGGAGAGTATCTCCTGTACTGAGAATGGTACTTTATAGATCAAAACTTCATTATGACACTTCCGCTATGCAAAACTAAACTCTCCATAAAATTAACCTTGTAATATAGAACCGTTAAAGGTAGTGTCAGGATTTAATATATAAATGGTCAATAAGGGATGCAATTGGCAAATAAGGGATGACCCAAAAATAAATAGATACTCAATAATCAAATGATTTATTAGTTAGATCCATGGCATCATAATACAACTGACTATTGTCATGGATAAACAAAATTTTAAAATAACAAAATCGTTTTAACTATTGTAGACAAGATGAATAATTAAAATGAAATTAATTTAAAAACAGTATTTAATATCTATTTTTAACTAAATGGAAAATGTGTAAATGTACAGAGGTTTATGTTGTATATGAATACAAGTATAGGTATTACATATAAGTATTTTTTTTGCAAGTGTGCACAGGGCCTGATTCAGAGGTGCTCGCAAAAAGGGAGCGCTCGCTCTGAATCAGGGCTGGCGCTGGTTTTTTTAGTTGCGGCCTCTTGGCCACTCGCATAGCTGTGGGTTACCACCCACAGCTTATGCGAGCGGCCAGGATGATGGTCGCGATGGTCAAGACCATCGGGCTTGCGACGAGACCCTTGTCGTAGGGTCTCGTGACTGCGAGCCCCAGAGAGCTTCTGGCTCTAAGAGAGCCGGAAGCTCTCCCACTGACATCACTGGTGATGTCAGTGGGGCCGCCCACAAACGGCAGGCGTTCGCATGGGAACGCCTCCGTTTGTGAAGCCACCCCCCGCCACGCCTACAAAACGGGGCGAGCTGTCGATCAACATCGACAGCCGCCCCTTTTGTAGTGAGCCACGGAGCGAGTGCTTTTTGCGCTCACTCTGGGGCTCGCGCACGCGCAGTGCGCACGCCTCGCATGCACATTGTGCCACAATCGACCCGCTTGCGAGCGCTATGCGCTTGCGAGCGCGTCCGAATCAGGCCCACTGTTCATTGAGTTTCTTAAATATATTAAAAATCTACTGTATATCTGCACATTCATGTCACCATAGATTCCTAAGGATTTCAACATTAGACTGAACACCTCCTCATTCGGGACACTAATACCTCAGGTAGGGGGCAAGGCTGGGCCTATCAGCTTTGTTTAAGATATTTGTCTTCAAAAATGTAATGTTATTCTCAGTCGTTGTTATGTTTTAACAGTTATCAAAGATGTACCCCAATATGCTGATGAAACTGCAGATTTCATCTACCTCAGCTCCATCGTTGGACATAAAACCAGGAAATGTATCTATCTCACCAAAAATGGACATTCAAGCATATGTCATCCTACCCAATGCCTCTCTAGCTTCTGTTTTCCTTCTGAACCTGGTAAGTTACATTTATATAAAAATATATTTTCTGTTGATCATAAAAAAAATATATAATTTTCTTAAGAGTAATAAATATTTGGTCGCCATTTAATAATTGATATACAAGCAAGTTAGATGTCTAATGCTGGCCATACACTAGTACAATGCAGTACTATACGATTCATCGTACGGTTTCCCTTGAATTCCCCGGCAGCTCCCCGACAGTCCCGGCCACACGATTTGGTGCTTTTTTCACACACGATCTGTGAACGATTACGATAGATAATATGGGCTGCACATCGGATCATACGATACAGTTTGAGTGGCGGGAGCGCGCATCAGATTGCATCCTACCTAAATGCTACACGAATTCGACACAATTCATCATACGAGTCTAAATCGGGCAATCGGCCCGAAATCTCGCTAGTGTATGGCCAGCATTAGGTTCAGTGTATATTTTTATGTGACAAGATGAGAATAAAATATTCCTTTGTAAAATTGGGTGGGATGGGATTCCAGACTAAAGTTGGGGCAAGGATAGTTATTAGATTGAAGGATAGGGTGCAGGAAAGAGTGTATGACCGCACATGGGTAGTGTGAATGTGAGGAAAGGGGGCCCTATAATTTACCCTGAATGCAACTAATAAATTAAGATTGCTTTCTTTTGCAATAAATATCACAGAGCAGTGCGTACTCAGAAAAGCAGAACGGGGTCCAGCAGAGTGGATGACCCCACATTACCGTGGTCCCACTCATTGCTAGGTTCCTTAGCAGCTGTCTATTAAAGTCACAGGTATGCCACTGTACAAGACATAGGACCACCATGGGTTTTTGGGATGTGAGACTGGGGTAGGGTGTGCGTGTGTGTGATTACTGGGTATCTCTGTATATACTGTTCAGCAGATTAAGGAAGCCTGGATACTTTGAGACCCCCTCTTGGCGCATCTGACAAGACAACCAACAGTTTCCTCTTTACTTGTGTTATTTAACTTTTGAACATATATATACTGTACTATAAACACTATGTATACATTTTTATGTAATTTCTTAGTAGTGTTTTTTACTTTTCGTATACTCTCTAGACCACCAGCGCTCTGGCAAAAGTGGCTGTGAGCTCAGGCCGAATTGTAGGTCACCTGGAACTTAGCAGGTAAAGATGGGCTCTTTGATGTTATAAATGTTATAAGGTTTACTAGGTACATACATATATTAAACTGTGATCATCAGTTTTCTTCCCAAATTATCTTTTACTTGAACGATCAGTACACACACATAACAGTCAATGAGTGGGATGTACTAAACAGAAAATGTGGTAAAACTGCATTTTCAGGGGGATTTACCGCATTTCTCATATGTACTAAGCATATGTACGGTGCTTCGTTCTGGTAGGTAACGGTGGGTTCTTATCAGGAGAGCTGTCCTTTGCCATTTTAATCACATTTCTAAGTACAAACCACGGTAATCAACAGTGGTATGTACCCAAAAAGAGGCAGGATATACCATATTGCAGATGTGATGCTTAGTACATCCCGCCCTATATCTGACGAATTTGGCATAGTGAGAATGCACAAATTGCTTAATTATGATTGTTCAATGTGGTCAAACACTAAGCAATATAACTATTTCAAATCTAGACAATCAACATTTGCAAACTTGACTGATCGTATTTCTAAATTCTATTTTAAATTATGATCTTTCAGTTAAGATATTTAACGTATTTGTATAAAACATGTCTACATTCTGCATAAAAATATTTGTATTTGTGAGCAACTGATATAATTTTTGGTTAAATATTTTATTACATTTAAAACTAATGCTGGGCATACACTATACAAATATGGGGGCGATCTGCCTGATATCTGCGGATCACCCCGATAATTGCAGTGTGTGGGCGGGCGACCGCTGGTAAAATATATTGATCGGTCGGGCATGCCGGATCGTCCTGCATGGCTGTCTGATGCAATATTTTTGTTAATTAAATGTTGGCGGCATCGGGCAGTGTATGTCCAGCCACGGCCGACAGACAGACATTTCCCCTGTACCTTCCCAGGGAAAGAACGGGGAAATGTCTCCTCCCCGAGGGCAGATATCTCACAGTGTATGCCTCCGATATCTGCAGGGTGACAGGCATTTTATCTGGCAGTATATGCCCAGCATAAGAGTTAACCACAACAGTGTTTTCAAGGCGTTTATCTTTTAAAAACGATGATGGCACTTCTGTTAACATTCCAGCTGAACATTAAATAAGGGGACATAAAGAGAAAACACAGGCAGGGCTTCCAGTACACATTCCACTGATCATGTGTGAACCAGCTAAGCTGGGACACGTGTGCGTGTAAAAAACCTTAACTGCTGCCATGCCAGTAGGGAAATCTGTATTAGTAGATATCCCATGGAAACTGATTTTATATTGCAGGGACAGAAAATGCATCTTGTTGCTGCTCTACTTCCTTCACAAGAGCAAACCACAAAAAAATAAAATAGATTTCTATAGCTACTTGAGCTAGTGAAGAAGACTCTAAGGGCCTGATTCAGACCCACTCGCGAGCGGCTGTCCGCTCGCAAGTGGGTCGATGTTGTGCACTGAGCATGCGCACGATGGCGGGAGCTCCGTCGTGCGCATGCGCCAGACACGACGAGCGAAGGACTTTCCTTCGCTCGTTGTGTCTGATCAAAGGGGGCGTGCTGTCGAAGTTGATTGACAGCACACCCCCTTTGGTGGGCGTGCCGGGGGCGTGCCTCCCTGACAGGGGCGTTCCCAAGGGAACGCCTACCGTCAGAAGCCGGCCCACTGACATCACTAGTGATGTCAGTGGGAGTGATTTTGGCTCTGATAGAGCCAAAATCACTCCGGGCCTTGCGGTTGAAAAACTCAACCGCAGGCTCCAGCTCGCAATGGCGATGGTCGCGATGGTCAAGACCATCGCGGCCATCAAACTGCACGCTCGTATAGGCTGTGGGTGGTGACCCACAGCTATACGAGCGTCCAGGAGGACGCTCCATAATTATGGAGGGCGGCCCTCATTCAGAGCGTGCGCTCTGCTCAGAGCGTACGGCTCTGAATGAGGGCCTAAAACTCACAATTGGAACTACAAAACCGGAAGCATTATTTTATAAATAGGTAGCAGGCATTGGATCACACTGTATTGTGTTTGAGCCAGTGAACCTGCTGCCTAAATGGTTGCTGCCTGTATTTCTGTGCACGCACTCAGCGCAAAAGTTTGTAGATTGTATAGTAAATATGGGACTGATATGTCAATAGGCACTTTTTCTAGTGTAGAGGATTATTTTTTAGTGATAAAAAATATTTTACCGTTAAGGAAGCCGAGCTATACTTAGCTGATTCTGCAGGACTGGGCCAGAGAGCGATAGGTTAACTTGCAAAGTGCTGATGGTGATATCAGAAATATGCCTACATGGAGAAATTGCTTTAATGGGTCAGAAGCTCCTATGCCCGCCTGGCAACAGGCTTCATGTACGAGAAAATGTGTAAATGTCCAATTGCTATTACTGGCCTTAGTGTAGACATCAATCTTTTTGCTGCTTCTAGGGTACAGATGGATCTCAAACACTCTGATGTGGGACCTTTCTCTGTGAGTACTCAAAATAAAAAAAGAAAGATGACTGATGTAATGAGCTGAATAAATAATCTCAACTAAATTATAATCTTACAGCAAACCGTCTGCTATGTAAATTATTATTGTTATGTAGTAAAGGAACAACCAGTGAAAAAGCAGTAAGTGACTACAGGGGTTGGCAGCCACGCTGGGAAGTGAACTTCGATGACAGCTGCAAAGCTAAATACAGTGCTAAAAACAGGCACAGCCATCATTACACAATTAAGTTCCCTAAACGACAGAGAGCAGCGGTGCCCCCTCCCCGTCCTTCTCTCTAACTCCTGCCCTGGAATATACAGTAGCATGTATATGTGTTACCAATTTGTAAAATATATATATATATAACCCTCGTGTTTTGGTTTGGATTTGGATTCATCTTCGTGTTTTGGCTTTACAAAATCACCCTCACGTGTTTTGGCTTCAGATTTTTTTTAGTGATCTATATAAATCATCTATATAGAGTAAATACATTTTAAAAATCGCATTAAATTACCCTAAATTATGAGGCATATTTACAAAAAATAGTTGCAGGATTTTCCCCATTTTCAGGAGGATATCCACAAATATTACAGATCCCAGGAATGTATGAGTGGGGGACCCCAGCAGATATCGGATATATGTTCTGGTATCGACAGTTTGCGTTCTCAGCCCCCATTTCTATGGAGGCTTCTAAAACCCATGCTGTCCGTATTGCATGTTTTGCATTTGGGCCCAGCAGCTAACGTCATCTCCAGGTGACATAAGCACTGTGGCCTATGGGCTACAGATCACAAAATGTACCGGGAGAAGGCAATGACCACTCGCACCTGCGTGAGATGATGACTGCATATACGCAATATTACGGCTGGGTCCCTGAACCCTGAAATAAGTGAACACATTAGCAATCATTTTACTTTTATACATTGCAGGGACAGGCTTCTATCAGAGCTCCTGTCCCTGGATGGGAATTTTGTTAAATTTGGGTGATAATTGCTTATTGCCATGGTAAGCAGTGATGATAAATTATACATATTGGGACAGATTCCATTACATAATAATAAATATGCCGCTATGTTTGTTAGTAATGGAGTGTCAATTTGAGACATTGGTAACATTTGTCAGTTCTTATTGCATTTTAGGTGGCATTTTTAAATGCGGCTGTGAACTATTATATCTCTCATGTGCTGCTCCCCCAAGTTAATGGTAAGTAACGGATGTCCTGGAGATTTACTGTATTTCCTCTTGTAGAATTGGATGTACATCTGTTTTATTTGTGTGAAATACGCATTTTCTTACTGCACATGCATATAACAAACGGGTATCCAGTCTAAATGCTGACATGGACATAGTGTCAACAATCAAAATGTCGACATTCACAAAAGTCGACATGGTTAAAATGTTGCCATGTTCACTGTGTCGACATTAAAAATGTCAACAGCAGAATGACAACATTACATTTTTGTGTTATTGTTAGGTTTAGGGTTAATAGTTAGGCTAAAATATACAAAAAACTGCATGTCGACATTCAAGTGTCGACATATAACTTGTTGACCTAGCGCTCATGTCGACATTCTGACTAGAACCTGTTGACATTCTGGTGTCAACATTCTGAATGCCAATTTTTCATACTACATCCCAAAATGTACGTGTATATCCATATGCAACTTTTGAATCATATTTACAATAAGTGCGTGTTCATTTCACTGCTACTGAAGTAGACCTGGATGTATGAGCTGATACACCAGTCAGGAGGACTATCGTTTGCCAGTACTGGACATCTGGTGGATGGAGACGCAATGATAATGATGATGATCAGCTAGCTACTTCTGACTGGCTGATTGTTAATTGACATTTGTATGTATAGTACATACTTACCTAATTGTATAATCTCCTCTCCGGGAGAAGCCCCATTGTGTACAGGTAGTGTAATGTGACATGTTTGCAGGCCTGGCGGATATTGCTACTGTTTTTGAGTTTTACGCATCATGACACATATGCAGGTAAGTATGTATTTTCATGCATGCATATTTTTCTACATACTGTATGTTTGGGGCAGAAGTAAATGGGAATTGTCTGCCCTGGAGTAATAAGAGACTAGATAGTGTTTATTAAAGTCTCTCTTAACCACTACAGAAACGCTTACTAAGAGGCTTATTGGGGGTGACTCCATATCTCTTTGTACTCAGCTTATGTTTGCCTTCTCCATCAAAGATACTGATTCTTTATAGGATACTTAGGATACTTACAAACATTCACAAACTTTGATAACCTGTTCTATTAAGCACTTTGATGTTTATAACATAGATGAATTGCATGATTGGCTTTGTTTCACATTGGCTACATTGGAATTGATTTGTCTCATGTGGCCTATAAGTGACTATACAACTCTTTGGAGATGGATTTAGCATCTCTGGACTTTCCCTGGTCCATTCTCCACTGTTATTTTCTTGGACAACTGTCCCCTTTGTTGGCACCTGCCAGCTTCTAGGAATTTAATACAAATTCTGATATGTTTTTGATAAACCTATTCTTCCTAGTGACTGCAGGCGGTTACCTGGATTATGAAAATATTTATTACCGCCAAGTAATAGAGAATACTGAACCTTTTGTTTTTCCAGACATCCTGAACAAAGGTTACCCACTGCCACTGTTGGATCATTTGCAGCTCACAGATGTTGTCCTAGACCCCCGTGAGGTTTGTTTGTTCAAGTAGAAAACTATTTACTCATAAGTTATCACACAGGTTCATTTCCAGTGACCTTTATTGGCAAATAATATGGTTCTCTGTGTGAAGAAACCCTATATTTAACCTGTTTTCTCCAATTAATTTCACAAGTAATGATATCCTAATTTACACAGCAGTTTAGCTACTTTTATTTTGACCATAGAACCAATTGAGACTCCATACAAAATGTGAAATGTGAGTAATGGTGGGTACACACTGGGCGATATTACTGAGCGACTGCACGATTACGACATTGTAATCGTGCAATCGCTCAGTAATCGTGCACAAATCGTGCACTTGTATGTTGGAAACGACCAGCGATGCGCACTCCCGCTGGTCGTTTCCGACATTGTCCATCGCCTGAACATGCAGCACAATCTGACGACCTCGTCAGGTTGCTGCATGTTGGGGAATGGGGGAGAGAGCCCAGCGCTGAACGATATCGTTAATGATATCGTTCAGCGGCTGTGCTCAATGTCATGAACGACATTGAGCACAGCCTGCCGGGGACACACTACACGATTTAGCTCAGGGAGCATATCGTGTAGTGTGTACGTACCATAAAATGTGTGTAAAATTTCTCATATAAAACAAAACAAGCAATAGATATACATTTAAAAAAAAATTAAAAACTGACACACCAGCACCGCAAGAGCTATGTTTTGTGCAGATTGTTTGTTATACTAAGATAAAAGTAACAATGTAGAAGTGACAGAAGAAAACTCATCATTCCTGTTATTTTTCTAAAACAGGAGAGACAATTCCACTGCAGTGTCACATAGATGATTGTCTGCTGCAATTTATATTTGTGCACACACACACATAAATGTACACATATACATGAAGTGTCGGTCTATGTGCACGAAGGAACAATGCACATAGCACCATGAATGCAATGATAGAGGCTATGAAATAGTGCTGTTGGGGTGTGGACAGCCACTATGGAGGCCTGGACAGTCGCTAGGTAGGTCTGGCCACTCACTAGAGGATCTGGTACAGGGATGGAAGATCTACAGTGTCTTGACAAACAGTCAATAGATCGACACCGAATGGTCGACAAGCAATAGTTAGACACGGTCAAAAGGTCGACAGGGCCAAATAGTCGACATGGACAAAGGTCAGCAGGGTTAAATGGTCAACAGGAGTTTTCATCATTTTTAGGGTTAGGCACTTGGCAGAGGATAGTTAGGGTTAGACACCAGGGGGGGATAGGGTTAGGCACAAGGGGGAAAGTTATTGTAAGACACTAGGGGGGGTATAGGGTTAGGGTGAGAATTAGGGTTAAAATAGCAAAACAATAATAATTTTGCAACCTTTTTGTATCAACCATTTGTGTGTCGACCATTTGACACTGTCAACCTTAGTCCATGTCGACCTTTTCACTATCGACTATTTGACTGTGTCAACTTTTTGACCCTATCTACCTATTGCCTTTCGACCATTTGGTGTCGACCTATTGACTGTCTAACTAAATACTATAGATCTTTCTATCCACACCTAGAGGATCCATCATTGAGAGGATACTCCTTGTTCTGTTAAATAAATATACAGTAAATAAATTACTGAGCATGTGCTTACCTAGATTAGAGTGAATGTCATTTATATATTTATTCCTCTCTCTCTTTATATCTGTCTTTCCTCTCGCTCCTCTTTCTGTTTTTATTTACTCCTCAACTTCTGGGAGCCTTCCTGCCCCCTGGCCCAGTCCATACCTGACTACAGTGCATAATTTGGGTCCGGGTCCTTGGGTAAGGGGTGGTGTCCTTAGACAATGCGTCCCACAAGGGAATTTCCCAGTAGCCCTGTATGTAGGTTTGTGTGTAACATTATATACCACTAAACATGCATGTGTTCATTGCTTTTATAATCTATATCTTCCTGGCAATTACTTGAACAAAGATTCTAAGACCAGAAGCAAAAAAAAAAAAACATACACAGTGCCAATTATGAGCTTCATCTCATTGCAGAATTACCTTCACTTTGGGGCAAATATCCATTATGGAAAAAAAGAAGAAAGCAACTGGATTACAGAATTACAATGATATGATTAGACAAAGAATGAGGGATTATTTCATGTATCCTGTGTGACTGAAAACTGCCGTTACTGTAGGTGGAAATACTGTTCCTCCCTTTCAGCATTTGTCTCATTTCTTATATATGGTACAGATGTTGTGGAATTATCAGTGCCTTAAACTCAGTTTTCAATCTTTAATAAAACTAAAATGTAAAATAAATGACATTGTGTGTTGTACAGGTTTATTCACAACAAAATATTGAGCATTTTAGGGGATTGGGGCTAAAACTGTTTTGAGCTTTTTAAAGTGTTTTTGTATTAGCTCTGTGCAAATTTTATTATATCAGTAAAAATCTTACTGTAACCAACATATTTGTACACTTTGCTTATTGTACTATCCACTCCTCCCCATCTTCTTTTGGTCTCTTCACATGCAATACCAACATTCATTCATCCCTTCCCTTACATTACACATCTATTTACTGTACATCCATGGGACACATTATTATCCTCCTTACACATCTATTTACCAGCATGGGACACAGAATTACTCTTATAACACAACTATCTACATCTGTTTAATTCACTATTGTTGGGCATCAGTTTGTGTGCAAGTAGTGTTTAGTTGTGCCTTTCTGTATTTTTGCAAAGTACCCTATGCAGATATAACTTCTGCTTAACCAAATAACAGCGCGTACCTTTTCAAAATGTTATATTTGTGTACCCAAGTTCCTAGTCTTGTTCTCCTGAATTGTCCATCTTGTATTTGTTATGTACCCCTCGTCTCTGAGATGAAGAAAGTAGGAGCAAAGGAAGGGGGGGGTGTACGGAGCTAGCCTAGCGGGCAGGCAATTGATTCATTGGCTTGCTTTCACAAACAAGTGAAAGCAAGCGCTGCGGATGGCACGTGACATCAGCGCTGACACAACAGGCAGCTTGACTGAACCCAACCGGACACAGGGCAGATATTGTGGGGGCCGGGGAGTGAGGAGACAGTGTGCAGCTTTACAAGTGTTGCGGCCGTCACGCAAACTTTACACTGGGACATTAGTAGAACACTGTATGTCATTATGGGCGGCAAGCGGCACCCTTCCAGTGGCCGGCGCCTCTAGGCAGCTGCCTAAAGCTGTCTAATGGTGGTGCCGGCCCTGTCTGACCCTAATACTTACCATCACGATGCCGTCGGTCTTGATTCTGGCACCGATATTCTGAGAGCTGGCATCCCAACCACCGGGATGTCAGCTACATCCCCCCTGAAATATACTATTAACATCAAAAGGCTGACAAAACAGGCTAGTCACATAACTAATCAGTGGCAAACGCAGGATTTCTAGAGGGGGTTTTCCAAATGCTTGATTTTACAGTGAGTGTGGCCAGTCCATGAAGAGGGCATAATTAGCACTTTTCCAAATTTAATATGTTACATACAAGTATATTGTGTTGCATGATTCCAGCATATACAGTACCAGCGATCACAGTAAGCCATTAGATGCGACAGTAGGTCCATTAAGTCTGAGCAGAATGTTTTTTTTATCAGATGTGAGCACCATTCCTGAGCATTGGAGCAAGTTCGGGAGTCTGAGGGAGCAGCAGAAGAACTTAGCACTGCCCTGGACATATATGTACATATCAGTCTCCTTATGTACTGGATAGTGTATTATTATACAGTATTAATTATTAACCCTATTGATGGTCTATAGCAGTGCACCCCTAACAGGGCATGTTTTCCAAATCTCCTAGTTGGTGCACAGGTATATTTATTACTGGCTGATACATTTTAAAAAAGAGCCACATGTGGTGCTAATCATTTCATTTGTGATACTGAGAAGAACATGCAGCACTAGTAACATTCTATTATATTACTATTGCTATTGTGGTCATGGTGTGTGCTGGGGAGGGGGGTTTCCAGGCAGATGGAAACCCCCCCTGCGTTTGCCTATGACTAATTATATCTACCTAGCAGCTCTATCCTAGGGAATAAATATCACATGCAGATGTAAAATATTTCACCACTTAAATAACCATAATGATTTCCTGAAAAAACAAAACAATAAAAACTCTTTAATTCGGAACGAGGAGTATTCCTGTGTAATTTGGTTACATCCAGGGGTAATTGTTCCTAAAAGTAGATGCAGTTGCCATAAATTAAGGTAATAATATATTTTATTGTATGTTATAACTACATTAATATATGGGTATTGACAAATATAAAAAGATTGTGAGTAGTAGCAAATAGAATTAGAAAAAAAGTGTCACGAACAGTTGTACACTCTGCATGCACCAGGAACGTTTCTTCTGTAAGGCTGACTGACACTTCCTCATTCCATTATACTTCCTTGTTTAAGTTTCACTTTGTGTGAGATTATATAAATGTAGTGATTGCATCTATACCACAAACGGTAAAAGACAGCCAGGTAGCAACTTACACTGCAGACATGGCGTATTCCTATCTCCTGGTCTTTTCCATAGCAATGTGTTTGAGTGCTACAGGTGCTGTGAATCCTGGCTTTGTAGTGAGACTCACCCAGAAAGGACTGGATTATGGTATGTGATAAAATCAGCTAAATGCAGTTTTTTTCATATATATGAGATAATTAACCAATAGGGAGTTAAAGAGATCGTTTTTGAAAGGCAAAAATTATTTCTTTGTTGAAATGATTGCAAAACCTGTTAATTTGTGCACCTTATGTTATATACCAGTTTGTGTATTTGCTTCTGTGACTGTATATTTGTACGATGCATTGTGTTTCAGTGTATTTATGGCCACATGTGATTGTAAAATGTTTCATTGGTTGAAGCAATTCTATTATATGGATTCACAATGTCAACACACCATACTTGCCAACTCTCCCTCATTATCAGGGAGACTCCCTGAAATAGTAGCAATCTCCCTGTCTCCCTGAAGAGTCTAGCAATCTCCCTGATTGCACATTACCCCCATTATGAAGCTGTTATATACTTGAGGAAGAAAATGAATCCGTGATATAGACATTCAAAAGTCAAGTGCCATTTCCCTGCACTGGTTATATAAGGCACATTTTCTGAAAAGTATCAGTGTGTTTTCATCAACAAGTAGATCTTACTAATTGCTTTGGGGCTCATTTATATGTGGATGTAAGTCAGCATTATGACACGCCTCTCAGATGTAGCAGTACACACCCACTTTACCACCGCGGTTATAGGCGTTGCTTTCACAATCTCCCTGAAAAGCTTTTTCAAAACTAAGCAAGCATGCAACACACTAATGTCAACATAGTCATGTCGACAGTGAACATGTTGACATGTTTATTATGTCGACATTCGCCATGTTGACACCATATTTGCCAGCTCTCACTCATTGTCAGGGAGACTCCCTGAAATAGTAGCAATCTCCCTGATTCCCTAAAGAGTCTAGGAATCTCCCTGATTGCACCTTACTTCCATTATGATACTGTTATATAAAAGAAAAAGCAGTATAATTTACCTGGATTGGTAATAAGGCACAATGATCCCTATGCATTTTCTAAAAAGTATCAGTGTGTTTTCTTCAACACGTAGATCTTACTAACTGCTTTGGGGTTCGTTTATATTTAGATGTAAATCAATTTCATGACACGCCTCTCAGATGTAGCAGTACACGCCCACTGTAAAAGGCGCTCATAGGTGCTGCTTTCAGAATCTACCTGAAATGCTTTTTCAAAAGTAGGCAAGTATGGTTGACACAATTGACATGTCACAATGTCAAAAATCCAGTTTTCAGGTATCCCTAACCCTAACAACTAATTCTTAAACCTAACCCTAATGTCAACATGTTAGATGTCGACATTTTAACCATGTGGACATCATAACTATAGCATACCTCCCAACATGACCCTCCCCAGGAGGAACACAATGCTCTGGTCCTGGACTTCCCTGGTAAGAGGTGGGGCTGTAGCGCAGTTCAAAATTCAAATAGAGGAGTCGCACCAACTATCATTTCACACACTGCCAAACGCCACTGGCTGGAACTTACTGGCAGTTGGTGCGACTCCCCTATTTGAATTTTGGACTGTGCTGCAGCCCCGCTTCTGGAGCCTCCACCAATCATAAATTACCAGGGAAGTACAGGACCAGAGCATGGTGTCCCTCCTGGAGAGGGTCATGTTGGGAGGTATGCTATAGACACTCTGGTCTCGACATTATAATGACCACATATTAAATGCATACTTGCCTACCTTTAACTATCTCTTCCCGGGAGAAGCCCGGGAAGACCCGCGATCGCCGCAGGAATTCTCCTAATTCTTCCCACTTCACTAGGAAGTGGGCAGAATGCGGAAGAAATGCCTACCCTTCCGTGGGAGCGGGGGGTGGGGTTACCCGAAAAATCGGGAGCCTCCCGCGAAAACCGGGAGGGTAGGCATGCCTGGTTAAATGTCTATATAATAACTACATAGCCATTATACACTTAACCAAGCATTTGAAGGTTTTCAATCTATGAAGTAAATTTACTAGTGACAGTTTTTAGAAGTGAGTTTTAGAAGAGATGTTGCCCATAGCAACCAATCAGATTCTAGCTATTATCTTCTAGAAGGTGCTAGTTAAATGTTAAGTACAGTAGAATCTGATTGGTTGCTATGGGCAACATCTCTTCTAAAACTCCTAAAAACTCTCATTTTAGTAAATTTATCCATTATGGTTATTATGCAAGTGATTATCCACCAAAGGAAATTTGCTCTGACCAAGTGGTAAGAGTTGCCCTAATGCTCGCCAGGCCAAGAAGTTGTCAATCAGTACGTGCCTGCTTTTGCATACACACTGGTACTGGAAGCCTATACTCGAGTTTTGCTTTCTAGAATAAGATAATTGTTAAAAAAAGTAAAACTGATAAAAACAAATAATATTTTTTTGTTTTTAATAATAATATATTTTTTCTTGTGGCACCCCAGGCTAATATCTTTCTGAGATGGCATTAGTAATTGGATGACAGCGGAAAACATAGCAGGAGGCCACGTGTGATAGCTAAAGCAAGCTATAGCCAATGATAGTTCTTACCAGGAGGAGACTTTGCCTTTGATGAATAAACAGAAGCCATAAATCA
Source organism: Taudactylus pleione (assembly GCA_031769625.1). NCBI lineage: Eukaryota > Metazoa > Chordata > Amphibia > Anura > Myobatrachidae > Taudactylus > Taudactylus pleione. The sequence goes on along the minus strand of JAUIMM010000255.1, from coordinate 2,406,546 downwards.
TGGGAAAATAGGATGTCTTTGATAAATAGAACCCTTACAGAAAGATATTTTACTGCTGCTGCAAACACTGACTGTACATTTGAGTTGAGTTATATATTGTGTAAGCCATTTATTGCTCCATCTAAAATGAGATGCAATATTCTAGGGCTTGTGTTTTGCTTAACCACTTGCCTGGCATGGTCGCATTAGATGTGACCACACCAGGCTGGGCTTTCCCTGACATGATCGCATCTGATGCGACCAGTCAGAAACGCCCAGTTAATCTTCCATCAGCCGCCAATCTCAGTGGGACCTCCTGGTCCCTCTGCTCCCTTGGATACTACCCCTGTGCCGATCATTGCTGGAAGCAGTGCTCGTGCAGTCCCGTGCCGGCGGGTCCCCTCATCCGGTGGCAGTAGAGGAGACGGAGCAGCCGCCGGGCAAATCAGACTAACAGCCCGCAGTGGTCCAGGACGGAGAAGCGGCCAGGCAAATCCTCTTCTCCCCGCCACCTAGATAGTGACAGCCTGGCGGCTGCAGAAAGGATGGAGCAGCTGCCGGGCAAGTACACGCTAGCAGCCGGCTGTCCTCCTCTCCTACGTAACTCTCCCCCCCCCCCCCGCCCAATTATCTAGAGACAGCCCCAGCTCCTGTATATTGGTCCTGCCAGGCAGCAAGCAACCCATGTATTTATACAGCAGAGCCCTGGCTATATATATTGCTGACTGGCACCGATACTGTACCATTGATGGCTGCGGTCTAAAACAATTGATGATTTATATCTTTGGTTGCCCCATCGATAAATAATAATCGATTGTTTGAGACCGCAGTCACCAATGTTTGCTTAACATCGGCTGGGGCTGCCATCGATGGTGTAACTGTCAATAACCATTACTACAGTATACCATAGAATTTGCTATTTTTATGGTGTATAGTGTTTAAAAAAAATTATAATTTTTTTTATAAAATCGTGTTGGATACAGTAAGTTTTAAAAAGATGTTCTTGACCTAATTCAGTCATAAAAAAGAAAAGATGACACTTTCAGAGCGTTTTTTGGAAAATAAATTGTCAGTTAAATGGTTAAATAAAGAGCAAAATGAGTCACATGCCGAGAAATAGTTGTCTATGAACTTTGCTCTGTCTGTTATCTCCGCCAAACATCTCCCCAATCCTAGCAACTTTCTTATGTCTATTAAATAGTGTGTATTTTTTTTCAGCAAGCTACAAGTGTTTTAAAGGCAAACTAAACCCCATTATAAAGCTTTTACCATACATTTTATTTATTGAGCTATAATGGAATATATAAATTATATCTCTTCAGAAATGCTTTCTGTAGTTTTTGTTTTCACTTTAAAAAACCTGTCTAACTAGCATAGTACCAGTACTTACAAATAGATGCGACCCTACCAATCCCTGGATCCTTATCTCCCTCCAAAGAAGAGAGATCAGACACAATAGCGCCAAAGCTTTTAATATTTATGCTTTATCATTTTAAACCAGTTTAAAATGTGGATTCAGTTTCACTGGTTTGATGATTGCGCAAACGTTGGGAGTAAAAGCTTCAATAAATGCTGCTCTATTTTGTAAATTTTTTGGCTCACGCTCAAGGTTTCCGTTTGAGGTTCAATGTTCCTGTTCGCATCAAAAGTCTAATTGTTTAACTGTTATATTTTTAAATACTATTATTAATTGTAAAAAGATTTAAAGTGCGTGTTCAAAGTTCATATTATGTCTTTTGCATTTCTGTTTTGCCGTTCCCATTTAAAAACAGTTAAAATCTTTCCATTTTCGATCAAACATGATTGAAACAAATTAGAACCTGCTCAACATGCTCGTGCTTTACTTTGTAATCAATTTCAAGAAATTCCATAGAATTCAGAATGGTTTATTGCGATTAGACTTAGAAGTTTGAGAAGACGTTTTCTGCCATTATCAGAATCTCCACCATTAATTAGAGCCACTGTGTGAGATATCTCCTGCAATGCAGAGAGTACTGTCTATACGTAAGTTCTGGGAATCTGATAAATACAGCGTATAATAAAGGCCCTAGTTGAGAAAGCCCTACCAAAGTAATATTATTAGTAAGGAAAGTTATTTTTGTAAAATTTACTTTTATGTTGTAAAACCCCTTTAAGCAGGGCTACAACAAGGGGTATACCACTATCATGCTAAAGCATGTTTTGGATGAAATGTTAAAATAGGTTATACTGTCTGACTAGGAGAAATTTTGGGTCAAAGGGCTTTAAAGGCTACATTATAAAAGAAGGTCTTGAATAATCACCAAGTAAACCGCAAATGCCCAATCAGTGTGCTGTAATCCTGGGACATGAGTCATAAGCAGTGTGTGCTCATACTGGGAATTCACCGCTGACATAATGAATACATGTATATTTGGAAATTTTGGTCATCAGCCCAGACTGGCACTAATGTACTTGAGTCAATAATATGGGACATGACAAACTAATAAGGGAGAAACTAGTAGTCCCTTATCTAAACACATCATTGAATGGTCTGGGCCTGGCATTAGGTGTGGGCATTTCACAGCTGGGCAGTCATTTCTGTCTGCAAGTTGTTTCTCACTGATTTGTTGAATGTCATCTACAGAATGATGGAGACTAATGTGATACAGACTTTACCAGAGAGACACGTTTGTTTTTCTTGAGTTTATTTACTTTTTTGATCTATATCATATTTACATCATACTGTACTTGCCTAGTTTTGAAAAAGCATTTCAGGGAGATTGTGAAAGCAACAAGTATGAGCGTGACGGTAAATTGGGTGTGTACTACTACATCTGAGAGGCGTGTCATAATACTGACTTACATCCAAATGTAAACGAGCCCCAAAGCAGTTTGCAAGATCTATCACTCTGAAATTTTTCAGAAATGCATGTAGCCATAGGGATCATTGTGCCTTATAACCAATGCAGGGAAATGATATTAATGAACCCATTTGAGAAAAAAAAAAAAATTATATATATATATATATATATATATATATCTATATATATAAAATATATTATATCTGTTGTGTTTTTTTGTATAACAGCTTCATAATGGGGGTAAGGTGCAATCAGGGAGATTGCTAGACTCGTCAGGGAGATTGCTACTGTTTCAGGCAGGGCCGTTGCAAGGGTTTAAGGTTCACTATGCCGCCCCTGCTTCCCCCAAACCCTCCGCTCAGCCCCTCACATACAAATTGATTCCAGCTCCCTATTAGTACAGACTGCATCTGAGTAAAAAATGTGCAGACTCAAAAAAATGCAAATTGTAGCCAAATTGCAAAGATAGATAGATATGACAGAGATAGACAGATGGAGAGATATAGATATGAAATAGACAGACAGATATATAGATAGATATATGAGAGAGAGATATGACAGAGATATACAGACAGATCGAGAGAGATAGATAGATATGACAGACAGAGATAGATAGATATGACAGCCACAGAGATAGATAAATACAGGAGTTAAAGTGGGCAGGAATGGGGTGGAACTGAGTCCTGTTACCTCTAATTGTAGGTGGAACTAGTTCCCCCTCCACTCTGACTGGCGGCGGCTGCCTCCCTATCCTCGGTTTCCGGCTCTGTGTTCCTCTTCCTCCTCAGCCCGCTGCCTGCCCCTCCTGTCACTCACTTTGTGGCCCTTCGGATCCTTTTGCGGCACAGCGTATGTGACGTCATGCCATCACAACGGCTACATAATGCACTGAGAAGCCGCGAAGACCAAGGGCCGGGCCAGGCACGAAGATGAGCTGTTACTAGAGGGACATAGGGGGATAAGCTGCTGGTGGGAGAGGAGACACAGGGGCAGGGAGCAGCTGCTAGAGGGATATGGGGGGTAAGCTGCTGATGGTGTGGGACACGGGCAGGGAGCTGATGGTGAGGGACACAGAGGCAGGGAGCTGATGGTAAACCTTTCAGATTGCTCATGCTTTGCCTGTGGGACAGTCTCCTGTCTGAGCTCCTGGGTGTTGGACACAGACAAATTTCCCCTTGTAACTTTTTTTGTTAATCTTCCTCTTCTCTGCCAATGGGATTATAAAACTATTACCCCCTGATCTGAATTTGGACTTTGTCTCAGTAATAACAGTGACTCAGATACCAGCAACTGACAAGATATTTTTTTGGGGCCTTGTGGATTCGATTCGTATGAACAACCAGTGGATTTGTGTTGTGTGAAAAAGGGCCGTGCAAAGAAACTGCTAAGTACTTGTTTCCTGCATTTCTTATGTAAGCTTACATGTAAGCACTATTTGGTCTTATCACGGTGTTGGTACATCTATATGGATATTTTGGATACTCTCTCAAGATCTACAGCTGTCCTTGGTTGGGACTAATATCACTCCCTCATCTATTTCTGACACCTGAGGTGTAGAATATTTTTGAACATTTATTGTTTGACAAAAGAATATTTTTTCTTTTTTTCTCTGTGTTTTTACATATGGACTCATTGAGATACGTTTGGAATCTGTGAAAAGGTTCATTATCCAAGAACATCTCATTAGCACGGATTTGTAAGGTCACTTTTTGATGTTATATGTTTGTATTTGTAAGTTGGTGACTTATATTTACCTTACCTGCTGCTATATGAGGCAGCGCCCAATGTTGTGAAACTCTTTTCCTATATTTCATGGTGTGGGACACAGGGGCAGGGAGCTGATGGTGAGGGACACAGGGACAGGGAGCTGATGCTGTGGGACACAGAGGCAGGGAGCTGATGCTGTGGGACACAGGGGCAGGGAGCTGATGGTGAGGGACACAGGGGCAGGGAGCTGATGGTGAGGGACACAGGGGCAGGGAGCTGATGCTGTGCGACACAGAGGCAGGGTGCTGATGGTGAGGGACACAGGGGCAGGGAGCTGATGGTGTGGGACACAGAGGCAGGGAGCTGATGGTGAGGGACACAGGGGCAGGGAGCTGATGGTGAGGGACACGGGCAGGGAGCTGATGCTGTGGGACACAGGGGCAGGGAGCTGATGGTGAGGGACACAGGGGCAGGGAGCTGATGGTGTGGGACACAGGGGCAGGGAGCTGATGGTGAGGGACACAGGGGCAGGGAACTGATGGTGTGGTACACAGGGGCAGGGAGCTGATGGTGAGGGACACAGGGGCAGGGAGCTGATGGTGAGGGACACAGGGGCAGGGAGCTGATGGTGTGGGACACAGGGGCAGGGAGCTGATGGTGTGGGACACAGGGGCAGGGAGCTGATGGTGTGGGACACAGAGGCAGGGAGCTGATGGTGTGGGACACAGGGGCAGGGAGCTGATGGTGAGGGACACAGGGGCAGGGAACTGATGGTGTGGTACACAGGGGCAGGGAGCTGATGGTGAGGGACACAGGGGCAGGGAGCCGATGGTGTGGGACACAGGGGCAGGGAGCTGATGGCGAGGGACACAGGGGCAGGGAGCTGATGGTGAGGGACATGGGAAGGGAGCTGATGGTGAGGGACACAGGAGCAGGGAGCTAATGGTGAGGGACACAAGGGGGTAAGCTGGAGACACACAGGGGGATGGTGTTGGAGTGAAGGCATGGGAATGGTGCTGGTGAGATGCAGGGGGGGGCTGATGCTTGTGAAACACAGGAAAATGGTGTTGAAGAGACGGTGAGATATAGAATTTTTTTTCTTTTTAAATGATCTAACATATGAGACTCAGCTGATGCCAGGAGTGCTAAAAAAAAAAAGCATCTAACATGTATTTCACACTGTCATAGCCCCAAAAGCTTCTGGGGCCTAGGCGGCCCCCAGCCATTCACTTTAAAGTTTCCTATAAGTGGTTCTCAAACTGGGTCCTCAGGACCCCACACAGGTCATGTTTTCCAGGTCACCCAGCATGTGCACAGGTGTATTCATTAGTCACTGACACTTTTTAAAAGATCCACAGTTGCAGCTAACTGTTTTACTAGTAATTATGTGAAGAGACCTGCAAAACATGCACTGTTTGGGGTCCTGAGGACTGAGTTTGAGAACCTGTGCTATACACACTAGTGTGTGTGTGTAAAGGACAGGACTTCTTCACATTGTTCTGGCCTCTCAGAGTAGCTCCACCTAGCGTGCGGAGGGGAGGGGGGGAAGGACGAGTAGGCGGTGGGGAAGATGAGTTCCACCACCTCTCCAGGACCACTTTAAGACCTGGTAGATAGATAGATAGATAGATAGATAGATATGACAGACAGATATAGATATGACAGACAGAGATAGATAGATAGATAGATAAATAGCCCCCAGCAGCAGCAGAGGAGTGTCACAGATGTGTGAGCAAAACATAGCAAATAAATGTAAATTACAAGTGTCAGGTTACATTTCTGACATAGGCACATGGCACTTACCACCAGTGTGTCAGTAATAAGTATGAAGCTGCAGCTCTCACCCCAGCACAGGCCAGCTCCTCGTCTCAGTCTGTTTCTTCTAGGGGCGGAGCTACTCTGTGCCAGGCTGGGAGTGAGGGAAGGGGAGAAAACAGCAGGGGATGGGAGCTATGCTGTCCGGTGTCAGGGCTGGCTGTGTGAAGAGTGACAACACAGCCTGACCCTATGTGACAACTAGCCAAGAGAGCAGGGGAGAGCACAGAGCAGTGACTGCACCTGCTTACACTCGCGTTTCCGGCAGATTGATGCAGATGAAAGCTGTCTCGATCAGACATCCTTCATGTTTAAAGGGAGACTGATTCAAAAACGCCCTCTAGTGGCCGGCGCCCATAGGCAGCTGTCTAAAGCTGCCTAATGGTAGCGCCGGCCCTGAGTTCAGGGAGTCTCCCTGACAATCAGGGAGAGTTGGCAAGTATGATTTACATGAGGCATTGGAGTTGTGGCACATGGGTGGATCACGGGGACTGCTACATAGAAAATAGAATAGAAAAAGATTAGCTTTTTGTGCAGTAAGAAATACACATATCTTTATATGGAATCTGGTCAATGTCCTGACAGCCGGGATGCCAGTGCTTAGAATGCCGATGCCGGAATCCCGACACCAGTCAGAATCCCGTCGCAGTCATCCCGACAGTAAGTACTGGGGTACACTGTAATATATGCCACACTGTCTGTGCATGCCCCCAGTTCACATTATGCAATAACAATGAAAGTTGCATACCAATACCAACAAATAGGGAACAGTGGCTCCTCTGAGTCCTTACCCTGAAATGAAGGTAAAAGAGTGCCCCACTCCCAACTCCCGGTCCCAGACCCATTCACTGCTCCAGTCCCGTTGGCACCCTCCTCCAGCTCAGAGCTCTGGTGGTGCATTGTGCACTGCTCGCTCTGTTACTGAACTGAAAGCTCTCGTCTCCGGTGACCACTGGCTACTAGTCTCACTCTCCACTCTCCACAACCACAAGTCCACACCACGAATCCCGGTCCCAGACCCCGTATCTCGCTTCCAGGCATCCTGCAGTGTTTCCTGGGTACGTTACCCAACTATCGCGAGATTCTGCACAAGCACGCTAAACTCCCCGGCATCCAAGCGCAATAGATACAGCTATTTCGTCTTGTGACGAAGCTCAACAGAGAGCCCAGGAAATACAGGGTACCTTTTGTAAAGAGGACATTGCTCATCGCCATGTTTGGCAGCCCTGGGGACATGCTGCTGATAATGCTTACAGTAACTGCAATACAAATCTCTCATCCATGATCCTCCTGCCCTTCCCAGCACATCCCATTGGCCGGGCCCCAGCCAGCTGCAAAGCAGCAGCAGTGGGGATTGTTGTGACATTGGCGAGATGCAGGGGATTGTGGTGAAATGCAGATGGTTGTGGTGTGATGCAGGGGGCTGTGGTAAGAAGCAGGAGTGAGAAGCAGGGGCCTGTGGTGAGATGTAAGGGGTTGTGGTGAAATATAGGATGCTGAGGTGAAATGCGAGGGGCAGTAGTGAGAATCAGGAGGCTGTTGTGAGATGCAGGGGACTGTAGTGAAATGAAATTGCTCCCGTTTGAAGCCGGCTAGTATAATAAAAATAATATTGATATCCCCAGGCAGTAACTAGGGTATTTGGAGCCCAGGGCAAGATGAAAAATAGAGCCACCCATGATGTGCTGAAAAAAATGGGTGTGGCCACAGTCACAAGAGGCATGGCCACAACATGACACACCACCATTTCTAGTCACTGGGAACATTCCTTACCATTCCATATGCACCTTAATGCCCCAGTAGTATATACCCTTATGCAATGCCCCCTGTTGTAGTGCCCCTTATGCAGTGCCCCCTGTTGAAGTGGCCATTATGCGATACCCCTAGTAGTAGTGCCCCTTATGCAATATCCCCAGTAGCAGTGCCCCTTATGCAATGCCCCTTGTAGCAGTGCCCTAGTAGTAGTGCCCCTTATGCAGTGTCCCCAGTAGTAGTGCCCCTTATGCAGTGTCCCCAATATTAGTGCCCCTTATGCAATGCTCCCTGTTGTAGTGCCCCTTATGCAGTGCCCAATATACAGTGCCCCTTTTGCAGTCCCCCAGTAGTGCCCCTTATACAGTGCTCCGAGTAGTGCCCCTTATATAGTGCCCCTATGCAGTGCCAATTATATAGTGCCCCACAGTAGTGCCGCTTATATAGTGCTCCCAATAGTGTCCCTGTGCCCCTTATACAGCCCCCATGTAGTGCCCCCAGTAATGCCCTATATATAGTGCCCCTTATATAGTGTCCTCTATGCAGTGCCATTTATACAGTGCCCCTTAAATAGTGTCCCAGTAATGCCCCCTATGCATTGCCTTTTACACATAAAACATAGATAGACACAGACAGACAAATACACTTACCTGAATTCCCGCTCCTGCCACGCCCGCTGCTGTCCACTGGGCTGCTCCCGTCCCGGTTGGCAGTGGGCACTATGGGAGATACATCATGACATCCCTCCCTTCACCCAGTGCGGAAGCTGGAAGACAGAACTCATGAGTGAACTCCTGTCCGGCTCTAGCACTGGGTGCAGCAGCGAATAAGAGTGTGTCTGACTCTTATTGGCTGCAGTGCTAAAACAAACACACTGCCATTGGCGATGTGTTTGTTTCAGTCTGGAGTGCAGCGGACTGCACATGTCATAGACTGCGCCCAGGGCTCATGCCCCGCTCGACCCCCCCACGTTACGCCACTGTCCCCAGGATCTGTCTGGCACACTAACCCGATGTGCATACTCCTAATCACCCAGTGCAATGTAAAAACTGTGCAGGGGGCTCGGATCTTTGGAGGGCCCATTTTCTACCTAATAACAGAGCCTTAAAAAGCCTTAGGTGGAACAAAATTATTTGGATCCCCTTTGCTAACTCTACGAGGGAACCCTTGATATCATGAACCCCTGTAGCCACTAGGCCACTTAAGGGGTATGGGATTTTAGGCACACCTCCGCCATAAGGCTCAGATGAGTCCCTTGCTCTCCAAGGTCAGCCAAAGTTTTTCCCAGGCAACAGAGTCTTCATTCCCTCCATAAAGAGTGAGCTTCTGATAACTAGATTAGCCCAAAAGGGTCTCATCCAAAAACCGTGACATAACAAAAACAGTAATATAACACACACAAACAAAATATGTGGAAAAGAGAGATAGGTTTAGGGGTAAATTTACTAAAGTGAGAGTTTTTAGAAGTGAGTTTTAAAAGTGATGTTGCCTATAGCAACCAATCAGATTCTAGCTATTATCTACTAGAAGGTGCTAGCTAAATGTTAAGTAGAATCTGATTGGTTTCTATGGGCAACATCACTTTTAAAACTCACTTCTAAAAACTCTCACTTTAGTACATTTACCCCCTGGTGTCAATAAATATAAAATTATTATAATTTTTTTTAAAGGCTAGTCCAAAGAAATGAAAAGTGTTGTCTCTGACTGGTAACCACCTGCATTTTTCTTTAGCCTTGATAGTAATAGATCATCGGCAGTCTATTACTTGTGTTCACTGGGTGAAAGGGTCTGCAAATTCTGATGGAGCCCTGGTTTAGCGCCTAAAGCTGCAGGGTCTCTATTTGTTCTACTTGCCTACTCTCCCGCAGCGGCCAATTGGCTTTTGAATCTCAGGTGCCTCTCTGAGCCACCCGGAAGAGCATTAAACTCTCCTGGAGGCTGCAGTGTGCACCAACGTAAAGTGGAAGGAGGGGTCTCAATGGTGCGAACATGCCATCACAGCCCCCGCACCACCCCCTTTGCTCTGTCACACACACTGCACACCCCCTTCTGTGCCGACCTGGCTGTCTCCTTTTGGAAGGGGCAGCTAGAAAGTCAGCAACTATGGGCTGAGTATCAGATGTCAGAGGAAGGTGTACTGAGCACTTGTTGTAAGCTTTGATTTCTGAAGGTGCATACACATGTAACGATTTTGTAACCAACGATTTTCTGTCAGATTTTCCCTTGAAAAGTGAATGATTTTTTGAAGTGTACTGAACGATTTTTACAACGATGGACGAAAAATGTTCCTTCCCTTAATGAAAACCGTTATGTTGGACAGTCTGAAATTAACTACAAACGGGAGCTTGCTTGTACGATTTTCGTTCATTGTTATAACTAAGAAATGGAACGATTTTTTGAACTATAAACGACATCGTAATAGTTAAATCGTTCAAAAAATTGTTACGTGTGTACGCACCTTTAGAAATGGACACATTTTGGGTTTACTACTGCACACTATATTATCCCCAGCAGTGAATGCAAGAGGGGAAGGGGGATAAAATGAGATTGGCTAGATGCAGAGCTATTGGCTAGGGGATTCAGCAATCATTATAGATTGCTTACCATGTGACATGTGCCACAGATTCACTTACACAAGAGTATGGTTTTATATGTGGCAGTTACAGGGTCGGACTGGCCCTCAAGGGTACAGGGGAAATCCTCAGTGGGCCGCACTGCCTGAGGGCCCCACCTCCTCTTCTAATGTCAGGTTTCAAACATTGCACTTAAATGATAAATTGTTACTCTATTACAAGGTCAGTTACCTGGTAGAGCAGGACCACGGATGAACAAACCATGCACTGTAGTATCCATGTTGTCTGCATCCTATGTCCTCTATAATGGATGGCCAAGCCTCTGTGTTGGCTGGCCCACACCCGTTAAGCATAGGTTCCTACCGCTGCCTTCCCCCGGTGGGCCCTTCATGCTCCAATCAGACACTGGGCAGTTATGTCAGAATGGTTAGAAAAGTGTTTCAGTAGTACAGTACATGATCATCAGCAGAAGCTGCTTGTTCAGTGATGTCTTACTTATTGCTTTTGTCCCCACAGCCCGACAGCAGGGAATGAGTGTTCTGCAACAAGAGCTTGCTAAGGTTCATATTCCAGACTTCTCAGGTTCTGCACATAGTCCTTTGGGGAAAATTGAATACAGTTTCCACAGGTGAGCAGATGAGAACCTCCTGAACATGACCTATAGGATTGCAAAATACTGTATCACAAGGAAGGAGAAACCTTCCCTCTACTGGCCAATATTAGTATAACGTTTCAACCCATAATTATTAGAGATGTGGGCCAAACCCTGTGTTTTGGTTCTAACTTGTTATCGGATTTTGGTTTTAGTCGCACTCACAGGTTTTGGATCTGTATTTTTTTCAAAAATCGATAAAAACAACTAAAATCACACAATTTGTGCCTGTTTTTGTTCCTACAGTATTATTAACCTTAATAACATTCAATTCCAGTCAGTTTTGACCACCTCACAGCTCACAATATTGTTTTTATCCAGTTTAGACCAACAGGTTGCATCAAGCTAGCTGGCTGACAAATCTAAGTGACAGCAGTGGGTGGCACAAACACGTGGCAGTTCAACTTCAAACATGACACATCCAGGAAACAGAGTGGCACTGCAGTGGCAGATAGCAGTTTAATATAAACTATATAATGAGGCATATTCAATTGGGCGCAGAGTTTAGCGAGGAAAAAACCTTGCGCCCAATTTTGGATTACCGTGGGTATGTGCGCTCTCGATATCCAATTAAAAAAAAGTGGTTGCAGAGTTTTCAGCTCTGAAAACCCTGCGCTGCGTAAAAAAAAGAAAAAAATCGGCACTTACCTGATGTGCGTCTCCGGTGGTCTCTGTGGCTCCTGGTGGCCTCCCCTGCAACTTCTCACTGGGGAGGGGCTGCTGGGAGGCTCCAAGGGCTGCAGGGAGGCACAAGGGCTGCTGGGAGACGTTGTTCTCCAAGCGCCCATTACAGGGGGGCATACTTACACTGGACACACATACACACCGGGGATCACACACATGCGCACACACTCACTCACAAACACTCACACACTGACATATTCACCGCTGCTGCAGGAAACCGGGTCCTGACGCTGGATGCAGAAGACAGCACTTCGAAAGGTGAGTATTACTGACTAATTAAGCTATTTTGACTTCCAATTGCTTAATTAGTCATAAGGAGGGGTGCTGCCGGGGTCCCAGAGCATTTCCCAACTATTCTTCCTAAAATTGTGGATTTTAGGAAAAATTGGTCGTGCCCTGGAGGTGCGCAAAAAACCCTCCTAGCATTCAAAAAATCAAAAACCCTGCTCCTAATTGAATAGCAAAAATCCCGCACCTGAAGGCAAACCCTGCGGGTGCAGGATTTTTTATATTCTTGCCACCAATTGAATATGCCTCAATGTTATAAAATATTTTAATTAATCAAGAACTAGATTAGAGGCACAGTGGCAGTACAGGTAAATGGAGGTGGAGTATATAGTGGAAGATTGATTCATTCATTCATTGATTATCTTATACTACAAATATTAGGGGGCTGACCTGCTGGTCATATTACCCCCTGCCCCTTAATTGGGTAACACACCCCTGTAGTACATTTAATACACACAAAAAATATTTGATTTTGATAAAGGTAAAACAAATAAAAAAAACTAGCCACCAAATGCAACACACTGTGCAGATATTATGACAGTGGCCATTGACCTACTGACCATTAGTGTTCTTAAACACTTCTGTATCATGCCTGGAATATTTTAGAAAAAAAACACATTTTTTATTTTGATAAAAGTAAAACAAATAAAAAAACTGGCCACCAGCTGCAACACACTGTGCAGATATTAAGGCAGTGGCCCTTGAATTACTGACCATTAGTGTACTTAGACAATTCTGTATCATAGCCTGAATTTTTAGAACACACAATTTTTGGGGGATTTTGAAAAAAGTAAAACTAAAACAACAAAAAACTGTCCACCAACTGCAACACACTCAGCTCACACTGCATGGAGACACAACGCACAGACGTACGTGAACAAACGCACTGGGGGACAGTGCTCAGACATAGTACAAACAATAGAAGAAAATATTTTTTTTTCTACTGTGTACAGTCACAACGCTTTTATATATACATGAACAAATGAACTGGGTGACAGCGCACAGACCTAGTACAAACAATAGAAAATATATATTTTTTTCTACTTTTTCTTAACTCTCAGCTCACACTGTGTGGAGACACAGCGCTTTTACGTGTGCTTGAACAAATGCACTGGCGGACAGCGCACAGACGTAGTACAAACAATAAAATAAAAAAAAGTCTACTTTTTTTAATTCACAGCGCTTATATGTATGTGAACAAATACACTGGGTGACAAAGCACATAGGTTGCATAAACAGAAAAAATATTTTTAAACTTTTTATATTGTTTTTTTACTTTTTCTGCAAATGACAACTGCGGAGTCACACTGCTTATATGGCAGTGGATTATGGTTTGCAGAGTCACAGTGTAGCACCACTGTGTTACAGTTAGACTAGTAAGGTAGTGGATGGACACAGCAGCAGCCACTGGACAGAGGGAGAGGATGGGCACAGCAACAGCCACTGGAGGTGGAGAGGACTAGCGGTCAGGGATATAGCTTGGGCCGGGGAAACCGGTGAAAGGTTTTCCCTGGCTGTGGCATTATCCACCCGCTTGGAAGAGTTCGGTGCTTGTTTTGGAATTTTTAGGGGACCCCTACTTGTTTTGTCCCCTGATTTTCCAGACCCAGGACCAGCTCAGCAAAGCCCTGTGCTGGTTCTTAATATACAGGGGTCCCCTACGCCTTTTGGCCCCTGTATTTTTAGAACCAGAACAGGCTTTATAAAGCCCGGGGCTGGTTATGCTTTTGGGGAGGGGGTGCACGTCATTTTTTTTTAACATTTACAACCTTTTACATAAGTACCCACAGAAACATGCACGTATCTCATGGATATGTGCATGTTTCTGTATTAATCTGACCTGCTCAAGATATGCTCACTATCCTGAAGCAGGTCTAATATTTGGGGACTTTTGGTAATCTTTTTTTTGCGAGTCTAAAACAGACACTCTATTACATTGGGCGAGTTAATTGTTTGCAATGTGAAAACATCTGGATGTGAGTTTGAGAATGGGGAGTTTTAGTTACTCTAAAAAATGTGAGTTTTAGTGAACTGACACCCTATTACATTGGAGAGTTGTGAAAAATTGCGAGTTTACCACCAAACTCGCAATTTACCAAAACTGACACCCTATTACATTTGGCCCATAGTCTATTAAACAATATGTATTAGTAGATATGCTAAGTGAAATTGATATAATATAAATAATCAATAAAAAAATATATACATAAACTGGTGTATATGGTTGGAACAATTATACAGAAAACAAGAATTTTAATATCATTGAATAAAAACAATCTTAAAATATCATAAACCTGCAAATAAAACCTATTAGAAAAAAATTTGTGTTTTTCTTAAAAAAACCATAAGTATATATCCATTGCTTATTAATAGTCATATATTCATATTGTCCCATATTATTCAGTGATTGGAAATGATCTGTTCTAAATGCAGCTGTTGCTGAGGATTTTTATATTCTTTAAAATAAATCCTTTCAAACATGTATTTGTATCCACTTGTATGTAATTCAATTTGTCACATTATCCACATGTATTTATAACCACTTGTATCTACTTCAATCTGTAACAGTGGTAGATAGGTAACACGATATGCAAGTCACATCCTCCTCACAGTCTGTGTTTAATGGATATGCTGAGCAGCATCCCGCTTATAGAATAGGCTTACCGGTAAGCGTGCTGGTCTCTATTCGTCTTCTTCCGCCTGGAGAGTCCATGACAGGAAGGAGTATCCCATACGTCATACCATCACATTGCACATCATTGCCGCACAAGCAAAGCCAGACCGCCAGTACAGAGAACACCACCTCCAGAATATCCAGACCAGTATACCACTGGGAAGACTCGCCGGAGAAGGGAATCGACTGGCGGTGGGAGGAGTTAACCCTCCAGAAGGTAGGAGGACAAACCCACTGCCCATACAGGAGTTCAACGAGTGAGAAACCTGTGTGTGGCACATATCAGTCTGCAAAGAGGAGGTGCAGCAGGAAACTATCTCAGTATCTTCTCTGGGATTACACAAAAGTCCTAAGCATCTTTTTTAGGGTACCCTTAAAGCAGTGATGTGCTGTGAGGTAAATGGCTGGACAGGCACTTGCTAGTATCAGAGCCAGATTTACAGATACATATATGAACCCAAGGGTTCAACTGGGCATTATACAAAGGTGCAGCAGTATCTAGTGCTGGAAATTTGGTGTGTTATGATCAGGTATGTGCAGAAAAGGTGGACAGGGGAGGCAGTACCTCTCCTGTCATATAACTTTTACTCCAGAGTTTTGACTATAAAAATTATTCAAATAATACAAAGTAGATATTTATAATATTTTCTTTACATTTTTCTTATAATTTTTATAGTCAAACTCTAGAGTATACCTAAGTATGACAGGAAAGGCTCTGCCTCATCTCATCACACGTCACTGCCTTAAAGTGCTTGTGGAGTCCATTACATTGCAGATTACATGGGCTGGTAATCAGGTAGTCTACCTTCATCTTTTTACAGAGGCTCTGCATGAGGTTGGACAGGTACACTGAAAAGTTAACATTTCCTTTGGGAACCCTACCCTGGAAAAAAATGGTCATAAGAACAACAGCTACTTTGTCTGTATGTATTGAGGAAAGGGCTACTGCTTCTGTATACCTGGTGGCATAATCCACTACTCTCAGTATGTACTCTTGCCCTGAGCTACTGGGAATGGCTAGGAGCCCCACAATAAAAAGGTTCTACTAGGATGGGCAGGGGTATAAAAGGGCTCCGTCCCACATCTCTAGACTTTCTGATCAGTTGACAAGCATGACCTAAGTAACATTACTTAGCTATATTAGCAAGTCTGGCCAGTAAAAATTATGCACTAAGCATGCCTTGGTTCTTTGTTTTAGCAATACCCAAATGTGTTGCTAAGGGAGCTTCATGAGTTTCTTTTAACAACCCTTTCCTATAAGCAAGTGGCACTTCAAGCTGTTTTTCAGTTACTCCAACCTTGTGTACATCTGTGACATATTTCTCCTGATACAATTTCACATTTTCCCAATAAACTTTTCCTGATTAGGTTCTTAAAGACACCACAGAGGTGTCTGTCTGCTCTGCTGCTCCATTTGAAAGACTTCTGTGTGAAGATGACTGCTCTTAATCAGTATGGGGGAAGAAGGGGGTTTGCTGGGTGAGTGTGTGTGGACAGAATTTGCAGGGGGGGGGGGTACTGGACACTCTTTGTCCCTGCCTTTTGCTGAAATCTGCCTGGTAATGACTGCAAGCACAGAATTACTATACATGTCCTCAGAGCTGGTCGTAGCCAAATTAGTGCCCTAGGCAAGATTGTGGGTGGTGCCCCCTCCCCGTGGGATCATGAAAAGGGGTGTGGCCTAACAGAAGGGGCCCTCACCCAGCACAGCACCCCCCTATCCCAGCACAGTATCAGCACCCACCACCCCTTTCCCAGCAGAGCACCCCTCTCCCAGCAGTGAGCACCACAGCACTCCGGCCCTCTCACAGTTCCAAACTTACTTTATTTGAGCGCAGCCTGTGGAGCTGTCTGACTCAAGCTGCGGGCGGAAGACCCTTTTTTCCCGTCTCTGACTGGTAGGCCGAAGCTGTGTGTGTGATGATTGCTAAAGGTGGAGCCCAGAGCCGTGAGGTGTGACTTGCTACTCCAGCTCTGCAAAGGCCCATGGTGCAGCAGCCCTCCCGTGACCATTACTTAAAGTCCTGAATGAGCCTCTGTCTATGTGCAGAAGCTAATTCTGATTGTGTGACGCCTCAGCTGAGCTGTGCAGTGGAAGTAGCAGCTGCCAGAGTCTCTGCCCAGGCGGCAGCAGGTGGCCCGTCCGTGCCTGCACCAAACCTCTACCAGCCATAGGTGGGCTTGGATGCCCCTAGGCATTCCAAATGCCCTAGGCATTTGCTTAGTTTGTCTATGCCTAGGGTCGGCTCTGCATGTCAGTATCAGCAGTAAAGTCATCACAATTAGGCACAGTTGCACACATTATTTCCCTGATCGACTTGTATTACCTATAAAGAAGCAAGATTAATTTGCCTCACTGTCTCACCAATATCATCATAATGAGTTATATACTCAGAACGCAATCTACCTAGTTCACTTCCTAATAATACATTTGTAGAAAGATGATTTAAAACACCAACGTCCTGCATACCCGTCCCGGATCCCCAGTCCAAATAAACCCTGGCTATTGGCACCACAGTGTGCACCCAACCCAGTCCTCATACAGAAATAGTTTTCCTGGGAATAATGTAATGTTTGCACAAGTGTAATATGTGCCCCAGTGTCCAGCAACCCCACAGTTACTTGGTCCTCAACTGTGACCATTTGCAGATTGTCCAGGGGGAGCTCCTGGGGTCCTTCAACACACAGGACTGCTGGAGAAGGTTTTCCAGGAGGGACTCCCACAGGAGAGGGTGTAAGTTTCTTATTCTCATGCCAGGCAAAACTGATGTGCCCCATATTGTGGCAATTATGACACTTACAGGTATCCCCGAAAACAGGTTTTTGCCCTCACCCTGTAATGTTCTGGTTTAGTTGTGGACCCGGGGTGGTGACAGGAGCAAACAAAGAAGCAGATTTAATTAAAAAGAGAGAATTTTTAATGAGTAGCTTAGAAGACATGGGAATGGCAAAAGCAAAAGTCCAGGTTTTGCACTAAAGTGCACTTGATTACTGTAGTGAGGATAATGGTAGAATGTCCAGATAGTGGCAGATAAGAACAGTCCAGGTATGCAGGTTAGTGAACTGAAATAAACACAGGCAGAGGTGATGAGTCCAGCTGGGAGTGAAATGGAGGCAGGGTGTAGGGTGTCAGCAGGCTCAGGCACTCAGGCAGGGGAAAAGGCAGTGGAGGATGCAGGGTAGTCCAGCGGGTTATTTGTAGCTGACAAGCAGGCTGGCAGATAGCGTATACACAGGAACAAGAGGTGAGCACAGAGAACTCCCTCTCAGCTAGGCTGAGATACACGTTGCACTAGCAATGAAGGAAGGCTCTGGACCTTCCTAAATACCCCGTGCCGTGCTATGACTGGCTGGAGGGAACACATGACTCACCAGGATTGGGCAGTTGAATCACATGGTCAGAAGGCAAGATGGCGGCGCCCATGCCAAACGGAATGGAAACACCGCCAGGCCTCACCAGCCCAGAGTGACAATGTGCCCGCACAGAACCACGCGCAGCTAAAGCCCCTCGCCAAACACCAGCGCCACCACTAGACACCCCCTGCCATAGAGACCTCACAGGTAATACCCGCCGACCACCATGCCGAGAGACCCTGGCCGTGACAGTACCCCCCGCTTTTTGGGTGGCCTCAGGACACTCACCAGGCTTCTCTGGATGGGCAGAATGGAACTTCCTGATGAGTGCAGGAGCATGGCCGTCTTGGGCATCGGTCCAACAGCGCTCCTCCGGACCATAACCCCTCCAATCCAGCAGATATTGCAAACGACCTCTGCGAAGAAGGGAATCCAGGACCTGGGAGACCTCAAACTCGACTCCTCTCTCCGTCTGGACTTGGGGAGAAGCAGGGAGGACTCTGTGGAACTTGTTCAGCACCAGGAGTTTGAGTAAGGAGATGTGAAAGGAGTTGGGGATTTTCAGGTATGGGGGCAACTGTAAGCGATAAGCCATGGGGTTGATGACCTCTATGATGGTGAAGGGACCGATAAAGCGTGGGGCAAATTTCATAGATGGGACTCGAAGACGAAGATTCCAGGTAGACAACCAGACTTGGTCTCCAACTTCAGGAGCAGTAGGCAGTTTCTTTAGGGATATGTAATGGACCATCTTTGAGAATCGGTCTACTACAACCCAGATGGTAGTGAACCCTTGAGAGTTTGGCAGATCTGTGACGAAGTCCATGGAGAGATGCGTCCATGGACGTGATGGAGTGGGTAGTGGCAACAATTCACCAGCCAGAGCCTGTCGAGAAGATTTATGCTGGGCACAGGAGGAGCATGAAGAAATTAATTCTAATACATCCGATTTCATGGATGGGCACCAATAGTTTCTCTTTAAAAACTCCAATGTCTTCCGGGTGCCAGAGTGCCCTGTGAAGCGAGAGGAATGTGCCAAAGTGAGAAGCTGCTTCCTTAACTCCGGGGCCACAAAAGATTTCCAAGTAGGAGGCTGGACCTGTAAAGTGGTGAACACTCTTGATTCCAAGACAGGGGTATTGTGTTGATTCTCCAATTTGTCATCACAGTGGAGAGATCTAGATAGGGCATCCGCCTTTTGATTAAGTGACCCAGACCGGAAGGTCAGGGTGAACTGGAACCTGGCAAAAAATATTGCCCATCGGGCCAGACGAGGACTTACACATTGAAGGTTCTTGAGGAACAGATGGTTTCTATGGTCAGTAAACACAGTGAAGGGAAATTTTGCTCCTTCCAGCAGGTATCTCCATTCTTTTAATACCAACTTCACTGCCAGGAGTTCTTGTTTGCCAATGGCGTAATTTCTTTCGGCAGGCGAGAATTTCTTGGAGAAAAACCCTCAGGGATGAACTCGATTGTCCTCATAACGCTGGGATAGGACTGCTCCCACAGCTTCTGATGATGCGTCCACTTCCACTATAAAAGGCCTATCCAGATCTGGCTGTCGAAGGACTGGAGCAGAAATAAAGGCTTGTTTTAGGAGCTGAAAAGCAGACTCTGCCTCAGGTGACCATAGGGCAGGATTGGCACCTTTACAGGTCAAGGCTGAAATGGGAGCCAGTAATGACAAGAATCCCTTGATGAAGCATCTATAGTAGTTGGTGAACCCCAGCAATCTCTGGATGGCTTTCAAAGTCTGAGGTCGAGTCATTTCCAAAATCGCCTGTACCTTCTTGGGACCCATTTCCAGACTGGAACCAGAGATGACATAGCCAAGGAAAGGCACACTGGGTACACTGAAGACACATTTCTCCAACTTGCAGTAGAGGTGGTTCTTTCTGAGACAAGTTAAAACTTCCATCACATGTTCGTGATGTTTCACTACAAAAGACGAAAAGATTAGTATATCGTCCAGGTAAACAACAACCGAGACGTATAACAGGTCCCGAAAAATCTCATTAACAAAACTCTGAAAAACAGCAGGGGCATTACATAATCCAAAGGGCATCACCAAGTATTCGAAATGTCCATCCCTGGTATTAAAGGCGGTCTTCCATTCATCGCCAGCACGAATACGGATGAGGTTATAAGCCCCTCTTAGATCTAACTTTGAAAATATGATGGAACCTTTGACCCTATCGAACAACTCTGTAATCAGGGGAAGAGGGTATCGATTCTTTACTGTTATTTCATTAAGACCCCGGTACTCTATACAAGGTCTCAGGCCACCGTCCTTCTTGCCAACGAAAAAACCCAGCTCTGGCAGGTGAGATGGAAGGACGAATAGAACCCTTTGCCAGGTTGTCCCGGATGTATTCGGACATGGCTTGAGTCTCAGGCAAGGATAACGGATAGGTACGACCACGAGGAGGTATCTTGTCAGGTATTAAATCGATTGGACAATCCCATTCTCTGTGAGGATGTAAGACATTTGATTGTTGCTCAGAAAACACATCAGCGAACATCTGGTATTCTTTAGGAATGGCTGAAGAAATTAATGGAGCTGTCTTTCTTATAGGTCATATCTTGGGAAGACAGGATTTCTGACAGTCTGTACCCCACGAAAGAATCTGCATGGAACACCAGTCTATCCTTGGATTTTGCTGGCGTAACCAGGGTAGACCTAGGATAATATCTTGAGAAGCCTCTGGTATCACTAGGAACTTTAAAGACTCAGAATGAAGTGCCCCAATTCGGACTAGTGCTGGTTGAGTCTCGTTGGTGACTATTCCATTAGTTAGAGGACGTCCATCTACAGAGGTCAGGGAAATAGCATGATTGAGAGATGTACAAGGAATCTGTAGTTTGTCGATTAAGCTAGAAGTCATGAAATTTCCAGATGCTCCAGAGTCAAGTGGAGCAGTAGCAAAGACAGGTTTAGGTTTGAGATCCAAAGCTAAGGTAATTTTGAAATCTTTAGTATTTGGGGACGGGCTCATAACTCCTAACTTGATGTCCCCAGGGTCAGTTAGGATATGGCTTTTCCCGGTTTACGGGGACAAGAGACCACAAGGTGACCTGACTCTCCGCAGTACAGACAGTGATTTTTTTGTAATCTTCTTTGACGTCCTTCTTTGGAGAGGTGGGTATGATTCACCAGCATTGGTTCTTCGTCTGTAGGGGAAGGAATAGGATGGGTAGGAAAGGAAGGGGTAAATGACCTTTGCCGGTCAGTTCTGTGCTTTTCAGCCTGACTTTCTCTGAAGCGCAGGTCAACTTTATTACAAAGTGAAATCATGTAGTTTAGGTTGGTAGGAAGCTCACGGGTGACCAGGTCATCTTTTAGTCGATCTGACAGGCCATGCCAAAAGGCTGCGGTGAGGGCTTCCTCATTCCATTTGAGCTTTGATGCCAAGATTTGAAACTGCACGGCATATTGGCTGACAGGACGGATTCCTTGTCTCAGTGTCATGATGCTAGACGATGCTCATAAAGTACGCCCATGTTCATCAAAAATCCTCCTAAATGATGACACAAAGCTTGCGTAATTATCCAGCAGCGGGTCTGAACGCTCCCAGAGTGATGAAGCCCAATCCAAGGCCTGGCCAGACAGCAAGGAGACGATGTAAGCCACTTTGGTTCTTGCAGTTAAAAAATTATCAGGCTGTAGAGTGAAGTGTATATCACAATGATTTAGGAATCCGCGACAGAGTTTAGGATTGCCATCGAATTTGCTTGGCATAGGGAGATGTAAGCGGGGAGATGACCTGCCTCCTGTATTCCCAGACGCTGAAGCGGATGTAGTTGCTGGTACTCCAGGGGTGGATAAGGAAGTTT
Source organism: Taudactylus pleione (assembly GCA_031769625.1). Lineage (NCBI taxonomy): Eukaryota > Metazoa > Chordata > Amphibia > Anura > Myobatrachidae > Taudactylus > Taudactylus pleione. The sequence goes on along the minus strand of JAUIMM010000255.1, from coordinate 2,384,409 downwards.
GCAATTTATCCTGTCGCTTAGACATCTCTTGCAAAAATTGAGCCATTTGATGCTGCATAGTTTCCAGGTTTTCTAGACGACCAGAAATGCACTGGAATAAATCCACTCTAGACTCCTGATCCGTGGCCGGATCCATGGGGCCAGTGCAAACTGTAATGTTCTGGTTTAGTTGTGGACCCGGGGTGGTGACAGGAGCAAACACAGAAGCAGATTTAAATAAAAAGGTAGAATTTTTAATGAGTGGCTTAGAAGACATGGGAATGGCAAAAGCAAAAGTCCAGGTTTTGCACTAAAGTGCACTTGATTACTGTAGTGAGGATAATGGTAGAATGTCCAGATAGTGGCAGATAAGAACAGTCCAGGTATGCAGGTTAGTGAACTGAAATAAACACAGGCAGAGGTGATGAGTCCAGCTGGGAGTGAAATGGAGGCAGGGTGTAGGGTGTCAGCAGGCTCAGGCACTCAGACAGGGGAAAAGGCAGTAGAGGATGCAGGGTAGTCCAGTGGGTTTTTTGGAGCTGACAAGCAGGCTGGCAGGTAGCGTATACACAGGAACAAGAGGTGAGCACAGAGAACTCCCTCTCAGCTAGGCTGAGATACACGTTGCACTGGCAATGAAGGAAGGCTCTGGACCTTCCTAAATACCCGTGCCGTGCTATGACTGGCTGGAGGGAACACATGACTCACCAGGATTGGGCAGTAGAATCACATGGTCCGAAGGCAAGATGGCGGCACCCATGCCAAACGGAACGGAAACACCGCCAGGCCTCACCAGCCCCGAGTGACAATGTGCCCGCACAGAACCACGTGCAGCCAAAGCCCCTCACCAAACACCAGCGCCACCGCCAGACACCCCCCGTCATAGTGACCTCACAGGTAATACCCGCCGACCACCATGCCGAGAGACCCTAGCCGTGACACACCCGGCCAAATGGTAAAGAAACAGCTGGTGCAGTTGCTGGGGAAAAGGGTGTAGTAGGTATTACCGCTGGCCGCATGGCATAATACACTACTATCAGTAGCCCGGCAAGGGTGAAGATCCAGATTGTCCCTAAGGTAAGTATCGCTAACCTAATTCTACCCCTAACCCTCCCTTTGGGGTGCCTAACTCTAAGCTCCCCCCTAAGTGCCTAACCCTAATCCCCCCTGTAAGTGCCTAAACCTAACCCCCCCTTCCCCGCTGCCTAAACCTAAGTCCCCGGGGGTTGCCTAACCCTAACCTCCGTTCGGTATGCCGGGCGTCGGTCTTCCAGCGTATGGTTAATGACAGGCGTCCAGTTTTCGACGCCTGTCATTAGTACCACACCGGGATTAGAGAGTCTGGAAGCTGGCGGTCGGCATTTAGACCATCGGCTTCCAGACTACATCCCGGGGAAAATACGTCACCTCTCTTTCCACGCAGATTGCCGAGATCTTCCTAGCTGCAGGAGCCACTCTTTCACATCAGCTGGGCACAGCGAGAGAAACTGCTCTGGAATAATTACATCTTTGAGATCATCATATTCGGACATTTTCAACCCCGTAACCCATTGATGGAAAACAATTGAGATACAAGTCCAGAGTAGGTGTCAGAGAGGCACTGCGTTTTATGGGCCTGATTCATTACAGATCGCAACTGCGACTGCAATAATGATTACGCATGCAATTAAACTGCGATAGTATGCTAATTCATTGCGATCACTATGCCTCCGCAGCACTACACAAGGACTCCCACGTTACCTTACACACATCCGTAATGTTTAGCAAGACTGCGGAACCTTTGGTACAATCGAGTACCATCACAGCCTCACGCACACTTGCACAATGTCAGACCTTACTCAGGAATTGCTAACTGCAGTGCATGCTATGAGCCCTAAGGCTGCATAAGGCATCGCAGTGGATAAATTATGCACACCCATGCAATGGCGTTCAAGCGTACCTGCATGCCTGTGTTTCACCGACCACCCCCCCATCACCACCCACAAACAGCACTTCCTGTCAATCGCTCTGCGATGGCTCTGCATAATCACTGTGATCTGTAGTCCTGCACATGTTCGTGGACAGTTTGTAAGCGCCTGTCCAAGGCGGGATGCTCAATGGAACTGGTGGAGGTGCCCGAACTCCGACGGGTATTTGTATTAATGTCCAGTGCCAGCTGATTCTTTGGGGCCCATTTATTAATGATCGCATTTGTAATGCAATCTGGGCATGACACTACCGCCCATAATCACATTGCAAGAATGCGATCATACTGGTGGAATGTATCAAGGGACATGGGCTCCGACAGGAACACACATCTGGCGATCTTTTCACCTAGAGTTTACCATGCCCCTTTCACAAGGTTAGGCCCCCTTTTTAGGCATGCACAAGTGGTCCTAAATTTTGTGTGCAATTTGTTGGGTGTTATGCAAATGTATGAAACAGAAAAAAGTATGAAGGAGAGGAAGGCAAAATTACAAGAAGGTTGATATTGTTATCACACCAGGAGGGAGATGTACTAAGCTCTGGAAAGTGATAAATTGGAAAGTGAGAAACTACCAGCCACTCAGCTCCTAACTGTCATGTTATAGACTTTGTTTAAAAAATGACAGTTAGGAACTGAATGGTTGGTAGTTTATCACTCTTCAATTTATCACTTTCCAGAGATTAGTACATCTGCCCCCACACCTTGTATATGAGGGAAAAGACCTTTAGTGGGCACACAAAATATACCTGATTGCTCTTCTTGGCATGTAACTTCATAAGTAGGCAGCTATGTGGAGAAAAAGGCTCAGGAAAATACATCAACCTTACAAATGCAGGGATATACAGAATTTAGAATTCAGGAGAAAATCAGGAAAGCCATTGATCTGGAATAAGAGATTAAGAAACACTAATGTTATTGAGATCTATAAAAATTACCCACAAAAGTTACACCTGAAAAGCAAATTCTAATATGCCATTGATACAGTCTAATATGCCAGGTTGTACATACAGTATATCAATGAGAAAAATTCTATAGACGCCAATGAGTTATAGTCTATGATAAATAGGATCATACAATACCTTTTGCCAACATTTGGGCTTACGTCTAATACATATAATTGTATGTTTAGAAATAGAATTAATTTTTTATAAAAATAACAATATTGATAAAGTACTTTTGCTTGTAGTAATATGTTGTAGTATTTTATTACAGCATGGTTATCCGCAGCTTCCAGTTACCCAGCTCTCAAATCAGCCCTGTCCCCAATGTGGGTCTGAAGCTATCAATCTCTGGAGCCTTTATCGATATTACAGGAGAATGGAAGATCAAGACAAAGTTGCATATGTAAGAGGCATCGCACACATAAGGGATGGGATGTAGTTATGAGACCGGCATACTGATTCCATAAAGGATCATTTACTATCATTGCATGTTGGTATAAAAATGTGAACTATACCACAGCAACTAATTGGCAATTAGCTTTTATCTGCCTAATGCTAGTTAGAAAATTAAAGCAACTGTCTGATATAGTTTAGTGCAAATGATGCCCCTAAATGCAATGTTAGTAAATTAGTAGTCTAAATTGCAGTCATGTCATTTTATTGCTGTCATTGATAGTATTCGAACAAGTGCAACAACTGATTTTATGATTGGCTGATCAATTAGGGGTCTATTTATTAAAACACATTTGTGGTCAATCCTCTGAAATCGGATGTTTGCTGAGGATTGCCACACTGAGAGCCTATTTCAGAAATAGGGCTGTAACTAACAATGGGCGAGCGGTGTGGCCGCACAGATCAAAGCACTCTGTGGGCGGCACCACCAACCACCCACAGTCCCTGTATCAGGAACGGCACTCTGCAGCCAGAATCGCAGATGCAGTGCCACCTGGAGTGTCCTCTGAACGCTCCAAGCGGCTGACTGCAGCCATAACAGCCACCTGAGCACTTTCAGAATGCTCCAGGCAGCACTGTTGTTCCTGTCGCTGGTAGTCCAGCCCGTTATGGCATGATGTCATGAGCTGAGGGGGCCGTGGCCGTCGTCAGGCGCCGTATCTCAGCAACGTATTATGAGGATTCTGCTGCAGATATCAAATTTTTAATTATTGTAAATACAAATTAACAAGATCAATTTAAATGGCTGTCTGTTTATTCACTTCAAATTATCTGTCTCATATCTATTCTTTTATAATTTATTTTATCAAGATATATTTATATAGCACTTGTTAGAAATGATGTCTGCAGGTGTTCTTATTGAGTTATGTACTGTAAGCACACACCAGCGGAGGACTAAAACTATGAACAGCCCAGTTACTTAACCAGTGGTGTTGGTTTATTGAATTACAGTAGGTAAAGACATACTCACTGTTACATGTACACTGGTACTGGAGTGGAGCATGAGCGAAGCAGAGTTCTTTACAGCTCAGTAGCCAGTGAGTGTATGCTGCAAATGGGTAGCGGTGCAGGGATGCTGGAACAGCTTCTATATGTAATAACCGTATCTTTCATAGGAGATAACAGGGGCGTATCTATAGTGGGTGCAGGGATCCAGGGGCCCGTGTTCCCCGCACCGCACGCCCTGCACCCATAATATTACTTACCTCTCCAGAGTTCCACGTCGGCACGGGCGTCTGGCGCTGTAAAACGACTGGAAAATGCCGCGGCGGCCATTTTCTCGTCATTTTCGCATGCGCAGTACAGGGAAAATGGCTGTCGCGCCCATTTTCCTGGTGACCTGTGCATATATTATAGACTCTGGGCACACTCTAGTGTCCAGAATCTATAACTCTGGTGCTGGCCGCGCACAGCTCAGTGCGCTGTCGGCTGCCGGGCAGAGAGGAGGGGGCCCGTGTCGGAGACTGCACACGGGCCCCCTCCTCTCTAGAAACGCCTCTGGGAGACAAGTAAGAGATTTCTGTCTCCCACCATGTCTTTCTATACAGTACACAGGAAAGATGGCTGCAGTTACATGTTCAGCAGCACATCAGGTTGGAGGACGGACCTCCCTTCAGACTCTTGGTCCTAGTGCCCAGCATGTATACCAAGTGAGGAGAATAGTAATGAGCAGAGCGATTCATTGTACTGAGTTAAGCCACATGGCTCAGCTCAGTGAAGTGTCTCGGGACACGGCCCTTTTAGATACTGCAGAGCTGTAGCAAGCAGGGGCACTGTCGAGTCTGAGTGAGTCACTGACAGTTCCGCCCCCCGCAGCTCAGCACTGCAGATCATACTTCTGCAGTTACTCTCCTGAATCAGTGCACACACCCCGAGCCCCAGCAGTAGCGGTGCAACTCCGAATGTCTCTGCCAGCTCCGCCCCCCGCAGCCCCGCACTTGTGATCATCCTACAGCACTGACTCTCCTGAGTCAGAGCACACACCCCGAGCTCGGCGGTAGCGGCTCCCTCTGAATGTGTCTGACAGAGATGCTAGAGAGGTGGCTGTCTCGACACAACAAACTTTGAGTGACTCGAATCACTCAAACATCTAAGTGATTTGTGTCATTGTGTCAAGACATTCACTCACCTGCCATCTCTAGTGCAGAAGCACACTGCTTTCTAACAGTACATGTATGCTACACATCACTTTACAATTGGGAACAATATGTGCTTTGTCCCCATGGCCACTGTCAAATTCTTCATGCCCTGCTAGTATAGAGGGGAGTGTGACCAAGACTGCTTAGTAAAAAAAAAACATTTACTGTTAACATTGTCTTGGGGGTGCTGCTCTGCCTACAATCCATATCTGCATCAGACCGAGCCCCTGCCAGGCTTCCCAGACAAGCCTGAGTGCTTAGTACCCTCTTGGTGCCCCTGTTTGTCCCTACATGTTTTGCCTGTATTTAGTTATTATTTATGTTCTGCATATCAGGGAACAAATTATGTAACACTTTAAATCTGTAGAATTAAAATGCTACAGAGTAGAAAATATTAAAAGGTGTCCATAGGCGAGCATAGGCATCTACGGTTTATTCGGAGTTATACGCATCTCAGTCTCCACTTGCAAGCGAATGGGCATAACCGGGTGGTAATGACGGAATTTGGGGGTTATGCTCAGTTGTGAGTCTATTAGACTAATCTCTTGCGCCATCAATAGGGCTGGTGTAACTGTGCAATGATAATGGCTATTTGTACAAGTTAATATATAGGGGTGGTGGGGTCACATAGATGCTTTCAACTTGGCATACAAATGGATATCTGTATGTAGCTCCGTGCATGCAGCGCGAGAACAATTGTGGCAGCTTTGAATCGACCCCTAAGTGTCAGTAGTACTAGAAAGTACAAGCAAAGAGAATGAAATTCATAGATGGATGTATAAGGCAAAAAGAAATGATGAAGGCAGCTGACTAGGGATATACCAGGGTTCCCTAACTATGAGCTGGAGGAGATAAGATCTTCCAACTCTACCATGTTTTCATCACATCGCTGATGTGCCTAATTAGAGACTGTTGTGGGGTCTATTTACTAAGCAGTGTTAGGAGACAGAGTGAAAAGTAATAAGGTGCTAGCCAATCATCTCCTGTCATCTCACAGGCTGTGCTTGAAAAAATGACAGTTGGGAGCTGATTGGCTGGCACCTTATCACTTTTTACTCTGTCTCCTAACACTGCTTAGTAAATAGATCCCTGTATTTGTCTCCAGATGCAACTGGTCAGTGTATTTAATGAAAAATAAATCAACAGCGTAATGTTTCCTCTCACCATGTGATACCATATGATGTATACATATATTATTTTTGTTTTGTCCAATTTGTTTCAATATTGGCAAACTCATTCACTGTTTCAAAATCACCGACACCACATGATCCTAAAATATTCCAAATTGCTTTGTTAATCTATATTTAAGAGGTTGCAGATCCAACTTGAATACAATTTAATGAGTTTGTTCCTTTTATTAGATCAGCAAAAGGAGGTTTTGATCTGAAGGTGGAAGGACTAAGTATTTCTGTAGGGTTGAAGCTGGGAAGTGATGGAACCGGGAAGCCAACTATTGCTCTCTCTGACTGCAGCTGCCACATCTCAGATGTCAAGGTTCATGTGTCTGGGAAGTTTGGGTATATTATATGATTATTTTTACCATTAAATATAGTATTTAATATTGCAGGTTGATTTCTCAGTCTAACACCTTTAGATAGTTGTTGGAAACAACGTATCTTGTTCTACTGTATTATTATAGTGTTTCCCAGATGAGAAGTGATACTTATAGTCAATAAAAATAAACACAGGGGACAATCAATGTTATATGATATTTATTGTCATATCTGTATTTATATCATACATTTGCTCCTAGTTGTCCCGTCTGTATATGCTACCATTCCTGTTACTCACCCTTTAGTGCAGGGGTGGTGTAAGTTAAGAAGATATTTATAACAGGGATGGAGAGAGGAAGGTAGGTGCGGAAATAAGTTCTTTATCTTTCTTATTTTGTTGCAGCTGGTTGGTTGATCTTTTCCACCACAGTATTGACAGTGCATTACGTAATGCTATAGAGAATCAGGTTTGTATAAAATATATATTTATATATGGTCCAAGTACTGTACATGGATTGTTTATGAGGATTCACACGGGCTTTTCACCAAAATATTCAAATTATATATCGATTCATATTATACATGTTCTACTGTAGATACAGTAAATATAACCATAGTTCCTCACAGACACTAATGTCCCATGTTTTAATGATTTGTCCCCAGAAATGTTTGCCCTGGAAATGTCACTATTTTTTTTAATTGTCCAACTGCCCATTAAATATTTTATTTTATGTTCTTACAATCCATTCTTATTTTTATTGCTTTATAAGCTAACATATATTAAGGACTCTGAGAAGTATTTAAAATGCAAAAAAGCAAGGTATAATCAAATTCAGTACACTTGTCAGTGATATACAGTATGTACAAACATGTGTATTGTACATACTGTAAATCACTGTATAATCGCCAAATCACACTGAACTACAAAGCGGAACCAGTAAAGGTGCTTGCAAATTGCTAATCATAAAGCAAAATAAATAGAGCAGGGTTCATGCATGTGTGTATTTACGTGTTTATTTTGATTTGCACATATCTGCGTGGTGACAAAGAGCATGGAATCAACTGCAAAATCCACAACAAGCAATAGGTTTTGAACGACAGGGCTACTAGCAGGGTTACTGACAATGTAACAGGGAACCTGCAGCGTGAGGACTCCCTTTAATGATGTGACTCAGCTCTAGACCACCAATCAGAGTGCAATAAATCATTGGCAGACGTTTCTAGTGCGGAGTTAGTCAGAGTTTCCCTTTATGCCTTTGTGAACATATTTAATTATAAGGCCACTGATCAGCAATGTGTCATATCTTAAGACAAAAACATGTTGGACAATTCTGCAGTTATTCAATGGCTGCATTCTGCATAACCTATATTTTATTTCAACTGTGAGTTATGGAAATGTGAAGATGTCCAAGTTTTTTTTAAATGTATCTATACAAATGTAGATTTATAGATCATGGGGGGCATTTATAAAGCCATTCTGCCCCTTAAATAATGTCAAAACAACAGTTTCCACATTATTTTAGTCAGTGGTTCCCAAAGTTTCCTGAAACACAGCACCCTAGAGTATCAGCATATTTTTCATGGCACCCCTAGGCCATAAGTTTCTCAATGAGAAATTCAGAAAAAATTATTAAATGAAGTAAATTGTGCTTACCTGTCATGCTTAGGGTCAGTTATGTGGTGGTGTACAGGCTTGTGCTTCTGCTTGTCCATATATTTTATTATTGGCAGCCACCAGCACTGGTTTTGCCTATTACATTGACAACAAATTCTTTGATACAGTACTGGACCACCAACCTGTGGCAACCCTCCAAGTTCTCCCCGGACCAAGTTGGGAACAATGGATTTAAGTAAAGAATATATTTAACAATGTCAAAAGAAGGAGATATCGCAGAGAGAGTGGCATGAAAAAGTTTTTTCCCTTCCTGATTTCATCTATTTTTGCATATATGTCAACTTGTTTCAGATTTTCAACAAATTTGAATATAAGACATTTCATTTATTGAAACAAAGAAAAATATGCAACACCTATGTCACCCATGTGAAATATTGATTGCCCTCCTAAATGTAATAACTCGTTCATCTTTAGCAGCAATAACTGCAACCAATTGTGTACGATACATGAAGATCAGTTTTTTTATTTTGCCTGTTCTTCTTTGAAGAATTGCTTTAATCCAAGAGGATTTTCAATCATGAAATGCCCGTTTAAGGTCCTGTCACAGCATCTCAATTGGATTCAACTCAGGTCTTTGACTAGGCCACTCCAAAACCTTTAATTTTTTTGAGCCATTCAGAGTTGAACTTGCCCTTGCTCTTGAGCTCTTGACCTGACATCAACCTCAGAATTTTCTGGTAGAGAGCAGAATTCATGATTCTGGCAATTATGACAAGTTGCCCAGGTCCTGAACCAGCAAAGCATCCCCACACCATCATAATACCACCACCATGTTTGACTGGTTGAGTCGTCGATGTGCCCTTGAAGGAATTTTGGTATGTCGGCCACTCCTAGGAAGATTCACCACTGTTCCAAGTTTTTTCCATTTGGAGGTAATAACTCTCACTGTGGTTTGTTGAACTTTCAGGGCCTTAAATGGCGTTGTAACTCTTTCCAGACTGATTAATTTCAATAACTTTCTTTCTCACCTATTCTGGAATTTCTTTTGATTGGGGCATACTGTGCTGCTTGTTGAGACATTCCAGCCAACTTCACATTGCTGGAAAGGTTCTATTTAAATGATGTAAAGATTCAGCAGGGCTAGTAGTACTCAATCCTGATTAGGTCTAGTCTAAATGAACCTATTTATAATTCCAATTTGGTTCTTTGGTTGAATTAGTAACTAAGGGGACATTTACTATTTCACACAGTGCCAGTTGGTGTTGGATGTTTTTCCTTAAATGAATTAAATAATTATTTAAAAATTGTATTTTGTTTTTACTCATGGGGGTATATTTACTTAAGTGCGGGTTTTTGGAAATGCAGATATTGCCCATAGTAAACAATCAGATTTTAGCTATTATCTTCTAGAAGGTGCTAGATAAATGTTAAGTAGAATTTGACTGGTTGCTATAGGCAACATCTCCACTTCTAAAAAATCCCACTTCAGTAAATATAACCCATGGTGTCATTGTCTAATATTTAATTATGTTTGAAGATCTGAAACAATTAAGTGAGACCCCCCCTCCCCCCATACAATGTATGGAGGATGTTTCAGTAGTGCAATGTAATAAGCTCCTAAAACCGAAAGTATTTAGAGCTTTTCTGTGTAGGGTAACACCATCTGAAGATGTCGTTACCCCACTTACCTCTATGGAGCACCCTGGCCTGAAATGGATTCTTCCCTGGTAGGCTGTAGCTGAGCCCTGAATAAGAGCTTTTACATAGAATTTGTTACATATGCCCCATGAGTGATAAAGATTTGAAGCAGTCCAAAATGTCCAAAGCACTTCTATGCCAGTATGATGTTACGTTTCCAACTGTCTTGATTTACATGAGACAGTTTTAATATGAGGTGACTGTCCCCAATTTGAGGTACAGCTGTCCGGCCAAATCTTTGTGTGGATTGTCAGCACTGTTGACAAGTGTATCCTGCGCACCGCCACTTGAGAACTTGCCAATGCAGGGCTGTCTTTGTAGTTTGTGGTGTGGTTCTTCCGATGTGCAAGGCATAACATAAAGAGCCATACACCCATCATGACCACACCCTAATTTTGTGTGTTGAAGTTTCACTTTCCAAAAGGACAATGTTGAGCTGTACATCTTTACTGCTTTGGGAATGATGTGTAATCTAGCAGGGTGGTATCCCATCCCCAATTCAATGTGAATCTCTGCATAAGGTCACAATGCATTATTATGGGCAACGTCAGACTACATTTGTGTTAATGGTTTAATATCCTTCTATATATACAGTATATTGTATCAGAATTGTCATTGTGCCTTAGTTTTTACTTTTGTGCCCCTTTAGGTCTGTCCTTTGGTCAGTAATGCAATTACCAGCAAATTGGAACCACTTCTACAAACTTTGCCAGGTGAGATATCAGTTTTGTATAAGAAAATGGGTTATAAATGTAACATTCCCTCTTAGAGGATCACTCAGAGTAATATAGTTTCTCCAAACACATCTCAAGACTGAAAGGTCTATCAGTGCACAACTGACTCTTTTTTAGTATTCTGTGCATAGAAGTACAGCGGTGTAGATAGAAGTGTGCAAATATACAGTGACGTATTTACTCATACTGAAGAATAATTTTTAAAGCTAACATTGTATTTTACAGTTACCACAAAGATTGACAATGTGGCTGCTATTGATTATTCTCTGACTGGACCCCCAGCAGTGACGGGAGATTGTGTGGATGTGCAGCTAAAGGTGAGGTCTCCTTGTCATTTCTCCAGGACTGTGCTACTAAAGATACTAAATAAAAATACTTCAAACAAATATGTACTAAGGAAATTAGAAAACATAAGACATAGGACCAAGTGCTTTTATACAACTATGAACAACTGTAACATAACTCTTATATTGTGCACATATCTGATTTTAGTGTCAATATTGACCTACCTGCAATCAGTATGTATGTATAAGTATACAGTATGTATGTATGTATAAGTATACAGGCTATATGTGTGTATGAAAAGCTGATTTTGTAAGTGCCTATGACCTTTTTTGTGTGTCTATTCATTTGTAGAATGTATGCAATGTATGCCATAAAGTATTTAAATAAATTAGCCCATCTATGGTACAGTGCAGGGACGTGCAGTCAGGGGAGGCAGAGCATTCCCTGTCATACTTCTGAGATTTGATATGAAATGATTAGAAAAATACAAAGAAGATATTTATAACTTATAAACATCTTCTTTGTTAATTGTAATCGTTTTATAGTTAACACTCACCAGCTTTGTGGAGCTCACTGGGTCTGCAGGGAGTCTAGAGATAAGGCAGCAACAGCTCTGCCTCGCTTCTGTATAGTCAGACACTGCTTACAGAGCTGAGGGCAGGGCCACACCACAGGCAGTAAGCTGCACAGATAGAGCTAATAGAGGCATGCGTCTGAGTATGGGGGGCGTGCCTTGAGCACTGATGGACACCTTGGATGTGGCATGTGACCACGAAGTGCACTGCAGTGTTTAGAGATCAGAACTCAGTCTGCAGAAGCAAGAGAAGACAGTGGACACTGAAGCTTAGTGTAGTGAGGGGAGAGTTATAGTGAATAGGGGGTGACACAGGCTCCCAGCACTCAGACCCCTCTCCATGTGTGCCTCCCCAGCCATTGACATCATCGCACATCACTGGTACAGTGTGTATAAAGGCGTATTGCAGGGGTGGTTAGGCTTTCTGTCACCCGAGGTAAAGATTTGCACCCAGTAGATAGTAGTGACTGTTGGCTTGCTTGAATACAGATGTCAACACTGTTAAGATGGACATGTTTGTAGCGGGAGAAAAATCCAATTGTAGTCCCTTTACATTAAGGTGACAGCATCTGCTGCATTTACTAAGTGGTTCTGGATGTTTTTATTTTTAAATGGAGCATGCAGGCTTCACTGTCACAAGATTCAATGGTAGTTATCACTACCTGTACTGCACTACCTCACATACCACAGAGCATCACAGTGACTGTCATATAATACAGATAGCATCGCAGTGACTGCCATATAATGCAGAAAACATCGCATTGTCTGCCATATAATAAAGAGAGCTTCAGTAACCACCATATAAAACAGAGAGTAGTTGTGCCTGCCATAATATACAGAGAGCATCTCTGACTGCAATACATAACAGAGAGCATAATTGTTGCCATACAATACAGAGCTCATCAGTGACTGCCATATAATAGAGAGTATTTTTGATTGCTTTACAATATCAGTTCCTCATCAATAATAAAACCCTCATTAAAAACCATTACCTACTTCAGCAACAAAATAACAACCTCATTCAATACAATGTAAATAAACCCTTTACAATCATTACCTTCAAAATCCCATTATTAATTAGCCCCAACATTATCAAATAAAATTATATTTGTGTACTTTGTACCACATAATTACCTGCCTCAGTCACATAAGAAAAAAAATATTCATCTTACTTAACCCCTTTCCCCCTTATTCTAAATATTCCCTACCATAAGCTGTACCCATTTATTCCTATACCCTAATTTATCAGTTGGTGATCTCATCTGATTTCCTTGCTGCCATAGCATTCTTGAACAAGGTCCCGCTGTACCAGGGCGTTGAAAGGACCTTCAGAAGGGAGTCAGGGGCCATTCAGCCTATTGCTGCAGTGAACGGCCCTTGGGAGGGAATAACATATATGTAGCTTACTTCTCTCTCTTCCCACTCCCTGGTTGACAGTAAATACTGGATCCTACATGGGACTGTTAGCAAACTCTTAGGAACATTATAAGCCACCTTGGAATTCTGTATCCTGTAAACAAATACAACAAATTTTTGTATTTTGAAAATTTGCCAGTTTCACCAGGAATATTATATTATTTTATACCTTTATTTGTTTCAGTTTTTTAAAGAGTTTTTAATTTTCTCTTGTTTTGAATTTTGTAGGCAGTTTCCTCTGTAGACAAACATTATTAGATCTGACGCTAAACTTGAATCTAATAGTATGGGCGCACAGCAATCACTAACAAGTGAAGTACAAAAGTATCACCTCCCAGTTAAAGCGCCACCATTTGTACACACTAAGAATTTTGTTTACTTCTACAAATGCTTAGAAAAACAAATATCACAAAAAGGGAAGAAACAGAAGTCACAATATTTTGCAATATTTGTGCACATTTTTGTAGTTTTGTAGTAACCCTAAAATATAAAGTAAAATATAGCACTAATTGCACTATTAATGCTGCTCGTGTACTGTATTATTAAACTACAAGGCCTTTACACATTATTCTATGCGACAGTGTGTGATGAAGGACAGAACAAGCGATCATTCATTACATCGTTCTGTTTTGTACCCAGGATCCGATACGTCGGCCCATCATAACGGCTGGGCACACATCGCTCAGTGTGTATCCAGCTTCAGTCTTCGATGCAATTATTTATAATTTTTTATATTTCTATGACATCTGTTGGTAATATTATTTAATCATTGTGTTCCTACAGGGGGAATTTTTTGAACTCTCTCATCACACTCCTCCTCCATTCTCACCGCCCATCCTGTCCTTACCTGCGGACCACAACCTCATGATTTACTTTGGAATCTCTGATTACTTGTTTAGCACGGCTGGTTTTGTATATCATTCAGCTGGGAAACTGGTCTTCAAGGTCACTGACAATATGGTATGCATAAATGCGAACTAACGGCCTGATTCTGAGTTGCACATAATGCAAATACAATTCCGACTGCCCACTGCAAACAGAATACTAATGTGATTATACGTATCTATGCAATCTCACTGTGAAAGTCCTACACCTGCAAAAGTCACCGTCATTTGCAGTTATACCCACCTCATGCTAGGTGCAACAGATAAGGAGTGACTAAATTTGGCTTGCACTGTACATACACACGACATGTGATCAGCCTGTCGCTGCCCAATTGATATCCAGCAACAACCACTCAGTGGTCACAGAGAAAACACTGTGATATGTACATGGCAAAATTGCTTTGCGGCACATGTGCAGATTGCTAACAGTCGCTATATGCAAACTTGCATGCAACTTAGTATCAGGCCCTACATGTGTTTAATAAATGGGAGAGAAAACTGTGGCTGTCTTGCACATTGGTACTTTCAGGAGAGGCTGGGGCCAGGGAAATACCTGTCATTTCTATAAACTCTACCAAAACGATCCATCTTCATAATGTAGCAAACAGAGATTAGTAATGTCCCTTCGCAATACATTTAAGTGCAACACAATTGCTAAAGGAATTTGTGATAAAAGTAAATATTTAGTTTTGAATTTCAATGTAAATGACAGAACAAAGGACGTAATTTAAGCAATGTCAAAAAAGATCCTAGTGTGACCTCTATTGTTATCTACATTAATGTTCTCAGATGTATCTGTACCATCATGCAAGAGGCACATGACCGACAATAGCTGATCTGGTGATGATCAGGGATACTCTATAAATTACTGAACAAATACAGTAGGAGTATAGCTAAGATCTGCACTGTTTGCGAACCTCTGTTGTTTATATTAAAATTTGTTTTCCAAGTTCAGATGAATTTCATTAATTGGTGTGTACATGCTTTCTTTAACATTTTAGTAACTAGGTTTCTGCTTCATGCTACTCTTAGTGCCTTTAAGTCTTGTATATAACGTAATCAAGAAGGGTTTATTTTGATTGTCCTTATACATGAGAACAGCAATGTTGCTTTGTATCAAAGAAACATTGCTTGGTGATATAAAGACAAGGCTGAAGTGTATAGACTGAAGCCAAAAAGATAAATGTACTATTTAATAAAATTGGGTCATTGCATGTGAAACTTAATAAATGAAAGTCACTCTTCAGTAAAAAGACCACTTAAGCATTAATTTGCTAGTAGCTAAGTAGGAAATTCAAGGTGTTTATATTTATTGCATACAATAATCATGTTACATATTAGTACTATCCAAGGGTATGCTTTTATTAATGATGAATACCAATACATTTATTCCACCATAGATTCCCAAGGATTTCAACATTAGACTGAATACTTCCTCATTTGGGATACTGATACCCCAGGTAAGGGGCACGGTTTGTTCTCATAGTTTGCTACAGTCTTCAACAAAGTAATGTGTTCAATCCTTGCTACAGTATATTTTTGTTACAGTTATCAAAGATGTACCCCGATATGCTCATGAAACTGCAGATTTCATCTACCTCAGCCCCCTCGTTGGACATAAAACCAGGAAATGTATCTATCTCACCAAAAATGGACATTCAAGCATATGTCATCCTACCCAATGCCTCTCTAGCTCCTGTTTTCCTTCTGAACCTGGTAGGTAAAAATAGTGAAAAATATATAGCTTTTAACATGCTAGAAAAATCTGCATGCAGAAAGAAAATAAATGTTTGCAAAAGAAAATAAATAAAACATAGTTTACCAGAATCCAGGGATTGGTGATCGGTGAGCTCATTCTGTGATGCAGTCAACTGATCTGTGCGGTCAGCTGAGGTGCAGTGAAAGTTCCGGCTGGCATCTGTACAGGCACCCTGCAAGCCACATGCTGGTGCCGTAGAGCAGCGACTGTGCCACCCTTAGGGCCATGCATCCTGTGCGACGGCACCACTCGCTCGGTACTTAAGGCCCTGGTCGGTAGACACACACAGGTCTATATTGGAGCATCAGCACCCATAGTCTTTGTGAATCTAGGCAGTCCAAATATGCTCAGTTTAAGCTACACAAACTGGTATAAGTCCAACTCAGCATCAGGTCCTTAGGACGCTATGTAACTAAAGTCTTCTGACTGCAAATTAGTCTAAATCATATGACATACAGCAAGCAATTTAACAGATTGTCACTGGAATTGTATTAACCTCTGTACAACAATTCACTAGTTAGTGTAAAGCTGCAATGACGTCATTAGGGGGGTGCAGTGGCTGACACAGGATGACACCATCTGAGGGGGTGACTCCAAAATAGCAGAGCTGCTCTGCTGTTTTGGTGTCTCCCCTTTCAGATGGCATCACCAAGCAGCTCTGAGGTGCACATGCATGCATTATCCACTGTGCTGTTAGAGGCTGGGGGCTGCCCAGAAGCTCCGGGAGCTCTGGGCAAGCCCTCAATGTGATGAGAGTTGGGCGTAACACGTGGTCACGCCCCTAAAACATCACACATCAATTTCATGTGTGTCCATGAGGAGTCCATAGGTGCTGCACTGGATGTCACCACCTATAGTGATGCTGCTGTAAAGATGTTCACATTATTTCCGTAAACTAAAATACGAAAGTTCCTATATCACAATGCACTCCAACAGTCCTTAGGGGCATAGTTGTTACAATCCGCATCTCAGATGTAGATGGGATGTGATAATGTCACCCAAATTCACAATGCAATATTTTAATAAATTGCAAGAATGTATGAAATATTTCGCCGGCAGTGACAGAGCTTGCAAGAAAGCTCTGTCCCTGTGAATCCCCCTAAGCACTTAGTGTATTTTTCTCAGAAAATACCCTGAGGGTGTGCCTGCGCTGCTGCCGGGTACCGATACCCCCCTGCCCCGTAACCACCCCCTGCCCCTCCACTTGCACTTACCTCTGAGATCCAGTGAGCTTCTCTATGACTCCAGTCAGCTGAACGCCGGGCTCGTGCACTGTGACCCTGGTCATCTAATGTGTGCTGTAAACTGAGACGTCGGTTTACAGCACACATCAGGAGACTGGGATCACAGAGGAGCTCACCGGATCACCGATCCCTGGGTGCAGGTAACTGTTTTTTTTTTTCTATTTTAAATTGTTTTTTTTGTTTTTTTTTCACAGTAATCAGCCTGTGGTCTATTTAGACACACATGGATAATCACAGAGCAGGAGTCGGTGAAACAAGGGAAAGCCCCAATAACACCATCTCCAGGTGGCATTATTTCCAATTTAACTTTAGTAAATCTGAGCAGTTCGTATTTGCCATCACAATTATGGGAAATGCGATCTTTACTAAAAAAAACACCCTGATAATTAGGGCTTCAAAGGAGAAATTAACAAATTCTCCCACACTTGCCCTTTAGTACAATTAGGTGATACAGGTGGAGTCTCCCATATCCAAATATTCCGAAATACGGAATATTTTTAGCATGACTGAGATAGTGCAAAAACTTTGCTTTTTGATGGTTCAATGTACACAAACTTTGCTTAAGGCACAAATTATTAAAAATATTGTATAAAATGACCTTTAGACTGTGTGTATAAGGTGTATATGAAACATAAATTAATTTCATGCATGTACACAAACTTTGCTTGATGCACAAAATTATTGAAAATATTGTATAAAATTATCAGCAGGCTGTGTGTACAAGGTGTATATAACACATAAATGCATTCTGTGTTTAGATTTGGGTTCCATTCCCTAGTTATTTCATTATGGTATGCAAATATTCCAAAATACGGAATATTCCGATATCCAAAATACCCCTGATCCCAAGCATTTTGGATATGGGAGACTCAACCTGTACTAAAATAATGTGAAAAGGGTGTGAAAACAGCCATTTTCACAGTATTTTAGTAAAAAATAGCATAGGATCCTTGTTGCTGTCTTTGTAATGTACATAATTCTATATATACAGTCAGGTCCATAAATATTGGGACATTGACAGAATTTTCAGATTTTGGCCTCTATTCACCACCACAATGGTTTTGAAATGAAACAAACAAGATGTGCTTTAACTGCAGACTTTCAGATTTAATTTGAGGGTAATTACATCCAAATCGGGTGAACGGTGTAGGAATTACAACAGTTTCAATATGTGCCTCCCACTTTTTAAGGGGCCAAAAGTAATGGGACTATCAACTCAAAAGCTATTTCATGGACAGGTGTGGGCTATTCCCTCGTTATTTCATTATCAATTAAGCAGGTAAAAGGTCTGGAGTTGATTCTAGGTGTGACATTTGCATTTGGAATCAGTTGCTGTCAACTCTCAATATGAGATCCAAAGAGCTGTCACTATCAGTGAAGCAAGCCATCATTAGGCTGAAAAATCAAAACAAACCCATCAGAGAGATAGCAAAAACATTAGGTGTGGCCAAATCAACTGTTTGGAACATTCTTAAAAAGAAAGAACGCACCGGAGAGCTCAGCAACACCAAAAGACCCGGAAGACCACGGAAAACAACTGTGGTGGATGACAAAATAATTATTTCCCTGGTGAAGAAAAACCCCTTCACAACAGTTGGCCAAATCAAGAACACTCTCCAGGAGGTAGGTGTATATGTGTCAAAGTCAACAATTAAGAGAAGACTTCACAAGAGTGAATATAGAGGGTTCACCACAAGATGAAAACCATTGGTGAGCCACAAAAACAGGAAGACCAGATTAGAGTTTGCCAAACAACATCTAAAAAAGCCATTACAGTTCTTGAACAACATCCTATTGACAGATGAGACAAAGATCAACTTGTACCAGAGTGATGGGAAGAGAAGAGAAGGAAAGGAACTGCTCATGATCCAAAACACCACCTCATCAGTGAAGCATGGTGGTGGTAGTGTCATGGCGTGGGCATGTATGGCTGCCAATGGAACTGGTTCCCTTGTATTTATTGATGTGACTGCTGACAAAAGCAGCAGAATGAATTCTGAAGTGTTTCGGGCAATATTATATGCTCATATTCAGTCAAATGCTTCAAAACTCATTGGACAGCGCTTCACAGTGCAGATGGACAATGACCCGAAGCATACTGCAAAAGCAACCAAAGAGTTTTTTAAGGCTAAAAAGTGGAATGTTATGCAATGGCCAAGTCAATCCCCTGACCTGAATCCGATTGAGCATGCATTTCACTTGATGAAGACAAAACTGAAGGGAAAATGCCCCAAGAACAAGCAGGAACTGAAGACATTTGCAGTAGAGGCCTGGCAGAGCATCACCAGAGATGAGACCCAGCGTCTGGTGATGTCTATGTGTTCCAGACTTCAGGCTATAATTGCCTGCAAAAGATTTGCAACAATGTACTAAAAAGTGAAAGTTAGATTTAGGATTGTTTAGTTTGTCCCATTACTTTTGGCCCCTTAAAAAGTGGGAGGCACATATAAAAACCGTTGTAATTCCTACACCGTTCATCTGATTTGGATGTAATTACCCTCGAATTAAATCTGAAAGTCTGCAGTTAAATCACATCTTGTTTGTTTTGTGGTGGTGAATAGAGGACAAAATATGAAAATTCTGTCAATGTCCCAATATTTATGGACCTGACTGTGTGTATATATATATATATATATATATATATATATATATATATATATATATGTCTTCTGGAATATCTAATGACTTTGAACTATGGATTTCATGTGCCTGGTACATTTTCTCTAGACAACCACTGCTCTGGCAAAAGTGGGAGTGATCTCAGGCCGGATTACAGGCAACCTGGAACTTAGCACGTAAGTAAATGGTAACTCTGTTACTGTAAACTAACATTTGTCTAATTGTCTCATTATTTATTTATTACCAGTTATTTATATAGCGCACACATATACCGCAGCGCTTTACATAAAATATTTGGCTATTCCCATCAGTCCCTGCCCCAGTGGAGCTTACACTCTATATTCCCTATCACATGCACACACACATACACACTAGGGTTAATTTTTTGTAGGGAGCCAATTAACCTACCAGTATATTTTTGGAGTGTGGGAGGAAACCGGAGGAAACCCAGGCAAGCACAGAGAGAATATACAAACTCCACATAGTTAGGGCAGAAGTGGGAATTGAACCCACGACCTCAGTGCTGTGAGGCAGTAATGCTAATCATTACACTGTCTGTATCAAGGCTTTTAAAGAGTGGAGATGTAGACCGGTGGAGAAGTTGGCCATTGCAACCGATCAGCTTCGACCTATAATTTTATAGAATGTACATGATAAATGCTACCTCAAGCAAATTGGTTGCTATGAGCAACTTTTCCACTTGTTCACTTCTCCAATATGTACTAGGCTTGATACATCACCCCCAAAGATTCCAAGAAATTTTAATGGATAAATATTATTAAAATATGTTTACTAGTCACTAGTTGGCTCTCTTCTATCACTGAAGATACCACCCTTCTACTTGTACATTGGTAAACCAGAAAGTGACAGTCAGAAAGTGACAGAGGTGCTCTATGTAATGTTCAGCTGTCTTTGTTCTTGTTTTTTCAAGGGCTTTTAGAAAAAATTGAATATTTTTTTATGTCTTTCTGTACATTCTTTTGTTATTGTGTTACAGGTCTGACTAGAATGGCATTAGCCTCAGCTATAATCTCTGTCATTTTGAATATACTTGTATAGGGGACATACATACTAATTGTTATTTGGTTGCTGCAAAAGATAGTTCCCGAACTGGCTGTCTGATAACTTTATAAATCAGTACTCTGCATGACTTATGTACATTTTGTTGGAGGTATACCTGCTGTCCCGTAGGCTGGTGATTTACTGACCATATTCTGAAGGGTTGGTTTTACCCTATTGGATACCCAATACCTAAATTTCAGCCTGTCACACTCAGATCCTACTATTAGAATGTAAAAATTAGCCCTACTGGAAATGTTCATATATTGTAAGTTTGCATTGATTTGTATACATACTGGTTGGATACAGGATCCCGGCGGTCAGAATCCCCACGGTCACAATGCCGGCTTGGGAATCCTGACAGTCAAAATCACGATGCATGTTGGTAAGTATTCTAACACTTACCCTCCACCTAACCCTAACCCATCCTAACCACAGCCTTACACTAACCATCCCCTTTGGCAGTCTATCCCTAACTATCTCCCTAGTGCCTAACCCTAATACTCACCGTCTGGATTGTGACCGTCGGGTTTCCGGAGCCGGTATTCTGATGAACGTCGACATTGCGGAGCCGGTATTCTGATTGCCGAGATCCTGACTGCATCCCATGCATACATACTGGCAAACATTATTGTACAGACTACAGAACCTAGTTTTACAAGGGGAGATGGGCTGAGAAAACATATTTTGTAATACTGTTTGTAGCTGACTTTCAGCCATAATGTGTCAATGCCCATTGGTAGCAAAATATCTGGGTTATCTTTTCACTTTGTCCTTGTTTTTGTTGTTGCTGCTATTAGGGTACAGATGGATCTTAAACACTCTGATGTGGGACCTTTCTCTGTAAGTATACTAGATAAAGAAAGTATGATGGATAAAGAAAGTATGATAGATATGGTGTAATGACTAGTTAAACTCAACTTGTATCCTTCCTAATCCTAGGGGATATCCAATTAACAGCGCTAAAGTAGCGCTGCAAATTGATTGCTGCGGGCTATCCAATTAATTATATCTTGGATATCGTGGATATTTTTCGGGTCCTGATGTGTCCCGAAAATAATCACGGTAAGTGTCGTTTTCTCACCACCTAAATGGCGGAAACATATAGGACCCGCGATAAGCTCGTGGTTCTATGTGTTTTCGGGAGAACTATACTTTTATTTTGACCAAAATAATAGGATAGGGTAAAAAAAAAAACATTGTAGAAAAACGGGGATAATCGGCAAAAATCCCCATTTTTCTCAGATTGCGGCTATCCGTTAGTGCCCGAACAATGTTCAGGGCTAATTGGATACCCCCCTAATTTGAAAAAACAATAAATGAGTATGGGGGTTAGTAACAAGTTGGAAAGCTTGTTTTATTCACCAAACAGGAAATTGGGTAATAAAAGTGACCAAAATCACCTTAATAATGTGGTGAACTCCAGCCAAACTATTAACCATCATTGAAATGCAGCCTGTGGCATCTCCAGGGCTTTGCAGACGGGGGTTTGTAAATAATGGCTGATCATGAATCACCAGGCTGGATGTTACAAGCCTATGTTTTAAGCATCAAGAGAGAGAAAGGTCCAATTCCCAAGTAGTAGTATATACAGTATACATGATAGGTCCAGCTTAGCAGTCTGTCAGCCATGCAGGGCTGTTCTAGACTATGTGGAGCCCAATGCAAAAATGTCATAAGGCATCCCCCCAAATGAACATCTCAGGGCAATGCTTTCAACAGTATGCCTCTTCCACCAAAATGGCACCCCTTAAAATGGAAAGTGCATACCTATGTATGCAAGTAACAATATAATTAAAACATTATGATGCATTAAACATAAAGGATGCTCCACAAGCAGTGTTCTAGGAGAAAATTGGTATAATTTAAAAAAATTGAAAGGGATGGCTATCGGTGTAACTTAGTTATTTTTCAGTCAACCCCTTGAGTTTTTTTTATGGGGTACCCTCAATCAAGTTTTTGTCACTTGAGCGTCCCATGTTTATTTAATATTTTGCAACCCCTGTGATATATTTGGTAATTTTTTTTAATATTTGTTAATTCAGTAGCATTTATCACTTTTATATATAGCACAGTAAACATTTACTCTAACAGCAATTAAATTCATTACAAATGTTTTGTTTTGAAAATGTTGGGGGTACAGATAAAGCCAATGTGCTGCCAGGGGGCACCCAGGTGGAAAATGACCAGGGCCGTACAGAGCACTGCCAGGCCCAGGTAAAGAGGGGGCATGGCCTAATTGCAGGAGGCGTGGCCACGCCCACTTGAGAAAAAAAAATGAAACACTTCGCGGCGCTGGGGAGGGTGTGCGCTGTGGGCATCTCAGCCCGGCACAAAGCCAGGGGGGGCGCGATTAGTGTGATCGCACCCCCCCTCAGGCATAGGATATTGCTGTGGCTGCTGCCTAGCAGCCGCGAGCAATCTCCCACTGCTGCTGCGAGGGAAAGAGGAGGGAGGGGGGCGGCACCGGACCCGGGCCCACGCCGGGCCCCTCTGGAAGCCCAGGCAAATTGTACCCACCCCCTCCCCCTCTCGGCTCCCCTGGAAATGACTGAGACTATTAGGAGTGTGTGAGTTTTTCAGACGCTTAGAATACTGGCGCTGGAATCCTGACACTTGTCAGAATCCTGGCGTCAGCATCCCGACCACCAGCATCCTGAAGGTAAGTAGCGGGGTTAAGGAGAGAGTTAGCGATAGGGTTAGGGTTAGGCACTAAAGGGAGATTTAGGCACTAAGTGGGAGGGTTAGGTGTAGAGTGCGGGGAGGGGGAGTTTAGGGTTAGGCACTAGGCAGGGAGGTTAGGTTCAGGCACCAGGGAAGGAGGGTTAGGGAGAGGAAGGGGGTTAGGATACCGACTGAAAGGTGTCAGTATCCTAACCCTATCGGGATGCCGTCATTGGGATTTGACAGCCGGGATCCCGAGCGCCAGCATCACATACCCGACCTGTGTACAGATCTCATATTGACATGCATTCTCATAATGATATCTTGCCTACTGTACATGCTAAAATGGGAAACGGCATCAGGAGAAAGATTCTAACAGACTGAATTTATTTATAAACCTGAGGACCCTCTGGTAACAGGTCCTCCTCTGTAATTGTGGCCACTAGAGTAATTTCCCCCTTGTTCCTATGCTCCAGAAATATAGAAAGTTTATTAGCATCAGTATTAGGCCAGCTGCCGGATCCTGAGGAAGGGGAGTATTAGGTGAAGGGGGTAGGGGGGCTCTACAAAGGAATCTGAAGGTGGGCATGACATATAGCATAATTGTTCTCCATCTACGCTTCACGTAAATGTGTTTGCTGGGTTATCTGATGCTTAATGTCTCATATTACAAATTGAATTGTCTTTTTCTCAGTCTTGAATATGCAGACATGTCACACAGACCCATGCCTACTGTAGTTTGCTATGGGTACAGTGACTGCCTTCATCTCACTCTTTATTCTGTACATATTAGTAATAGAGTTTTGGGGCAGGGTAAAATGTGAACTTCCCCAAGGAGGAGAGACACCATCCTCCTACGTCTCTCCAGCGCCCCTTCTGTCTCTCCAGCTCACATCCCTGCATCTCTCCAGCTCAGCCCCCTGTGTTACTCAAGCTCAGACCCCCTCCCACTGTGACTGGTCGGGTGGCCCCTGTTCCTCTTCATGGCAGCGGCATCATGATGTCATGCACGCCATGCTGCAAAAAAAAAAAATCCAAGGAGCAGTCGAGACCTGAGGAGGGAGAGGCAGCCATGGCCTGACAGACACTAGCATTGGCCCGCATCATATATTGATGCAGAAGGCGGGACGTGCTCTCTGTGGGAGTCCTATAAGAGAAGGCAGAACTAGTTATTTCCCGTTCTGGCCTTGGTGGTCTGGCTCCGCACAAAGCCACCAGGCTAGACAGCGCTGGTTGGATGGATGAGGCTGCACCCCCATGCCACAGCGCAAAGTCTGAGGACTGTAGTCAAAGGCTTTAGACCTTGACTGCATTGTGCTAGACTTGCACGGAAATAGTCAGGAACATAGATATATAGAGAACTGCTCAGATTATTATCAGGTATTAATTGTTTCCCTCACTTTCTAACTTTGCAAGATACTGTTACTGTCCTCATCCCTTACTCTACAGTATGCGGTCATATAATTGATGATCACTATGTCAACATTTATAATATTGATAGTTATGATGTTAGCATGGTTAAAATGTCGACATCTAACATGTCGACTTTTCATCAGTATCGACATGGTGAACATGTCAATATGTTCACTGTTGAATTTATGACCATGTCAACACTATGAATGATGACAAAATATACCACACCCAATTTATACATATATATTTTCAGGGCCCTACGCAAAATGCCCTCCCCTCCCCCTACTACGCCTGTGGACCATCCGCGCACTGTGTGCAATGGCCTTATGCCCGACACTCTGGTGATCTACAGTGGTAATGAGGAAAGGGTCTCCTGCTGGGACCTTACTCGCAATCTGACCTTATTCACCTTTTCTGTATGGTAAGGTCATGGTCTAGGAGATATCAAACAGACAGGGCACACATTTTTTGAAGGGACTGGGGGAATGGGGAAGGGTCTTTATATACATCAATCATATTCTATAAATATGAAGACTGAGGGGTAAATTTACTAAGATTTGTGTTGATCCGAGATTGCAATCTCGGGTGAATAAATCAGTGTTTTGCAAATTCAGAATTTACTATCATTAAAGTAGGGTGATTTGTTAATCTTTTGGGGTTGAAATCGGGTGAGTTAATGCCGCATATTCGGCTGTCTTTACCAATAGAAATGAGTTCACCATAGGCTCAAATCGGAAGTACTTTTCATTAATTTCTGTAGAAATCGGGAAGTTTCCATTATTCGTTTTGCTGTATTTGGCCGTTTTACAGCCAAATCAGGGAGTCAATAGAAGTTTCAAATGCACCACCTCCTGTGCTGCGAGTTGCCATCAAACATACACAAATCAGTGTGATTTGTGTATATTTACTAAAGCTTGTTTTGTTTTTAGGGTTCATTTTTGGGAAAAATTTTATGTGGGGTCCCCCCCCAAAAAGGCTAACCAGCCAAGACTGGTCAGCCAGTCCTGGTTCCTAAAATTATGTGGAACAAAATGTGTAGGGTTCCACTGTACTTTAGGAACCAGCACCTGGCTGCAGGGCCAGTGCTGGTTTTAAATATAGTTGGGAAAAAAATGCATAGGGGTCCTCCTATATTTAAAATCAGCACCAGACCCAAACCAACCTGGGTGTAATGCCACAGCCCGGAGACCATATTACCGTATCTCCAGGGCCAAAGCATTCTCACCCCAAGCTAGTCAGGCCAAGCTGGGGATCTCAGGGGAGGTGGGGCCCCCCCCAAAAAAGGAGTCACCCCTCTCCCGAAACCTTTTTTTGGGGGGTCCCCACCTACCCTGAGATCCCCGGCTTGTCCTGACCGGCTTGGGGTGAGAATGCTTTGGCATCCGGTAATAGGGGCTCCGGGCTGTGGCATTACACCCCGCTCAGTTTGGGTCCGGCGCTAGTTTTAAATATAGGGAATTCCCTACGCACTTTTTTCCCTATATTTAAAACCAGCACTGGCCTTGCAGCCAGGTGCTGGTTCTTAAATTACGGGGAAACCCTACTTGTTTTGTTCCCCATAATTTTAGGAACTGGCTGGTTAGCCTTTTGGGGGGGACCCCATGTAAAATTTTTAATAAACATTAACCCTTAAAAAAAAAATTATAACAAACAAGCAGCCTGCATATATTTCACTGAAATGTGCAGGCTGCTTGCTCAGGAGAGAAAATCGGGCAGGGAACTCAGGGCTTCAACACAGACAAGATCGATCAAATACACCATCAAACAATGATCCTGTAAAAACCGGGAGCTTGGTAAATTCACGATTTTTTAAGTGAAAAAAAAAATAATTTTTTATCGATCCTATCAATATTGAAAAACGGGACAAATCGGGACCAACACAAATCTTAGTAAATTTACCCCTGAGGGTTATGAATTTGAGGTAGGCTGTAGATTTGAAGAGTCAATCTATTATTTTTGTCATTTATATTATAACATTAATATTTTCATACAGTATTACTATTCACCTTTTTTAGGAGATGACGATAAGCCAGACTCAGACAGAAGTCTAGTGCCTGCTGGAAGTTGGAGATGCAATACTCTCTGGGTCTCATTCAGACCCGCTCGCGAGCGCAGGACGCTCGCAAGCGGGTCGATGGTACCCAAATGCGCATGCACGCGACGGATGGAGCTCCGTCGTGCGCATGCGCGAGACCCGGCGAGCGACGAGGAAACCGTAGCTCGGAGTCTCGCACCAAAGGGGGCGTGCTGTCGATGGTGAGTGACAGCACGCCCCCTTTGGTGGGCGTGCCGGGGGCGTGGCTGCCAGACGGAGGCGTTCCCATGGGAACGCCTACCGTCTGGGTCCGGCCCCACTGACATCACTAGTGATGTCAGTGGGAGTGATTTTGGCTCTGATAGAGCCAAAATCACTCCAGGGCTTGCGGCAGCGAGACCCTACCGCAGGGTCTTGTCGCAAGCCCGATGGTCGCGATGGTCTTGACCATCGCGACCATCATCATGGACGCTCGCATAAGCTGTGGGTGGTAACCCACAGCTATGCGAGTGTCCAAGAGGCCGCTCCAAGAATAGGTAGGAGGGCCCTGATTCAGAGCGAGCGCTCTGGTCAGAGCGTCCGGCTCTGACTCAGGCCCTCTGACCCCTCCCTATTTCCCACTCTCTTGCAGAAAGACAATGAAACACAGGTAGTTAGGCACTTCATTTTCCAGTGGAGGGGCTGCAGGAATAGGCTGCACATGTGATCATAGGTGGAGGAGTATCTGCTCTACTCCTCCCCTCATTGTCCACCCATATGCATACCTTCCTGTGCACTTCATCTGCTGGGGTTAGTAAGGGAAGTTAATTTGGCTGTCACAGTGTCATCACTGACAGTTCTGTGAAATCAGAAAAGTCCAGCCGGGTCTAACTGCTGAACCACTGGAAGATCCGAACTGCAACTCAGATTTATCCTGATCACCTTAGGAGAATAGAACTGTGACTCGGATCTGTCCGGTTCATAAAATTCAGATGGATTTGGATTTGTGGAAGACTGAGCCGCACATCTCTAGTACATAAATAATACTATTAACAGTAATTTATTGTGATGTAATATGAGTACTAAATGTCACAAATATAGGTCAAGTTTTAGTTTTTTCATTCATAAGAGCCATGATCTCCTTTCTAATTTATTTGAGACATATGTAGCATTTATTTGTTCTTATTCCATTTTAGGTGTTAATAATAAATGCAGCTGTGAATTATTATATTTCACATGTGTTACTCCCCCAAGTGAATGGTAAGTAGAACATGCCCTGGAGGTTTATTCTTTACTTTACGAAATGTGTGTTTACATAAAAGTGTATACAGTTTGCCTTAATAATATTAAAATATTATTATAAATATGAAGAGGCATTAATTAGTAAATTGCTGAAGCAGGCCACACATGGGCTAATAGTGCCAGTAGATGCTAGCGACACACAACACGCATGTATAAGCAAGATCAATGTTATCAGTATCGTCGGTGTCATTCAGTGCGCAGGCTGGCCCGGGGCCAGTACAATTCTGCAGTGCTAGGGCTGTCAGTGCATATACTGTACATGCATATACCTGACAGCTGGGAAGGTTCCTCTGACTGCCTCCCAGCTGTCAGGTACAGTAATGGTGGGTACACACTGGGCGATATTACTGAGCGACTGCACGATTACGACATCGTAATCGTGCAGTCGCTCAGTAATCGTGCACAAATCGTGCATTTTTATGTCGGAAACGACCAGCGATGCGCACTCCCGCAGGTCGTTTCCGACATTGTCCATCGCCTGAACATGCAGCACAATCTGACGATAACGACAGATTGGCATGTTCAGGAATGATGGACAGTGCCTGCACTGAACGACTGATCGTTCAGTGCAGAAACTACAGGGGATCAGGAACGACGGTACGATTGCAATGTCGTAATCGTAGTGTCTTTCCTGATCGCCTAGTGTGTACGCACCTTAAGTGCTGTCACAGCACAGAGAATTTCTCTGGCCACTGCAGTTCTGCCTCTGCCTATCTGTGTCCGCCCCCAGCAGCCTGCGGGCACACCTCCTACCACCCGCCCTGTCACAAACCTCCTTCACCCAGGGTGATCCCCACTGACTCAGAACCCCGCCCTCTATTGTGGGAGGGGCTGACCCAACACCTGGCTGCAGCAATGCACTGACCGACGGCATGCGCTCGAGTGAGTCCTCTCATGACACACAAGGAGCAAACGCAAGTTTTGTGAGGAGGGGGAGCAAGGGGATGGGGGGTTCTGCATATGTGATACATAGATCACTTTGCTGCTGGTTCCAAGTGTTTCTGTTTTGGGCTATAGACTGCTACCCTCCACACACCCCCTCCCCCCACGCGGACACACTTGGCTGCAAACAAACCCCCACCCATGCTTGTACTGCAGACTGCTACACCCCCCCCCCCCTTCCACACACACACACACAGTCACACACACACACATGAACTGCAGACAGAGGCCTCTCCCCATCACACACACACTGGGACTACAGACAGCCCCCTCACAACCCCCAAACACACACACTTGGACTGCAGACATCACCCCACAAACATGCTTGGACTGCAGACTGCTACCCCCTCTCCCCCACCCCACACAGTAACACACACACACACACACTTGGACTGCAGACAGAGGCCTCCCCCAATCAAACACATACTTTGACTACAGACAGCCCCTTCCCTCCACACACACACTTAGATTGCAGAATGCTACCCTCCTACACACACACACACACACACACACACACACACACACACACCCACTTGGACTGCAGACTGCTGCCCTCCAGCCCCTACACACACACTTGGATTGCAGACATCCCCCACCACCACACACACCTGGACTGAAGGCTGCTGCCCTCCCCCTACCCACACACACTTACTTAGGTTGGCAGAGACGGGCTGTTGTGTGTTATGTGCGACGGTCAGTCTGCACATGTGCTGTTGCTGGGTCCTCAATGCCTGCTATGGGAACCGCATCACTATTGTCATGAATAGATGGTGCAAACGGTATGATAAACATCGATATGCTAAGCTTACCACTGTTTGTTAAATACTGAAAGGAGACCATAACCCCTTTAATAACTGCTAAAGGAATTATGTTTTGTTGTTAAGTGGGACCCTATATTGTCTCTTTTTCTGAGAAATATCCAGCATTTTCCTATTATAATGTTTTATTTATATAAGTGTATGTATTGAAACTAACATCCCTATTTGAGTCATTGGTTAGGGCACTCATTGTTCATATGTGCCGGTCAGTCTGCGCACGAGATCTCACAAGCTCTATTTAAGGATGAGCCGTTGCTTATGGGCCAGTGCTCTGGACTTGCCCCCCAGACTAAAAGTTGCCAGCCAGTCCCTGGGTACTATGGAGTCTTTGCCTCGGACCCACAAAGCCACGTCCTCTGGTGTGTGACTTTTTGGAGGCGTGGTCGTGTGTCACGCCCCTGTTCTAGTCATGCTGGGAGCTTGCCCAGCACACCGGGAGCAGCTGGTCAGTCCCCAGTCTTTACCGGCACAGTAGATGATCATCATCCATCACCGCTGCTTAATGAAATCATTGGAGGGGGTGACACAAAAATTGCTATTTTGGTGTCAACCCCTCTCATGATGTCACCTGGTGTGGCCCGCATCCCCCTAGTGACTCCACTTAGCAGGATCACTCTGGTATCATTGGAGCTTATCAATACAGTCACAATGTGACTGCACAATAAAGGGAGATGTATCAAGTCTTCTAAAAGTGAAGAAGAGGACAAGTGGAGAAGATGCCCATAGCAAATTGTTAAAATAGAAATACCTGGACTTCTTTTTTTCAGATCATCTCTATAATAAGTGAGAAAGTGTGTCTGTATGTCTGTCCTTTATGCATGGCCATAGTTTTGGACGTAGCACCACCAAATTTGGCAAATTTGACCAGGATTAGGTTTTTGCCTAGGTTTGAACTTCATCAGGGCCACACACTATCACACAATCCCTAAAAATGGGGGCACTCTTAAATTACACAAGTTCTGGGGCTGGCTCCAGTGATAATTGGCAGTCTTTGTGAAAGCTACAAAAGTCACCTTTTAACCTCACAAACTTTATGACTCATGCAAGTTCATATTAAATCCTGAGAGTCCTTATTAAAGTGACAATATATATTAGTCAGCTTTCTATGTTTGCTTGCAAAGACTAGACTAGAAACTAGAACTTTGGTGGCCACATAGCAGGATCTTAAAAGGGCACCCACAGAGGTAAAAAAAACACATACATTTTGCCCCCACATACAGCCCATTCATGTTATGTCACACAGAGCCCATTGAGGTTATGCCACACAGTAGTATCCCTTATACACATTATGCCACGCAGTAGTAGTGCCACTTACACATTATTCCACACAGTAATGCCCTTTACAGATTATGCCACAAAGTGGTAGTGCCCCATATAACACATTATTCCATACAATAATAGTGTCCTATACAGTAATGCCCTTTATAACATTATGCCACACAGTAATGCCCCTTACACATTATGCCCCACTAGCAACTCACCTCCCCGTGTCTCTCCAGCAGCCTCTGACTTCCCCCTGTGTGCCATCAGCAGCCATCAGGTGTGGACTTGGTGACGGGCCACCAGCTAATTACAGCTGGCACCCCAGCAGGCAGTGGCAGACATGGACAGCATCGGTGCAATTTGAAGCTGGTGCCGGTTGCGAGCCAATAGGAGCTCGCAGACCAGCAGCCAATCAGGAGCCACCACTGCTTTGTGGGCTGCGGTCTGCCAACTCTGATTGCCGCATGACCAGCGGTGCGGTCTCTCCATGTCTGCCTACCTGTGCGACAGCTGTTAGCTGATGGCGGGCTGGCACCAAATAAACACCGCTGACATCCAGGCCCCCCTCAGCGGCCCTGACTGGACCAGCCCACCTTATGTGCATGATGGGGTGCAGGGGGATCGGTGGGCCACAGAGGCAGCTCAGGCACCATAGCAGCCGCACCCCTTGCACCCACTATAGTTACACCACTGTTTGCATGCATGTTAACAAACAAATTGGTCCTTTTCAGCGGTTATAGGCGAGGACATTGTAAACAAATAAAGGCTGCAATTGTACTTCAGGCTCCAGTCTACAGCCCAGGCAACATCGAGTATCCCAGCTAGTTTTGAATATAGTAAGATAATCAGTTCCTTGGAAACTGATGACTGATATAGTGTTTAGGTCTCACATTTGCTATGCTTGAATTGATTTGGCTCCTCTGGGCCCTGAAGTGATAAGGATGCTCTTTGTTGGTGGAAATAACATATTAAGTTTTGTGTTCACTAGTGCTCAAGCTTGCTTGATGGTTTATAATTAGTTTCCAAGTGGTGCTTCCATAAGTCTTCACAGAATAATGATTCTTTTGTTCATACAGAGATCCTGAACAAGGGTTACCCACTACCACTGTTGGATCACATGCAGCTCAGAGATGTTGTCCTAGACCCCCGTGAGGTTTGTCCCCTCTAATATGCCTATAAGTATTATCAGAAGGAAATGGTTTTCTAAGACAGGGCCTGATATAGAGTTTTGAGCACATCAGATAAAGGGAGCAAAAAAAACCAGATGATGCAATTTGCACTTTGGCAGAACCATGTTGCACAGCAGGTGCGACAGATTTAAAATGTGCAGTGATTTAGAATTTGGAAGGGGGGGGGAGGGGCGAGTCCTAGCTTAATTGTTAATTTCAGTGTAACAACAAAGCTGCCCAGTATTTGTTTGCTACGTCATTCTGTATTTTCCCTGCATGACAAAAATAAATGCATTTGTAATCCTTAGCATCAAGCCATGGCTTATTTCAGATGCAAATTGCTGATTTTTGCTATTTATTTCTATTTGCTCCTAACTGTGAATCAGGCCCATAGTATACATGTTCATTTCCACTGATCTCTTTTCAGCATCTTGGATAGAAAATTAAATACATTATTTTGTGAAAAAAAATAATTTTACTTATCATAATGTATCTTTAAACTGTTTGATTCTTCAATTTATACATTTTCCTCCTACAGTAAATGATAATGTTCTAATTTTAAAGTGCACCAATATTGCCACAGTTTATGGTGAGGATTCTATAGCCTGATACATACTGTAGCATGGTTCCTAATATTTGTCAATTTAAAGTTTACCCAGGAATAAAATATGTACCGAAACATCTATATAATAGCAATATTTATAAAAAAGTGAAGCAACATCCACAGGAAAAGAAATTTAAGAAAGGGGTGTCAAATGTCTCAAGGTGTAACGGTACTTGATTTTGTAGTATTGTAATAAAGACGTTGAATGTTTATTTATTTACTATTATACAATACTAGCTGAAGTACCTGGCATTACCCGCATTTAAATCTTCAAAAGATAGGCATCCCAGACCAATTGCCAGGCATCCCATACCAATTGCCACCCCTCTGAGAAGTTTTTATCCAAATCCATCCAGTGGAAAACCCAGAACTGGCTCCTTGGGGTCAAAGTTCTGCTGAGCCTACACCAACGGGAGGTCCGACCGGGACCTAATCTTCAAGTTAGTAAGTTAGACATCTCAGACAAATTACCAGGAATCCCAGACAAATTGCCATCCCTCTGTGAAGTTTTTATCCAAATCCATCCAGTGGAAGACCCAGAACAGGCTCCGGGTCAAAGTTCTTTCCAGCTTTCACCAGCAAGAGGTCCAACTGAGACCTAATCTTCAAGTTTGTAAGTTAGGCATCCCAGACCAACTACCTCCTGAGTCATATATGTGGAGATGTAAGGAATGTTGAAAATACTTATCTTAAAATGGCGGGTATGTTAATTTAAGATCTTTCTATCACAATTGTAACAGGGGGATTTTTCACACAAACATAAAATTAGAAAGATACAGTATACCAAAAATGTGTAGTCTCATCTAAAATTGCGTGATTTATGATGATAAATGTAGTACAACCGTTAGGCACAAGTAGATTGAGCGTACCCAAACTCACAATTAAGGGAATGGGTTAACTCCTATAAAGTAGGGATGTGCAGGCTCGGATAGGTTCGAGTTTGCACGTGGAGTTCGGATTTTTCCCTCCAAAAAAACGGAACTCAGAACGAGGCAAAACGTCACCTTACATGGACGAACATCATCATTCCTGGTCTTTTGTCCAGGAATGATGATGTTCGTCCATGTAAGGTGACGTTTTGCCTCGTTCTGAGTTCCGTTTTTTTGGAGGGAAAAATCCGAACTCCACGTGCAAACTCGAACCTATCCGAGCCTGCACATCCCTACTATAAAGGTATCTTTCTTTTAATATAGATGAGGATATCTTCTAATGGTGCATTTACACGGTACGATCTGTACCACCAACGACTTGAAAGATATCTTTGAAAGATCTTTCAAAGATACAGTATCTTTCAAGATTTTTCAAAGATATATTTCAGTGAGTCATCCTGCCACATCTCTTAACCACTTGCCTGGCACGGTCGTATCAGATACGACCGCACCAGGCTGGGCTTTCCCTGACATGGTCGTATCTGATACGACCAGTCAGAAGTGCCCACTAGGCGGCTGCGGGAAGCTAATCTTCCAGCAGCTGCCTACATCAGAGGGACCTGCTGGTCCCTCTGCAACTGTGGCTGCCTCTCCAGCTTGTCCCAATCACTGCTGGCCACAGTGATCGGGCATCTCGCAGCACCTCCCTACCGGCGCGTATGCAGGCTCCAGTAAAACCCGATCACTGTGGCCAGCAGTGATCGGGCAGCCTGCGTGACCCTCCTCCGTAGGTAGTTGTAAGCAGAAGCAGCCAGCGCCACACCATCTGGCTGCTCCTGCTTACAATTACCGGCTGACCGCTATTGTGTACCTTCTCCCGACGCGGCGGCTGGTCCATCGTCCCCGGGCTGGCCACCTCCTCCCAGCGCGGTGTTGTCGGCAGCGGCTTCTGCGACCTCCTTCTCCTTCCAGCATGGTGGTGTCCGCGGCGGCGTCAGCGTCCTGGCCACCTCCTTCTCCTCCCAGCGCAACGGCTCCTGCATCCTGGGTCCAGCCTCCACCTCCAGCGCGATGGCGTCAGCGGCGGCGGCTTCAGCGTCCTGGCCATCTCCTTCTTCCTCCAACGCAGCGACTTCTGCATCCCGGGTCCGGCATCCACCTCCAGCGCGATGGGCGTCAGCAGTGGCGGCTTCAGCGTCCTGGCCACCTCCTTTTTCTCCCAGCGTGGTGGCCACTTCTGTGACCCGCCGGCCGGCAGGCCACCTCCTCCAATCTCGGCAGCTGCTTCTATCCCTGGGCCGGGCATCTGATACCTCCTCCCTCCCAGTCCTCTTCCCTGCTCAAGCTCCGCCTCTGTCCCGATCACTGCTGGACACAGTGATCGGGCAGTTGATTGTTTGTGTATATAAAGTAGGGATGTGCAGGCTCGGATAGGTTCGACAAAAGACCAGGAATGATGATGTTCGTCCATGTAAGATGACGTTTTGCCTCGTTCTGAGTTCCGTTTTTTTGGAGGGAAAAATCCGAACTCCACGTGCAAACTCGAACCTATCCGAGCCTGCACATCCCTAATATAAAGCCATAAGGATATACAAAGGTGCGGCACTCTCAATAAATATATATATACTGTGTGTGTATATATATATATGCATGTACGCACGTACGTGTGTGTATATATATACATATATACTGTATATACATATATACTATATATATATATACACAGTATATATGTGTGTATATAGTGTTCACTCTAGCTCCGGCGGCAGGCAGGGCGCCGGAGCTAGAGAGGGCACTAACGTGCGCGCTCCTGAAAAGGGTGTGTGGCCATTGAAAAGGGGGCATGTCTATAAGACGCGTCCCCTTTTCGTCACTCTTGGGGCATGCCCGGCACTTATGGACATGCCGGGCAGCCCCCAAGCGCTGCTGAAAGGAAGAAAAGATGCTGGGTGCATGCGCCCAGCGTCTATTCACCAGCGGTGACCGGGTCACCGCACATTTCCCCACCCGCGGGACACTGTGACCCGCGGGTGGAGACGGCTGTTTTAGCGGGGCGCTGTGTGGTAAGGGCAGGGCGCTCCAAACGGAGGGCAGGGCGCCACGCTAATACAGCCTAGCGGGAACGCTATGTATATATATGTATGTGTATATATACACAGATATATCGATAGATATCGCAGAGCCTCTGATTAGGGACGGCAACCGACCATCGATGATTTGCGAGCCATTGATGGTCTGACTGAAAACAAGTGGTTTGCCATTGCTGGTGGCCATCAATGTTGCACCATCGATGGCAACCCTCAATCGATGTTTAGGAAACATCGGCAGTTGTGGTCTACACGGATCTCGACCAATCGCTAAACAATTGATGGCTTCTAACGATGGTTGAACCATCGATGGTATAGCGTTCAATGGCCATCACTACAGTATAACATAAAAATTGCTGTTTTTATGGTATACTGTAATTAAAAAAATATATAATTTTCAAATAAAATAGTGATGGATAAGTTTAAAATTATGTTCTTGACCTAATTCAATCATAAAAGAAACCGACAATTTTGGAGTGGTTTTTGGAAAAAGAATTCGTCAGTTAAGTGGTTACCAGGCAAAGTTGACGATATCATGCAAGTTGGCCTGCATGTCCGGACAATGTAAGATATCTTTATCGTCCATGCGGGAACGAGCATCGTTGGTCATTGACAGGTTGGTAAGTGCATACAAATGAACGATAACGATATGAACGATATCCATATTCAGTTTTATTGCACCGTGTGTACGCACCTTAAATGCGCAGAATTAATTTATAACAGGTATGTGATAACAGAATGTGAACAGTTCGAGGTAGCATACCTCACTTACACTAAAAAGTGCAAAATCAAACGTCTAACGGTTTCTTTAGCACAAGCAGAGCCGGCCCTAGCCAAATTAGTGCCCTAGGCAAGATTTTGGGTGGTGGCCCATAGGATCATGAAAAAGCGTGTGGCCTCACAGAAGGGACGTGGTCTCACTGTGCTGTGGCCCATTCCCCATTGTGCTGCACACCCAGCAACCCTCACCCAGCACAGATCACATCACAGCACACATCACCCAACACCCCTGTTCCAGCACAGTACCCCTCACCCAGCACAGCGCCCGCCTCCCAGCACAGCACCCGTCACCTTTCTCCCAGTACAGCACCCATGCTAACCACTAGCCGTTGTCCAGGTGCCCCGTTCCCACAAATTGCCACTGCCCGCTCACTGGCCCTGATTCAGAGTCGGACGCTCTGAATCAGCACTCGCTTTGAATCAGGGCATTTTTTTTTTTTGTTTGGCCTCCTGGCCGCTCACTAAGCTGTGGGTGACCCAGAGAGCTTCCTGATCTAACAGAGTAGGAAGCTCTCCACTGACATCATGAGTGGTGTCAGTGGTGCTTCCCACAAACGGGAGGCGTTCCTTCGGGAACGCCTCCGTTTGTCCAGCCATCCCCCCTGCCCACCTCCAAAATGGGGCGAGCTGTCAATCATAATCGACAGCCGCCCCGTCTTCGTGCGAGACCCGTAGCGACGGAGCGCCCATCGCTAGCCGGCTCTCGCGCATGCACAGGAGCCAAACATCGATCCGCTTGCGAGCGCTATGCGCTCGCGAGCGGGTCTGAATCGGGCCCACTGTTTGCTGCTGCCAGGCCCGAACGGAGCTGTCAGCTGATTTCCAATCATGGACGCTGCACAGTGACCGTAGTCGCTGCCATAGTCTCTGCCCAGAGAGCAGCAGGTGCCCTGGCCGTGCCTGCCCCAAACCTCTGCCAGCTCTAGGTGGGCTTGGGTGCCCCTAGGCATTTGCTTAGTTTGTCTATGCCTAGGGCTGGCTCTGAACACAAGAAATGCATTGGTGCGTACCAGTACTGTATAAAGGTATCTTTTTGTTCTGGTTCAAAAAAGAACTGAAATCTAATTTCTAATAGCAAATATTTATTGTAATAACAATATTAAAAATAACAAAATCTGTATTGTCAAGGGGTACAGTCTGCACTGTATTGAAAACAGATGTGTCAGAGGCAACAACAGGTCCAGTTGCAGAGTCTCGGTCACATTTTATTCTGCTCGCAGTGGTTCCTGGGAAATATAGTTTATGGTCACATAGAAAGGCTTGTTATTCCTGGAGGTTTCTTGCAGGATAAAATTAAATATCAAGTGGAATAGATATAAGTGTAAAATTCTCCTTTATACAAAGGGGAGGATACTGCGTAGCAAAATAATTGATTTTAAAAGGTTGGGAATAACAGCTGCCAGACACAGC
Organism: Taudactylus pleione; assembly: GCA_031769625.1. Lineage (NCBI taxonomy): Eukaryota > Metazoa > Chordata > Amphibia > Anura > Myobatrachidae > Taudactylus > Taudactylus pleione. The sequence continues at coordinate 2,346,217 of JAUIMM010000255.1, read as the reverse complement.
TATGTCGCCGTCTACATAGAAGTCACTCAGAAGATGTCACCCTTCTGTGACGATTGTGAGAGAAAGATCGGAAATTAACATACCCACCATTTTAAGATTAGTATTTTTAGAAGATATCCTCATCTATATTAAAAGAAAGATACCTTTATAGGAGTTAACCCATTCCTTAAATTGTGAGTTTGGGTACACTATACCTACTTGTGCCTAATGGGTGTACTACTTTTAACATCATAAATAATGCAATTTTAGATGAGACTACACATCTTTGGTATACTGTATCTTTCTAATTTCATGTTCGTGTGAAAAATCCCCTTGTGAATATTGTGATAGAAAGATCGTAAATTAACATAACCGCCATTTTAAGATAAGTATTTTCAACATTCCTTACATCTCCACATATATGACCCAGGAGGTAGTTCCACTAACTGACACCATACCTGCAATTACCATTAAGGTTCTTTTGGATCTCTTGGGATAGATCCTAATTTTGATGTAGGTCAGGCTGCAACCTTTAATTGAAGTACCACTTTCATCCTCTCCATCTTCTGTTAGTATCACAAACCAATTGCCATCCCTCTGTAAAGTTTTCATCCAAATCCATCCAGAACAGGTTCCCTGGATCAAAGTTCTGCCCAGTGTACACCAAAGGGAGGTCCGAATGGGACCCTAAAACCTGGCCAGGATCCAACTGGACCACCTCATGTTGATTTAATTGATGCAGGTGTGTCCGAATGCATAACCAGACACACAAACAGACCAATGAATTTTATATATGATACTGTTATGATCCATTGCCAGGATTTCTTACAGCATTAGCAGTTTCTAGTCCAGGCTGTTGCTAGGCAGCAGGGATGCATTCAGCTGCAGCCAATCTGTAATCAAGCTTTCAGTGTGTGCAGTTAGTCTGCAATCAAGGAGGCTGGCTTGCATTGGTTCCTCTTCCTGTTATATTGCAGTCAGTCCCAGCATCCCCTGCCGGTGATAGTCTGTTCCTTGTGTCCAGTCTGTTTAATTCCATCCTGTTCCCGGTCTCCTGTCTCATCAGAGCCATTTACTTATGCTTGTTCATTTATGTTCCTGGTCGAGTATCTCCAAGTCTGCTGTGATCCTGATCTCCAGCCTGTGGCCCAGCCACTTTACCAGCTGCATGTGACCCAGCCATGTTACCAGCCTGTGGCCTAGCCTCGTGCGGCCCAGCCACGTTACCAGCCTATGGTCCAGCTGCGTTATCAGCCTGCGGCCCAACTGAGCTACCAACCTGCGGCCCAGCCCTGTTACCAGACTGTGTCTTCACCGTATTATCAATCATCTGTACCTCAGTCTACAGTTCAACCACATCATCTGTAGCCAGCCGCTGTTTCTTCCTGCGGGCCAGTTGTGTACAAGTCAGTGGTTCTTATTCATATCTGCAACTCTTATTATCTAGTGCAGCCCCTATCGCAGCATATCTCCATCACTACCTGCAGTCCCCTTGCACTCTGGTGTGCAATCATATCTGCAAAATTAGCATCCCTGCTGGCAACAGTGAACTTCCCTGCCTGTTGTTCACCTGCTGGCACATCAGTTCTCGCCAAGTCCATCATTGGGTATTCATATTCAGCCTTTGCCCAGATCAAGATTGTCAGCTCAGGTACGTCCCAACTGCGTACCATATGCGACCTGCAGGTGTTAGTAAGATAAGCTCACACTGTGCCAAGAATAAGACCTGGTGGAAGCCTAAGTACCGGTGTGCTTATTCAGTCACTAAGGGAACAACGGGTTGGTGTTATAGGTGGAAGATCTCACTTAGTGATTCTGTGGGTTTATCTTGCATCACACTGCAGTGTCATAACAGATACTTGTGAATAAAGTCCAGGTTCCTGGTACAGAACAGGGGCAGGGTGCAAATAGACAAGTCCAGAATCCAGACAGTGGGCTGTGACACAAAATGTAATCCAATTTACTGACAGGATACATGACAGGCTGCAGACAAAGACAAGGTCTAAACAGGACCATCAAAAGAATACACTTTCAGCACAGGAAACATTAATAATGACCCAGCAATGAGAGCTGGGAACAGGCAAACTTAAATAGGCAGGTGTCAGGTGCAAACCATAATGGTGATTAGTAGGAACCACCTGACCCCTGGCCACAGAACAAACTTGGGAGAGCAGCACTTCTGGAGCCTTTCAGAACTGCAGCTCACATAACCAGAGGCCTGGTGTCAGGGAATCATACTGCAGCAGAACTATGCAAGATGAGTTCTACCAATAAACACATTAAATAAATAAATGTAAAATTACAGAGTAATATGATGCCAATCATATTTTATATTTTGTTTTTCTATGCATTCTGATATGAAAAATTAGGGAATCTGCCTGACTAGTTGTGGAAAAATGTAGACACAACACTGAAAATATATATTATTTTGCTCCTCTTAAGCAGTGGTTAAAGAAACAAAGAAAAAATATACATATATTTTGTCTGAACCTGTGTCGCAGCCACCTACCTCTATTATTAGTCACTTGACTAAGGGCCTGATTCAGCAAGGGATGCATGTGAGAGATCGCACGCACTTGGCCTTTGCATGTATATGCTAATCAATGCATACGCATGAAAACAGCAGCATAAGATGCAGACGCTTAGCACTACACAATGCCGCCCATCTCCCTTTATGTAATGCTCAATCAGTACGCAGGTTAGCACAAACATCAATAATCATCAAACCCAGATGCAGGGAGAGTGTAGAGGAGGATGGCGGCGCGTGTATACGCTGCGGCTGCACTTACCGCTGGTGCCGGTGATGGCGATTTCTATGGTCCGGGTGTCCGTGTGTTGCGCGCTCCGGATGTGGCATGGTTGTTCCTGTTCCTGCTTGTCGGAGTCCTGTGTGGTGATGGCGGCCGGTGTGGGATCACATACCCCCGTGAAGTGCTTCTTGGTCTCCGCCTGACTGGAGTTTGGAGTGGAGTGGCAGGTTCTGGAGCTGGTGGAGTGGAGCCGCTTGCAGGAGCTGTTGGGTCCGGTGCAGAGGCTGTGCAGGTTGCTGAAGGAGGGACGGCCCCGGGTAACCCCGCAGCTACAGGAATTGTGGGTAAAGCGGGGGTGGCTGGGATTGCTGCCGCTTCTGGAACTTGTGTGTCTGCTGTCCCTGGAGTTACTGTGCCTGCAGGCGTGGCGGCCCTGGATGGGTCGGTCGCAGCTGGGGTGGTGAGTGGTGGCTGGTCTGGAGACTGGAGTGGTGAGGTGAAGGGCTATGAGCACAGCAATGGAAGTAGAGATCATGGGGGTGGGCAGCGCTCTGGAGGGGGGCATTTCTGGAGACTTGGCTATCCCTGGAGATGCAGGCAAGGTTGGAAGAGGCATCGGAGGAGGGAGAGGATGCAAAAAAGGGGTAAACGAGCTGGTATTAGAGCCAGGCTCAATTTATGTTTTATTAAACCCCCTTTGCCTAGTTTATTTCTAGCAAATGTTCAGTCCCTGACTAGTAAACTGGACGAACTATAAGTAGTTATTTCATACATGAAGCATTTGGAGTCCTGTTCTGTATTAATCTTTACCGAGACTTGGCTAAATGACTTAGTACCGGATATTGCGGTCTCTTTTGGAAACAGGATTCTGTTTAGAGCAGACAGAACTTCTGCATCAGGGAAGAGCAGGGGCGGGGGGCTGTGTTTGTACGTCCTGCGTACCTGGTGTATTGATGCTGTCTGTATTGGTAATCATTGCTCAGTGGATATTGAATATTTGTCTATCAAATGTAGACCCTTTTATTTGCCCAGAGAAGTTTCGGCGGCAATTATTATTGCCGTTTATATTCCCCCTCAGGCTAATGTGACAATTGCCCTGGGAATTCTTTATGAGGAAATTGCTAAATTACAATCTGTGTATGTTGAGGCAGTTTTTATTATAGCAGGTGATTTCAATCAAGCTGACCTGAGGAAAGTATTGCCTAAGTTATATAAAAATGTATCGGCTCCAACTAGGGGCATGCATACTTTGGACCAGGTGTATACAAACCTCAAGTCAGCTTATGAAACTGTTGTTTGCCCCCATATTGGCAGATCCGATCATATGTCCCTGTTTCTCATACCTGTTTACAGGTCACTAGTTAGGAGAGTGCGACCGGTCAGACGTCTGGTAACTATATGGCCAGAGGATGCACTGATTAGATTACAGGATATGTTGGAATTCACAAATTGGGATTTGTTTATTGATGAGAGTAGGGAGAATGGCGATATAGATATTGACTCTCTAGCATCATTGGTATTAGGTTACATCAGTTGCTGTACGGACAGTGTTACAGTAACAAAAAGTATTAAAATATTTCCCAACGTAAAGCCTTGGTTGAACGGGGAAGTACGATCTCTACTCAAGGCTCGTGATAGAGCGTTTAAATCTGGTGATTTAGAAATGTTGAAATCTTCCAGGTGTGAGTTGCGGAAAGGTATTAGGAGGGCTAAAATTAGTTACTCCGCAAAGATTGAAGCTAGAAGTTATGAAAACAGGAATCCGAGAAGCCTGTGGCAGATGATCCAGGATATTACTAGTTGTAAAATAAAAAAGGATGTGATTAGTAATGATAATAATCTATTAGCTGAAGATTTGAACCTGTTTTACTCTAGGTTTGATCAAGAGAATAGTTTTTCTGTTACGCCCCAAATTCCCCGGGTGGGGGAGTCTCCTCTTATGTTGGAGGAGTATGATGTGATTAAATGTCTACGTCGGGTTGAGTTGTGTAAATCAGCCGGCTCGGATGGGATTAGCGGTAAAGTCCTCAAGGGGTGTGCAGACCAGTTAGGTTGGATATTAACGGTCTTATTTAATTTGTCCCTTTTTAATTGTGTAGTGCCAAGATGTTTTAAGAAGGCAAACTGTTCCAGTTCCAAAAAAGGGGGTAGTAAAATGCCTTAATGATTATCGCCCAATTGCACTAACTTCATTGATAATGAAATGCTTTGAAAGGCTGGTATTAGGAGTCAGGACATATTCAATCTTCTTTTCCAGCAGATTTTGATCCTTTTCAGTTTGCATATAGGAAAAATCGTTGCACTGATGATGCGGTACTTACAGCACTTCACTTTATTTTAGCTCATTTGGAAGCGAGGGATTCTTACGTTCATATACTCTTTGTTGATTTTAGTTCTGCTTTTAACACAGTCATTCCTGTCTCACTAACATCTAAGTTGTTTGACTTGGGGTTAAGTGGGTTTATTTGTAACTGGGTTTTAAATTTTTTAACTGATAGACCACAAGTAGTTAGAATTGGAGGTGCTGTGTCGGGGGAAGTGTTGATTAAGACTGGTGTTCCCCAGGGTTGTGTTCTCAGCCCCTTATTATACTCACTATTTACCCACGACTGCGTGTCGACTTCTGATTCTGTGAAAATCATCAAATTTGCTGACGATATTGCAGTCGTTGGGTTAATTAGCGGGAATGATGAGTCCCATTATAGGAAAGAGATCAAAGATTTGGTTTCTTGGAGTGGTGATAATCACTTGCTCCTAAATGGTGATAAGACAAAAGAACTGGTAATTGATTTTCGTAGGAGATGTTTAGAGCAGAAATTGCCAGTGTCTATTAATAACCAGGACGTTGATACAGTCGAGTCTTTTAAATTTCTGGGTATCCAGGTTGCGATAAATTTGACATGGTCTTTAAACACACTGTCCCTAATTAAAAAGGCGCAACAGCGCTTGTTTTTCCTAAGACGTTTGAGGGCTTCGGGACTTAGTAAAGTAACTATGCTAAACTTTTACAGATGCTCAATTGAGAGCATTCTGATGTTCGGTATTATTATCTGGTATGGCAACTGCACAGCGAGTGAAAGGAGTGCACTGGAACGGGTTGTTAGGACTGCCAGCAAAATCATTGGCGTGCAGTTGCCAACTATTCATGATGTTTATGGGCTTAGGGTTCTAAAGAGAACCAAGGGTATTATATCGTATCCAAGCCATCCATTTCATTAATTTTTTGATAAGCTCCCGTCTTTAAAGCGGTTTAGAGTACTTCGGGCATGTACGAGTCGCTTGAGGGTTAGTTTTCTTCCATCTGCTGTGCGCATGCTGAATGCTACGAGTGTATCTCTTTAGTTAATTTAATTTTACTATTGTCATGTAACTGTCTGTGATAACCTTTACCATTGATTGCTATTCACGGTTTTTTAGCGTGTTTCTGTGCAATGTAATTTCGTCTGCCAAACTTGTTTTGCTGATGACAACAATAAATACAATACAATACAATAGAGGATGACCTGGCGCAGGATTTTGGGCACTTCCTGCGTGCATTCAGTCATCTGACTGTGTATGCCGCCACACAGCCTTAATTATGCAGGCCCCTGTAATGGCGTTCAGATGCATAGGCACGCCTGCGTTCGCCCAGCCACCCCCCGTCACCACCCACAAACGGCACTTCCTGTCAATCAACATGAGAGGGGTCTCCATCCTCACTGCGTAATCCGTGCAAACCTTTACACGGCATGCACAGAGACGCAACATCGGCTGGCTGCATGCGATCTCTCACTTGTGTCCCTTGCTGAATCAGGCCCTAAGTGCACTGCTGATCTCAGGTTCCCAATTATCGGGTATCTGTGTGTGCGCAGGACCCATTCTGCGAGTGTGCAGCATGGGTCCTGTGTAGTCGCACGCAGACCCTCGAATGCCTCTGCCTGATTGACAGATGGAGGCATTTAAGGAGAGGTGCTGGGGCAGCCGGCATTTCCGGAAATGGTGGCATGTCCACCCCGTTTTACAGGAATGGCCAGCTCAGGATCTGCAATGATCAACTGCCTTCGTTCAGCTTTGCAATTGCATTCCTTGCTGAATCAGGCCCTAACTTGTTAGCATGTGTATGAAAATACATACTGTATTAGTAATGAAAATCTATTGTGGGACTGGAGACCTATGGCTTTAATCTTGAACATAGGGTTCATAAACATAGACACCATGTACTGATGTTCTGTTTTCTTTCAGAACTACCTTCTCTTTGGGGCAAATGTCCAGTATGGGAAAACAGAAGAAAGTAACTGGTTCATCGAATTATAATTTTGTGCAGAGACAAATGTCGAAGGGTTTGATGCATCAAGCTTACCTGAAAATTACAGTTACTGTAGATGAAAATACTGGTACTCCCATTGAGTATACAGAATGTCTCATTTTAAATTATCTACATAGCACACTCACTGGTCACACTTTTCAATTGTATTATATAGTATGATAGTGTGCATAGAACTGTAAATGTGAGCAAAGTTAACTTTGTTTTGAAATAATTTTTTGTCAATAAAGTGTTTGCCCCGTATGCAGATTTGTATTCATCTTACCACTTTCTGTACGCTTGGTTTGATACTAGTTTTTATCATCATCAGGGGACACTTACACCAGCTTATACAGTATAAGGTGCAAATTACTTATCTGATAACAGGCGTATTTATGCTTTGGTCCAACTCTGCATAGTCCGCTGATGTGTTAAAGTGCTTTCACTCAACTTTCCCTGCATCCAATTGTAAATATATATATATATATATATATATATATATATATATATATATTGTGATAGGATCACTGGTAAAGTGGTCTGTGGCAGGTACATTTGTCCCAGATTCCTGTCTTATGTGTTTTAAACCCCCAGGAGAAAGTCTGCAGTGTAGCAGGCTTGAGTCTCGGCTTTTTGAAAAGCCGGTTTGGGACCTGGGGGTTGTGGGTGAGAGGAGAGGGAGGGCTCCACCCACGGCCACTCCAGGTTTTGGTTCTCTTAGCCTGGTAACAGGCTTGTTAGGGTTTCCACCTGAACATGCCTGGCTGATGCCAAGGACTATAAAAAACTAAAACAGGAGATCCTAACTCGCTTGGGAGTCACCACCTTTGTTCGTGCCCAACGGGTCCACCGCTGGGAGTTCCATATGGATAAGCCTCCACGGTCACAGATGCATGACCTCGTCCATCTGTCCTCAAAATGGCTACAGCCCGAGACGCTGACAGGACCACAGATCGTGGAAAGGATCGTGATGGACCGGTACCTGCGATCATTACCTGTGACTCTGCGCAAGTGGGTGAGCCATGCAGACCCTAAGTCCGTGGACCAGTTGGTCGAGCTGGTGGAGAGGTACGTGGCGGCTGAGGAGCTGATGAGTATGCCCCACCGAGCCCCGATGGCGCACCGGAGAACTCCCACAGACACTGGTAAGACTGTTCCAGGGGAGAAGGGTGCTGGGCGGTGGAATGTACCTAAGACTGAGGGTGTAGAACCTGGAGACAGGCCTGCCAGGCCAGGAAGGTTCTTGCCCCGTAAACGACTAGACATTAATATGACTCAGTGTATCCGATGTGTGGCTTCGGCCATATTGCCGCTAATTGTTCACTTACAACTGAACCTATGCAATGTGATACTGCTCATGTCTACCACAGGGGGTCTTTCTTTGTACAGACAGCCTGTACGGCTGACCGGCAGGCTGAGACTGATAAGCACATGTGTGTACTCACTGTAGATGGCAACCGAGTAGAGGCACTGTTAGACTCTGGTAGCTTGGTGACACTTATAAAAGCTGAGCTGGTGAACCCCTTGAGGCGTAAGGGGAAAACTGTTGGTGTGCATACATGGGGATACTCGATATTATGTTACTGCCGAGGTGAACATCGAGACACCATGTGGTTCTGCTATAGTTTCTGTGGGTTTGGTGCATGGTCTGATGTACGATGCAATATTGGGGAGAGACTTTGCTCACTTCTGGAAGTTGTGGGAAAGCCGTTTTGTTCCAGAAGTGAACAACCCCGATCCATTTGAGAAGGTTGTCGATGTAGTGGAGGAGGGAGTTTCTTCTGAGTCAAAGTTATTCCCTTTTTCTACTATGATTGGCGAACTAGAGAATGCGGAGCGTGACGGTGGCCCGCCAACTGATGTGCCTCCCATTGAGGTGGGAAGTGTTGTTGGGCCAGGTTATCGTCTGCCTGATTTAGAGGTCAGAAGAGAGGTCTTTGCCGTGGAGCAGTTGAATGACCCTACTTTGGTAAAAGCCAGGGAGAATGTAAAAGTAGTTGATGGTAAACCTGTAGACCCTGATAGTCCTTTGTCCTATCCCCACATGGCAATGTGGCAGGATTTGTTATATCAGGTGACTAAGAAGGGGGAAGATGTTGTGGAACAACTAATAGTTCCCAAAGCCTACAGAAGAACAGTGTTGGATTTGGCCCATGGTCATATAACGGCAGGCCATCTAGGGGTAGAGAAAACCACTGAGCGAATAATGCAGAGGTTTTTCTGGCCCGGGCTTCATAAAGAGGTATCTGACTTTTGCGCATCCTGCCCTGAGTGTCAGTATCATGCTCCCAGGCCACATTTTAAGGGTCCACTAGTTCCGTTGCCTATTATAGAGGTGCCGTTTGAAAGAATAGCGATGGATTTGGTTGGACCCTTAATGAAGTCTGCCAGGGGACACCAGTATATTCTGGTCATAATGGATTACGCTACCAGGTACCCGGAAGCGATCCCGTTGCGCAATACGTCAACCAAGACCATTGCCAGAGAGCTAGTTCATGTCTTTAGCAGGCTGGGTATACCTAAGGAGATACTAACTGACCAGAGTACACCGTTTATGTCAAAAGTCATGAAAGAATTATGCCGCCTGTTCAAAATCGAACAGTTAAGAACTTCGGTTTATCACCCCCAAACCGATGGGCTGGTCGAGAGGTTTAACAAGACGTTAAAACACATGCTTAGGAAAGTGGTCGACAAGGATGGTAGGGATTGGGATTACTTATTGCCGTATTTATTGTTGGCCATAAGAGAAGTTCCCCAGTCCTCCACCAGGTTTTCACCCTTCGACTTGTTGTATGGGTGACACCCAAGGGGGTTACTAGACATTGCCAAAGAGACATGGGAGGGGCAGTCTAGTCCTTACAAAACGGTGATTGAGTATGTTTCTCAAATGCAGGAGAGAATTGCTGCGGTAGTGCCGATAGTGAGAGAGCACCTGGAACAGGCTCAACAGGCACAGCAGAGGGTATACAACCGCAATGCTCGGTTACGCAGCTTTGCTCCTGGGGACAGAGTGTTAGTATTGGTTCCCACTGTGGAAAATAAACTTTTGGCTAAATGGCAAGGGCCCTTTGAAATCTTAGAAAGAGTGGGGCAGGTCAATTACAAAGTTTACCAGCCGGGGAAAAGAAAGCCGGAACAGATATACCATATAAATCTGTTAAAGCCCTGGAAAGATAGAACGGTACTGTCGGCCGTCCGAGCCCCTCCAGTAAATCCAGGGCCCTTAGTTCCTGAAGTGACAGTGGCAAAAACCCTGTCGGCAATTCAACAACAAGAGGTCAAGGAGTTTCTGATCAGAAATAGGGTGCTGTTCTCTGACGTACCTGGGAAAACCTCGGTCATTAAACATGACATCATCACTGACCCAGGGGTTAAAGTTAATCTAAAGCCCTATAGGTTACCAGAAGCACAAAGAGAATCGGTGTCGAAAGAAATTAAAAATATGCTAGAGTTAGGGGTTATTGAAGAATCACATAGTGAATGGTCAATTCCCATTGTGTTGATTCCAAAGCCCGACGGGAGTGTGCGCTTCTGCAATGACTTCCGAAAGTTGAACAGCGTTTCAAAATTCGATGCCTACCCGATGCCAAGAGTGGATGAACTGATTGAGAGACTAGGGACGGCAAGGTATTTAACCACTCTTGACCTAACCAAAGGGTATTGGCAAGTACCGTTAACCGAGAGCGCCAAACAAAAGATAGCTTTTTCAGCGCCAGAGGGCTTGTTTCAGTACAAGATGTTGCCCTTCGGGCTACATGGGGCACCTGCTACCTTCCAAAGAATGATGGACAGGATTCTAAGGCCCCATAGACGGTATGCGGCTGCTTATCTGGATGACGTGGTCATTCATAGTCCTGATTGGCAGTCTCACTTACCCAGGGTACAAGCAGTGTTGGACTCCATCTATAAGGCAGGTTTGACAGCCAACCCAAAAAAGTGTTGTCTAGGCATGGAGGAAGTAAAATATCTGGGATACACCATTGGCAGAGGCCTGATAAAGCCTCAGCTCAATAAAGTTGATGCCATACAAAACTGGCCACGGTCTCTGAATAAGAAGCAGGTGAGAGCCTTCTTGGGAATTACGGGGTACTACAGGAGGTTTATACCCAACTTTGCCACCATGGCAGTCCCACTGACTGACCTGACCAAAGGCAAACAAAAAGTCACGGTAGAATGGAGTCCTGAGGCAGAGAAAGCTTTTCAGGAGTTGAAAGTAGCGTTGTGTTCCCAACCAGTCCTGATGACTCCTAATTTTGAAAGGGAATTCATAGTACAAACCGATGCATCAGAAGTAGGTATAGGAGTGGTCCTGTCCCAGAACAAGGAGGGTGAGGAACACCCTATTTTCTATCTTAGCAGAAAGTTGAATGTACATGAGAGAAACTATGCCACAGTGGAGAAGGAGGCGTTGGCCATAAAGTGGGCATTAGAGTCTCTCAGGTACTACTTGGTCGGAAGAAAGATCAAATTGATTACTGACCATGCCCCTCTGAAGTGGATGTCTGAAAATAAGGACAGTAATGCGAGAATTACGAGATGGTTCTTGGCGTTACAAAATTTTCAATTTTCAGTGGAACACAGGCCAGGAAGCCAGCTGGCCAATGCAGACGCGTTGTCACGCGTTCATTGTTTGGGGGCTTCAGTTGTTCCGCCCCACAGGTCGAAACAAAGGGGGGGGATATGTGATAGGATCACTGGTAAAGTGGTCTGTGGCAGGTACATTTGTCCCAGATTCCTGTCTTATGTGTTTTAAACCCCCAGGAGAAAGTCTGCAGTGTAGCAGGCTTGAGTCTCGGCTTTTTGAAAAGCCGGTTTGGGACCTGGGGGTTGTGGGTGAGAGGAGAGGGAGGGCTCCACCCACGGCCACTCCAGGTTTTGGTTCTCTTAGCCTGGTAACAGGCTTGTTAGGGTTTCCACCTGAGAGTGGCCAATATAAGCCTAGTGTGTTTAGGGCTGGGTGTCTCACCTGGGAGAGCAGACAGGGAGTTTGCTCAGAGACACTTGAAAACCTAACTGTGAGTGTTGTGCTGTGCCTTTGCTGTTGGTGAGGGCATTAGGCCCTGCCAGGTTCTGGTAGTGAGGGAACCACCTGTGAAGTTAGTGCCCCGACAGGGCTAGGATTTATGTTTATGTTTTCTTTATGTTATTTCTGACATTTGTACAATAAAGACTGGCGCCGACCAGCTTGTACTCGCATCCAGACTGGTGTGCTGCTTCCCTGCTGCTGTGTGTGTGTGTAAGGAAGGAGTCCCCTACCCAGGAGAGGGACCTCCTAATCTGACTGTGTCACAATATATATATATATATATATATATATATATATGCAAAAAATGGTCAATAGTCTGCTCTTTAGCCCATGAGCCCGCTAATGTGTGATGTTTTACCATAGGCGTGACTGTACATTGTCAGGTTTGACGTACTGGAATCCCCTACTAAGGGGTTGTGATGGTAGTTAGGAAGAATTCAGGGAACTGGCTTGGATATCAGGACTCCTCATCCACAGGTCTTGGACATTGATGAGACCTGGTCAAAGGTGCGGAGTCTAACCTGCAGGGAGGTGTTCGCCAGTGACCCCTCCAAGCGGGATATGGGCTTAGCTGCACCCTGCAGGCAGGTTGCGGTCCTTTGACCAGGTATCCAAGCCCTGTGGGAATAGCGACTCGAATATCAGTGGCCCAAGGGAAGTGCCTAACAAAGGCACTATTGCACCGGGAGATTCACCGGGAGATGCTGTTTGTGAGGTACTTGTAAATAGCACTTGAAGTACACTAGAGTTGACACTAGAGGGATACACTAGTATTGGTACTTGAGAGAGACACAGGAATTGGTACTGGAGAGAGGCACAGGGAATTGGTACTGGAGAGAAACACAGGGAATTGGTATACAGGCTAGAATGGAATGCTCTGTAACTCACAGGAGACACTGGTAACTTAGGCACACAGGCAGGGATGTAATTAGCACTACTGCTCTCAGGGAACACTTGTAGCTAGTAAACAAGGAGATAATTGCACTGTGGTGCAGCTATGAGACTCACAGGAAAATCTTGCAGCTTGCAATACCAGGAACAGCATGCACAGGCAGGAATGAAATGGCACTGTCACTGGAAATAAAGCACTCAGGCAAAGGTGAAATCAGCACTGCTTCCTCGGGAGACTCGGGTAGTAATAAACAGGCAGGGATGTAAAGGCACCGTTGTACAAGGGAACGCTGGAGAGACTGGAAACAAATGGGAGAACCAAGGGAACCTTGAACAAGACTCTACTAGCACACTAGGAGTTCTGGGGGCGGATTTATACCCAGGAGTAGCAGATTATTGGAGCACAGCATCAGCTGACTGAGATCATGCTACCATTGGTTAGGAGTACTGTCACATGAGAATAACTGTCATGGCGGCGCCCGATCCCCAACATACACAGCCGACCATGGAAGTCTGCAGAAAGCACCTAAGGCAGAATACTCAGCATCTCGCCCATCACTGCACCAGACGTCTGACCACAAGGAAGTCAGGGGAAGCCGGCACAGAGGTGAGAGAGGGCCAATCCTAAGCTGAACCCTGACATACATTACATTACCCCATCAAATTCTCTCTATACCAATGCAGGACACACACCCTGCAAACATGCCCTGTAATGCAACACACTCCCTGTAATGCAGCACACATCTCCAATAAATCAGAACAATTCCGTGGGCACAAATAACCTATAACTTTTTACACAGCCTTGGGCACACAGCTACTCATGTAGCCATCAGTGTGCTGTAGGGCGCTGGCCATTTCCTTTAGAACTCATCATCTTTATTCTTCTCCCCAGTGTTTTCTCTATTGTGTGCAAAATATGCATTTTTGTCCAAGCATCAAACACTAAGGAAAGATGGTGGGATAAACTTTACTGTGACCAGTATCTGTAAAACTTTGTAAAAGGTGGGTGGCGGAGTGCGCTCCTGCTGCCATGCAGGTGTAGTCGGGCACTTACTTCACACCCCATGGACTCTCACCTTCGGGCCGTCGATGATGCTCCTATAAACAGTCCGGGAATTCAGGTCAGACACGGCCAGTGGAGGGTCTAAACTGTAACAGAAATCAGATGCGCTGAGTCTCTGCAAGAAAGAGGCACCCAATGAGGCTGGATGACCTCCACTGGGATCAGTGGATGGTCATCATTGGCACTATTGGCCTCAGACTGGTTGCCCCCTTTGTGCGAGGCACTAGGGTGCTATCCAAATGAAAACGCCGAAAGGGGAAGGGAAAATAGGACACCCACATCACAGATACATATATCATGCTTACCCGGTATATTCTTGTCTCTTTGATGGTTAAATGGTCCTGGTCTCGGCTCCTGATTACCTAAGCGGGATCCCTTACCAACCACCTACCTTCAATGGGAGTTGGGCGGTGGTGGGGGATGCGAGCTAGCCGGTGACCAATGCCATGGACAGGGCTAAATGTGGCCTACTGTACAAAAAAACAGAAAGGGGGGTGTCCCCCAGTTGTCCCCTTTCACACTAAATTGTACCTGCAACAATACTTGAAGACTATATGGTAATAAAAATTCAGAGATATTTGTTGCATGAATTTGCAAATACATGATAAGCCACCAGGCCAACTTCACGGCTTCTCTGATAACTGGTGGTCCCTACACTGCATGACAACAGTATCCACTCTGGGCCGTGTAATTGTCTATTGTAAGGCCTCATGATAAAACACACATACAGAAACACATCCAAATTGAGAGCCAGCTTACCTGGGAGTCACCCCTGAGTGGTCTATTGTCCGCCTACATGGGTCAGACAGACTACCCCTGGGACTTCCATAGCTCCGACCTAACGCCTTCCTAACAGGCAGTACAATCACAGCCTAGCGCCGACCAACGATACCTGCGGTCTAGTGCCGAACAATGCAGTACACACAGCCTAGCGCCGGCTAACTATACCCGTGGCCTAGTGCCAAACAATACACATGGCCTAGCGCCAGCTAAGCAATACCTGGGGCTTAGTGCAGAACTGTCACGGCTAGGAGCGAACCTGGACCCGGAGTGAAGTCGGACGGTGCTGGAAGGGTTGCTTTTTGGTACTGGAAGGCAGCCGGTCTTATCGGGGTATAACTCATGAATGGAGGATTCACGTAGGGTGAGGACAGTTATGGATATACTGGCAGTACTAGCAAACCGGGGTCAGCCGGGCGTATAGCAGATGGTGAGTGCCGGAGGCGGCTGGAGACCAGGAGCCGGACTGGAAGTGGGCTATGAGACAGAGGTACTGGGAAGCACTGGAACTGGAGCACACTGGTTCTGGAACACTCTGATACTGGAACACACTGGTACACACTGGAACTCACTGATACTGTGGAATACAGAGGCAAGGGAGCACAGAGAACTAGCTCACAGCATAAGCTGTGATAGACGTTGCACTGGCAACTAAAGAGCCTCTTGACAGCCCTTTAGTACCCTCAGGTAGTGCAGGATTGGTTGCTAGCACTCCAGCCCAAGCTGCATGCTGATTGGCCCAAATTAGACATGTGACCTGGATCCAAGATAGCCGCGCCCAGTGGTCACAGTGCAGAAGTGCTGCCAGTTACATCCCCTCTCACCTGTCTCCAGATGGAAGCCCCTCAGTCTGCAGAGACTCCCTGTGCCCAGTGCCGCTCTCCAGGGCCCTGCACTCCCGCCAGATGCCCCGCGCCTGAATCAGTAAGGACTGCGATCTCGGCAGCCCCTCAGCCCTGGTCGTGACAAGAACAATGCAATACCTGTGGCCTTGTGCCAAACCATACACATGGCCTAGTGCCGACTACGCAATCCCTGCGGCCTAGTGCCGAATGATACACATGGCCTAGCTCCGACTAAGCAATACCGGCAGTCTAGTGCCGAACAATCAATACCCCATTTCCTGCCTAAGGGAGGGAGAGGGTGGATGGAGCCACTGCCCTCTGCAGCTCAGGTCTCCAGCTAACCTAAAGAGGGTTGGGGATGAACAGGGCCTAGAACCCTCTGTGGCTCAAGCCTGCCTAAGTGGGGCAGATAAGTGGGGCCTAGTAACCACTGTGGCTTAGGAACCTGGCCTGCCTAGAGTGGGACGAGAACCAATGGATAGGGCCTAGGGCCTGTGGTGGCTCAGGCCTCCGGCCTGCCTAAAGTGGGTTGGGGTAGATGAATAGGGCCTAGTGCTTGCGGTGGCTCAGGCTTCCAGACTGCCTAAAGTGGGGGTAGGGTAGATGAATAGGGCCTAGTGCCTGCAGTGGCTCAGGCCTCCAACCTGCCTAAAGTGGGGGTGGGGCAGTTTAATAAAGCCTAGTACCTACTGTGGCTCAGGCCTCCAGCCTGCCTAAAGTGGGGGTGGGGTAGATGAATAGGGCCTAGTGCCTGCGGTGGCTCAGGCTTCCAGCCTGCCTAAAGTGGGGGTGGGGCAGATGGATGGGGACTTGTGCCTGTGGTGGCTCAGGCCCCAGGCCTGCCAAAAGTGGGGGTAGGCAGCTGGATGGGGCCTGCCTAACTATCAAAAGGATTGGGGTTACAAGTAAATGTAAAATAAAAGGGCCTCACTGAGGGCTTACCTGGTCAGCCGATCACTACTGCATTCTCCTTTGCGATGCCTGCTACAAGAGACAGACCCAAAGTGACACTCTAGCCTTTGAAATTATGTCATTGCAGGAAGCTTGCTTATGTATTCTAGCCAGACCACCCGTAGTGGGCAAACACTATGCAGGAAGCTTATCTACACAAGCCAGTTGTCACCTGGCCACTTGCTTAATGCAATACTGTAAAGCCATTTCTGGAATATATCCTTTATAATACGTAAAGTAATGAAATAGGCTTTTAGTGAATCGCCGTAACATATGGTGATGGTCACAGATGCATTCGCATGATGCTAATGGTATTATCGCCACATGTACTAAAATGTGAGTTTATCTAAAATGGCGCTTAGATGGCCATTTCGCAAAATGGCGTCTTGCAGCCAGTCGCAAGATGGTGTCGCTGCGATTGAATTTTAAACTGATCTTGTCTCAGACAATAATCCAGCTTCGACAGTCCACCCTTTGATAGCGAACAACATGCTATCACAATCTGCTATTAAAATTTAATTTAGGCTTACATTTACATATTATTTAGTGTTATTATGGGATGGCACAAGGTGGTTCTTACTCCATCAATAATGTGTCTCTGAGTGGGGACATAAAACTACTATTATACGCACACCGCGGATCTTGGAAGATCATGTGAAAGGTGTGGGAATGCACCAGTCTTATAAAAGCAGTCTTGAAGGGGAATTGAGACTTTACATTATCTGAGGTGTTCTATGAATAACATTTCAATAATACATTCTATGCATGTCTAAATATAATACATTAAATGATGGTACTTCCTAGTTCAGGGTTGTAATGCAGTTCTGTATCTACCTCGGTATTCATACTGGCCACTATCATAATTTCATTATTTCGCTTCACTCTGTTTTTACATTTTCCACACTTCAACACAATAGGAACACACCGGACGCATCATATTTCTTTTGCCTCTGTGTTCATATTGTGTGTGAAGATAGGGTGATGGTGTGTTTTTATGTATACCCAGCATTTCAACATGTGTGAGGGTCATAACTTCTGGAAGTATTTTTCCCAAATAACATAACAATTACAATACTAAAATTGGTCAGAAACTCCCCTGATTGGCATTGCACTCCTCCTGACTCCACTCCATCAGCTCCGCCATCAGCTCACATCTCCTTTATCGGTCCCCCATCACAGACACTGAGTATCCCCAAACAGATCATCATGACCAAAACTCTGGAAAGAAAAAGAACTAGGATGACCACAGCAGACCACTCCATTGCTGGAAGCACTGATCTACACATTTCTTTAGCTCAGATATCTCACCATCACCTTTTTAATCCTTCCGTCACAAGCTTGCAATCGACAGGTCCACGTTATCAGCCTTGTCTCTGCCTTGTATCTCCACTGGTTGGTTAACCTCCCTATAGTGAGTGGAATGGACCCACGCATCTTCCCCGGCCACCCTTTGAGGATGCTGTATCGTCAGATACAGACCTTTCCACCGATCAGTCAAACGACCTGAGCTAAAAAAAATTTGGATCATAACAAATTCTTCCAAATTTGACATCATGACAGTTTGCATTAGACATGTTAGTTATTCTCATTCATCTTCGTGAGACCCTGCACAGTAACCTCATTATCATATTTTCACATGAGGCTGCCTGTTTGAAAAGTATCTCAAAGGGGTGGCAAATAAAGGAAAAGACGGTCTGGGATAATCTCAGTGTTGTTACCCATCATCTTACACATACAGTCAGGTCCATAAATATTGGGACATTGACATAATTTTCATATTTTGGCCTCTATTCACCACCACAATGGCTTTGAAATGAAACAAACAAGATGTGATTTAACTGCAGACTTTCAGATTTAATTTGATTGTAATTACATCCAAATCAGGTGAACGGTGTAGGAATTACAACAGTTTCTATATGTGCCTCCCACTTTTTAAGGGGCCAAAAGTAATGGGACAAACTAAACAATCCTAAATCTAACTTTCACTTTTTAATAGTTTGTTGCAAATCCTTTGCAGGCAATTACAGCCTGAAGTCTGGAACGCATAGACATCACCAGACGCTGTGTTTCATCCCTGGTGATGCTCTGCCAGGCCTCTACTGCAAATGTCTTCAGTTCCTGCTTGTTCTTGGTACATTTTCTCTTCAGTTTTGTCTTCTTCAAGTGAAATGCATGCTCAATCGGATTCAGGTCAGGGGATTGACTTGGCCATTGCATAACATTCCACTTTTTAGCCTTAAAAAACTCTTTGGTTGCTTTTGCAGTATGCTTTGGGTCATTGTCCATCTGCACTGTGAAGAGCTGTCCAATGAGTTCTGAAGCATTTGACTGAATATGAGCATATAATATTGCCCGAAACACTTCAGAATTCATTCTGCTGCTTTTGTCAGCAGTCACATCATCAATAAATACAAGGAAACCAGTTCCATTGGCAGCCATACATGCCCACGTCATGACACTACCACCACCATGCTTCAATGATGAGGTGGTATGTTTTGGATCATGAGCAGTTCCTTTCCTTCTCTTCTCTTCCCATCACTCTGGTACAAGTTGATCTTTGTCTCATCTGTCAATAGGATGTTGTTCCAGAACTGTAATGGCTTTTTTAGATGTTGTTTGGCAAACTCTAATCTGGTCTTCCTGTTTTTGTGGCTCATCAATGGTTTGCATCTTGTGGTGAACCCTCTATATTCACTCTTGTGAAGTCTTCTCTTGATTGTTGACTTTGACACATATACATCTACATCCTGGAGAGTGTTCTTGATTTGGCCAACTGTTGTGAAGGGGTTTTCTTCACCAGGGAAATAATTCTTTTGTCATCCACCACAGTTGTTTTCCGTGGTCTTCCAGGTCTTTTGCTGTTGCTGAGCTCTCCGGTGCGTTCTTTCTTTTTAAGAATGTTCCAAACAGTTGATTTGGCCACACCTAATGTTTTTGCTATCTCTCTGATGGGTTTGTTTTGATTTTTCAGCCTAATGATGGCTTTCTTCACTGATAGTGACAGCTCTTTGGATCTCATACTGAGAGTTGACAGCAACTGATTCCAAATGCAAATGTCACACCTAGAATCAACTCCAGACCTTTTACCTGCTTAATTGATAATGAAATAACGAGGGAATAGCCCATACCTGTCCATGAAATAGCTTTTGAGTTGATAGTCCTATTACTTTTGGCCCCTTAAAAAGTGGGAGGCACATATTGAAACTGTTGTAATTCCTACACCGTTCACCCGATTTGGATGTAATTACCCTCAAATTAAATCTGAAAGTCTGCAGTTAAAGCACATCTTGTTTGTTTCATTTCAAAACCATTGTGGTGGTGAATAGATTCTAAAATCTGAAAATTCTGTCAATGTCCCAATATTTATGGACCTGACTGTATTCTTGGAAACGTCACCTGTAAAATAAGTCCCCCTATCATTTTTAATAATTCTAGGGATATAGTATCTGCATACAGGTTCCTGCAATTAAATCTTGTTATTAATAGCTACTGTTCTAAATAATGCCTGTGCCACTGTTTTGGATAGTAGTCCGAGTAGTCGACCTCAGCTTGGCATGGCTGCCGTTTATCCTCAGCAACCTTGTGTCCTATGAGTGGGAGATAAAGCACAACCGTTTAATATCATTTAAACATGACCTAAAATACAACAATAAATCATCCACATTTTACATTAGAACAGATCCATTGATAGGTTGAAAAGATTATAAACAGTCATATAAGGCCTGGGAGAAGATACTGGGGTCACCTATGAACCCATGGGAAACTCGTGTTCCTGTGTGGTGTTCTTCATTTTGCAGTTCTTACTTATGTGTCCCACTTGGTGACAGTTAAAACATAATTTTGAACGGGGTGGATGAAAAGATTGTTGTGGGATTTGAGCAATAGGGAAAGTTGGTGGGTATGGGTAAGGATAGGGAGGGTAAGGATATTGTGGGGGATATGAGTATGGGACCTGTGGTTGTGTATGATATGTGGGGTAAGGATGTGTTTGCTGTGGTGTGGGATTGGTGAGGACGTGTAATTGTTCAGGTGCAGGTGTGTGTGTGGGTGCAGGTGTGTCGGTTGGCTGTGATGTTATTGTCATTCCTTCCAGAGCTTGGATACTGACAGCCATTAGTTTTTGGCTCTGGGTCTCTCTCTCTTCTTTGTGATATTTTTATCATGTTCTATGGCAGACTCTATGAGGTTATCTATTGTGAGTCCCCTCCAGCCAGGTTGTGAGGTCTGAACCCGAATCTTTAAATCATCTTTCAGACCGTCCATGAGTACCGTGACTATCATTCCCCTGTGGTGAGTGCTATCTTTAATATCTTCTATCCCAGTGTACTGGGTGATAGCCTGCAGAGCCCGGTCGCAATAGTATTCTGCAGTTTCACTCTCCTTTTGTTTAATTGTGAAGATTTTGTTCCAGTTAACTACTACTGGAAAATATATACCCAATTGAGTCACAATGCGGGAAATGTTACCTTGGTTTACTTGGTCTGTTAAGGGAACGTCGCCATCCAATACACAGTCCGTGATAAATTTTGTCACGACGGTATTGCGTGGTAGACAGGCCCTTAACACCACACGCCAATCTTTATTAGTGGGCTCATGAGAACTACCCAAATTTCTCAAAAATCTTTGACATTTGGCTAGTTCCTTTTTGGGATCAGGGAAATCATTTATGATGGAATTTAGTTCTGCTCTTGTCCATGGACAATGCATTACTACTTCCCTCGTGGGCACTACACCGTTTGCATCCGCATTTCCATTCGGAACAGTTATTGTCCGAATGGGATGCAGACCGGCAGCGTTGCTACCTCTGACCTGGTTACCTGGCTGGGGGTTTAATCTGCTGCTGCTACGTATGGTATTAACAACTTCCTCTATGGGTGCAGAGTGTGTTAACACTTCCCTTGCTGTTACCGATGGAGATGGCGGCACCACCCGTGATTGTGGTGATGCAGCATCTATCATCTGCACAGCATGGGAAATGGCAGACATCACAATAGGCTCATCATCCACATCATAAACATTTTCTTTATGGTTGCTTAAGAGAGGGTACAAATTGCTTGTTACATTTTTAGGGGTATTTTTGGTAACTGTACTTGCACCTCCATCCACATAAGGTGGGGGAGGTGAGCGTGAACTGCTGGCAATACTCTCCACGACGCTACCTTGCCGCATGTGCGCGCCAATTTGCGGCTCGCCCGTATTGCAACTCAGCGTCGCGGATGTATTTTCTGGCAATGCGCTCGCAACGCTAGTTTGTGTCGTTTGCACATTTTTAAGCCAAGCATCCCCTTCATGCTGCCATAGTTTTAAACATTCAAAATACTTAATCTTTTTCTCTCGGGATCGCACCATACTGATGTGATCCTGGACATTGTCTAACACATTTTTGTCAAAACTGCCAATTCTGGGAAACGGTCTAACACTCTTCCTCGTCATATTAAACCATAAATCACAATACCTTATTGCATAAGTACCGTACTTGGTATGCATGATACGACGGGCCGATCCAATCGGCGCCTCCATTAGCAGCACATCATTGCCTAACATCTCTACTGTTTGCATGGCTCCCATTCTGAGACAACTCCTATGCTTTTCAATAAAAATTTAAACCGGTGAAAGACAATCAAGATACTTTCACTTACCTGTGGACGATTTAAGTCGGCGGCGCCCACACACCTGGATAAGATTTAGTAAGGCAACTTCCACACCTCGATAAGATTTGAAAAAGGCAACTTCCACACCCGGATAAGATTTAGTAAGGTAACTTCCAGACCTATGAGAGTTTATATGTCGGCTACTCTCACGCACCTCTATACAACAAAGACAACATGTACACCTGCTACTGTGTATAGAACGGTAAAGCTGCTTACTGAGCGACTAGGCTAACCCTTGCACCTAGCCCTTAAGGATCATACGATACCCTTAACTTTGTTCAACAAATATAAACTGTTACACACTTTTTTCCTGCGCAGAAAAATACACGTTTAACCCAGATATTGGTAATAGAAAAAAATGTAAACCTCAATGGCTTTTTTCAAACACGTGGCAGCAGAACCGGAAGTGCGTATACGCTATTGTGCGACCAGCCACATACACATTAATGCGACTACCACACAACTGTATAATGACTTTTTAACTGCGTACGCAAAAGTGCATCTTTTCTGTGCGCAAAACTGCGACTCAGCCGCATACGCAATACTACGGCACCCCTTTAAACGCTAGGTTCTATCAACAAAGGAAAACAAACTTTTTCCTTTCTTGTACCTGCATTCTAGTCAGCTTCCTTTGCTCACACAAAAACGGATAGCGACCTTTCAGCACAAAGCGGTTGCAGGAAAACCCTGCATGTGGCCACTCCACCCTTTGCTGAAATATCGATAGCCGTATGTGCCATGTAAGTAGGTAAGTGACTTCACTGGATGAGCCTCCATCTGTTGATTTTAAAATGAACCTCTATATACCCCTGCCTGTACCTTCTAAAATCCTTCCTATAAACCTCTAAGGATGACGCTAATTTGCGTACGCAGTCATACAATAAATAAAAGACTCCAGACTCAGAACATGTGGTTCCGAAGCACAAAGTATTATTCAAGTAAAAGTACAGTCAGTTACACGCTATGATCTTTGTATAATAAGCGCAAATAAATTAGGGGTGTGCACCGGCCACTTTTCGTGTTTTGTGTTTTGGTTTTGGATCTGGATCTTTCTTCGTGTTTTGGATCTGGATTGGTTTTGCCAAAACCACCCTTCCGTGTTTTGGGTTCTGGGTTTTGTGTTTTGGATCTGTATTTTTTTTAAAAAAAGCATAAAAACAGCTAAAATCACAGAATTTCTAGGTTTTTCTCCTCCTATGCTATTATTAACCTCAATAACCTTAATTTCCACTCATTTCCAGTCTATTCTGAACACCTCACACCTCACAATAGTGTTTTTATGTCCAAAAGGTTGCACCGAGGTAGCTGGATGACTATGCTAAGCGACACGAGTGGACGGCACAAACACGTGACCCATCTAGGCGTGATACTGCAGTGGCAGACAGGATGGCAGTTTGAAAAACTAGGCCCCAAACTGTACATAATGCAAAGAAAAAAAAGAGGTGCAAGATGGAATTGTCCTTGGGCCCTCCCACCCACCCTTATGTTGTATAAACAGGACATGCACACTTTAACAAACCAATCATTTCAGCGCCAGGGTCTGCCACACAACTGTGGCTGAAATGATTGGTTCGTTTGGGCCCCCACAAAACAAGCTGGCAATTAATCTGTCCCTGCACAAACTGGCTCTACGGAGGCAAGATGTCATCCTCATCCTCCTCATCCACCGATTCCTCACCCTCTTCAGTGTGTACATCCTCATCCTCACAGAGTATTAATTCGTCCCTGCTGGAACCACAGGTCCCTCTGTACGTTCTGGAGGCTGGTCTCCCTGGAATAGTTGATAATTCATTTTATGAACATCATCTTCTCCACATTTTGTGGAAGCAACCTCCTACGCCTTTCGCTGACAA
Source organism: Taudactylus pleione (assembly GCA_031769625.1). Taxonomy (NCBI): domain Eukaryota; kingdom Metazoa; phylum Chordata; class Amphibia; order Anura; family Myobatrachidae; genus Taudactylus; species Taudactylus pleione. Next base: position 2,322,146 of record JAUIMM010000255.1, on the reverse strand, counting down.
GGTTCCCGGCTGCACTAAACACTCTTTCGGAGTACACACTGGAGGGGGGGCAACTCAGGTAAAATAGAGCCAGTTTGTACAGGGACCTCCAAATTGCTTCTTTTTCCTGCCAGTACAGGTACGGACTGTCTGACATGCCTACTTGGATGCTGTCACCGATGTAATCCTTTAACAGACAGACGCACGCTTGTCGCTGCTGCTTTAAGGATGCAGGTGCGGCTACAGCCCACACAATTCACAAAGACAGAAAAAAGAAGAAGAATATTTTTATTGTTTGTGTAGCACACTTTGAGGGTGTCACCACCCTTTAACAGACAGATGCACGCTTGTCGCTGCTGCTTTAAGGATGCAGGTGCGGCTACAGCCCACACAATTCACAAAGACAGAAAAAAGAAGAATATTTTTATTGTTTGTGTAGCACACTTTGAGGGTGTCACCACCCTTTAACAGACAGACGCACGCTTGTCGCTGCTGCTTTGAGGATGCAAGTGCGGCTACATCGCACACAAGTCACAAACACATTAAAAAAATAGTTTTTTATTTTTTGGAGCACTTTGAGAGTTACACCACCCTTTAACAGACAGACGCACGCTTGTCGCTGCTGCTTTAAGGATGCAGGTTCGGCTATAGCCCACACAATACACAAAGACAGAAAAAAGTACAATATTTTTAATGTTTGTGTAGCACACTTTGAGGGTGTCACCACCCTTTAACAGACAGACGCACGCTTGTCGCTGCTGTTTTGAGGATGCAAGTGCGGCTACATCGCACACAAGTCACAAACACATTAAAAAAATAGTTTTTTATTTTTTGGAGCACTTTGAGAGTTACACCACCCTTTAACAGACAGACGCACGCTTGTCGCTGCTGCTTCAAGGATGCAGGTTCGGCTATAGCCCACACAATACACAAAGACAGAAAAAAGTAGAATATTTTTAATGTTTGTGTAGCACACTTTGAGGGTGTCACCACCCTTTAACAGACAGACGCACGCTTGTCGCTGCTGTTTTGAGGATGCAAGTGCGGCTACATCGCACACAAGTCACAAACACATTAAAAAAATAGTTTTTTATTTTTTGGAGCACTTTGAGAGTTACACCACCCTTTAACAGACAGACGCACGCTTGTCGCTGCTGCTTTAAGGATGCAGGTGCGGCTACAGCCCACACAATTCACAAAGACAGAAAAATGAAGAATAATATTTTTATTGTTTGTGTAGCACACTTTGAGGGTGTCACCACCCTTTAACAGACAGACGCACGCTTGTCGCTGCTGCTTTAAGGATGCAGGTGCGGCTACAGCCCACACAATTCACAAAGACAGAAAAAAGAAGAATATTTTTATTGTTTGTGTAGCACACTTTGAGGGTGTCACCACCCTTTAACAGACAGACGCACGCTTGTCGCTGCTGCTTTGAGGATGCAAGTGCGGCTACATCGCACACAAGTCACAAACACATTAAAAAAATAGTTTTTTATTTTTTGGAGCACTTTGAGAGTTACACCACCCTTTAACAGACAGACGCACGCTTGTCGCTGCTGCTTTAAGGATGCAGGTTCGGCTATAGCCCACACAATACACAAAGACAGAAAAAAGTACAATATTTTTAATGTTTGTGTAGCACACTTTGAGGGTGTCACCACCCTTTAACAGACAGACGCACGCTTGTCGCTGCTGCTTTGAGGATGCAAGTGCGGCTACATCGCACACAAGTCACAAACACATTAAAAAAGTAGTTTTTTATTTTTTGGAGCACTTTGAGAGTTACACCACCCTTTAACAGACAGACACACGCTTGTCGCTGCTGCTTTAAGGATGCAGGTGCGGCTACAGCCCACACATTTCACAAAGACAGAAAAAAAGAGAACAATATTTTAATTGTTTGTGTAGCACACTTTGAGGGTGTCACCACCCTTTAACAGACAGACGCACGCTTGTCGCTGCTGCTTTAAGGATGCAGGTGCGGCTACAGCCCACACAATTCACAAAGACAGAAAAAAGAAGAAGAATATTTTTATTGTTTGTGTAGCACACTTTGAGGGTGTCACCACCCTTTAACAGACAGACGCACGCTTGTCGCTGCTGCTTTAAGGATGCAGGTGCGGCTACAGCCCACACATTTCACAAAGACAGAAAAAAAAAGAACAATATTTTAATTGTTTGTGTAGCACACTTTGAGGGTGTCACCACCCTTTAACAGACAGACGCACGCTTGTCGCTGCTGCTTTGAGGATGCTGGTGGAATCTAGACGGGATTTGGAACCGAGGACACACTACCTCCATCAATTGTCTAAATCCCACTGCACTAATGTCGGATACCGGACGCAAGTCTAACACCAACATAGCAGTCAAGGCCTCAGTTACACGTTTTGCTTCAGGATGACTGCTGTCGTACTTCATCCTCATCGCTAGGGACTGTTGGAGGGTCAATTGTTTAGTAAAAGTAGTGATGTTCCTACTTCCTCTCTGGGATGATGAACAACTCCCAGCAGCAGCAACAGCACTAGGAGGAAGTGGTTCTTGATCTTTCCCTATTTTATTTTTATCGGAGAAAGTTTGGTCCTCCATTTATGTTATATTGATATATACGTGCGGCTAAAGCGCACACAAACACAGAAAATATTTTTTTATTTTTGCTGGAGAGTAGTGCACTTTGTGGGTTACACCACCCTTTAAGAAATGAGCCAGCCGGCTCTTTACTTATGGGACACAGGCGCACGCTTGGCGCTGCTCCTTTGTTGATGCACGTGCAGCCACAGTGCACACAAGTCACAAACACAGAAAATATATATTTTTTGTTGTTTTGGAGTGTACTTTGGGGGTTACAGAACCCTTTAATGGTCAAGCCAGCCGGCCCTTTACTTATGACACAGGCGCACGCTTGACACTACTTTGTTGATGCACGTGCGGCTACTGCGCACACAATTCACAAACACAGAAAATAATTTTTTTTTTGGTTTGGACTGGAGTGTACTTTCGGGGGTTACAGCACCCTTTAACGGTCAAGCCAGCCGGCCCTTTACTTATGACACAGGCGCACGCTTGGCACTACTTTGTTGATGCACGTGCGGCTACTGCGCACACAATTCACAAACATAGAAAATAATTTTTTTTTTGGTTTGGACTGGAGTGTACTTTCGGGGGTTACAGCACCCTTAACGGTCAAGCCAGCCGGCCCTTTACTTATGACACAGGCGCACGCTTGGCACTACTTTGTTGATGCACGTGCGGCTACTGCGCACACAATTCACAAACACAGAAAATTATTTTTTTTTTGGTTTGGACTGGAGTGTACTCTCGGGGGTTACAGCACCCTTAACGGTCAAGCCAGCCGGCCCTTTACTTATGACACAGGCGCACGCTTGGCACTACTTTGTTGATGCACGTGCGGCTACTGCGCACACAATTCACAAACACAGAAAATAATTTTTTTTTGGTTTGGACTGGAGTGTACTTTCGGGGGTTACAGCACCCTTTAACGGTCAAGCCAGCCGGCCCTTTACTTATGACACAGGCGCACGCTTGGCACTACTTTGTTGATGCACGTGCGGCTACTGCGCACACAATTCACAAACACAGAAAATAATTTTTTTTTTGGTTTGGACTGGAGTGTACTTTCGGGGGTTACAGCACCCTTAACGGTCAAGCCAGCCGGCCCTTTACTTATGACACAGGCGCACGCTTGGCACTACTTTGTTGATGCACGTGCGGCTACTGCGCACACAATTCACAAACACAGAAAATAATTTTTTTTTGGTTTGGACTGGAGTGTACTTTCGGGGGTTACAGCACCCTTTAACGGTCAAGCCAGCCGGCCCTTTACTTATGACACAGGCGCACGCTTGGCACTACTTTGTTGATGCACGTGCGGCTACTGCGCACACAATTCACAAACACAGAAAATATTTTTTTTTTTGGTTTGGACTGGAGTGTACTTTCGGGGGTTACAGCACCCTTAACGGTCAAGCCAGCTGGCCCTTTACTTATGATACAGGAGCACGCTTGGCACTACTTTGTTGATGCACGTGCAGCTACTGCGCACACAATTCACAAACACAGAAAATCATTTTTTTTTTGGTTTGGACTGGAGTGTACTTTCGGGGGTTACAGCACCCTTAACGGTCAAGCCAGCCGGCCCTTTACTTATGACACAGGCGCACACTTGGCAATACTTTGTTGATGCACGTGCGGCTACTGCGCACACAATTCACAAACACAGAAAATATATTATTTTTTTAGCACTTGGGGGGAGCACCCCTGATGGACAGAGCACCCCCTGGACAACACTACAGCACTCCTTTAGGACTGGGACACTGCACAGGACTTTGGAGTGGACACAGCCCCTATGGAGAACTGACTGCACAACACAGTCCAGCCAGCCCCTATGGACTTTGAAGTAGTGGACACAACCCCTATTAACAACAGCAGCACAGCACAACACAGCCAGCCCCTATGGACTTTGAAGTAGTGGACAACAGCAGCACTACACTACACTACACTACACAGCCCTAACTCCCACCCTCCCTCTTCACTGTCCACAGCCGAGTGAGAAAATGGCGCCGACGCGGGTACCTTATATAGGATCCAAAACCCGCGAGACTCGGAAGGCGGGATGATGACGTTTTGCCTCGATTTCAGATCCGAGTCAGGCGGGAAAAGTCGAGCCTGACTCGGATCAGACTCGGATCGGGGGGCTCGGGGGGGTTCGGATTTCAGAAATCCGAACCCGCTCACCCCTAAAATAAATACAATGAGAGAGACAGAGAGAGAGAGACAGAGAGAAACACCCAGAGAGAGAGAGACACACACAGAGAGAGAGAGACACAAAGAGAGAGAGACACACACACACACACAGAGAGAGGCACATACACAGAGAGAGAGGCACAAGAGAGAGGCACACACACAGAGAGAGAGGCACACACACAGAGAGAGAGGCACACTTTAGGCGCAAAAGGAAATTATACAGACCCCAAGTACAGTATACATACGCAGGCGCTTCCGGACCCAGAGATAGGCATCAGCAAGAGACCCTCAGTTCATACAGCGTTCAGCATGAAGACTAAAAACCCAGTATCCGGGCACACATATTTATCCCCCCCAGACTAAAACAGGACAATAGGGAAGTCTGTTGCTGATGTCATTGGTTCCTAGAGGAGAAGCATATGTTACAGCACATTTAACAGGCTGGTTCAAATAGACTCTCCCTGCCTCTTCAGAGAACACCAGTGCTTCCGTGCAGCATCCAGCAAATGCCAGCAATCCATCTGCTTTGCGCTTTTATTAATATCACCATCTCTATTGTGTGAATACCAGCTCTCCACCTACTGTGCACACTCCTCTGCTGCTCCAGCAAGTGTCAGCATTCCTCATGTGGAGTATCCCTCCAGTTACTTCTATCTGTTACTACACCAACCCACACTGACTTTCACCAGCTAATACTGCACATCAGTGCACTCTTTTGGCAAGTTCTCTATAGGAACTACTGAATAAGGAGGAGCATTACCAGACCACCTAACTTCATACACTCTGTCACCAGCCAGACCAGCCCAGGGGTTCCTGACCAGTGTCCACACAAAACCTTATCTTTGCCAATCATGTTGTGAATCACCCGTTCCATCACACACTAAGGTGCCATGCTGGTAGGCCATTTGCATACACTGTGCTCTACTCTACTGTGTAGGCCATTTCTGTACACTAAAATCATCGTCATGTTTGTGCTTTCTGACTGGCTATTAGAAGATGGGTAAACTGTGGCCATGAAAGGATGCACATGGTTAAAAAACAAATGCTCATTAAATGACATGATGGTGTAAGCAAAGACCAATCCCCTGTCCTTCCTGGCTCAACTGTTGTCTACAAGATAGAAAGTCTGTCAGCATGACAGGTTTTTTTTGTAATGTATTCATGAAATAATTTTGCCCCCATAAAGTGTACTGCAGATCATAGAATCGTTTTCTTATTAGAACAGATGCAATAAAGACTTCATATAGACTATGTGATACGCCCACCGGGATGGGTACAGGTTGCCGGCGCTCAGAATCCTGGGATTATGACAAGTGTTGGGATTCCGGCACCGGCATTCTGAGCGTCGGAATCACCGTGGACGGGAAATAGACTGCATCCCAGCCCACCCTATTTGAAAAAATATTTAGTTTGGTAATAAATTAGCATATTTTAAGGTGACATAAAAAAAAAGAAAAGTGGATGTGCAATCAATATATTCTAGTCTTCATTTTCTAGACTGTACAAGATAAATGAGAGCTATAACTTGATTGGTTGTGTGGTGAGAGGGGTTGTCTCTCATCTGAATCCTGGTGGGATAAGGGAGAGGAAAACAAGACCAGCACATTCTGCAGTTACAATAGAAGTTTGGAATTCCGGTTCTCTGGGCTGCACAGCTCAAAGTGAAGATATGGAAATCCTTATTTTCCAGGTCGCCCAACGCCAGCAGGAAGTCAGAAGCACAGGAATGGTTTAAAACTCTCACACACCTGTTGCTCATGACACTGATGCTGAGTAGCAGCCAGGAAGTAGGGTCACAGTGTTGTAGTGCCAGGTTACATGGGCTATGCTGGAAGAGCATGCCCAAATTGTGGCTGCAAGCCACTGCTGACTGATTAGCACTGAGACTTTTATGTTTGTTTGTTTATGTTATGGCATGTGCCTGTATGTGTGCAGGCCTAAACTCTATGCAAAGGTACAGTGTTTGCTGCTATTAAAAAGCCACTGCTCTACCAAAAATGCCTGTCTGGAATCCTCATTTGAATTCCCCTGTGTTACAGTTGCTATGGACAACACCTACACTTGTCCTCTTTAAAAGTTTTAGTAATGGTTGTATGACTCAGATCATATGCATATATAATACAATATAAGGCAAATTAATAAATATGTTTTTGAGTCTATATTTGATTTATACCCTTGCTGTTGAATACCTTTAAATGGTATTTATTTATATACACTAATTACTTTCTCATCATTAATTATTAATGTTTTAATATAAAATAACAGTCTGGATTTGAAGAGTGCCTCTAACTCTTCTTGTATTTTAATTCATAAGACCAACAGCGTATTCAAGTTCTGCAGAAAGCAAGTTAGGTGGTATTTTTGGGGGTTTAATGTTATGTAATGGGGGATGTTAATATAATGTAGTGGGTGCTAGTGATATAATGTGGAGGCTTGTGATGGCTACTAATATAATGTACAAGCTAAGATATATGTAATGTAGAGGGGGAGTTAATGTAATGTATGGTCAATTCATGCAATTTATCAGCTGATGGGATATCTAATTATTAAATATGGAGGCTATTAATGTGGGTTTGGTGGTGGCTATTAATGTGTTGTAGGGGTGAATACTGCATTTTGGGGTCTCTGAATTAAATGTGGGGACTAATAATTTATTTATGGACTGGTTGGGGGAAGGAAGTATATATTTTAAGCCTGACCTTCAGAGGTCAGGAATCTGCATCTTCTGAATTAGACCATCGCCTCTTCCCTCTTTGAAAACGGGGACAACACGCCTCGTTTCCGGGAATGGTGACCAGAAATGCCCCCGCTCCATCCCTCAAATGCAGCAGTATGTCAATCATGCTACGGCTTGGGGGGATCTGCAGGCCTAATCGCAGGACCTGTTGTACAGATGTGCAGAATGGGTCCTGCGCTGGCACAGACCCCTAACCAGTGGAGATGTACGTTCATCATCAGATGAATGTACTGTACATCTCTGAGTCAGGTCCTAAATTTATTAATTACCACTGACTTGCTTTTGCTGCTTTCAGAGGTGTGGCAAAATGCTTAAATAACAAGAAGAGAACTACCGAGAAAGCTGATCATCATGACCGTTTATTTGTTAAGTGCAACAAATTATGTAGCACTGGACAATCAACATTGATATCATGTGAATATGATTAAATAAATTAACAAAGAAACACAAAAACAAAACAAGGAAATGCAAATCCTGTAAAACTACAATTCATTAAAGTACAAATAAACGTGAAAGTTAAAACCGAAAATCATAACATACAAACAGAAAATGAATCAAAATACTTCATACAGTAGGTAAATTTGAGATAAACAATTGGAAGTGGAACAGGTGGAACATAAGACATAGGGTAGAGAGGGTCCTTTTCTTGAAAGCTTGCAATCTAGAGGATATTATATCTAGTTATATACAAACAATGATTATATTATTATAGTAGGCTTTATGATTTATTTATTTTTCCTTATGCATTTCTGTGACAATAAATTTACTGTAGACTGTAACAATTCCTTGACTTTCCATTATCATCTTTAGCTCACAAACATTAATTACGTTAGTTAATTATGTAAGCTATATTATTTATGCTTACCAACTGAATTTACTAATATTTTTTCTGTGTTCAACATTACCTCATCATTACTTGTTCGTGCAGCTCTGGCTTTTTGCACTCCACAGAGATGTAATGTGCGCACATGTGTTGGGCTGAGTAAAGGATGTGGACACACAACCCCAAAAAAATACATTTGCTTTAAAATGTTTTGGTTTATTGTGTATGTTAATTAGGGGTGAGCGGGTTCGGATTTCTGAAATCCGAGCCCCCCCGAGCCGAGTCCGATCCGAATCAGGCTCGACTTTTCCCGCCTGACTCGGATCTGAAATCGAGGCAAAACGTCATCATCCCGCCTTCCGAGTCTCGCGGGTTTTGGATCCTATATAAGGTACCCGCGTTGGCGCCATTTTCTCACTCGGCTGTGGACAGTGAAGAGGGAGGGTGGGAGTTAGGGCTGTGTAGTGTAGTGTAGTGTAGTGCTGCTGTTGTCCACTACTTCAAAGTCCATAGGGGCTGGCTGTGTTGTGCTGTGCTGCTGTTGTTAATAGGGGCTGTGACCACTACTTCAAAGTCCATAGGGGCTGGCTGGACTGTGTTGTGCAGTCAGTTCTCCATAGGGGCTGTGTCCACTCCAAAGTCCTGTGCAGTGTCCCAGTCCTAAAGGGGTGCTGTAGTGTTGTCCAGGGGGTGCTCTGTCCATCAGGGGTGCTCCCCCCAAGTGCTAAAAAAATAATATATTTTCTGTGTTTGTGAATTGTGTGCGCAGTAGCCGCACGTGCATCAACAAAGTAGTGCCAAGCGTGCGCCTGTGTCATAAGTAAAGGGCCGGCTGGCTTGACCGTTAAGGGTGCTGTAACCCCCGAAAGTACACTCCAGTCCAAACCAAAAAAAAAATTATTTTCTGTGTTTGTGAATTGTGTGCGCAGTAGCCGCACGTGCATCAACAAAGTAGTGCCAAGCGTGCGCCTGTGTCATAAGTAAAGGGCCGGCTGGCTTGACCGTTAAGGGTGCTGTAACCCCCGAAAGTACACTCCAGTCCAAACCAAAAAAAAAATAATTTTCTGTGTTTGTGAATTGTGTGCGCAGTAGCCGCACGTGCATCAACAAAGTAGTGCCAAGCGTGCGCCTGTGTCATAAGTAAAGGGCCGGCTGGCTAGACCGTTAAAGGGTGCTGTAACCCCCGAAAGTACACTCCAGTCCAAACCAAAAAAAAAATTATTTTCTGTGTTTGTGAATTGTGTGCGCAGTAGCCGCACGTGCATCAACAAAGTAGTGCCAAGCGTGCGCCTGTGTCATAAGTAAAGGGCCGGCTGGCTTGACCGTTAAAGGGTTCTGTAACCCCCAAAGTACACTCCAAACCAAAAAAATATATATTTTCTGTGTTTGTGACTTGTGTGCACTGTGGCTGCACGTGCATCAACAAAGGAGCAGCGCCAAGCGTGCGCCTGTGTCCCATAAGTAAAGAGCCGGCTGGCTCATTTCTTAAAGGGTGGTGTAACCCACAAAGTGCACTACTCTCCAGCAAAAATAAAAAAATATTTTCTGTGTTTGTGTGCGCTTTAGCCGCACGTATATATATCAATATAACATAAATGGAGGACCAAACTTTCTCCGATAAAAATAAAATAGGGAAAGATCAAGAACCACTTCCTCCTAGTGCTGTTGCTGCTGCTGGGAGTTGTTCATCATCCCAGAGAGGAAGTAGGAACATCACTACTTTTACTAAACAATTGACCCTCCAACAGTCCCTAGCGATGAGGATGAAGTACGACAGCAGTCATCCTGAAGCAAAACGTATAACTGAGGCCTTGACTGCTATGTTGGTGTTAGACGTGCGTCCGGTATCCGACATTAGTGCAGTGGGATTTAGACAATTGATGGAGGTAGTGTGTCCTCGGTTCCAAATCCCGTCTAGATTCCACCTGCATCCTCAAAGCAGCAGCGACAAGCGTGCGTCTGTCTGTTAAAGGGTGGTGACACCCTCAAAGTGTGCTACACAAACAATTAAAATATTGTTCTTTTTTTTTCTGTCTTTGTGAAATGTGTGGGCTGTAGCCGCACCTGCATCCTTAAAGCAGCAGCGACAAGCGTGCGTCTGTCTGTTAAAGGGTGGTGACACCCTCAAAGTGTGCTACACAAACAATTAAAATATTGTTCTTTTTTTTTCTGTCTTTGTGAATTGTGTGGGCTGTAGCCGCACTTGCATCCTCAAAGCAGCAGCGACAAGCGTGCGTCTGTCTGTTAAAGGGTGGTGTAACCCTCAAAGTGTGCTCCACAAACAATAAAAATATTCTTTTTTTTTTTCTGTCTTTGTGAATTGTGTGGGCTGTAGCCGCACTTGAATCCTCAAAGCAGCAGCGAGAAGCGTGCATCTGTCTGTTAAAGGATTACATCGGTGACAGCATCCAAGTAGGCATGTCAGACAGTCCGTACCTGTACTGGCAGGAAAAAGAAGCAATTTGGAGGTCCCTGTACAAACTGGCTCTATTTTACCTGAGTTGCCCCCCCTCCAGTGTGTACTCCGAAAGAGTGTTTAGTGCAGCCGGGAACCTTGTCAGCGAAAGGCGTAGGAGGTTGCTTCCACAAAATGTGGAGAAGATGATGTTCATAAAATGAATTATCAACTCTTCCAGGGAGACCAGCCTCCAGAACGTACAGAGGGACCTGTGGTTCCAGCAGGGACGAATTAATACTCTGTGAGGATGAGGATGTACACACTGAAGAGGGTGAGGAATCGGTGGATGAGGAGGATGAGGATGACATCTTGCCTCCGTAGAGCCAGTTTGTGCAGGGACAGATTAATTGCCAGCTTGTTTTGTGGGGGCCCAAACGAACCAATCATTTCAGCCACAGTTGTGTGGCAGACCCTGGCGCTGAAATGATTGGTTTGTTAGTGTGCATGTCCTGTTTATACAACATAAGGGTGGGTGGGAGGGCCCAAGGACAATTCCATCTTGCACCTCTTTTTTTTCTTTGCATTATGTACAGTTTGGGGCCTAGTTTTTCAAACTGCCATTCTGTCTGCCACTGCAGTTTCACGCCTAGATGGGTCACGTGTTTGTGCCGCCCACTCGTGTCGCTTAGCATAGTCATCCATCTACCTCAGTGCAACCTTTTGGACATAAAAACACTATTGTGAGGTGTGAGGTGTTCAGAATAGACTGGAAATGAGTGGAAATTAAGGTTATTGAGGTTAATAATAGCATAGGAGCAGAAAAACCTACAAATTCTGTGATTTTAGCTGTTTTTATGCTTTTTTAAAAAAAAATACAGATCCAAAACACAAAACCCAGAACCCAAAACACGGAAGGGTGGTTTTGGCAAAACCAATCCAGATCCAAAACACGAAGAAAGATCCAGATCCAAAACCAAAACACGAAAAGTGGCCGGTGCACACCCCTAATATTAATGTAAAGTCAAATGAAAGTTGTACATGTTTGCGTTCTGAAAACTATCTAGTAGATAACACTTTTCACCATTGGGCAAACGCAAGCGCAATGTTTTTTATTCAACCCCAATGTTTGCCAATTTGCGCATGCGCAGAATCTGTACTGCGCATGTACAGAGCTGTGTCTGCGATGGCGGTCGCAGTGCCCCCTAAGCTGCAGAAATATTGACATGCTAAGGCCGTTTGGGATGGCAGAGCTGTAACTAGACATTTTAGTGCCCTGTGCCAGAAAGAGCATTGATGCTCCCCCTAAAAGGGGCGTGGTCTCATGGGGTAGGAAAGTGACCAGACAATAATACCCACAATTCAAATTACACCACACACAGTAGTGCAACCTCATTCACTTTACACAGCACAGTAGTACCTCTTATTTACATTACTCCACACAGTAGAGTGCCTTATTGACATTATGCCACACAGTAGAGCCCCTTATACACATTATGCCACACAGTAGTGCTCCTTACATATTATACAACAGCAGTGTCCCTTTCACATTATGCCACGCAGTAGTACCCCTTACACACAATGCCACGCAGTAGTGCCCCATACACATTATGCTACACAGTAGTGCCCCTTATAAACATGATGCCACAAAGAAATACCCCTTACACATTATGTCCCACAGTAATGCCCCTTACACATTATGCACACAGTAATGCTATTTACACATATTGCCACACAGTAATGCACCTTACACATTATGCTACACAGTAATGCTTCTTACACATAATGCCACACAGTAATGTCCCTTACACATTATGCTTTAGCATATCCCCATGCCTCTCTCTCTCTCTCTCTCTCTCTCTCTCATATGCGGCACTCACCTAGCCAATAACTGTGTAACCATGCTCAGCCTCACACTGACAGTGTCAGTGTCTTACACCTTGTGTGTGTCTGGACTCTGCCACCTTGTTTGCGCACCCAACAAACACAGCTCCTCAATCATGTCACTGTGGGAGTGTGGAGAGGAAAGACATCAAGACGTCTCTCCATACAGTGTTGGAGCCGGGGAAGGTGGAGCTCAAAGTTAGTCAGACAGGGCTGCGTGAATGACCTGGGTGCGCCGCTACTAATATAGATAGCAGTTGGCACCCAGCAAATAGACATTGTGGCCCCAGGGAATCCAGCTTTCTGTGCAGCAGCACCGCAAGCACCTTTCTTGGGGGAGGGGAAGGGGCAGCGACAGCCAGAGTTACAGAAAATGGGGCATGCTGAGGCCAGTGGCAGCATCCTTGGATGCAGCTTCACTGGCCCCGGAAGTGTGAAACATGCAGCCATCATGAGTAACCTGAGTTTTACTCAGATGACCAATGTACACGTAGATGATCCAAAGCTGTTTCTTCGGACACAGCAGCGGATCATAAAATAATACAGTCTGCGTCTTTCTACTACAGCTGCATTTACAGCTGCATCCAAAGACAATTCTGAATCAGGCCCATTGTTAAAATGAATAACAAATGCCAATGGTTGTAATATAAAGTTACCTTACAAATGGGGATATTATGAGGTATTTTGTTTTACACATTTATTTTTGAAGCAGCAGTTTTTAAGACCACAATTTAATAACACACTTACCATATAATAATTAAAACTTTGTTGTATTAGGGTATTCTTTTTTTTTTTTCAAGCATGGATCCCTCACAAAATCCTGCTCAAATTCTGGCCGCACAGATTCAGGCACTAACTCAGAAAGTGCAGGAGCTTTCTCTTCGTGTTGAGGAGACTTGAGGTGCTCCAGCCCCTGCAGTGCCTGAACCTAAGCTTAATTTGCCTGGCCGGTTTTCAGGGAATCGGAAAGATTTCTTGAATTTCAAGGAGAGTTGCAAGCTCTATTTTAAGCTACATCCCAGATCTTCGGGCTCGCAGGTCCAACAAGTTGGAAACATAATTTCCCTATTACAGGGAGACCCTCAGACTTGGGCCTTTGGTTTTCCATACACTAGTATGACATTACAGACTGTGGACTCCTTTTTCGATGCATTGGGTCTACTGTATGATGACCACGATAAAGCAGCAATGGCGGAGGCGAGTCTCAGGTCCTTGAAACAAGAGAACAGAGCAGCTGAGGACTACTGCACGAATTCCGAAAGTGGGCTGTTGATGTGGTTTGGAATGACCCGGCCTTACGAAGCCAGTTTTGTTTAGGACTATCTGATCAAATAAAGGATATCCTAGTCCAACATCCTTCTCCGGATTCCTTAGATGATCTCATGAGTTTGGCCATCTGTATTGTCCAGCGACTTCGGGAGTGCAGAGTGGAAAAGAATCTGCCTTCTCTGCCACCGCGATCTCCGGTATGGATGGCTTCATCTGAGCCTGAAGAATCCATGCAAATGGGAGCGTTTCGTCTTCCGGCCGAAGAAAAACATAGGAGATGTTCATTGGTCTTTGCCTCTACCGTGGCGGTAAAGGACATTTGGGCCAACTTTACCCAATAAAGTTGGGAAAAGGTGAGGTCTAGATGAGCTAGGGGAGGTAAATCTAGGCCTTGAATCCATCTCCCCTGAAAATTCTGTCCTTATCACTACAGTGACCAATTTGCCCAATTATCAAATTTCCGTTCCTGCCTTCGTGGATAGCGGTGCTGCGAATAATTTTATGTACCTTTCTTTTTTCAGAATGTTGGGCCTGAATGCTGAGTCCATATCCAGTCCTGTGTCAGTTATTGGTCTGGATGGTGAAAGTCTTTCTAAAGTTCCGGTTGCCTTTCGGACTCCTCCATTACAATTAGCCAGTGGGGCTCTGCATCTTGAAGAGTTGTCTTTCCTACGGCTCCACGTCCACTGGCTCCAGTTGTGTTGGGATTACCTTGGCTGAAAAAGCATGACCATGTGATTGAATGGCAAACTAGAGAAATTCTCAAGTGGGGATCGGCTTGATTATCACAGTGGCTTTCTCGACCCATTCACCTTGCTGCTGCCATCTCATCTAAACCGTCATCCGTTCCTGCTCCTTATTGTGACCTAGCTGAAGTGTTTTAAAAAAAAAAGTTGACGTTCTTCCACCTCAACGATCCTTTGATTGTGCCGTAGATTTGTCACCAGGTACCAGGCTTTCCAAGGGCAGGTTGTATGCTTTATCCATCCCGGAGGATAAAGCCATGCAGGAGTATATTCAGGAGGCCCTGGATAAGGAGGCCCTGGATTCGTCCTTCTGAATCCCCAGTGGGAGCAGGCTTCTTCTTTGTCCAGAAGGACGGATCACTCCAACCCTGCATAGACTTCCGTGCATTGAATAAGATCACCGTCAAGAACGCATATCCCTTGCCCCTCATCTCCGTTCTGTTTGACCAACTGCGGGAAGCTTCCATCTTTTCTAAAATCTACCTCAGAGGCGCATATAACCTCATTCGCATCAGGAAGGGAGATGAGTGGAAGACGGCATTTAACATACATTCAGGACATTTTGAGTATCTGGTCAGGCCGTTTGGCCTTTCCAACCCCCTAGCCGTCTTTCAGGATTTCATCAATGAGGTGTTATGGGAGTATCTGGGAAATATAAAAATATATATAGGAAGCACAAAGAAAATGGGGGTGCTCAGTAAAGAACATACATACGGGGGGGGGGCAAATACTAAAAGGAAAATCTGTACTGACATGGGCACTTTATGGTAATGGGGTGGAACACAGAGCACATTAAATAAATAAATAAAATACATACTTCATGTCTTAATTAACCGGAGAAATATTGCATTTTGTCTAATGGGTGATGTCTGCTTCCTAGTGAATGAACATGAATCATGAATAATGGCTGTCTGCACACTATCTCTGATATTATTAATATAAACCAACTCCTGCTGATCTTCAGGTGTCTATTTATTAATCTTTTTCTTTACTAAAATATTTTGAAAACTGATGTTTTCACACCCTTTTTGCATTATTTTAGTATCACTTACATGTTTTCAAAAGGCTTTTTCAGCAGTTTTTGTAAAATAACTACTCCAAGCCCTTTATACAGTGGCGTTACTTAGGGTATTTGGAGCCCAGGGCAAATTTGAAAAGGGAGCCTGCCCCAGAACCCCCCCCCCAATGTGCGTGCGTGTAAAAAAATATATGGGCGTGGTCACTTAAAAATGGGGCGTGTCAACATGACACACCCCTTTATTTTCACACTGAACATTCCTATCCATATGCACCTTAACCCCAGTAGTACCCCTTATACAGTACCCCCAGTATGCAGTTGTGGTCCCTCTTATGCAGGCCCATAGTAGTGCCCCTTATACAGTATCCCCAGTAGTGGTCCCCCTTATACAGCCCCCAATTAGTTCCCCTTACTCAGTACTCCCAGTAGTGCCCCCCCCAAATGCAGTGCCCCATGTAGTGTTCCCCCATATGCAGTGCCCCCAGTAGCAGTCCCCACAATGCAGTGCGCCCAGTAGCGGTATCCCCTTATGCAGTGCCCTTTATACAGTGCCCCCAGTAGTAGTCCACCCCCCTATGCAGTGCCCTTATATAGTGCCCCCAGCAGTAGTCCCCCCCATGCAGTTTTCCCAGTAGTGGTCCCCTTATGCAGGCACCCAGTAGTGATCCCCCCTATCCAATGCCCCCTGTAGTGGCCCTTCCTATTATTGCCCCCAGTAGTGGTCCCCCCAGTGCAGTGCCTCTAGTAGTAGGCCCCTTTTATAATGCCCCCAGTGGTAGTTCCCCCCCCCCCCCCAAGTAGTAGTCCCCAGTAGAGGTTCCCCCTCCTGATTAAGTGCCCCCAGTAGTAGCCCCCCCCCAGTAGAGGTCCTCCCAATAATGGTGCCCCCAGTAGTAGCCACCCCTCCCCCATTGTGCCCCCACCCCCAGTAGAGGTCCCCCCGGTAGTAGCCACCCCCCTCCCCCGTTGTGCCCCCAGTAGTGCAGATAGGTTTAAAAAATATATATATATATAAATATACTTACCTGAATCCACGCTGCTGCTGCTCCGGTCCGCGACACCGCTCCCGCCGCCGCCCGCCAGTCCTCCCGGGCTGGCGCGCTCAGCATTAAGGGACAGACGTCATGATGTCATGACGTCTGTCCCATTACCCACTGCCGTCCGGCTCTTGCAGTGGGTGCTGCAGCAGTCAATGAGAGTCTATCTGACTCTCATTGGCTGCTGTTTAACACACGCATCGCCGCCAGCGCTGGTGGTGATGCGTGTGTTATGCACAGCCTGAGCCTGCCTCCTAGCGCTATTGGGCAAGCGCTCAGGGGGAGGGAACGGGCTCAGCTGTGCAGCACAGGACCGGCACTGGAAGCCTAGCGCCGGTCCTGTGTAAATGTGTAGCGCTGACCGCTACACTGGCTAACTAGGGCGGGCGGGCCGGTACCGTGGCCTGTGGCGCCCCCCCGTGCCACCGGTCCCACGGCGCCCAGGGCACGCACCCCGCTCGCCCTGCCCTAGTTACGCCACTGCCTTTAAATTTGCTTCCTTTTAGTAAGAAGATCGCATTTCCCTTATTTTTATTGGGGAAATGCGATCTGTTTAAGATTCACTAAAAGGAAATGTAAAAAAATAATAATGAGAGGAAGCCTTACAATAATAACACTATCTGGTGATGGCGTAAAGCAGGGTTCACCCGTTTCACCTCCTCCATCTCAGTCTTCAATGTCTGCTGACAAGAAGGGCAGTCCTCGGAGTAAGCTTCTGTGATTAGCCTGTGTGTCTGATAGAATACAGGATGATCACAGTTACAAAAAAACACACTTACCTCTGTTCAGGTGATCGGTGAGCTCCTTGGTGACCCGGTCATCTGATCAGTAAACGGAGAAGCTGTGAAGTCCCGGCGGCATCTTCAATTTATCTCACCAATCACCTGAACTGAGGTAAAGGTAAGCTGAGTGGGGGAGTGAGAGCTGGCAGCGTAGGCACAGTCTCAGGGTATTTTTTAAATATACCCTGAGAAATGCTGGGAAAGGATTTGCAGGCTCTGTCCATGCAGGCGATATATGATACCTCCTGTTGCGATGTATTCATATATCGAAATGTGTATTTGGGTGAATTTATCACATCTGAGATGCAGCTTGTGATAAATATGCCCCTGGAATCTAGATGCAAGTTTTATGTGTCTTTATTCAATAATAAATAAATATACCTACAGATATAAGGATATAATGAAGTAGAATTATGTAACTGTTATTTATGTCATTCACGTGTTTGATTGCTGACCTATAGCTAGCAGAAATATTTGGTATTTGCTGCCTTTTTGTTTTCCTATGAAAGCGAAGAATTTACGGTAACTCTGTAACATTGTCATATTGATTATATGGCGCTATTGTAAATCCACCCACTAGGTGTCGCTATAGGATATCGTTGTAGTAGTGTGTGGCTAAGGATGATGACGTAATCACTCTCTTCCCGGCCGGTAGAAGGAGCAGCAGCGTGTCCTCTGCCTGTGCGGTTAGTACCAGGCTTGTTACTGATGTGACATCTCCAGTGTATGATCGGGAAGGTAATGTGTAATGAAGTGTGCAAGGTTCCCAGCTAGCTCACTAATAAGCCTCTGCTTAGAACGATAGAGAGAGCATAGGTATGCACACAGTTTATTTGTGCACGTTTATTGTAATATTTTAAAAAAGACTGCTTAATCAACTATTATATGATTGTTTTGGGCTTATTTAAGATTATAGGTTACGATGCATAACTGATTTTCAGTCTTGTAAAACTGCATGTCCCAGTATGGACTGACGGTGACAGTTTACTGAGAACACCAGGGGTTTCCTTCACCCACGTTGTGTTGAGCGTTATGGAATGCCAAGATATTGATTTATTTGAATAATGGCATGACAACTAAGGCCCGTATTAAACTAGGCAAAAAGCCACGATCCGTGAAAAGTTCTCGCCGATGCGCGATTTTTGCCTGTTTCTGAGGTATAGCCCTATTCAAAAACAAACATATTTTGGGGTACAAATGTTGGGACTTGGTTCAGACCCTTTGGACACCCCCCCCCCTAATAACTAGGCAAAAAAATAACTAACTTAATTCACCCCAGAAAATGTCATTTTTGGGGTGAAAATTTTTAAAAAAGTGTTGGAAAGTCTGTCTAAAGTACAGGGACAGGTATTTTGAGGTGCTGTATGGATGGGACAGGTGTTTTTGGGATTGCAGGTGGCTGCAGCAGGTGTATTTTTAAAATTTTTTAAATCTACACTTTATGTACCCCCATTTTCGCGGCTATTTGAATCCGGCCCTAAGGCCCGTATTCAATTAAACGTGATTAGTTTGCCACCGACGGCGGAATCTAGTTTCCGCCTACATCGTGTGTTTTGAACGCGGAAACTTATCGGGCGCGCCCACACTATTCGCCCTATTTAATTCCAAAGGACGTGAAAACGGCAAGCCACGTTGTTGAAACAGGCGGAAAGTGCTGTCAGAAATGGGGAAATTGGTCTGACCCCCCAAAAAGTTGCACCAACATTGGGGATCACTATAGATGCCCCCGATTAGCCCTAATGAAGGTATTTGGGGTACTTAAGTTGTGCCAATTAGCGCATTAACACAAGTGGTGAAGAATAGCATTAAGCAATATTTTTTGGCAAATATAACTACTCCCAGCAAATTTGGGGTACATGAAAATGGGTGCTAGCATATTTTTAAGTTGCTAAAGTGAAGTTTTAAATGACGTAAAAAATCCACCTACCGCAAGCACCTGCAATAAAAAAAAAACCCCTGCCCCATACTTGGGGACCCCCCAGAAGTCTATTTCGCTACTTTTTATGTTTGTACTCCAACTTTGAACTTTTTTGCCCCCATTTTCAAAGTCATTTTTTTGTGTCTCACTTTTTTAAAGGGATATTTTGACGTAGTTATCCTTTGGGGGGCTGTCCCAAGGGTGCTGAGTGATTTTCTGACGTTTGCACCCCAAAACAGCAATTCTGCACTTTTTTTCACCACCTATTCATAGGCGAATCTTTTCCGCTTATTGCATTGACTTTCCACGTAAGTGAAAAGTTTTTGCAAATGAATAGGGCAAAAAGCTTCCGCCTGGCTCTCCAACAGGTCAGCTTTTAAGGTGCATACACACGTAACGATTTTGTAACCAGCGATTTTCTGTCAGATTTTCTCTTGAAAAGTGACATTTTTTGAAGTGCAATGAACGATTTTTACAACGATGAACAAAAAATGTTCCTTCCCTTAATGAAAATCGTTATGTTGGACAGTCTGAAATGGACGATGAACGATAACTATAAACTACAAACGGGAGCGCGCTTGAACGATTATCGTTCATCGTTGTAACACCGATACTGAACGATTTTTTGAACAATAACTACGTCGGTAACGACAAATCGTTAAAAAAATCGTTACGTGTATATGCACCTTTAGAAATATTCATGGTTGAGCACAGGTGGTTAAATCAAACTGACAGGTACTAATTAAGCCACCTGTGCTCAATAATGAATGTCTATAAAACCTGAACTGTTGGGCGGCCATGAGGACCGCGTTTGGTAATCTCTGCCTTAGTAGAAAGTTTTCTGCTAGGATTCAGAATTCCTGCTGGCGTTGTTATTACATTATCTATTATGAATTGAATTAGTGGTTCCAATTCTTTTAGAACTTGCTGATGCACCTTTCAGTAATATATTTTTTTGTGTGTAACACCCTAATATTCAAATCTTAAAGGCGCGACTTAGTGTCACAAATGATCTAGTACCAAAATGAGTTTGGAAGAAGTTACGTTACGTATCTTACGTTACGTATCCTTTGGGACAGCCGCCCAAAGGATAACTACGTCAAAATATCCTATGGTGTTGGAATAATTTTTCATACTAAAGTTCTTAGGGGTCTGTTTACTACACCTTGGATGGAGATAAAGTGAACGGAGATAAAGTACCAGCCAGTCGGCCCCTAACTGCCAAGTCGCAGGCTGTGTTTGAAAAATGAGTTTGGAGCTGGTTGGTTGGTACTTTCTCAGTTCACTTTTATCTCCATCCAAGGCTTAATAATTAAACCTCTTAGCTACCCACAAAGTTCTAAAAATATAACAAACATGCAAACTTTACCCGCTGGTTTATATTAAAATGAAATATAGTGCACATACTATCACACTGCAGAATGCCAACTTCTTGCAATGTGGCCTTTTACTTTATAGTGAAACTTTAAAATATTTATCTCCCAACATACAAAATATTTTATAAAATTAAAGCAGTTTTATTTAGACCAGGGGTATGATCAAATACCTGTTTCTAGATGATAGTTTGCAGTTGCACCATCCGGGCTTACCTTGCTGCTCTTACATAATAACACTATTGAATGAGAGGGGTTATTCTAGAGCACAGGTTCTCAAACTCGGTCCTCAGCACCCCCACACAGTGCATGTTTTTCAGGTCTCCTCACAATCACAAGTGAAATAATTAGCTCCACATGTGGATCTTTTAAAATGTCAGAGAGTGATGACTACACCTGTGCACCTGCTGGGTGACCTGGAAAACATGAACTGTGTGGGATCCTGATGACCGAGTTTCAGAACCACTGTTCTAGGGGGATGTAATCAGCATTCCGACTGTCAGAATCCTGACAGATTGCAGAGGTAAGTATTAAGGTCGGGGTGATTTGGGTTAGAGGGAGGGTTATGGTTAGGCTGCGGGAGGGGTGGATTAGGGGGAGGTTTAAGGTAAGGGTTAAAATACTTATAGATTTTTGTAAGGATTCTGACTGCCGGGATGCTGCTGTCTGTATACTGACTATCTGCATCCTGACCGTCGCTATCCCATAACCAAACCATTCTAGGGATGGATATCAGAAGCCGATGGTTAGCAGCCATCGATGTTTCCAATTTGATGGAGGTACTTTTTCCATCGAATAGCGGGAATTCGATGGTTGCCAGCCATCGAATGAAGTTTTCCGATGATCATCCGATGGCTGGCTGTTCTTTTAGCTTAGTACACCTGGAAGTGGTATCCTCAGCACAGCTAAAGTGCGCATGCGCGAAGCTATGACTGCTTCTGCACATGTGCAAAGTATAACCATTGCAGTGGTTATAGTATCGAATTGTTGCACTGCGATTGCTAGTTGCCATAGCATCGCTGGATTTTATGTTCAGAAGCCGACAACCATTTGATGCCGAGTTTTTAAATAGGCTATCCTCAATTCTAATAAATATTGTTGAACAGCCTTTTCCTCAATTTCAGACTTACAGCCGATTTCACAGCTAAAACTTTGTTTTCTGTGTTGTATTGTAGGCATTGGTAATCACTCATGGAACCTATGAAACTATCTCGTATTCTTTCCCGAGTTAAACTATGGCGGTCCCATAGATGTCTATCAACCAGCATCTCATGTACTCAGAAAACCACAAATAGGAAGGAAGAGTTTAGTTCCAGGCTGGCAGCAGGGCCACACCTGAGAGAATTTTTTGCTAACACTTCTCCTGCTACTGTATATCCCTCTGTGGAAGAAGATGCATCTCATTATATAACAGAGAGTTCCTTACTACCAGTGAATAACAAAGGTCTGTATAATTAGTTGCCACTCTTAACTATAGCCATTTTTATTTGTATGGTGGCAAAATAATCTGTCACACCGGAAAGTGGGGGAAAAATATAAACTTGTGTAAGTGGTCGGGGACATACAAGGATGTTGAAATGCTGTGTCAGTGAAAACCATATGTAGTGAGGGCCCTGCTCTTGTGAGTTTGCTAGAGGAAGAGGGCAATGGCAAGACAGGGGAGTAAGTGGGATTCAGAGTTGACATTGGGGGAGATGTATCAAGCTTTGCAGAGAGATAAAATGGTGAAATTGTCCAAAGCAACCAATCAGCTTCTAATTGTCACTTTGAAATGATAGTACACAGTGAGTGGTTTCAGGTGGTAGGGATTTAGGACTTAGATAAGAGGTAGGTTATATGAGAGCATTTGAAAGTTAGAGGCGTATCTAATACTTCTTTCACATCGCAATGCCGGGTTGCACCCAGGATTTTGTACACTGGTCCATCTCGGGTGCGACCTGGCTGAAACCCCTTTCAGACTGGTGGCCCGACCCGGCTTATTGCCAAGTCGATGACATCACCGCCATCACGTGCTGACCCGGCGCTTGGAGATGAGATCATCTCCAAGAGCCGACACTTCCTATGTTGTGAACGGGACCCGGGTTACCCGTTCACACTGCATCATGAGCCGGATTGAACCCGTGTTCACTCCTGATCGTTACCAGAGTTGCAATGCCAGGTCACTCGACCCAGGTTCTTTCAACCTGGCCCTTTCACACTGCACAGTAACCTTGGTTTCTGCGCGTTCACGTGCAATAACCCGGGTTATTGCTGGCAGTGTGAAAGGGGTATTAAAGGGCATAATGGAGATTATATTAAAACAAGGCTAGAGTTATACTGTATTGGGGCTTGTAGATGAGGTTCATTGGTTTTTAGTTGGATTCAGAAGTTTATGGAGAGCCAGTGTAGGGTATGAGAGAGTGGTGTGGTGGATGTAGAACAGTGTGAAAGGAAGGACATTGTAATCATGGTATTTAGTACAGTTTGAAGTGGAAATAGGTGTAATAGACCTGTGTGGAGGAGTTTGCAGTAGTCCATGCAGTTTAGTAGTGTCATGGATGAGAAAGGGACATCTACAGCGATCGTATTTTGAGATGCAAAGCAGTGGGTGGCTGCCATCTTAGTGACTGAGGCAAGAGTGTTGTTGACAATGGGGAAAATCTGAGAGGACTGACACTGGAAGGGAAGACGATGAGCTCAGCGGTGAGTGTTAGGTTGCATTGGTACATTCAGGTGGAGATGGTGGAAAATATATTGGACACACAAGATACTGTTGATGGGAGAGGTCAGGTGAGAAGTAGATTAGCACTGATGTGGTAGTGGAGACCTGATGAGTGATTTATGGTCGGTCACAGAGAGCTGAGGTGTAAAGTGAGAATGGCAGAGAACAGAGCTTTGTGGAAGTGAAGGGGAGGGTTAGCGATAACTGTGCCATGTCTGTCAATGAAGTTAGTATGTGCAGGAGAAGGAAGTTATCGACCAGTGTAAAAAGTGGCAGAGAACCAGGAAGATGAGTATGGAGTGACCCTTTAGCTTAGCGGTTTGTAATTTGTTGTTCATTATGGTGAGGGCAGTCTCTATTAAGGAGAGAAGCCCAACTGCATAGGGGCGAAGATGGAATGAGAGGAGAGAGTGTGTAATGCGGTTGTGCACTAACCACTCCAGTAGTTTGTAAAATAAGAAATAAAAAGAGAAAAATGGGCTAGTAGATTAGGAGGCAATTTAATTAGTAGTGATGGCCACAATGTGCCATCATTTCAACTGTTTTTCTGGCACTTCGTGGCTACTGCTTTTTTCCTTTAATTATTCTGTATTCTCTTCTCTGTATCAAATCGCCATGTTTAAAAGTAGATCCTGCAACCCGGCATTGCAGGATCGGTGAAATCCAACATGTTGGATTTCACAGATATGCCGATTTGATCAAAAAATTATCGTGATTGCACATCAGTGAAATTTAACATGTAGAATTTCACTGATCCTGTGACGGATCGCGGAACATCGATGTGCGTCAGTCGACATTTCCGACCGGCGGATCAGCGTTTTCGATCCCATCGCAGGATCACTAGATCAGACGCCTGATGTATGGTGGCCTTAAAAATAGCCTTACATGGACACAGGTAACTTAATTAGTGCCTCAATTATTTTGAGTTAAGTGCTTAAGCATGAATATCCTTAAACCCTGGACTATTAGTGTGCCTTTAGGACCAGGTTTGGGAGACACTGCTCTTTCCAATTGTTCTCTCTCCCCTCCTGGTGGTGCCTAAACCTAACCCTCCCCGGTTGGTGTCTTACGACTTATCATTCACAGTTCTTCTATACCACTGTCAGGAGCCATTAACCCCTGCTTTACTGTACTGCTCAAAATCGCTCCCATTAAAGTGAATACATTAACTTTACATTTGTGATGCATTGCACAGCATTATCCCCTCTAGGAAGCTGTTCAAAGGGGTTGGGTATGGGATCTTGACGCTCAGGATCCCGGCGGTCAGAATCTCGGCGCCGACATCCTGACGGGGGTTAAGATACTGACATTTGTCGGTAAGTACCCTACCCCTAAACCTAACCATCCCTCCCCGCAGCCTAAACCTACCTTTTCCTTTTGCAGCCTAACCCTCCCCCTAGTGCCAAACCCTAACTTACCCCCTAACACCAATACTTACCGCTGGCATTCTGAGCACCGGCATCCCAACAGCTGGGATGTTAACTACATCCTGGTCAAAGCAAGCACAACAGAAACAACAAGCAAAGGTACAGAGAGGGTTTTAGGAACCCCTCTTGTCTGGCTAAGGCTGGGACCACACGTAAAGATTTTCTGTCCAACCATCCAACTAGTTGATTGGTTGGAATGAAAATCAGGTAACATCGGGAGTAACTGATGATCAGCAGTTTGCTCCTAAATGCCAGAAAACAGATGAAAATGGTAATCAGACAAGTTTGTTAAATGTTTGATCTAAACAATTGTTCAAACAACAGTTTTTGTCCATTTCTCCTTCATCCACTAGGGGACACTGGAGTTCAAGACAGTGGGGTATAGACTGTGGTAGAGCAGAGCCTGGCACTTTAAATAATTCTGAAGTGTGACTGGCTCCTCCCTCTCTATGCCCCATCAGCCCCAGTTTTTAGAATGTGCCCGAGAGAGCCGGTCACATAGGGCTGAGCTCCAGCCCACACTTAGTATTTTTTCTTTTATTTTCAACTTTATTTTAATTTCTAGCTTTCACAAAGCATTGAGGACAGGCTGACAGAGTACTGCGTCTGTCAGCCTGCTACATGGAGGCATCAGGTGACCTGCCACCACTAAAAAAGAGTGCGTGTCGGAGTCCCAGGCACCCTGGCAGTAGCTCAGGGAGGACATGCCACAGCTTAATATAGAGGCTGTGTCCGTGCTTCCGAATGCCTAGCCGCAGCCCTGATGCCAGTAGTGGTAAGTATAGCTCTGTTCCCCTTATGGGAAACTGAGTTTAATCTGCGGCCCCTCCACCCCCTCCCAGGCTCATGTAGTATATACTGTAGTATATCCCCTGCTGGAATCCTGTTATAACGCCGCTAGCGTTATAACAAGGGGCAGAGCTACCACGCATAGAGCGCGGATACCTGTACAGGGAGACTGTAACGTTGCTGCCTGGCAGCATGCCTGAATCCCTGCACGACTGAGCGCTGTCTGACTTAATAGAGCCTGACAGCGCTCTGTTTGCTGCTCTCACGAGAGCCGAATCCTCCCTCTGCTCTATCCCCACGGGGAGGGAGCCTGCTGCGCCCCGCTACTCCCATAAGGGAGTCTACATTGCGCACCAATTGGCCGTATGGCGGGGCTTAGGGAGCTGCTCAGCGCGGCTGTTCCTTGCCACGCTGGTGCTTGTAGAAGCGCTGGCTTCTGCACGCAGTCGCCGGAGAGCGAGGCTGTTATTCACAGTGCTCTCGGCTGCAGATTGCGGCGCCGGTGCTTGTATGAAGATTGCACCGGCGCTGTCTATTACATTCCCGCTCCCCCACTCGCATTATGCCTACTATACCAGCCATTGTTTGCCCCCCTGCCCGCTTATTTATAGTAGGGGCAGAGTCTAGTCCATGCTGGCGTGCACAGATGCCGCCATTACCTCCAGCGAGTATTATTAGCATATGCACCTGCCTTAAAAGGAGCCGGGGCTTATTGCCAGCATCTCCTGCATCCTCACTCTGGAGTTGTGTGGGGGGTGCAACCCTTAACAGGGTTGTGGGTTTTTTGTACTTTAACCTGCAGTCCTTATATAGATTCTGGCTCTGCCTCATCTCTGTTATATTGCACGTCGGTAGTTCCCCTACGGAACTGGGCAGGGTACTGGTTTAATATTATATATATAACAAAAAAAAAAAAAAAGGGACCCACTGCCACTATTATAGAGTGAGTGTCTGGGTCCCAGGCACCCTGAAGCACAGGGAGGAACATGCCACAGCCTAATATAGAGGTTGTGTCCATGCCACTTTTCCCACCACATATCTATCAGCGCCTACGGCCACACGCCCGATCTCGTCTGATCTTGGACGCTAAGTAGCGCCAGGCCTGGTTAGTACTTGGATGGGAGACCGCCTGGGTATACCAGGTGCGACAGGCTTATTACATTGAACATCTGGGGCAAATATGCTTGATGTGTAACAGAATAATGCAATGTGTTTCTTGCATCTATAGCTGCCAGAGATCATTCTGCCTAAATGTGTATAGTATGCATAGTCGGGGCCACTGTTCTGGCTGCTGCCAGAAATTACGGTTATTGCATATCTTTAACCCAGGGTTAGCACAAGGGTGCATCCCATCCCCAGGCTTATGCCTCACATTGGCTCGCCTTAAGAATGAGCCGTACTCTTCTCATGCACATATGTGGCTGCACATATGTTAAATCTCAACAGCCTTCGGTGCTTACCTTAGAAGGTATGCATCTGTGCATATATATGGATTTATATCTTACTTATTCCCTTCGGCAGCACACACAAGAAGTAACGTATGGCCGTTGTAGTGGTTGGCATTGCTGTCTCACATCACTGAGGTCATCTTTTGATTTCCATCATCTGGAGCCAGAATGGCACACCTGATAAGGCGAGTACATCGGTAACGGAAGAGTCCCAGGATCGCAATCAGTCTGGGATAGTACGTTGCTAACATTTCCTGCCCCAACGCCGTAGCAGAATGACGGCCACGCGCGGCGGCACATGAGCAGTCTCCCTGTGTGGAGGTAAGCCACATGTATGTATATACTTGTATTTTATACTAAACCCTGCGTTAAGACCTGGGGCTCAGTTCCTTCTAACTATTGGCCATGTTATATTTTTCAAATTATATCGTCACCTACTAATCTTGTATGTAGGTACGCGTAGGCATGTAGGGATTTATGTATGTGTGTGTGTGTGTGTGTGTGTGTGTATATATATATATATATATATATATATATATATATATTGCTTCTTATCCTTACCATTAAAGCAGGGGTAGGATATGTTCTTCTCAGTTTTATGTCTGATACCTAGCATATTTAAAGAGGATGCTGCGATGGGAGGCTGGACTCTTCTGATCTGGTAGTTGTTCTATAACTCCGCTTTACACCATCTCTCCCTAGGGATTGGGTGGTGTGTGTATATGTATATAATTATGGATATGTGTAGGTATGCCTATACTTCCACATTCATTAAGATACATATTATTCCACGTCTGGAAAACTGCCAGGGTTTACCAGAAGCTGTCGGTTATATCAGGTTTACCAGAAGCTGTCGGTTATATCCATACATATTATATGGTGGCTCTATAGATTAGAGTCATGTTCTGCAGCTTACATAGGATAGTCACAGACTCCCACGGCATTGCTTTTAGTATGGACTCTATACATGTCCTGAGGCCTTCCTGTATGTCCACACATGTATATAAGGGTATGTACTTACACCCGCCTTGGGTTATAGTCCTGTTTCCGTTAGTCTATATCTACGGCGTCCACTTCGGGGGACCTATTAATTACAACTACACTCTAGGGCGCACTTAGTAACAAACTTGTGTGTGTATGTATGTATATAATATATATATATATATATATATATAATTGTGACACAGTTAGGTTAGGGGGTCCCTCTCTTGGGTAGAGGACTCCTTCATTACACACACACACAGCAGCAGGGAAGCAGCACACCAGTCTGGATGCAAGTACAAGCTGGTCGGCGCCAGTCTTTATTGTACAATGTCAGAAATATAAAGAAAACATAAACATAAATCCTAGCCCTGTCGGGGCACTAACTTCACAGGTAGTTCCCTCACTACCAGAACCTGGCAGGGCCTAATGCCCTCACCAGCAACAAAGCACAGCACAACACTCACGGATAGGTTTTCTAGTGTCTCTGAGCAAACTCCCTGTCTGCTCTCCCAGGTGAGACAATCAGCCCTAAACACACTAGGCTTATATTGGCCACTCTCAGGTGGAAACCCTAACAAGCCTGTTACCAGGCTAAGAGAACCAAAACCTGGAGTGGCCGTGGGTGGAGCCCTCCCTCTCCTCTCACCCACAAACCCCAGGTCCCAAACCGGCTTTTCAAAAAGCCGAGACTCAAGCCTGCTACACTGCAGACTTTCTCCTGGGGGTTTAGAACACATAAGACAGGAATCTGGGACCAATGTACCTGCCACAGACCACTTTACCGGTGATCCTATCACTATATATATATATATATATATATATATATATATATATATATATATATATAGTGTGCTGATCTCCTGGTGCAGGAGTTTGACAAGTGGCTTACTATGTCGGTACTAACTCTTCCTTTCAAAGAGTTTGCCTTTTCATGCAGCTATGTTTATGTGTGTGAATGTATACTGATATATTCCCATTCCTTGTATGAATTTTCCTAATAATTGGAGAAATCTGTTTTTGGCCCTGACTGGCGTTATCACTACAGATATATCTCTTCTTTACTTGGGATAATTAACGCATTCTATGTCTATGTACAGGTACCTTTCTCAGTATCGATTCTGGTACCTTATATTATTGTCTTGTCGCATATCTCAATAAAATAGGTATCTGAAGGTCTCTTGGGTACATTTCCTATCAGTACATAGAGAATCCAGGATCTATTCCATCCTCATGGCTTATTTAGTTAATTTACATGAGGCCTAGGGCCACCCGCCGATATAGGCAGGGTCTGGCCTGGGTTGTATCAGATTGTGGGCGTAATACACAATTCACCATTATACGTGTTAATGTAAGGATACACTAGCAGACCGTTTTTGGGGTATGTGTAATCTCTATATGTTTACATATCCCTAATGGAACAGGCTCAGGTATAGCGTTCTGTTGTACGACCTTCTTGTCTCCATTAACAATTTGCTAGTTTCTACAGTATTTTCTTCTGCAGCATCTCCAGACTGAAGTCCGTGCTGTAGAGCATTGATCTTTGCCCACCGAGGCTACTCTCTGTACCTGACGTGGTGGTTTGCTGTGAGATGAATAAGGTCAGTGACATCCTACATAGCGTCCAGAGGGCTTCTGGTCGCTCACAGGTAAGCGGGCTTACCCCACTAATGCCTCGGAAGATGTTTTCTTTTTCATGCATCCTGACATAGCTGTTGTTCTCTCTTACGCACCCTAGCTGCTGTCCTAGCAGCCTTCAGTTCTTTTAAATCAGTTGGCTGTACACTTTAGAGCTTTCCTGGTGTGTGGGTGCATAGTTGCAACATTGAGATTTGTGACCCTATTCTACTGGAATCTGTTGGTGTTATGGACTGAAGCACATCTATGGGCTAATGCACATCTTTACTATAAAGTGTGACAGTCTCTATGTTCCATACAGGGGGCCTGGTTTGTTTCCTGTTCAGTATCTGTTGATAAATTCATCTCACTGACAGGTACCTCAATGGTACCTTCATAGTTGTCCTAGTGCTTTAGCCTTGCGGATGGGATACTTCCCTATATTGGTAGCTCTCCCTGGGTGGAAGTGGCATCCGTGCTCTTTTTCTGCTAAGGGTATCCTGGGTGTTTTCATACTATGTTCAGGCCAGTAGTTGGTACTGATTACACTCTACCATCATGTAGGAAGTTGTCTGCTGTTTGACAGGAGGGGTGGTACTGCCGTCTGACCCACTGGAAGGAATTGTAGTCTCAATCCTCTCGTATCTGGCTCTGCCTCATGCCCAGTGGGATCTCCACTCGTTGACAACTTCTATGGTCTAAACCTTCCACTGGTTACCAACCCTTTAGTTGTTGGACCTCGAGAATGGTTCAGGGCGACTGTTAGGTCGTGACTCTTGCATCCTTGTTTGCTTTGTTAGGAGTCTGTGGGCAGGTTCAGCTCTGTCTCTGTATATTGGTATCATTATACTTTTATCTATATGATGTCCCGCAGTGCTGGGATTCTGCTGTCTGAGACTGTTGCAGCTTCCTGTAGTTGTCGCTGGTACGGTTTTCTCGAGTTTTGTTCTCCTGTTACTGCCATTCTATGGATTCTAGTTGGGGTTTTCTGCTCCCAACGGTCTTGCTTGGTCTGTTTTTGGCTGAGCTTACGGTGTTCTGATGCTTCTCATCTGCGGGTACTCTCTCTAGCCGTATTCCATTGAATTTACGCTGTAAGTTGTGGAATGTCTGTGACTGTTCAGCAAGGAGCTCTGATTGTCTCTTGGCTCTACGACATGCCTCCAGTCTTGGGCTGTCCCTGTTTCGGTTGGCCGAAAGGTCGGCAAGTTCTCCGCGTTTCCCACCCGGGAGGTTGGCTTTGGGACGTCTCCACTGTCTTGAACTCCAGTGTCCCCTAGTGGATGAAGGAGAAAACAGGATTTTGGTACTTACCGATAAATCCCTTTCTCCGATTCCACAGGGGACACTGGACGCCCGCCCAGCGCTGCGTTCCTGCCATTTTGTTGGGTCCTTATCTAGTTGTGTGACTGCATGTGTTCCCTGCAGTGGGTTCCTCTGTTCTCCTTCAGTCGGTATTGTTCCGTTCTGTGGTCTTCTCCTTCTCCTCATTTTCCTGTTGTCTACTGTCTCTTCTCGGGCTCAGTTCTTAAACTGGGGCTGATGGGGCATAGAGGGGGAGGAGCCAGTCACACTTCAGAATTATTTCAAGTGCCAGGCTCTGCTCTACCACCGTCTATACCCCACTGTCTTGAACTCCAGTGTCCTCTGTGGAATCGGAGAAAGGGATTTATCGGTTAGTACCAAAATCCTGTTTTTCCGGCATTTGGGAGCAAATTGATGATTGTCATTTGCTTTCATACCTTACCAGATTTTCATTCCAACCAATCAACTAGTTGGATAGAAAATCTTTACATGTGTATGCACCTTTAGTCAATCATCACAATTGTTGACTTGTGAAATTACAGTGTATTAGACAAGAGTACGAGAGAAATACAGTTGTGTACTTTATACATCTCACACACTAAGGGTGCATACACATCTGTACGATATCGGCCCGATTTGGCCGATTTTAGCCAAATCTGAACGACAAATCGGGCATATTGTGCAGTGTGTATGCCCAATTTGCGCGTACCGGTGGTCGCATGCGATATCATGCGATTGGCTGTGCTGCACGGTCAATCATACGATATCGCATGTGAGCCTGTACAAGTTGATGAAGGACAGAACAGTGATTGTTCCGTCTTTCATTAAATCTTTCAAGTGTATACCGGCAGTCATGCGATGTCCAGGGTGAGGGCAAATCGCCCTGAACATCGGCACGATTGCCGGTCATTTAGGTGTGTACCCTGCCTTATGGGAGAAAGGATATTATTGCATACAATATTATAATATGTGCTTTAAGCAACTGTCACCTATTTAAAGGAATGTTCTTTTACTTGAGACTCCAAAAGCTCTGGACAGAGTGGTAAAAGTTTGTGTTTGTAAATTGTTCTACTGAAAGAACATGAAAACGTCTACTATACCTGGAAGTGTGGCACACAGCATGCTGTTCTGTTGTATTACTGTATTCAGTATTACTGAAAACAGTGGTCTCAATAACACAGATGTTGCTGTACTTACAGTGTACAAGTATTCTTATGAATATTCATGCAGGGACATTTACTTTGCATGAACAGATAAAGCGTTTCACGCATGTGTAGTTGGATTGGCTCAATTGTGTTACCTAATGGTAGAAAAAGGATAATGCATGTGGAACAAGTGAGGCATTTTTTTCGAATTTGTAAAAGCAATGCAACAGCTTTCCTTATAGTGTCACTACTGAAAAATGTGTCAGGGTTACAGAGACTGGGTGATATCTTTTTGGGATGCTGTTTGAGAACCCTGGGAATTTTGTTTCTTTTAGTTTCTCTGTATATAATTGTTTTGATTATGTGATAGCATCATGTGAGGGTACATACAATATCCTGAACCGTTATGTCTGCACTAATTAATAACTGTAGTGTTATAATTCTAGCTGACATATCAGCTAGTAATAAATTGTTATGATCGATCTATTAATACAAACAGGGATAACTGGACCAGCTCCCTCCTTTCCTGACATAGTTGCCCTCTTGACTGTGGAAACATTTCTGCATTGGGATAGCATAGCATATATTTCACATGAAAGATATATTTGTAATTATAGCACTCGTGATTTGACCCAAATAAAAAAGGCATTTAGTGTAACACTGTATCTAAAGGTTTTCGCTGGGATCCTTTTTCCAGTGCTAGAGGGATTGTCCTCCAAATTGATACAGTCCCCTTGTGCTGTATGTATATGATAGGCGATCGGTAATGTCAACCAAATGTATTCATTCCTCTGTTGTCCACTCCTACATGTCATAAAATATTGTTTTTTAGTGTATTTGGAGACCTATGGATGTCAGATGAATGTTAGCGACACAGAAATCGCCTGGTCCATATTGCAGAAAAGTGGATATGTCCGAATTAATACAGCAGCTGAGGTAAGAGAACAGGACCAGTAACACCTATCCATTGACCTGTACATGATCAGCATCTCTATATGTTGTAGACAACTAAATAATAGAATTACATGTGAAATTTTCTCTATAATATGTAGTTTTGATATAATTCATGGTTTTTAACATTTGAAAGGTGCAGAACTATTCTGGACCTGCACACGTACTCTGAATACCAGTCAGCCTTATGCTAACGACATCATTGTGTGGCCAATGTGTCTCTTGTAAAAGATGTCCTCCACTAAAATGTCTTCTCAATTTTTACAGTTGTTTTAGACCAGGGGTGGGGAACCTTTTTTCTGCCGAGGGCCATTTTGATATATATAACATTATTTGCGGGCCTGGTGCAGGCTACACCCCCTCAGCGTGAAGTCACTCAAGGGCGTGCCACAATAGCTGGTGATTACAGCAATTCCCGGAGCATCCTGAGGATGCTCCAGGGAGCTGTAAGGGCAGCGGTGTGACAGTCTGTAGCATCCTAAGGACGCTCCAGGTAGCACTGCTGCATAGATTCTGGCTGCAGGGTGCCATTCTAGGCACCCTGCTAGCCAGATGAGGCTAGCAGAAAAAAGCTCCGAAGGCCAGACCAAATGATTCCGTGGGCCTTATACGGCTCCCGGGCAGGAGGTTCCCCATCCCTGTTTTAGACGGAAAATCAGTGTAAAGCAGACAGTGTGCTAGTAACTTCTGCTCTCCTCTACACTATGTCTCGGCTGCAGGAAAGTACTCATGGCTGAGGTGGGATTGTATTGGTGGTTGTGAGTTATTTCTGAACAATTTCTGCTGAGCTTATTTGTGTCTGTTGATAGCTGGTTCACTTTTCCATGTAGTGTGCTCTTTCTGCCTTTTTTCCTCCTTGTTTTCTTGTCATGTTCAATAAGTGCTGGTGTAGGCTGGTGTTTCCTCCTCTGTATGTTTCTCCAAAAAAGTCCTGAAGTCACTGAATACCCTAGTTGTAGGCAACGGAACTCTTCCCTTCACCTCTTGCTGAATCTTGCATAAATAACTCCATATATTTCTGTGCGTTCGACCAGAGATCAGCAGGGCTCTCAGCATCACCTTAAGATAAGCCGGTTCAGTGTCTGACTATGTTGAAACAGGGTTTTGTAAAGTCATATAGGTTTGTAGAGTACTCCTCACTGACTAAGTCATGCAAACATCAGAGTCTTCGTCCAGTCCAGTGGAGGATCTGAATTTGTTTTCCAAGATGTGGATGTAGTAGTTGCAGAATCAGACATTGTGATTTCCTAGTGTTTTGTCGCGGACTCTGCAATACACCTTGCAGTGGATGATTTGGTGGTTCACAAGGTACAGATGTGTCCTCACGGGATGTTGTTAATATGCCGAAGGACGGGATGCCATCCGTCGATATACCGACGCCGGAATCCCGCCGCCCAGCAAATTGCAGACACCGCTATCCCGAAGGGGATCAAGATACCGGCGTCTGTATCCCGACCGCCGGAATCCCAAACAAAGGATCTGGGTAAGTATCAGCATTAGCCCGGGATGGGTGGGGGGTTAGCTTTAGGGACCCCTGGAGAAAATTAGGGTTAGGCACCCCCCTGAGGGGGGTTAGGACTATGGTGTTTAGGCACCCGCTAGGGAGAGTTTAGGGTTAGGCACCCTCCAGGGAGGTTAGGGTTAGGCACCACTAAGGGAGGGTTAGGGGGGGGGGGGGGGGAGGGAAGGAATAGGGTACTTACCTGCCCCTGTTGGGATGTTCATTCATCGAGCTATTCAGCCACCGGTATTTCATACCCATTCTGTCCTCACACACCTAGCCTCCTTATCCCATTCAGCGCGAGAAGCCTGGATTGAGTGAGCTGCCAGGTCCCATGCGACTCAGCTTGCGTTGTGCTTCTTTTTCGCCTGATAATAACTTGCAATCGGATGCGAAAAACCACTTCACGAGACTCCACTGATTAATTTGATATGCAACACTTGTATATAAGTGTGCGACTGAAAGTGATGGCATTGCACTAGACATTGTGGAACTGAGTAGGCTTATTCTCCTCTGACTCCTCACTGTCCTGGATGTGTAGTACAGATGTGTCCTCATACACTGTTGCTGCAGATGCGCTAAACAACCCTTCTTGGAGAGCCAGCTGTCCAGCATTTGTGGGTTACATGGAAAAGCAATCCCATTACTAGACTTTGTTCCATTTGCTCCCAGTTCAGAATCTGCCCCTCTTTCTTGCAATTCCCCCTGACTTTTAATGAAGATAGGGCTGTTCTCCAGATAAAACTAGCTTTTAAACCTAAGGTGGTTTCTAAGTTACACTTAAATCAACATAAAGGCTAACGAGAGACTTGAGAGGACCTTATTGCGATAAGACGAATCCATGAGCAACTCAATTGTTTGCATTTACTGAAGCTGTGCATGACCTCAGAATTGCGTGACCTGATCCTGTGTAATCTGTGGTGCCTGCTACTATTTCCTTCATTATTTATATTCTTGCCCTCTACAAATGAATGATCTTAACATGGGTACACCCTATACAGTAATCGGGCCGAAAAGCCAATTTCCGAACGTTCATCCCAGGTACCGATATAAGGGGTGTTACACAACAACATTCATTGGACCCGGCGCTAAATTATCTCCTGAAAATGATCACCAGGCAAGAAATACTAAGGGCCCCAACATTTGCTGGGGGAGGACCCTCGTCTTTCTAAAATGGGTGGCCATTAATTATTTATCGCAAGGTTGGGGGTGAGCTTCCCCCATGCCTAGACCACATTATTTTAATGTAGTGGAGTGGGTTAATATCTGATTATCAGATTTATATGGGCACACAGTTTGAAAAAGGGTAATTCCCTTTCAATCTTTCTTCTTTATATAGTGGGGAAGATAGAGGAGCTTAAAGTCTTTTTGCCTCGCCATTTTCATTTTTTTTTTTTTTTAAAAAACAGTTGCTAGTGCGCATGGTTTATCCATTTATTTAAAGGATTACATTTTATAAATCTTCATATGATAAAGTATGTTATAGCTTCCTTTAGTGCCTTGATTTGAAAGACCAGTGTCAGAAAAAGTTTTAGCAGAACAAAGATGAGAGAGAAGGGCACAATTTATATGTCTGTTTTGGTATTTTTCCCCCAAAATATGTGTGATTAGGTTTACACTGTCCTATAACTTTCACAAAATTACTTTTATTCATATTTTAACTTCAAGGTCATTTGCGTTGTGTATTTATGCATTTATTTTCTTGTCGTTTTAGGCTGATGTGATCCTTCTGGTTACTTGCTCTATAAGGTAAAAACTTAACATAATATTTTATTATCGATCAGTACTGTAGATTAGTTTTACATATGGTAATTGCATTTTAGTCTGAGAATTATAATCCACTTTTAATAATGGTATATGAATATTCAAAGTTTATTGAAAGTTTGTCTAAATGATTTATGTAAAAAAATATATATACAATGGAACTGCCATTGAATTCTCTTTTCAACTGGGGGCTGCAACAACCATAACTTTTTTTTTTTTTTCTTTGTTTGCGTGTGTCAATTGAAAATCCCCCTCTCTTTAAGAGATTGGTGCACACAGGTCAGAGACCAAAACAGTAACAGTACAGAAGTAGGCGAACTGTTCAGGATACAGATGTTAATGAGGTTTTTTTTTTAATTTGAATCTGAATTGCATATCAAAATGAGATTTAATTGAAACCAAAAATACACATAACCTGCTTGTGTGGCGCACAAAGTGAGTGGGTTGCTTGGTAACTGCAGACCGGGGCATGAAGGGGGACGACTAAGATCTGGACTGACCTGTGGGGTGAGAATATCGAAGTGAATGATGCTGGCCCATCCGGTACCTCGTAGAGAAACAGTACTGTGAGAATACCAGAGATTCCAGATGGTGTTTTACTTTCTCAGATCACTATAAAACATCTGTATATCGACATGCTGGGGCTAGGCTTTCTGCAATCTTGGCGCACACTGCCTTCTGGTTTAGGTCCTTGGAGGTGGACATAAAGCCAACAGAGAACGCTGTAGTACCTGCTTTTTTGTGGGTGTGTCTTATTTGGGCTAGAATGAGAGAAGATTATTAACCTTTAGGAAATTTAGTTATTTTCTACCTGTCAATGACCTAAGCACCCTAGGATTCTCTACTTTGCTGGGATTTTAACCCCTTGCAGAACTAATCTTCCATTCCTTGTGGAAGTCTGCAGAGAGGGAAACCGATGTGGGCAACTATGGTTTAGCTTCCAAGTCCCCAGACAGACAGTCTGAGTCAACCAAGGGGAAGAAAAGACAATGGAGGGTTGCCTTATGGGCAGCCAGTTATTGCTTGGTCTCCTCACTGAGTAGTAGATCTGTAAAACTGAAGGGGTTACAGTTCAATTCAAATCTCTCTTTGGTTCAAAAACCAGAAAAAAAATGTTTGGCCTATTGTGAACTAGGGGCCTGATTCAGAGCCGGACGCTCTGACCAGAGCGCTCGCTCTGAATCAGGGCCCTCCTCCATGAAAATGGAGCGGCCTCCTGTGGAGCGACCCACAGCATATGCGAGCGGCCAAAAAGATGGTCGCGATGGTCACCCTGCCACAAGCCCTGGAGTGATTTTGGCTCTATCAGAGCCAAAATCACTCCCACTGACATCACTAGTGATGTCAGTGGGGCCGGCTTCAGACGGTAGGCGTTCCCATGGGTACGCCTCTGTCTGGCAGGCACGCCCCTGGCACGCCCACCAAAGGGGGCGTGCTGTCAATCAACATCGACAGCAGGCCCCCTTTGGTGCGAGACCCAGAGCGATGGTGAGCCCGTTGCTCGCCGGGTCTCGCGCATGTGCACGACGGAGCTCCCTCCGTCGTGCGCATGCGCAGTGGGGAACATCGACCCGCTTGCGAGCGTACTGCCGCTCGCGAGCGGGTCTGAATGACCCCCTAGGTCCCTAAGCATCTAGTTTCTGATATACATTGAAGACACCTGCTTGCAAGTCCTGATCTGATCAAGATAACTGTGGCTTCTCGGAATTCCGTCTAGCCTGGCCACATAGGCGATGGTATTCAAGAAGTTCATTGCAGTGACTTCTGCACTTCTTAGGTTGCGTGATTGTCATTACCCACTTATGATGATACAGACCTTATAATTTCAGAATTGGCTCATCAACTAAAGAAGCAAGCACAATTGAAGTATGAGACTTCCCCAAGTATACCGGCAAACAAAAGCATTTTGTATTTTGCTACAGTATAGAAATAAGTAGCTATCTAGAGAAGCCCATGACCTCATGTCATGGGCCACAGTTGGCACATCCTAGTTATCTGTTTCTACAAGATTACAGTTTACGGTGATTGCTTTTTAATTATTTGTGTCTGATTAGCAAAGTCACAATATGGCTGCTTTTAGACCACTGTATTTTTTTCAGTGGGCACCAAAGTATAGCATCTGTTTAAAGCATGAATCCCACATAGAATTTGTGTAAATGAAAATAATTTTTTAAGCATGCATCTTTGTAGGATTTCTAGATGAAAAGATACGAAATATGACTAATGCTCACTGGAGGGCAAACAAAAATGACTGACAGCCTGATTGGCCAAATATTCTCTGTAAAGCACTGAGGAATATTTGTGCTCTATATAGATACCTGTTAATAAATAATACCAACCTTCTTCTTATAGCTTAATGATTTACAGTACAAAATATGTTAAAAAAATAAGTAGGGTGCACATATTAAAGTGAGTCTCGCCCAGGTAAACTGCACTTGCATCAATAAAGTTTTATAAAGGCATATTACAGATACTCATTAGTCTGCTGCAGATGTACGCTTTGCAATGCAGCCACAATATAAAGACCCCCAAATAGGTAAACCTAAGACAAATCACAAGCCATAGCAGGCTAACCTAATGTAAAACCACTGAATTAATTTAATCAATAATTAAAAAATATAATGGCTGCTTACAAATTGTAAAACGTCAATAAGCTTATCTGACAGAAGTGCCATGTTCAGATGAGTCCCCAGCTCTAGAAACAAGGTCCAATATCCAGAGTCATATGAATATGCTTTTATTAAACGTTATTGTGGCACATGCAGTTTATCTGGATGGGATACAACTTATTTATATAATCTTGCACTATGTGTGCTACTTTTCTTATTTTTAACAGATTATTGTGTGGCTGGTTCGGTGCTGGGTCAGACTTTTTGACAAGAGGAAGTGGCAAATATTTTGAAAGAGTGCCTTATGAGAACTTTGTGGCTAAAACTAAATTTAAGGGAATTTGTGTTTTGCGCAATTATCAAATGGAATGGATATATCAATATTGAATGGAATATGGAATGGATATATATTTTTATTTTACCCAAGTACTTTGGAAGCCTGTCCCCTGCTTATTGTATACAGGATGGTGGTAGCTCACAATGGCGCAAGTTTTTTTTTTCTAAGTGAGGGTGTACAGTGTATATAGCCCAACTTGTACACTCTGTTGTTGGCAAAGAATAAAAACCTAAAAAACCCACAAAAAGCACCTCCTTGTACAGTAATTTCCAAAACAAACACCAATGTGAAAAATATTTGCAGTAGTAAAATCAAATGGACCCATAACAAAAAAATAAATAAAAAAATATAGGCTTAGCTGAAAATTAAAATTATTTCAGGGACAATATATCTTCCCAAACTTCCCCAAATACATTCTCCAGTAGCTCAAAAGCAAAGATGAGAAAAGGACATCGTAGCGCACTTCATATTATAATAAATGTATTAAAAATCCAAACGTACAATATTTAAAATACATAATGCTTATCTGGTGAAACACGGGACACCAACCGTAATGGGATTGCTCCTTTACACTTTGAGACTCCAAAGCCACACCAATTGTCAGCGGGGAGAATTTTCCATTGTTACAGAAATTATACAACACTTTTCTCAAAAGAAGATGAAGCTAAGAGTTTACAATAAATACTGACATCTCAACAACATTATGCTGCATGTCCTTGTATTGTCAAAACAGCTATTTTCACTCTTATTTACAGAGTAGTCAGTGGATGCTGTTTATTTTAATCCAGCTCTCAACCTACAGATATGTCCTCAGATACAGCCCCTTTCAGTGTGCAAGGTCCCGTGCGACTCTGCTAGTGCCGGTTGTCCTTTTTTGTGTTTTTGTTGACTCGAAAATGCATCTTAGTCACAATGTAGTGTCTGACGCAACAAGGAGACTGATGAACTTGTATATATCTGTGTGCAACTGAATCTTTATACAAAATGCTATGATGCAGCGGCCGTAGCTTTTTTCCAAGTTCCATTGTACTTCGTATACAGATTCAGTTGTAAATAGATATACAAGTGTCGCATATCAAATTCATCAGCACAGTCTCCTGGTGCGGGACGCATCACAATTTAGAGCGAAAACCCCCCCCAGCGTTAAGCAGAGCTTCACGGGACCTGGCGGCTCGCTCACACGCAACATAACTTATTGAGGCTAGATGTATGAGGACACATCTGTAAATAACTAAATGAGCATTTAAGAAGTTCTGCTATATCATTTAATATAGTTTTTAGTGTTGAAAAACTTCCTCTCCTAATTACTAGGGCCTGTGTTGAAATGATAGAACTGTTGGTCATAAAGTATTATCCATGAATAAGAAAGGCATGAATAGATACCGCTTACTGTATATGGAGAGTAAATGTTAACTGAAATTGTAGTTAGTTATTACTAAAATAAGTCGTTGTTCTCTGTGTAATAACACTGATAATTATTGGCAGGGACAAAGCAGAACAGACTATTTGGAACCGTCTCCAGCAACTCACTTCCCTAAAGCAAAAGCGATGCAAATCCCAAGGTCCCCTGAGGATAGGCATTTTAGGTATGTGTCACATCTTTTATTTTACATTCTTTTTCCTCAGGGGACTTGTATATTTGTATGCAGTTTACTGTGCGATGTTGTATTTTATTGTTTTACAATTAACATCATTGTGACCGTTACAACACAATGATTTCTCTCATATTCAGTGTCCACGTAATTACTGGTATTTTTCTGAGACACAGGAGCACTTTATTACAGTCACTATTTGGTGGTTATTGACTCGATTATAAATTCACAATTTATAATAGCATTGATTCAATGCACTCGCCACTCTTAAGATGCGTACACACGGGACGATGTGCGCCCTGAACGAACATCGTCCCAAGTGTCCCTGGCAGGGGTGTACTCAGTGTCGTTAACGTCACTGAGCACGCACACTGAACGAAATCAAGAACGATTTTGTTCAGTGCCGGGCTCCCTCCCTCATGCCTGACAATATCGTCAGGTTGGACAGGAAGTTCGGACGATGAACGAAAACTACAAACTGCAAACAGGAGTGCGTATTTGTAGTTTTCCTTCATCGTGTTGGGGCAAATACTGAATGATTTTTTTGAACGATTTGTCGTTGACGACAAATCGTTCAAAAAACCGTCCTGTGTGTACGCACCTTTAGATCTGGGATGTATGTGAACACATTGTTTTAAACGGAATCAGCATGATTTACCGCTGGACACATAGCCAGCGGTTCAAATCCCGACAGCGGCAGCCCGACAGAGGAGGAAATCCCGATATTCCTAAGGTAAGTACTAACTAACCTCATTCTACCCCCTAACCTTAACCCTCCCTTTTGGGTGCCTAAACCTAACCTCCCCTAGCCTAGACCTAACCTCTCGGACCGCTTTTGCCAAGTTTATAATTCTGAGTGATAAAGTAGGAACTTGCAGAAAATTGGGGTCCATTGACGGGGGCTGCAAGCTTAAATGTTTTGATCAAAATAAGAACTAAATCCCCATGCTTCATTATTGTCAGTGATAAATGTAACTTACCGTAGGTTGCATGGCGGAAAGGCTGAAGGAGGAGATTCTGCAAAGGGAGAAGATGGTGGATATATTGGCTGGACCTGATGCGTATCGTGATTTACCTAGACTTCTTGCTGTAGCAGATGCTGGTCAGCAAGCTGCGAATGTGCTACTTTCCTTAGACGAGACCTATGCTGATATCATACCAGTACAGACATCTTCAAACAATGTTTCAGCTTTTGTGTAAGTTATGGATTTGAATGTTAGACAATATAAAGGCTATATTTAAACATTAAAAGATGTAACATCACCAGGTTAATATGTAATTGTAATATTTACTATAACTGCCCCACACATTAACATCTGGTGTTGATCATAGATAAAAAAAAAATAATAATTTAGTGAGTTGGAACTCAACCATAAATTGTTTTTCTTCATCACAGTGGTTTCTAGAATGTTAGCACTCAGGCTTTCTTTATGCAGGATCTAACATATTCTTGGTAGTCTAGTTTTCAGTATTGCAAAAATAAAATAAAAAGCAGTGTTCTCCCCAGAAATTTTTTTCCAGGTGGGTGGCATTAAGTAGCTGGGTGGGACCCTTCGCAATTATAAAATGTTTTAAATCCATTTTTTTAAACAGCCCTCAGATACTGGCCCCTATTGTAGGCTACACAGAATATGTTTTTATAGAGCAGCTCTACAGATACTGTCCCCACTTGCAGGCTACATAGAATATATTTTTTATACAGCTCCACAGATACTGGACCCACTTTCAGACTCCCAAATGCTGTCCCCACTTGCAGGCTCCCAAATACTGTCCCCACAGACTTTTTTTTTTTTTTTTTTCAGCTCCCAGAGAGAGTGGATGCAGGTCTACTCTCTTCAAAATCAGTTCAGGCGAAAGTTCCCGCCTTAACAGTGCGCCTGTGCTTTTATACAGTGGGGTTGTACCTTTGCCCACCGCCCCTGCACCGTTGCAGCATCCCCTGCCCAGCACTCACCCGCCCCAATGCCGCATCCCCTGCCCGGCACCATCCCCCGTCCCAATGCTGCGTCCCCTGCCCGGCACCACCTCCCGCCCCAATGCGCAACGTCCCGGAATCCTTACTAACATGTCCTTATTGCCGGTGGACACGAAGCCTCCGATGTGAAGAACATGTGACGTCGGCGCTCTGCCTCACATCCGGTTTCCGTGGCAACAAGGACACATTAAGGGTGACCGGGCAACAGGGGAAGCAGCTCATTGGGGTGGGGGTGGGGGTGGGGGAAGGTCCAGGGCAGTAGTGACGTGGTAGGTAGTGCCGGGCAGGAGACGTGTCACTTGGGGAAGTAGCCATTTCTTGCCGGGCGTTGTGCACGCAACAAACCGCCTGGGGAGAACACTGAAAAGATTAGAATTCAGCACTGTGGCACAGTGATTAGCATTGCTAGCTCATATAACTGGATCCCTATATGTGTAGAGTTTGTATGTTTATATTTGCTGGGGGGGGGGTTATATGTTCTCCCCATATTTGTGTGGATTGTCCCCATATTTGCTAAATTTTCCTCCAACACTTAAAAAAAAATGTTTTGGAGAATGGAAACTAAATGCTCCAGTGGTTCAGGGACTGATTTGGATGACTGATATTCTATCGGTACAGCGTTGCGGAATTCTACTGTTATTCTACTAATAAGTAGAATAACATTCAATGTTATAAGAAAATACTAATTTAATTACCCATAAGCTGTGTAACTTGGTGGTGCTATATGAATGAATGATGATGGTAAGAAAATGCAGACACAAACTGCATTTGCAAAACAAGCAATTGTGCAAATATGCAAAGTTGAATGAATTGCAAGATGTGTGCAGCTTCACCCATATTATTTTTGGAAAGTATAGGTTGTGCATTCATTAGAGAACTATATATACATCCATGTTTGTCTAACTTTTAATTGGAAAAATAGGATTTTTGGGTACTTACCGTTGAATCCTTTCCTCTGAGTCAGGTTGGGGGATACTGGACTATGGGTTGTAGGTGGGAAGGCGTGGATTTGGCACTAACACTGAAATCTATAACTCCTCCCCTCTGCAACCCCTGACTTCAATACAACTTCAAAAGTGCCTGGTAAGGAGACGCAATACTCGGTGACACTGTCACTCCGAAAAATGAAATTGACAGTCAATACGACCCAAAATCATAACTCGTACTCAATACCGCTGAGCGTGAGGGAGGGAACGCAGTGTACCCCAGCCTGACTCAGAGAAAAGGATTCAACGGTAAGTACCCAAAAATCCTATTTTCTCTTCGTCTGGGCTGGGGGACACTGGACCATGGGATGCTCAAAAGCCTCCCCCATGGGAGGGAACGCTCAGATTGCCCAACTGGAGAACTGTACGCCCAAAATGGGCGTCCCCGGAGGCAAAAACATGAAACCTGTAGAACTGCACAAACGTGTGGACAGAGGACCGGGTAGCTGTGCGACAAACCTGTTCAGCCGAGGCCC
This sequence comes from Taudactylus pleione, assembly GCA_031769625.1. Classification (NCBI taxonomy): domain Eukaryota; kingdom Metazoa; phylum Chordata; class Amphibia; order Anura; family Myobatrachidae; genus Taudactylus; species Taudactylus pleione. The sequence continues at coordinate 2,277,817 of JAUIMM010000255.1, read as the reverse complement.
CGTGACGCGTCACCCAGGAGGCCGCCACGGCCCTAGTGGAATGAGCCAACACCCTAGCTGGTGCCGGGCGTCCTGCCGCTGAGTAAGCCCTTGAAATCACTGGTCTGCTTTGTGGCTGTCCTGCCCCGTTTGTGGGCGTTGTAGAGAACCAATAGAGAGTCCGTCTTGCGTAAGATCGAAGTCCTGTCTAATTAAATGCGTAGGGCTCGGACAACATCCAACAGTGATAGATCGTCCTGGTCCCCTGAGGACTCTACAGATGAGAAAACAGGAAAAACAATCACTTGGTATAAGTGGAAAGATGAAATCACTTTCGGTTGAAAAGAAGGAACCGTCCTGAGCACAGCCCTATCGTCATGGAAAACAAGAAAAGGTGGTTTGCAGGACAAGGCCTCCAACTCAGAGACCCGCTGAGGCAATGGCCATAAGAAAAAACACTTTCCATGTTACGAACCGAAGGTCCACGGATTCCAAAGGTTCAAACGAAGTCTGCTTAAGAGCCGACAGAACCAGGGGCAAATCCCATGGCACTACTGGTGGTTGAACCTGAGGCTGTATTCGCAAGACCCCCTGTAAAAAAAAAAAAAAAAAAATCCACCTCTGGTAGGAGAGCAAGACGCTGCTGAAAGTAAATGCAGAGAGCCGAAATCTGTACTTTCAAAGATTGAAGCCGTAATCCGGCCAGCAGACTGCCCTGCAGAAATGCTAAAAACCTTGGCAGGCAGAACTGGGCAGTACAGTCAGGTGCATAAATATTGGGACATTGACAGAATTTTCATATTTTGGCCTCTATTCACCACCACAATGGCTTTGAAATGAAACAAACAAGATGTGCTTGAACTGCAGACTTTCAAACTTAATTTGAGGGTAATTACATCCAAATCAGGTGAACGGTGTAGGAATTACAACGGTTTCTATATGTGTCTACCACTTTTTAAGGGACCAAAAGTAATAGGACTATCAACTCAAAAGCTATTTCATGGACAGGTGTGGGCTATTCCCTCATTATTTCATTGTCAATTAAGCAGGTAAAAGGTCTGGAGTTGATTCTAGATGTGACATTTGCATTTGGAATCAGTTGCTGTCGACTCTCAATATGAGATCCAAAGAGCTGTCACTATCAGTGAAGCAAGCCATCATTAGGCTGAAAAATCAAAACAAACCCATCAGAGAGATGGCAAAAACATTAGGTGTGGCCAAATCAACTGTTTGGAACATTCTTAAAAAGAAAGAACACACCGGAGAGCTCAGCAACACCAAAAGACCCGGAAGACCACGGAAAACAACTGTGGTGGATGACGGAAGAATTATTTCCCTGGTGAAGAAAAATCCCTTCACAACAGTTGGCCAAATCAAGAACACTCTCCAGGAGGTAGGTGTATATGTGTCAAAGTCAACAATCAAGAGAAGACTTCACAAGAGTGAATATAGAGGGTTCACCACAAGATGTAAACCATTGGTGAGCCTCAAAAACAGGAAGACCAGATTAGAGTTTGCCAAACAACACCTAAAAAAGCCATTACAGTTCTGGAACAACATCCTATGGACAGATAAGACAAAGATCAACTTGTATCAGAGTGATGGGAAGAGAAGAGTATGGAGAAGAAAAGGAACTGCTCATGATCCAAAACATACCACCTAATCAGTGAAGCATGGTGGTGGTAGTGTCATGGTGTGGGCATGTATGGCTGCCAATGGAACTGGTTCCCTTGTATTTACTGATGATGTGACTGCTGACAAAAGCAGCAGAATGAATTCTGAAGTGTTTCGGGCAATATTATATGCTCATATTCAGTCAAATGCTTCAGAGCTCATTGGACGGCGCTTCACAGTGCAGATGGACAATGACCCGAAGCATACTGCAAAAGCAACCAAAGAGTTTTTTAAGGCTAAAAAGTGGAATGTAATGCAATGGCCAAGTCAATCCCCTGACCTGAATCCGATTGAGCATGCATTTCACTTGATGAAGACAAAACTGAAGGGAAAATGCCCCAAGAACAAGCAGGAACTGAAGACATTTGCAGTAGAGGCCTGGCAGAGCATCACCAGGGATGAAACCCAGCGTCTGGTGATGTTTATGCGTTCCAGCCTTCAGGCTGTAATTGCCTGCAAGGGATTTGCAACAAAGTATTAAAAAGTGAAAGTAAGATTTAGGATTGTTTAGTTTGTCCCATTACTTTTGGCCCCTTAAAAAGTGGGAGGCACATATAGAAACCGTTGTAATTCCTACACCGTTCACCTGATTTGGATGTAATTACCCTCAAATTAAATCTGAAAGTCTGCAGTTAAAGCATATATTGTTTGTTTCATTTCAAAGCCATTGTGGTGAATAGAGGCCAAAATCTGAAAATTCTGTCAATGTCCCAATATTTATGCACCTGACTGTATGTACTCCCCGCTGCTCACACCACACAATAAAGGTTTTCCAAACCCTGTTGTAGTTCTGCGTCGAAACCTGCTTCCGCGCCCGAAGTATGGTCCTGATGACTGAAGGGGAAAAACCTCTGGCCTTCAAGAGCCCGGTCTCAACAACCAGGCCATTAAAGCCAACTGAGCTAGGCCCTCGTGACAGAATGGCCCCTGTAGCAGAAGATCTGGACGCAGAGGCAGACTCCAACCCGGCCCTGCGGCTAGCCTGAGAACCGTAGCGAACCATGACCGATGCGGCCAGTTTGGAGCCACTAGGATGACTGAAACCTGCTGCTCCCTGACTCGACGGAGTACTCTTGGTAACATGGGAATTGGAGGAAAAATGTACTCCAGACGGAAGTTCCAGGGAACTGTCATGGCATCCATTGCAAATGCCAAAGGATCTCTGGACCTTGCACAAAATCGAGGGACCTTGCAATTGTGGCGAGATGCCATCAGGTCTATCTCCGGCAGCCCCCATCTTTGGACCAGCTGCTGGAAAACCTCCAATATGAAGACTGCTGAAATTGCTGGGAGGATCGTCACCGCCCAAGAGAGAATGAGACTTGCCTCTGCCAGGTCAAGTGCGCTTTTGGTTCTGCCCTGTTGGTTTACGTATGCCACTGCCATGGCGTTGTCTGATTGGATCCTCACTGGTTGACCCGTCAGGAGGGCCTGAGCCCCGTACAGTGCCCGATAAATGGCCCGGAGCTCCAGCATATTTATTGGGAAACCTATCTCTGACCAGGTCTACTGGAGACAGAGGTTCTCCGTAACCGCTCCCCAACCTCTGAGACTAGGGTCTGTGGTGACAATAATCCAGTTGGGAGTCACCAGGGACCGACTCTTGAGAAGGTAATCAGCCACCAGCGAAGTGACTGACGAGTGCTGTCTGATAGAACCAGCAACTGAGAAGAAAGGTCGTCTGAGCGGCCCGTCCAATTCCGGAGAATCTCCCCATGGAGAATCCGTGAATGGAAGCGGCCATACTGGATGGTCTCGAAGGTAGAGACCATCGTGCCTAGTAACCTCATGCCCAGCCAAACGGATGGCCGAGGGGCAGACAGCACTTTCCTGACTAAGTCTTGAAGAGCCCCGGCTTAGGACTCGGGCAAGAAAACCCTTTCCAATGCTGTATCGAAGGACACCCCCAAAAAGGTCAGACGTTGGCATGGCCTGAGGTGACTCTCGAGATTCAGTATCCACCCATGATGCTGTAACACCTGCGCCGTGTGATCCAGGTGGAGCTGAAGTTGGGCAGTGGAATCCGCCTTTACTAGCAAATCATCCAAATAGGGAATCACTGTTATTCTCTCGGGATGCAGTAAGCTTGCCATTGCTGTCATGATCTTTGTGAAGACCTGCGGAGCTGTAGCCAAACTGAACGGCAGAGCCTGGAACTGGTAATGGGCTTTTCCGACCGCGAACCTGAGTAGAGACTGATGCCCCGCCCAAATCGGTATGTGGAGATATGGATCTCTGATGTCGATAGACGCCAGAAACTCGTTTGCCGGCATACCCTGGATCACTGATCGGAGCGACTCCATGCGAAACCGATCCACCCACAGGCTGGCATTCACTGCTCGTAGATTCAAAATCGGCCGATAAGTGCCGTTGGGTTTCTGGACTAGGAACAAGTTGGAGCAAAACCCCTGTTCCTGTTGAGACTGTACTATAACCCCTTCTGAACAGTGGGAACTGATAGCCTGGTTTAAGGCCCATCTCTTCTCCGGCTCCCTGGGTAATGCTGTAGCGAAGAAATATTGCGGCGGCTGCCCCCTTAAGTAGATCACATAACCTCGAGAGACAATGCCCCTTACCCAGGCATCTACTCCTGAAGCTACCCACCTGTTTCGGAAAAGGAGACGCCCCCCTACCTTCCCTGAGACCGGATGGGCTGAGATCATGTCCCCGGGGCCCCCTGACCTCTAATCGTTCCCCCTCCTTGAAAGGAAGAACGGAAGACTCGGAAACGTGAGCCCTTTAGCTTCTGGGGCACCACAGGCAGAAAAGTGCTCTTTTCACCTGTCGCCTGGGATATAATAGTATCAAGCTCAGAGCCGAACAGGATGCCTCCACAAAAAGGCAGAGACTCTAAAGCGAGTTTAGATTCGGCATCCACCTCCCAGGTGCAAAGCCAGAGTGCTCTGCATGCCGCGACTGCCGTGGCTGAAACTCTAGAGGAAATCTGTGATCTATCTTGTGCGGCCTCACACACACAGTCTGCAGCCGCACGTATCTGTTCCACCAGTACCAGTAAGTCCTTTCTGGATGAGTCACCGGCAAGGCCTGCCACCAATTTGTCAGCCCACTTCTCCATGGCTCGAAAGACCCATGCAGATGCCGATAATGGGCGAATAACCACTCCGGTGCCCATAAAAATACTCCTAAGGCATCCCTCCAATTTTTTGTCCAGTGGATCCATAAAGGAGGCTGCCCCTTGGACCGGCAGAGCCATGTGCATTTTCTGAACGAGCCACAGCCGCATTCACTCTTGGAGGCAGCTCCCACTTAGCAACCTGCTCCTGTGGAAAGGGATAAAGGGCTGCAAACTTACGAGGAGTAGCATACTTCGTATCTGGGGTCTTCCAGACTTCGTCTACCAGATCTGAAAGCTCCTGAGACACTGGGAAACAAACGGCCCTCTTACGCCTCCGCTTAAATGGCTCTTCCGTCCTAGCTGAGGCGTCTATGTCCAGACAGTCCAAAGACTGTCGTACTGCCATAATAAGGTCCTCTACGCCCTGACTTGATGCAGAGTCTGAACTTTCCTCGTCGGGCAGAACCTCCTCTTGGAGTTCACTCTCTTCCTCTTCTTCCTCTTCCTCGGGATCTGACTCCAACAAAGCACTGGATGGAGGATGACGCTTATGCGTAGTGCGTAGTTTAGACTCCTCAAAGAAGCGTTCCATAAAGGCCAATACTTTCTCGACCCCTACCGCCGAGCGCTCCATGGTACGGACCCAAGGAGGATGAGGACCCTGGTAACCACTCCCTGCCACTGTGGGCGGTGAGGACAAAACAAGCGCTGGCGCTGCTTGGGCTAATTCCTCTCTACGGCAGAGCAACGTCACCAGGTCAGAGAGCGAACGGCTCATAGCCTAAGCCCATGCCGGCTCCTCCGTAAGCAGAGTGGCTCCCCCAGCTGGCTGCGCACTCTTGGGCCCCAGCTGACAGTCCATACACAAAGCCCCTGCATCCAGTTGTCCACACGGCAATTTAGCCTGACACTGGGCACATGGAAAAAATATAGCCATAGTGGGGTTCTGGCCCTTTGTGGACTTTTTGTCCGTCATTAGAGCACCCCCCTTCCTGCGCTGCCCTGCCACAGCAGTCAGCCCAGAAAAGAAAACAAAATACAAAAAATATAACAAGTGGCAATGAATATGCAAACACTCCAAGCAGGCACAAGAACAGATTAGAGTAATACTGAAAACTACTTAGCTGCACGCTGCAGAGGGAAAGGAGCTTGTTCTGTCCTCCCTCCATGCTGTTCAGGCTTGTGTCCCTGTGATCAGACTTCCTGGGAGCCTGCATTTTGCCACTGGAGAGCGGGGGGAACCAGCAGCCATGGCTCCTCCCCCCCGTCATACGGAAGCAAGCCTCACTGCTCCTTCCTTCAAGTGTTACTCCCCTCAGTGAGGAAAGCATTGGACTGACCCGCATTTACCTACATCACCTGGTATTCCCAGGTGGTCTCCCATACAAGTACTAACCAGGCCCAACACTGCATAGCTTCCAAGAACAGCATGTCCAGTGTGGTGTTGCTGTAGGTCTCACCTGCGGTCGGTCTGTAGTCGACGCTCTCCCCACAGGAGCTGCTGACAAGAAACTCGGCAAGATGGCGCCCGCCATCCAGGACCACGCTGACTGCCTGTACCTCTACCAGGTAACAGCAGCGCGCTATCCCCGTGCCCAGACGGTCTCTTCAGAGACCGGAGTGTGTGGAATGGGGGAAGCGCTCAGCGCCATCCCCCCCTTAGATGCGTCTCTCACTGCCGCTTTCCACTCCAGCTGTGTGCTGCTATAAGCAGCGCGCAATACCTATAGTAAAAAATAAACATAACATTACAAATAAAGGGAAAAAAAATCCCTAAGCTAAACCAGCCCTGCAGAGCAGCCCTGAAAAAACGTGTCTCTCTCCACAGGGGGTGTAGTCTGGAAGCCGACGGTCTAAATGCTGACCGCTGTCTTCCAGACTCTGTAATCCCGGTGTGATACTAATGACAGGCGTCAAAAACTCGACGCCTGTCATTAACCATACGCCGGAAGACCGGCACCCGGCATACCGAATGAAGGTGAGCTGGGCGCGGACTGCCGCCGGGGGGGGGGGGGGGGGAACGAAGGTTTAGGTTTAGGGCTCCCGGGGGGACTTAGGGTGAGGCACCCCCCAAGAGGGTTAGGTTAAGGCAGCGGGGAAGGGGGGATTAGGGTTAGGCACTTAGGGGGGAGGTTAGGGTTAGGCACCCCTAAGGGAGGGTTAGAGGGTAGAATTAGGTTAGCGATACTTACCTTAGGGACGATCGGGATCTTCACCCTTGCCGGGCTGCCGCTGTCGGGATTTCAACCATGCGGCCGGCGGTAATACCTACTACACCCCTCGACAGGCACTTAACTTACACTGAAGCCAGGGGTTGCAGAGGGGAAGAATTATAGATATCAGTGTTAGTGCCAAATCCACGCCTTCCCACCTACAATCCATGGTCCAGTATCCCCCAGCCCAGACGAAAGAGAAATACATGTTTGCTATTACATTGTGACAGACTTGAAAATCTCCTCTCAAATACAGCAAGTATAACTGTTCTCATGTATGAATAATCTGCAATCAGCCAATCAGAAGCATCTATTTAGTGCTGGGGGCCATCATCTGATTATATTTGCACCTGCCCTTAGGATCTCAAAATGTATACGGCTACTGACAGGCGTATATATATCTCTATACCTATGCTAGACCTCCCCTTACCTTCCCCGTCCCACCTCTCTAGTCACAAGAAGTTACAGTTGTCTGATGCGAGTAGATCTGCATACGAGCCTGGGCATGCCCAGTATAAATTTGCGTATTTTAGGCTACGCTAGCGAGCTTATGTTCACATTAGAGTTTCACCCTATGTTTATAACCTCTATAATTTCTTTGTGAGATTGTTTTAGAACTTGTATTTGCTGAGCATTATCATCCAGTATACTTTGAACTACCTCCACGCACTTATGATTTACGATTTCCTCACTCTCAGCTATGTCCTTGGCCCATCTATAGGTCAGGTGGGCCTCTGGCCACCTACGGTGAGGATGGTATGCTACTGCTGTGGGATGCAACATCTCAGATACTCCCATCCTCCTCACAAGGTATGTTGGCTGAATGGCAGCCACAAAACCCACACCCTGTAATCCAGAAGGCTATTTGTCACTCGACGGGTTGCAGAAACAAATTGTCACTCCAGCAGCAGCAACAATTTATACGTCCAAATACTTTGCATAAAAACAAGTGATACTGATCATCACCCCTACCCCTGCGCCCTGTATGCCAGTATTCCATGGAGCTGATATATATGATATTTACATTGGATACATTAATGCATTTTGAGGTCTTCGCAGAAGAAAGACCACAGCCGAAGTGGGACCAATCCCTAGCTTAAAATGCGGCCTTCCAAACTTTTCTGTGTGGGGATCTATTTTGCAGATTATTGATTTACTGTAAGTGCAATTTGAAACTGTGGTGAGCAGTCAAGTTTCTGCAGTGCTCAAACTTGTTGCAGCAACATTTTAGTAATTTATTAAGTCATTTATATAGTGCACACATTCCACAGCGCTCTACAGAGAATATTTCAGTCATTCATATCAGTCCCTGCCCCAGTGGAGATTAGTCTATATTCACTACCACATGTACAACACATACATGCTAAGGTTAATTTTTTTTGTCTGAATCCATTTAGCCTACCACTATGTGTTTAGATTGTGGGAGGAAACCTGAGTATCTGGAGGAAACCCACACAAACTTGAGGAGCACATACAAACTCAACACAATTAAGACCTTGGTGGGAATTCAATCCAAGACCTCAGTGCTGTGAGGCAGTAACTAAATAACTGTGCTGCCCACAATTGTGTTTTATCTCCAGTCACTGAAGTCTTGTGAATTTTTTTCAGACAAGTCCAAGGTCAGGGACAAGTTTTCAGTACTTCCTAGCATTCTCCATTCCTTTTTTCTTTTTATAGCTCCATAATGCGAGGCTGTGACAATATGTGCACTTACTGTATTGTTCCATTCACCCGTGGGCGAGAGAGAAGCCGGCCCCTCCATTCCATCCTGGAAGAAGTCCGACTGTTGTCTGATCAGGTAATATAATCTGTATTATAAACATTTAACATTATGACCTTTTATAGTAGTTGTTGTTGTTGTTAATAATAATATTATTATTATTATTATTATTATTAGTATTTTCAATGTATCTCCACCAGTGGCAGGTTACCCACTTGGTTTAAACTCCCAGGGCAGAAATCTGTTTTGTGCTGGGAGTTTATTTGGGGAAATGGTACACTAGTGAAGGTGATTATATTTTCAACATTTCCTTATTATTAAGTTTTTTTTGTTAAGGGGGAAAGAAATCATCACGGTTTTTAATCCTAAACTCTATAAGGGAGATACAAAATTGACCAATTTTGTGTTGTTGTGAAATGGTTGGCCACTGGTGAGAAAGATATTAACCAATTTTTATTTCTGCTGTTAATTCTCTCCGTCATGAATTTTTGGCCTCCATTGACCTAAAGCTGGGGTAGCCAACCCTGGTCCTCGTGAGCTACCAACAGTGCATATTTTCCAGGTCTCCTCACAGAATCACAAGTGAAATAATTATCTCCACCTGTGGATCTTTTCAAATGTGTTAGTGAGTAATGAATACACCTGTGCACCAGCTAGGTGGTCTGGAAAACGTGAATTGTTAATAGCTCTCGAGGACCGAGGTTGGCTACCCCTGACCTAAAGCATGGATATCTCTGTCCTTTTTTAGGAGGGGCATCACTCCTCAGATTTGCTGTATGGGGAGCCTGCTATTATTCCAGGGATCTTCCCAATGGTCTGGGCACCACTCCACGAGTTTTTACAAAACTCATGTCGGTGATGGCGTCCCTGTTGCTGAAGAAGTATGTCTCTTGGTCAATGCAGCCTTGGCTTCCTTGATGCAGGGTCACCTCAAACACACTTCAGGTGTTGCAGGGACATGGCTTAATCCTAAATTTTAGGAAATGCCATATGGTTCCCTGTGAATATATCCTATTCCTGTGTTGATCTTCAACAGCAGTCTCCAGTGAATGTTTGTTTTCTGGAAGACTAGATCTGTTCCCTTTAGAGTTTGGTCTGCAAGGCCTTCGATAACCTGTTGGTCCTGTTGTGCATTAAATTGATGGGGAAAATGTTCTTTACATGTGAGACCATACAGTAAGCCCAGTTTCACTCTCCATGGTTCTAGTGGAACATCCTGAAGGGTTGGTCAATGTCCAATGACCACCTATACTCTCAGTTGCTCACCCTGTTGCTGAGTGCTCATACCTGCAATGGTGGCTGGCCAAGAAAAATCTTAATAGGGGTTGGTCTCTGGCCAGTCCATCTTGGGTCATTGTGAGCATGGATGCCACTCTCCTGGGTTGGGGATTGGTTTCCTTGGACCACCGCCTTCAGGGACTTTGATCCTGGCAGGAGTCCACCTTTCCCATAAGTGTTCTGGAGATTAAGGCCATTCTTCTTGCTCTGTGTGGTGCTCAATCCGGGCAGGCTGGTCAAGATCCAGACGGACAATGTCAACCACCAGAGGGCACCTGGACTACCAGGGCAATGGTGGAGATGGCTTGGATCTTGTCTTGAAAGTTGAAGTTTGTGCCTGCGATCTCTGCTGTGTTCGTCTCTGGTGTGGACAATTGGGAGGCAGATTTTCTAAGCAGGGACACTTCCCTGCAGTGAAATTGTGTTTCTTAACCCGTAAATCTTGGACCAGCTCATTCTGAAGTGTGGTCTGTCAGTGGTGGACCTCATGACATCTCGCTCCAACTGCACCTTCCCCAGATTTTGTGCTCCACCCCACAGCCTTCATAGTGAACTCCAGGATTGTTCCTTGCACTTTACGTCTGGGATATCTTTTTTTTTTTTTTTCCTCCTTTGCTGATGTTGCCTTGCGTGGTAAAATGGATATGGGATCTAGGGCTTGTCTGTTATCTTGGTGACTCCGGATTGACCCTGGTGAACTTGGGACATTTGGACCAGGTTGGCTTCTTTGCTTGTGCCTGGATCTGTTAGAACAGGATTCTTTTCTTCACCAGGACCTTCCCTAGTTAGTCTTAATGGCCGATCTCTTGAGAGGATTTCTTCCAGTGTGGTTCAGACTATGTTGCACGCCAGAAAGTTTGTTTTGGCTAGGAATTACAGTACGATAAGAATGTAGACATTCTGTGGTGTGAGTAGAAGGGGTAACACACTTCTGCCTTTCATCTCTCTCTTGCTTTCTTGCTTTACTTCAGGATGATTTTGAAGTTGGACAGGATATGGTTCGATGTTTCGCTGAGATGGAAACTTCCCTAAATAAAATGGTAACATCAGCAGGGACCACAGCCACTTAGATGTTCAGGCCAGTCCTCAGTGGATTTTCCTGGAGATGAGGCTTCAGCCGCCTCTTCCCAGGAAAAAGGAGAATTTGATTGTGAATGGCAAGACACCTCAAACTGGGAGGATGACTCCCATTATTATTCAGGGGTGTCTATACTGGTAAATGCGGTCCGGGAGACTTTGCATCTACAGGAAACAGCTACAGTATTCCAGTGACTAGTTCAGTTTCTTTCTTTAAACGTAAGAAGAAACATGTATCTGTTTTCCCAGAATTTTCACATTTTGGAGAGATATCAAAAGAAGCCTGGTTAAAACCTGATTCCAAATTTCATATTCCTACGAAATGTAAGTACCTTTAGCCTTTTTCGGGAAGAGGATACCAAGCTTTGGGAAATTCCACCCACTGTGGATGCTCCTATTGCTAGGTTGGTCAGGAATACTGTTATCCCCGTGACACAGTCTGCAACACCTAAGTATCCTATAGATAGGAAGAATGAGGCTGTACTTCACTTTGTCAGGAGTCTTGCTGCGGCCTGTTCTGGCCAGCGCCTGGGTGATAAAGGCTATCAATTCCTGGATGGCCCAGATGATTGCTGGGTTTCAATCAGAGGATTTGTCTGAATCTAGTTCTTTAACTGATAAAATTTCGGAGGCTCTGACCTATACAGGTGATGCTTTAATAGACATTATTCAGGTACAGTCTCATATTTCTGCTTTAGCCGTTTCCGCCAGACGTTCTGTATGGCTTAAATCATAGAAGGCAGACATAGGCCTGTATTCAATTTGAGGCGAAAAGCCGGAATCTGCTTTTTCGCCGATGACGTCATTTCAAAACGCGGAAAAGTATCGCCACATTCAATTTGAAAGACTTTCCGCCTAGGCGGAAAGTCAATGCAATGTAATAGGCAGAAAAGTTTTGCCTATGAATAGCAGGTGGAAAAAAGTGCAGAATTGGGGTTTTGGGGTGCAACGTTGCGGGAACCCCCGTGCAGCCTTCAGACAGTCCCCCAAAGGTAAACTGCGTCAAATAAATAAAAAGAAAACTTAAGTACACCACAAAAAATCACTTTGAATTTGGGGGCGAAAAAAAAAAAATGTTGGGGAACAAAGTTCAAAACTAGCGAACTAGACTCCAGGGGGGTCCCCCACAAGTGGATTTTTCACGATTTTTGAAACTTAACTTTATCAACTTTTAAATATGCTGGCCCCCATTTTCAAGTACCCCAAATTTGCTGGGATACGTTATTTTCTGCAAAAAAAAACACCTGAACACTATTCTTCACCGCCGCAGCTATTGAGGCCGTTTAAAAAACACCAAATACCTTCAGCAAGCCAAATCGGGGGTAACCATAGCTAACCCCCATGTCAGAGCATCTTTTGGAGGGTGTCAAGCTGATTTCCCCAAATCTGGCATGACTTTCCGCTTGTTTGTTTCGCCGGGTCCCGTTTTTGCGTACTTTCAAATTGAATACGGGGATATGCGGGCATGCATGCGGTACTTTTCCGCCTGCAAAACAGACGAAGTAGGCGAACAGTCCGGGAGGCGGAAAAGTATCGCGGGTCCGCTCAAATTGAATACGGCACAGAGTCCAAGCATGCTTTAGAGACACTGCCTTTTGAAGGAGGTTCTCTATTTGGCCCAGAATTAATTAAAATAATTTCTCAGGTCACGGGAGCCGTTTCTTTTTCCAGATTCTATGCCCGACCACTGCAAAACCAATTGCTTTATCGATGGGTAAAGTTAGACCCTGATTAAACAGGCAGATGTTCAGATTATCTCTGCAGACCCGTCAGTCACTCCTATGGTGGCTGCCAGATGTAAATCTGAACAGGGGTTGCCGGTTGTCAGTAATGAATTGGATCATTGTCACCACAGATGCCAGCCTAACAGGCTGGGGGGCGGTGGTTCTAGACATGTACCTACAGGGTCTTTGGTCCGTACAGAATGCTTCTCTTTCCATCTATGTAGTGGAATTAAGGGCGATTTGGTATGCATTGGTTCACGCTCAATCCCATCTACGGAGCCTAGCAGTGTGAATACAATTAGCCAATCCCACGGTAGTTGCTTATATAAACAAGCAGGTTGGCAGACACAGCTGCCGAGCAATGAGGGAGGTTTTTCACAGCCTTCATTGGGCAGAAAGTTGGGTTCCAGTTATTTCGGCAGTTTACATTCCAGGGGTAGACAACTGGGAGGCGGACTTCTTAAGTCGCCACAGTGTGCATCCAGAGGAATGGGAATTACACCAGGAAGTGTTTACGGAAATAGTTTCCAGATAGGGGTCTCCAGACATAGATCTAATGGCTTCCCGTCTCAACAGGAAACTTCCAAGGTACGGATCTCGGTCCCGGGATCCTCAGGCATCCCTGGTGGATTCCATGATGCACCTTGGGTGTTCCGGCTGGGATACATCTTTCCACCTCTGGTAATGTTACCAAGAGTATTTCAGCGGATTCGATCAGTGGCACGGCCGGTCATTCTGGTGGCACCAGACTGGCCGCGCCGTCATTGGTAGGCAAGTCTTCGGATCATGTAGGCAGAAGTTCCATATGGTCTGCCCCTGCGTCAAGATCTGTTACTTCTGGGTCCATGTCGTCACCCCGATTTGCCTCTCTTGGCTTTGAAGGCATGGTTCTTGAATCCAGCATCTTGAGAGCCAAAGGGTTTTCAGAATCTGTTGTAAAAACCATGATACAGTCTTACAAACCATTCAATTTCCAGATTTATCATCGGGTATGGAAGATATATATTTCTTGGTGTGAACTAGACAAGTTTAAACCTGAAGGGTTCCAAGAGTGTCGTCTTTTGTCCTTTTTGCAGGATGGTTTGGTTAAGGATCTAAGATTGTTCCCCCCCCTTAAGGGACAAATTTTGGCCCTATCGATCCTGTTTCAAAGGAAATTGGCCACCATTCCTGAAGTTCAGGCCTTCTTGCAGGGGGTTCTTTGCATACAGCCTCCTTATGTCCCTCCAGTTCCTTCTTGGAACTTGAATTTAGTTTTGGATGCACTTCAAAAGGCATCTCTTGAGCCATTGTAATCTGTAGAATTGCGATACCTCACTTTAAAGGTTGTTACTCTTCTGACTGAGGCAATGAACCAAAAGAAAATCTGTTAGCGGCTCTTTCTTGTAAATCTCTGCTTCTCATTGTTCATGAGGATAGGGTGGTGTTACGCACTAAACTTTCCTTTCTCCCGAAAGTGATATCGCTTTCCATATTATCAGGATATCTTCCTTCCAGCCTTTCGCCAAGCTTCAGTGACTAGTGAAGGTTCTTCCTTCGTACTGTTGGATGTGGTACGTGCATTACGCATTTATTTGGAGCGCACTGCGTCTTTGAGGTGTACGGATTCTTTGTTGTTGTTGATTGATGCACCAAAAAGAGGCTGGCCAGCCTCTAAAGGATCCATCGCTAGATGGGCCACTTCTGCCATGCGGCAGGCATCTTTGTCTTCAAATGTGACGGTTCTGGCTTCTATTCGGGCCCACTTGACTCGAGCTGTCTGGGATTCTTGGGCTGTGCAGCATGATGCCTCAGTAGAGCAGCTGTGCAGAGCAGCCACCTGGCCATCCGTACACACTTTCACTAAATTTTACAGCTTCCATACATTTGGAGCGAGGGACACCAGTGTTGGGCGAAAAATTCTTCGAACTTCCTCTGGGAGTACTACTCCCAGAGGAAGACCTTTATAAGGTCGAAACGCGTTGGAGCAAAAATAAATAAATCTAACATTGAGACCCAGTTCTGAACATTCACTGAAAGCTACTGCGATTAGAGACCAAGCGCTACCTGAAACACGTGACCAGGATTTCACACGTGATTCTGAAACCAGAGCGCGGCCGCGCCATATGACCGGGAGCACACACGTGATCGAGGAACAACAGTAACGAGTGAGGAGAAGATTACCAGCACATTGCAGACGGGCACCCATAACAGCGGAGCAAGAGGCACAGAGCGCTGACAGAAGGAGGAGGGATCCGGCCACACGCGACGACAGGAAGACAGGTGAGTCTCTGAAAACGGAGGGGGAAGCCGGATCAGATCGCCAAAGGTCGCGTCCGGCGGTTCCCCTCCCAAGACAGGGAAGTGAAAGACTGACAGGTGTAAGTATAGGATACAGTCTTTCAATAGACGTATCACATACTCCACAGTCAGCCCCAAGCAACCCAAGTCCGGAGATCCTGCATACCAGTCTGAGTGGTTCTCCATCTGCACCAGAAGACACCCCGGGCAGCATACAGTACCATCTGATAACATTATTTATACACCGGCTATAAGTACACCATCCAAGAATTACATATGCAGTCTTGAGACAGCGGGACGCCGCTGATTCCATTCTCATTCTGTACCAACATTAAGGATATTGACATTAGCAAATCCACAGCAAGGACTCAGTTACAGCGGGCAACACTTATACAACATTTGCACAGTTAAATCCAGCTCTAAGCAGTACCTCTTTATGAATGAGTTTCAGTTACTTGTGTATCAGACTGATTATGTAAGTTTGTTATATATGTCTTTTTACACTCAGTAGAGCATTTTTTGCACTAAGTGTATCGCAGTCATCAACTTAAGACCAGTAATTTATATTGTATATGCAGGATTGTGATATTGGGACAATTCTACACAAGATCATTATATAGAAGGTTGAGCGCTGTATATTTTTTCTGTATATTTCTAATATTAAGAGGGAAGGACACCCTCTTGTGCAGCAGCTTACCATCAACAGAGGCTTAGTTGCCCAGTGCGCAGTATTATTTCCTCTTATTTCAATAACCCAGAGGTAATGGCATCCCCCAGATGGACTCCAAAAAAGAGATTTTATGGTGACTAAAAATTTTTATTTTTGTACTTACCGTTAAATAACTTTTTCTAATTTTTTTTGTGTGTGTAACACTGCGTTTCCTCCCCTACACTTTGTCTTCGTTTTTATTGGTTGGTATGGCACACTAGTTGTTCACCCTTTGTTTAGGGCTTTGTTTTAAAGTTGTACAGAAGACCAGAGGTTGCAGTGTCTTACATGGCTACTTTTAAATGGCAGCGCCTTCTAATCCCTCTAGAAACCCATGGTGACCAATGGCCCCCAGATGAATCAGAAAGTGGTAGGTACAAAAATACCATTTTACGATTAAAGGGAACCCTTATAATTACTAGATTGTAGACACTAGCTGGCAGCCATGAACTGAGCACTGACTGAGCAGGAGATTCAATTTCTGGCGTATTATGTTAATAGTGAACATGACTCCTGATAGCTACTCTATATTACTGTATAGATGATCACATACTAAAGAGTAGAATTTTGTAATAATGTTGTGTTTCCTTGCAGGGTGTTAAGGAAGTGACTTTACTGGGTCAAAATGTCAATAGCTACCTTGACAGATCTTCAGTTCAGTTCTCCACTACTGAGAATTCTCAACTTAGTCGTGGCTTCAGCACAGTGTACAAACCAAAAACAGGAGGGCTGCGATTTGTGGATCTCCTGGATCAGGTTTCCAGAATAGATCCAGAAATGAGAATACGCTTTACTTCTCCGCATCCTAAAGATTTTCCTGATGAGGTAAGTATTGCATGTGTTTGTTAGCTTTTTCAATGGTCCCCACAATGTGCTCAAAACAATGTTTAAGGCGAAGATGATATCTGTGTATTCATTATTTTCAGCACTTAGTATTTTTTTTAAATGAAAGAGATTTTCTTAAAACCAATTTTGATCAAATTTAATTTCTAGCACTGTAAATTTATTGTTACTAGATTACATGTTAAATCGGAGTTAACAATAAATTGTAGCCTTCTTCTAAATACTACTAAAATCAGAAGGTGGTAAATGATTCATTGATTCAATTCCACTTCAGTTTCCTGGATGAGAGGCATTATGGATTTGGGTATACATTATCGACTTCTTAGAGCACCACCCCATGTATCTTCACTACTAGCTTCCCCATGGATTGGGAATAGTGCCAGGCCTTGCAACTAACTATTCACACAGTACATATTGCTGGAGTGATTATCCCAGTACTAAAAGAATACTGGGGTACCATTTTCTCATACGAGTTACTGGTTCAGAAACCAAATTGGGCTCTCTTGGTCTATTTTTAATATTAAAACACTCAACAAAACACACTTCTGGTGGCATAAGTTTAAGATGCACAGTAAGCTCCCTGCAATGAAGAAAACTATCTCCATCGTGCTCTGCAGAACATATTGTTTTGACGATATACGCTTTGTTTTTATGCCAGAAGTAGAAAACCGGGAGGCCAAATACTTCACCCTGTAGAGTAGACGCTCCACTCATAGACTTTGCACATATCTGATCAGACCGATGCTGACATTATGTCATTATGGAACTCAAGGACCAGGCATCTGCAGTCAGTCCCATGGAATTTTCAACAAACTTACCTGTTTATTTTGATGGTTCTTATCTTGATGTCTGTAGTTTAATAGCTGGACCTGTTATCTCTTGGAATGTTTTTAAAATCAGAGATTAGCGAGACTGGCTTTAATGGTGTGGCAGATAAAACCATGATCCTTAAGCAAAAGGGTTTCACTGACAGTGTGGTTAGCAATAGAGGTTGTAGAAGACTTTTTTTTTTTTTGTCTGTGCAAGAGAAAGTTGTTTCCAACTGTTATTTCCAATTGACTTAATTGCTCTAGTTTTTAAAGGATGGTGTAGATGAGAGAAATAATATGAAGTTCCTTAAAATTTCCAACATTTTTACAGGGTATAGCACATCTGCAACCACTATTCAGTCCTCAACTAGTCCATTGAATTTTGTAATACAGGTTGAGTCTCCCATATCCAAATATTCCGAAATACGGAATAATTTTGACATGACTGAGATAATAAAACCTTTGATTTTTGATGGTTCAATGTACACAAACTTTGTCTAAGGCACAAATTATTAAAAATATGGTATAAAATTACCTTCAGGCTGTGTGTATAGGGTGTATATGAAACATAAATTTATTTCATGTATGTACACAAACTTTGCTTGAGCCACAAAATTATTGAAAATATTGTATAAAATGACCTTGCAGGATATGTGTATAAGGTGTATATAACACATAAATGCATTCTGTGAGTATATTGGGGTCCCATTCCCAAGATATTTCATTATGATATGCAATTATTCCAAAATACGGAATATTCCGTTATCCAAAATACCCCTGGTCCCAAGCATTTTGGATATGGGAGACTCAACCTGTACTCTCAACATTTTAAATTCGACAATTCCTCTTGAGGCAGTAGATCCAGTGGAGTTAACATTTCTCACATGGAAAACATTTTTATCATGGCTGTTTCCACAGCTTAGAGGGAGTCAAATTTAGGAGCTCTGTATTTTAAATCTACATACTTGACCTTTTATGACAAAAGAGCAGTTCTTCATGTGAAACCATTTTTGTAACTTATGGTGGTTTCAAAGTTCCATTTAAATCGGGATATAATTCTGACACTAGGTCAAAATCCATCTATGGAGAAGAGGAATCTCTTCATTCTTCATATGTTAGGGGTTTGAAGATTTATGTTAGAACCGCCTACATTGAGATGGGGAAACCTGTTGCAATGTAAAGAACACCGGTGTAGATTGCGGCCTCCAAGAAGATGGGGGCAATGCAATATCCCATTGTGAACTATTGTAGCAAGGCTATTCTTGATGCATGTAAAGCTGAGATGGGATATGTCCTTTTTAAGTAGTAAATGTCTGTCCTTACGGTTGTAATTAAGGTTTTCCAATTGTGTAATGGAAGATTATATGCATACATGTAGTTATCGAAAAATAACACTACATTAATGGTAATTAATTTTCTCCTGTACATGATGCGTTTCGCGGGTCACATTCCGCTTCATCAGATAGTACTAAAATTTAAAAGGAAATGTCATCAAAAGGTAGATTTTGGCATGTGGTGACGCTGTGTGGTTTAGCCCATTGAATTTGGTATAATAATTTAAGAAGTGCTGTGGGTTACGGGTGTCCATGTGAGCAGGCGTTTCAGGAGCAATCTACCAGATCAGTTACTGCCTGATGGGTCAGGTGGGTGATAGAGAATAAGAGAGACAGACTCCTCTATTGGGGCACACCCCAAGGGGAAAAAAAGGGGGTATATATGTTAAAACATACCTTTTATTGGACAATATTTAAAATTACTGCTTGGCATAGAATGGCAACCATAACAGAGAATAACTATGCGAGACAGAAAAGATAATAATAAACACTAATCATGTGTATATCGTTAAACATAATCTATATAGGTACAAATACTAATAATGTCTACCGTTAATGTCTATATCTTGTATAGTATGTCAGTTAGGATCTTATATCACACACTGGTCCTCCAAAAATAATAATCCTTCTTCTATAGACAAAAAAAAAAAATTAAATATCACATATAAGAGAGAGGATATGAATCATCTGCACAGATCCTTTTATTTTTTAATCCTTCCTTCCCAAATTATTTGGGTATCCCTAAGATAATAATTGAGTTGGAATTCAGAACCAATGATGGGGATATGCCAATGAATGAATTGTTTATAAGAAATACATTTGTGGCATCTTATTAATTAATAGAAATATATATAAAATATAAGTGCCATAGTATTGGGAGAATACAATACAATAAAGCATCACCTCAAAAATATTGGAGTGATGACACCAGTATTATATAAATGGAGATATCAGCATCTGGTCATAAATGACATACAATTGGAATGCTACATTGGATACTTAACATTAGTAACGACAAATAAAAAATTTAGAGTGGACCCAATATTTTAATTCATTGTTTATTAGTATTGTATCACAACTTTATCACTTTAATACAGTCTGCACTTTATATTTCGCTGGTTTAAATTTTAAAAGGATGAATTAAAGGTTATATATATATATATATATATATATATATATAATATATATATATATATATATAAATATATATATATAAAAAATTAACAAAGGGGGTGCACTCACCAGTCTTCTAAAATGAGTTTTTATTTCATCTTTTTAAAAAATTTTTACAGCATCATAGTAAAGCTCCGACATTTCGGTCCTAGCCATGGCATGGAAGGTGATGAGGAAGTGACATCTCTGATAATGACCCAGTATCATCAGACGGTCCCCGGTACCTTGACAAAGGTCCATGGCTAGGACCGAAACGTCGGAGCTTTACTATGATGCTGTAAATTTTTTTTTAAAAGATGAAATAAAAACTCATTTTAGAAGACTGGTGAGTGCACCCCCTTTGTTAATTTTTTGTATGCAGGGATACAGGTGATCCCATTTGGGTGGCTACCCCAGCAATTGGATTTTCAGACGTGAGTGTGGACTAATACTGGAATATATATATATATATATATATATATATATATATATATTTTTTTTTTTTTTTTCTTTTATTATTTGCTTTTGGGTCACCACAACAGAGAATTTTCAATGATACGATTCCATATACTGACCATCCGTGAGTGCCCCTTGTTGGAGCACTTTTTTTTTCGTTTAAATCTCACATGTAAGAGTCTTCTCATTCGGTAAATTAATAAACAGGAATTAGTAGTCATTAATTCCAACAAGAAATTAGTTAGCAGTTTAATATTGGCAATAATATACTGGCAATAATAAAGTAACAAATCACCATGTACAAAATCGCATACCGTATATTATTTGCTAAGACTAATTGGTCAGTAATTCTATATATTCACTATCCAAATGTTGTGAATAGTGTTATGTACATATTAATTTAAAACCAATCCACAATGCATATGAATCTCAATCAGTGGTAAGGCATAAAAAACAAACAAAAAAAACACATAATTGAAAAAAAGTGGGTAAACATTGAATAACAAGGTGAAAAAAACACAGAATTATTAAAAAGCTGATTCACCACAAACTGATACCTAAATATCTATCACAATGGATTTATGGTCATTGGAGGCGTCCCTCCATTCTACCTGGGACAGTTTTAGGATCAATCTTTTCTAGAAAGATGTGGAAAACTGTAATGTAAACAGTTAGTGTCAGGCTATCCTGAAATCCCTGTTGCACAAGACAGTGCAGGGCATCAGGTGTTCGGCATCTAATGAGAGAGCAGTGAATGAGAAATAGCAAAGATACCTGTCCCTGATTCTCCCAAGGTAGGTTTGTGGTGTGGGGGTCCGCAGTGCACACTTAGGTCCCTCCCAGCTGAGGGGCCAGGTGGGTGGATAGTTTTACAAAATTTTACAGATTCAATGTGTTTGCTGCAAAGGACATCCATAATTGTTGTAAGGTGCTGTTTACTGCAACTCTGTGGGGTAAATTTTCAAACCATCACGATAGTGACATTTTGTTGTTGCATCCTGCTAAACCAAAAAAGACAGACACACACAGAATGGGGTAATATTTTATTAAATTACTGCACCCCCAAACCCTTCAGTCACCTTTTT
Organism: Taudactylus pleione; assembly: GCA_031769625.1. Classification (NCBI taxonomy): domain Eukaryota; kingdom Metazoa; phylum Chordata; class Amphibia; order Anura; family Myobatrachidae; genus Taudactylus; species Taudactylus pleione. The sequence continues at coordinate 2,256,408 of JAUIMM010000255.1, read as the reverse complement.
ATTTTTTACACATCCCTTGGGAAAAGGTTCTCTTTAGTCCATGTATGCATCCCAAGTACTTGGAACCCCCCCCTTAATAAACATTGCAGTGCTGCTTTCAATGGAAGCCCGTCGCAAATGACAGCTTGCTCTCTGACGCAGCCATAGGAATGAATGGGAACACTGATTGTGTCTAGCGATTTTCATTAGTGATTACTCCTGTGTCTACTCCTAACTAGTTTCTCTAGTGTTACTCCGATGCTACCCTGCCTCTGGATACACCAGCTACACCTCAGTACACAGCCCGTGTACCAAGTCTCCAGTGTTATACTCTGACGGTATCTTGCGTCTGAATACTTTCAGCAGCACAGTCTGTGTACTAGTCACCAGTACTCTGCGTCTGTATACTCCTGAGCATACTCCAGTCTCCTTGCTAGCTCCGGATACCTGACCAAGGGGCCGCGACCTGCCTACTAGGTGCAGCAGAAGCCCAAATCCCAATTGGAGGGATCACTGGCGAAGACCATCCAGTAGGTTAGACTCCGCGCCTTTGGCCAGGTCTCTCCAACATCCGGATCTAGCTGATGAGGAAGACTTACATACAACCCCCTTGATTACTGCTCTCTCCACATCCTAGTACCCTGAGTTCCTGTCCTTCGGCTGAAGACCGCCTGAGTCTGATTCTGACAACTAGCTGAACCTTCACACCCATGTGATCCACCTGTGAAGCTGTTCTGATAGGTGAGGAATTATTAACCCGTCTTTAGCATGAGTCTGCAAATTCCCACAGAAAGCAATCTCTTTCAGAAGATACTGAGACAAACTACCCTGTTTGTCACAATATAGCACAGTATTTTGATATCACCATAAAAACCAGCACACCAAATTGCCAATAGAAAAAAAAGGTTTTTTTTTTTTATAAATCGCCATGTAGCATTGTAAACTGTCAAAAACGTACCATCAGTCACAAGATTTCTCAAGCATCATCTGAATGATTGAATAACAGCATACAGTATGTTGAGCATCCGATGGCCGTTTTAGTGCTTTCAAGCACTTTCATTATGGGACACAAAAGCTTCACGTGTTCAAGTCCCAGCTCACCACTGTATGTGGCGCACTAGAGAGATGTAACTATGTGCACCCTGTACTCATATGAAATATAAATACATTACCGATTTGGAGAACGCTCTGGGATGTCCCATTATTTTGGCTAGAGAATCATCTTTTCAAAAATGTTTCTGTATATTTAAATACCACCCTACAGCCTTTAATACAATAGCGTGTACACTTTCTGCTTGATAGTTTATTGATTAAATTGAGAGACCACCTTCCTATACCATACTTTTTTTATGCAGTATTGATGTGACAAGTTTGTATACTGTAACACCTATCAAGAAGGATTGTTAGCAGTGCAAAATCTAATCTACAATAACACGCTCTGTGGGTCCTGATCAAAGTGTGATTAAGGATTTGTTGGAACTTTCATGTACTCTTATATGAGTGGAAGTTTTTCTTGCGAATGCTTGGCTGTGTGGTGGTGTATGAAATATGGCAATACAGAAAGGCCTGGACATCCATGGAAGACAACAGTGGTAGATGATCATAAGATCCTTTCCATGGTAAAGAAAAACCCCTTCGCAAACATCCAGCCAAGTGAAGAACACTCTCCAGGATGTAGGTGTATCATTATCCAAGTCTACCATAAAGAGCAAATACAGAGGGTTCACCACAAGGTGCAAACCATTCATAAGCTTTAGGAAAAGAAAGGCCAGATTACACGTTGCAAAAAAAAAAACAAATCTAGGAAATCCAGCCCAGTTATGGAACAGCATTCTTTGGACTGATGAACCTAAGATCAACCTGTAACAGAATGATGGGAAGAAATAGTATGGAGAAGGCTTTGCATGGCTTATGAGAAGAAGCGTACTACATCATCTGTAAAAAACGGTGGAGGCAGTATGGTGACATGGACCTGCATTGCTTCCAATGGCACTGAATTACTAGTCAGAACAGCAAATTGTAATTCTGCACTATCAATAAGGTACATTGATACTCACAAATTCATATAGAACTTATCCCTAAAGAAATACTTTCTAAGCCAGAAGGGTGACAAAGTGAGTATTTTTAAACCAAAATCAACGTTAAAACCTATATTCTATAGAGGTTGTTTTATAGAGCGTTTTAACAAAATAGTATGTACAGAAATTGATAAATTAGAACCTAAATGGGGAGAACAGCTGCTTACACAAAAAAGAAAGCGAAGCATAGGAAGGATTAAGCAATAATAGAAATATCACTATAAAACCTGTGGGTAAAGGAGCAGGCGAATGGTTATTATGTATAGTTCCAACTATGATAAACAGTCTACTTAAAAACAACCCAGGTAAAAACATTTACGAAATCTTCTATCCATACATCAGAATATGGGGGACATATTCCGAAAAGAAAGTAAAATACCTAATTAATGAAGACCTCATGCTACCAGTATTCTATGTTTTACCTAAAATACATAAAGATCAACAAACTTCTCTGGTAGAATTATAGCCACGGGAACAGATTCTATAACCTCCAGTCTTTCCCACTATGTAGAGTACTACCAGCGACCGCTACAAGTAGCCCTTTGTAGATTCAGAGACTCAGTGCCTGATTCAGAGTTGGGAATAGAGTGAGATATCTCTCTCAACTGTGAACCTGAGCAAACCATATTGCAATGCAAGGGGTGTAAATAATACATAAATTTTTTTACATGTGGGGTAAATACTGGCTGCTTTTGCATGTAGCCTACAAATACTGCACAGCTTTATTATTACTCTACAATTTAGATGTCAGTTTGAAAACACTCCTCCCAAATCTAAATCTCTCTGCACATTTTAAATCTGTCCCACCTGCAGTGCAGCATGGTTTCAGTTGAGATATTTGCTCTACAAACATAATATGGACCAGGTGAGTAGAATCTAAAACTTGGATGTCTATCTCTCAACAGAGATCCAGGTTTTATGTGTTTTACATTTATTAGTAACGTTTTTGAGACTACTCATCTGATCAAGATTATGGGGATGCAGCTGATTGGTTCTACTTTGGGGGTGATGTATCAAAGCTTGCAGTGAGATAAAATGGAGAGAGATAAAGTACCAACCAATCAGCTACTAATTAAAATCATGTTACTGACTGTGCTTGAAAAAAAGATAGGAGCTGAGTGGTTGATACTTTATCTCTCTCCACTTTATTTCTCTTGAAGTTGTGATACATCACCCCCAGAGTCTGTGTAAAGGTGCATTTGTCTGTGCGAGTCTCCATATAGTATGTAGCAGCCATTTTGTGATCTCTCATTTATCATAATTAGGAATTATTTTTTTTTTTAAATCACTTTATATATCTAGAACCATTGCTGCAACTGTAAGTGTTGATTTTTTTGCTGCATATACAGTGCATCTGGAAAGTATTCACAACGCTTCACTTTTTCCACATTTTATGTTACAGCCTTATTCCAAAATGGAATAAATTTATTGTTGTCCACAAAATTCTACACACAATACCCCATAATGACCACGTGTAAAAAGTTATTTTGCGACTTTTACAAATTTAATTAAAAAAAAACACTAAGAAATCACATGTACATAAGTATTCACTGCCTTTGCCATGAAGTTCAAGATTGAGCTCAGGTGCATCCTGTTTTCACTGATCATCCTTGAGATTTTCCTACAGCTTAATTGGAGTCTACCTGTGGTAAATTCAGTTGATTGGACATGATTTTGAAAGGCATACACCTGTCTCTATAAGGTCCCACACTTGACAGTGTATGTCAGAGCACAAACCAAGCATGAAGTCCAAGGAATTGTCTGCAGACCTCCAAGACAGGATTGTCTCGAGGCACAAATCTGGAGAAGGGTACAGAAAAATATTCTGCTGCTTTGAAGGTCCCAATGAGCACAGTGGCCTCCATCATCCGTAAGTGGAAGAAGTTCTGAACCACCAGGACTCTTCCTAGAGTTGTCCGGCCGTATAATCTGAGCGTTTGGGGGAGAAGGGCCCTAGTCAGGAGGTGACCAAGAACCCGATGGTCACTCTGTCAGAGCTACAGCAGTCCTCTGTGGAGAGAGGAGAACCTTCCAGAAAGACAACCATCTCTGCAGCAATCCACTAATCAGGCCTGTATGGTAGAGTGGCCAGATAGAAGCCACTCCTTAGTAAAATGCACATGGCAGCCCACCTGGAGTTTGCCAAAATGCACCTAAAGGACTCTCAGACCGTGAGAGACAAAGATTGAACTCTGGCGTGAATGCCAGACGTTCTGTTTGGAGGAAACCAGGCACCGCTCATCACCAGGTCAATACCATCTCTACAGTGAAGCATGGTGGTGCAGCATCATGCTGTGGGGGTGTTTTTCAGCAGCAGGAACTGGGAGACTAGTCAGGATAGAGGGAAAGATAAATGCAGTAATGTACAGAGACATCCTGGATGAAAACCTGCTCCAGAGTGCTCTTGACCTCAGACTGGGGCGACTGTTCATCTTTCAGCAGGACAACGACCCTAATCACACAGCCAAGATATCAAAGGAGTGGCTTCCGGACAACTCTGAATCTCCTTCAGTGGCCCAGCCAGAGCCCAGACTTCAATCCAATTGAACATATATGGAGAGATCTGAAAATGGCTGTGCACTGACTCTTCCCATCCAACCTGATGGAGCTTGAGAGGTGCTGCAAAGAGGAGTGGGCGAAAGATAGGTGTGCCAAGCTTGTGGCGGCATATTCAAAATGACTTGAGGCTGTAATTGCTGCCAAAGGTGCATTAACAAAGTATTGAGCAAAGGTTGTGAATACTTATGTACATGTGATTTTCATTCGTTTTTTTTTTTTTTTTTTATTAAATTTGCAAAAATCGCAAAAAAACTTTTTACACATTGTCATTATGGGGTATTGTGTGTAGAATTTTGAGGACAAAAATTAAATTATTCAATTTTGAAATAAGGCTGTAACATAGTAAAATTTGGAGAAAGTGAAGCGTTGTGAATACTTTCCGGATGCACTGTAAGCAAGTTGCTGTACAATATATGCATACCTCCCAAATTTTCCTAAGCATAGATTGTGACTTCTGTGTGAATGCCCAAAAAGGGGCATGGCCTCGTGGGGAAAGCAGAGTCTGTGAGCCATGCACCTGTTTTCGTTACGCTGGGGGCATGTGTTCACTGCTGTGCATACACAGATGTATGCCCATATACTACATCAAGGTAAACCACATCAGGTGGGTCCCTAACATCACTAATACTGACACATCATATAAAGTTATAAATGTGTCAGTATTAGGGATGTTAGAGACCCATCTGATGAGGCTCACCTTGTCGTGGGGGGGTGGGCATACATTTCTGGCCAGACATACTAAGAACCATATTTAAACCCCATGTTAATTGTGAGTTTATTTATTTAAATGTTTTGTTTATCAGCATTCTTAGTGCTTAGAGTCCACATCTGCATTTTCTTTTCTTTTGTCTGCATGGCACTACAAGTCTCAGCATGGTAGTATCTCTTTTTATGTTTAAACTTAGGGTGTGTAGTCCAGCTTGCCCCCCCCCCTTCCTTTTTTTTCCTCTCTGTATGTGTAAAAATGTAAGGTGTTGACTTGGCATCCAAATTCCTCCAATCTCAATCAGTTTGAGCATCCGTGGTATGTGCTTGAAAAACAAGCCCGAGTCATGGAGGCCCCACCTCGCAATTTACAGGACTTAAAGGACCTGCTACTATTGACTTGGTGCCAGATACCACAGGACCTAGAGAGGTCTTGTAAAGTCCATGCCTCGACGGGTCAGAGCTTTTTTGGCGGCACAAAAGGGATCTACACAAGGGAGGCAATCAGGAAACCAACTGCCTAAATACCGGCAGCCGGCTTCCCGACTGTCTTATCCCGGCAAGGGTGAAATGCTGGGCGTCTAGATGTAGACGCCCGCATTTCCCCGATGCCGGGAGACCGGCGCCCGGCATCACGATCGTAGTGATGCCGGGCGCCGCGAGCGGACAGCCGCGGGGGGGGAGGGTTAGGTTTAGGGCTCCCGGGGGGGACTTAGGTTTAGGCAGCGGGGAAGGGGGTGGTTAGGGTTAGGCACTTGGGGGGGAAGTTAGGGTTAGGCACACCTAAGGAGGGTTAGGTTAGTAAATACTTACATATCCACGATCGGGATTTCCAGCGCTGTCGGGCTTCCGCTGCGTCGCACTCTGCTCCTGTCGGGCTGCCGCTAACGGGAATCGAACCACCCCTACACAATATTAGGGGTGGTTTTAATATTTTGGCTTATGGATATGTATGTGTGTGCCTACCACTTACCTTAACTTCCATTCTTGTTTTTTGTAGGTTCTCCACTTGATACGGGAACGGCATAACATTTGCAAACAAATTCACATCCCGGCACAAAGTGGAAGTAACAGAGTTTTAGAATCCATGCGCAGGGGGTGAGCATGCTTTACTTGTTCTCAGAAATGTCTGTAAAAATACAGCAAAATTAGTAAGAGTAGGATATTTAAATGATCTCCAAGCCAAGGGATGTGTACCTACAATGTCTATACCAAAAGTGTACAAATATGCCAGACTTGAAATACTGGAAAAAAAAAAAGAAATACCATTTTTCCATGAACTGTGATGTCAACACAATGATGAACATACATTTTGTCTTTACTGTCTCTATAGATGTAAATGCCACAAACAATGTTATTACTATATCAGGGTCCGTAGGGCTCCATAGGAGACCTTGTGGTATAGGTGATGGCTCTGCCGTCGGGCACCACACAGTTAATCTTTTGGTCCCAGGATGCATCGGGGCCTCTTCTCCTATACCCCGCCCCCAGGCCAAGGCAACTTCAGTTTTCGTAGGTGCCCAGCTGGAGACTGGTAACTGCACAGGGGGGCTGCTGATAGATCTTCAGTGGACTTCCGTGCTGCCGCTCCGACACCCCCGCCGACGCCAACCACCAGTACTGATTCGGGGAACTCGGCGGGCACTTGGGGGTTCCAGCTAGCAGGAACCCCCGGGGAGCCCTGGACTGTGGCCGGAACGCAGGGGGACAGCTCAGGTAAGCAGCGGGCGTCTGCGGTAGGCCCCGGCTGATGCACAGGGGCTCCTTGGGGACGGCTGCTTGTGGAGCCATCAAGAGCCTGCGCTGCCACTGATCTGCCTGGATCTGGGGCTGGAACGCCACTGAGAGAGCGCCAGCACCCTTGGGGTTAAATGCATGACAGGGGAGCGCGCTTTCCTGTACAGCACAGGCAGTGCCTCCCCTGCTGCACACAGTGCCATTTTCTCCGTTGAGCAAGCGGGCTGTGCCAGCGATACTCCCCCCGGGCCAGCCCACTCTGAGCTCTCCGGCGGCCATCTTTTTTGTGCAGTCAACGCTGGTCTCAATGCAGTGCGGTGCCTGGGTCCCCACTGCATACCTCTCCTCCAACGAGGTCAGTGTATTTAGCGCTATTTCCTACTAGACTTTAGGTCTTGTAGGTGATTGTAGTGCCATTGTACAGGTAATAATTTTTTTTCTGCATAGTTGTGACTTTTACTAGTGCTGTGTGTCTGATTTCTTCTGTCAGCATTTTACTATCCCTATATCTTTCCTCCCGTCAGGCCTCTCGGTACCAGTACTGCCAAGGTGGGAAATTACCATAGTCAGAAGTTCTCACTGTGTGGTGGATCACATTGATTGTCATGTCTGAGAGTTACGTTCACTGCAGACTAGTGCTCCTTTCCTGTCTACCTGCTCCAGATGTATGGTAGGTATTGGAGAAGGGGATGTATTCAGGAGGGCTTATGACAGCTTGTTCTGCCCTTTCTTATACCCCTGCTGTGCCGTTAAGGTCACAAGAGTCTCCATGGGCTTGCCTTACACAGGTTTCATATGCCCTAGTAGATTGGTTGTCTGCTCCTCCTGCGTTCTCCACCAGTGGGGTTCCCGCAGCAGGCAGTAGTCCCTTTCCCTGTCATAGGGGTCCCGGGACTGATGATGGTGGCACATTGTTCACCTCCGCAGATGTTTCCCCTGCGGAACCTGTCTAGGTAAACACACTGGGCGGAATTCAATTGTTTCTACCCTCCTTCGCGCCTGACGGAGCTATTCAATTGTTGCTCCTGTCGGGCGCAATCAGCTGCCAGCGCTCCATTTCAGCTCGTAGCCCCAGCAGAGTGCAAACTGAAATGTGCGAGAAGTGACCTGTTTGGGTGCCCAAACCTCACTTTTCGCGGTCGCGCCCAGCACTTTGGTCGGGGGTAGCTGCTTTACACGGCTAAACCCGACCACTTTGGGCACGATCAGCGCGAAAAACATCAGCGATTGAATAGTGGCCCACGATCTCCTGTCACTTTAGACGGGAGATCCGGACCACATAAACAATTGAATTCCGCCCTCTGTCCACTACAGTGCAGAGGGCGCTTAGGTCTGCCAAGAGACAGTTGTTGTCATCCCCAATCACTCAGTATAATGATGATGATGACATGACGTCTGATGAGGTGAACTCCTGGATTTATCGGATTCTGTGCACCCTTCTAGGAAGGTTAAGGCTAAGTCTAAAATGTTTATTGCAGGCCTCATACGGGCCATCTGTATGACAATGCTCATTACAGACGACGGCCCTTCTACGGGTACTCTTACATACGCTTGCTTCAAGGATATTAAAGGTACAGCTGCTGTTTCTCCCCTATCTGGCCAATTGGTGGATCATTTAGAGGAGACATGGTAGTTTCCGGGGAAGCGGTTACTACCACAAAAGCGCTTGGCTTATGCATATCTTTTTGCAGACAGCTATTTCACTATATGGGAGTCTCCCCCCTCAGGTGGGGGAAAGTCTCGGCTAACAAGCTTAGTGAAGAGTGCAACTTTACCTATGCCATCCATGTCATCTCTGACTGATGCTACGAACTGTGAGGTGGAGGTGTGTCTTAAGTCTATTTCACCTCGCCAGGGGAGCCTCCAGACCAGCTATGGCATTCTGTTGGGTGGCTCGGGTCATTGAACGGTGGGCGGATGCTTTGGAGGCATTTTTTCCCCCAGATGCTCCCGGGGAGCAAATGGTGTTAGTAGGCAATTTCAAAGATTTAGCTGCATACATTAATGAAGCAGCTTTGTATGTGAGCCTACTGACCTCTAGAGTTCCGTGGCAGCAGTGTCAGCACGCCGCTCCTTGTAGTTGTGCTCTTGAAGAGCTGATGCTGAATCCAGGAAGGTATGCCTTCTAATGGTCAGGTTCTCTTTGGCCCTGATTTAGACAAACTAGTGAACACGCTGGCGGTAGCAAAGTCTGCGTGTCTACCTTCAGCTCCGGTTCTATCTGGCCTATCGTCCCCAAGGTGCAGTCCTTTCCGAGACCCTCGGGCCAGAAAGGTTGGTAAGACCAAGAAAGAGGCTCCGAGCACTAGACATTAGGCCGACTAAACAGGTCGATAAATCTTCAGCCTGACGGGATGGGCCTCCCCTTGCGGGACCCCAAGGTGGGAGGGCGACTTCTGCAATTCGCCCAGTGCTGGTGCCAGACTACCACAGACCCTTGGGTAAGGTCAGTGGTCTCTAAGGGGTATGCCCTCTCCTTCTGCAGCAGGCCTCATCAGTTCTTCACTGCTGGCCTTCCTTCAGATCCAGAGAAGGCTCGGGCAATTCAGGAGGTGGTGCACTCTATGCTCCATATGGGGGTCATAGTGCTGGTCCTGTTACCCCTGAGGGGAATGGGTTATTACTCCAATCTCTTTCTGGTTCAAAAACATTATGGTAGGAACTGTTCGATTTCAACTTGAAGTCCCTGAACAAGTTTCTAAGGGTCCCTTGGTTTCGGATGTATACTCTGCATTCCATTATATTGGCTATGGAACCTGGGGATTTTATGGTGTCTCTGGATATTCATGATGCCTACCTACATATCCCCATTGCCAGGGCTCATCACTGTTTCCTCAGATTTGCGGTACTAGATCTCCATTACCAGTTTCAGGCTCTGCTGTTTGGCCTATCTATGGCATCCCGAGTGTTTACAAAGGTAATGGCAGTCATGGTGGCTCACCTGCGGTTACAGGGGGTTCGTCTGTTACCCTATTGAATGACCTTCTGTTGTTAGCAGGGTCTCCAGAGGTGCTTCACAGCCATCTGCACCTGACTATATCAGTGTTGCAGACTCACGACTGGCTGGTGAAATGGAAGAAATCCTCCCTAACTCCTTCTCAGAGGATGGTCCATCTGGGGGCATTGCTGGACTCTCTGCAACAAAGGATCTTCTTGACAGAGAAAAAAGATCTCCTTGTTACAGTCCAAGATACGCAATTGCCTCCAGGGTCGCCGAGCATCCCTTCACTCGGCAATGAAGTTACAGAGTTCCATGGTGTCGATGTTCGACATGGTGGAGTATGCCCAGTTTCATTCCAGACCTCTGCAGATGTTGATTCTCTCCAGATGGGACGGATTACCCCGTCTGGTAAAAACACAAATGATTGTGCTGTCTCTGGAGGTGCGCCTGTCTCTGACTTGGTGGTTAAAGTAGTCTCATCTCAACAGGGGACGCCCGTTTTGGATCTCGAACTGGGTCCTCCTAACAATGGATGCCGATCTTCGGGGTTGGGGCACTGTGACGGGTCCATACGTCTTCCAGGGACGGTGGACGCCCGCGGAAGCTGCCCTGCCGATCAATGTGTTGGCATTTCGGGCAGTATTCAGAGCGCTGGAACAAGCAAGACTCATTCTGCAGGGGAAACCCGTGCAAATTCAGTCAGACAACGCCACCACGGTGGCTTACATAAATCGTCAAGGAGGAACGAGAAGTAAGACAGCCCTAAAAGAGGTATCCCGCATTCTGACTTGGGTGGAAGGCAATCTCCCAGCCATATCGGCAATGTTCATTTCAGGAGTACTCCACTGGGAAGCGGACTTCCTCAGCCGTCACGATGTGCATCCAGGGGATTGGTCTCTTCACCCGGAAGTATTTCATCTCCTATTGGACAAGTGGGGCCTTCCCAAAATAAACCTCATGGCCTCCAGACATAACCGCAAGCTGCTTGTGTACGGGTCCAGAACAAGAGACACAGAGGCTCTCCTGGTGGACGCTCTGTCAGTCCGGTGGACCTTCCAGTTTGCGTATCTGTTTCCTCCGTTCGCCCTTCTTCCTCGAGTACTTTGAAAGTTCAAGCAGGAAGGGGGCAGTATCCTGCTGGTGGCTCCAGCATGGCCCAGACGTCACTGGTACTCAGATCTGCGGAGTCTCTCCATCGACTCTCCGTTGCTGTTGCCTCAACGTCTGGATCTGTTGTCTCGGGGTCCTTGTCTCTACCCTGATCTGGGTCGTCTATTTTTGACGCCGTGGCTCTTGAGACATCCCTCAGGGCTAAGGGGTTCTCCATTTCTGTGGTGAACACCATGCTTAGAGCTCGGAAACCTGCTTCTGCCAGGATTTACCATAGGGTGTGGCATACATGTTTTGAATGGTTTCGGCCCAGGGGGTACGATCCCTTGGTATTTCGTATATCCAGGGTTCTGTATTACCTACATGCGGGCTTGGATAAGGGTCTCCGCCTCGCTTCCTTGAAGGTTCATGTTTCCGTACTATCTAAGTAGTTTCAGTGTAGGACTGCTCCGCTTCCTGTTAACCGCACTTTTATGCAGGGTGCCCTTCGCATTCAGCCTCCCTTTGTCCCCCCAGTGGCTCCTTGGGATTTGGCTGTGGTTCTTAGGGCTCTCCAGGTTCCTCCATTTGAACCTCTAGACTCAGTGGACTTCAAATGGTTCACAGCTAAGACTGTCTTTCTTCTAGCTATTGCTTCAGCTAGAAGGGTGTCAGATTTGGGGGCTCTCTCCTGTCGCCCTCCCTTTCTGATTTTTCATAGGAACAGAGCGGTTCTTAGGCCTCGCCCTTGTTTCCTTCCTAAGGTGGTCTCTAGTTTCCAAATTAACGAGGAAATTATAGTGCCGGCCTTTAACTCACCAGACCTTTCAGCAGGTGAGGCCTCATTGGATGTGGTACGTGCTCTTCGTATTTACGTGGACCGTACCAGTTCCCTTCGGAAGTCGGACTCCTCGTTTGTCCTCCTACAGTTTCCATAAGAAGGGATGTCCTGCCTACAAGCAGATGTTGGCAAGGTGGATTCGCATGGCAATCTCTGAGGCTTACACTCATGAGGGCATTCCAGTGCTGCCCTCTGTTACTACTCATTCTACTCGGTCCATGGGTCCTTCGTGGGCAGCTCGCCGTGGTGCCTCGGATGTTCAGCTTTGTAAGGCGGCCACGTGGTCATCTGGCCATACCTTTGTCAGGTATTACGCTTTTGATACCTTTGCCTCTTGCCCTTAAGGGTACTGCTTTCGGACATCCCCAAGGTCTCCTGTGGAGCCCTATGGACACTGATGTAGTAAATAAGAGATATGGTAAGAACTTACCTTTATCTCTCTTTCTACAAAGTCCATAGGGTCCACAGGACTCCCACCCTGTCGCACCTGTGCTTCAGATGGGTTTTGACCTGGACACCGGTTTTTCTGTCTCCTTCTCTGTGAGAATGTGGATCTTGGGTGTTCCAGACTTGCTTCTCTCTGTTTTTTTCCTCCTGCAGCCTATGGCTTGTTACAAAACTGAAGGAGCCTTGGCCTGGGGGCGGGGTATAGGAGAGGAGGCCCCGGTGCATCCTGGGACCAAAAGATTGTCTGTGTGGTGCCCGAGGGCAGAGCCATCGCCTATACCCCAAGGTCTCCTGTAGACCCTATGGACTGTAGAAATAGAGATAACAAAGGTAAGTTCTTGCCATATCTCTTATTATGTTCCGATTTTGCTCTTGGACACTTTTGAGTTATCGGAGCAGCAGCAAATGGAGTTGCAGCAAAGGGATTTTTAAGTAGTATTCAAAGATCAGGGATCTTCTCGACTGGAGATAAAATAATTTCTTTTGCAATTATTGAGCAAGTTAGTAGGTTTTTGTACTCTAAATCAGAGGTTCCCAAACTCTTATCATTACAGTCCAGGTTTTAAGGAAATCCCTGATTGAATTCAGATGGTTAAATCAAATTGATTGAGGTACTAATTGTTACCTGTGCTTAAGCATGGATATCCTTAAAACATGGACTGTAATGGCAGAGTTTAGGAACCTCTGCTATAAATAGTGACTGGTACAAATTTCTCCATCTGCAGAGGACACATATGCTGGGTTATATTCCTTTCTTTATCAGGCAAGGCACCCTACTTTCCTTCACTTCTCTTTTTCCTCCAATCAAATTCAGTTTCCTGGCCTAGTACAGAGTTTGCTTATTTTCCCTGTGTTTTTTTTACACTCTGGATAAATCTATCTGGAGCCCATGCCTTTGGGACCAGGCCACTCTGTACAACATGTGCATTGTCACAAAATACTCTTCCAGGATTGAAGACTAAGAGATAACGCAAGACTCTGAGTTGGCCCGATACCTGTGGAAAGCAATGGCTGATTTGTAATTGGCCACAAATTGTCTGTGCATCAAACCCGAACTCTTACATTAATCCTGGATCTCTCTTTTGACAGGGGTTATTCCTTCCCCAGGGCATAGTTCATTCCCTTCGGCCTCCTCCTGTCTACTTACTGTAGTTGAGCATATGATATATCGTACAGTCATCAGTGCCTAGACCCATATGAGCACACTCCTACAACAGTAGCAAGCTCCCGCTCTCATTCTTTAGATCTCGGGATGTATCTCAGACATGGTGAAAATTCTTTGGTCATTTTACCATACATTTTCCCCAACAAGCTACTCTGAATCCCCAAATTCACTGACAAAACTATTCTTGGTGCAAGGAGTACGATTACTATGGACCATATGTCTTTTTATGCTGAGCACGGTTGTAGCCTTATCCCTCACGGGGGCTTGTGCTGCACTAGTCATACCTTCTCTGGTGGATACCTGAGTTGTGGGGCCCCTTTAAAAAATTTTCCTACGAGTCCCCAAAGTTCTAGTTACGCCCCTACCCAAATTCTTTGGAAGATATCACCCAAATTGTCTTGTTTGTTACAGCATCCTTCATCTGCAAATTCTGTTTTATCATTAAGACTTAAAGCAACTGAGATTAATGGTATGAATGTTAAAGTCATGATTCTTTGACCTAATGTGTTTGGTGCGAGAAGTACAGTATGTGTCCACATGGGAGTTTTATTTGGGCTATTCCTTCTGCTCCTATTCCAACAGAAATGTATTGAAAATGCAGAACTTCTACCATCTAGACAGATGCAGATTCTCTGCACATCAAAGCCACAAAAGTGCCACTGAATGCTTACATGAGGAGAATGAGGGCTTTGCCTCCTTAAATATTGCTTTGGGGCCCAGAAATTGTATGTCATGCCTTTGCACTATCCACTTTTATCTCATGTCTTTCATGCAGTTAAAAATATTGTTTATTAATTAGAGCAGATAAAATATTTGTTATGGTTTTCTGGCAATCATTTTGTCTTTATATACTATTTGGTAAAATATTGCTCTTGTTGTTCAGATATAGTCGAGAAGCTTATTTGGATCTGATACAGAATATCCGAGAGCAGGTTCCAGGTTAGTGATCTCTTTATTCAAAATGCTGTCTTCCTTAATGGGCAGTATCTACAGATTTGATCATTCTGTGTTAAGTCATCCAATGCAAAATACCCTTACCATTTACTTTATTTGCACTCATTTACTCTTGTAAAAGTGTCCCACATATTCACGTTTGTTATTACATCTCGTGTAGTTTTTAAGCTATAAGGAGTTGAAAATGTCAAAAATACAATTTTTTTTTGTCATTTGTGAGCATGTAAAAACCTAATTTTCTCAGACCAGGATTGAGATCTTTTTAAAACAAAACAAAAAAAAACCAAACTATTTTGTTCAGAACAGGTTTTGATTTGATATACCATATAACTAAGTTAAGGAAGCCAACATTTCAGGATCAGGCTCAAAGATTTATTTGAAAACCGCTTTAATAAACCCCCTGTTTTTACTGTATATTTCTAAATAAAATATTTATTGTTTAACATTGTAAAATTTTGTGTATTCCTTCATGTTAAAGATTGTCAATACCAATTTTTAAGTTGGGATCTCAATGGGGTCTTATATTTTTAAGTATTTTGTTTATAGTAACAGGAACTTTTATGATTTTGTGCTACATTGCAGTTAAACAGAGTTTTTTGTTTAAAAACCCTACTTTTTTTAATGTTAGCAGTGTTTTTGTCACTACATTAATTGCTTTCATTAACTGTATTATACCTTAGAGACATTAATATTTAGTGGTGCATTACATGTAAGCTGAAAAATATTGTTCTCTGAAATCGAAAGGAAGTAAAAACCTGATCAATTATTTGTGTAATTTGTGTTTTAACTAGGGGTGAGCGGGTTCGGATTTCTGAAATCCGAACCCCCCCGAGCCCCCCCGATCCGAGTCCGATCCGAGTCAGGCTCGACTTTTCCCGCCTGACTCGGATCTGAAATCGAGGCAAAACGTCATCATCCCGCCTTCCGAGTCTCGCGGGTTTTGGATCCTATATAAGGTACCCGCGTCGGCGCCATTTTCTCACTCGGCTGTGGACAGTGAAGAGGGAGGGTGGGAGTTAGGGCTGTGTAGTGTAGTGTAGTGTAGTGCTGCTGTTGTCCACTACTTCAAAGTCCATAGGGGCTGGCTGTGTTGTGCTGTGCTGCTGTTGTTAATAGGGGCTGTGTCCACTACTTCAAAGTCCATAGGGGCTGGCTGGACTGTGTTGTGCAGTCAGTTCTCCATAGGGGCTGTGTCCACTCCAAAGTCCTGTGCAGTGTCCCAGTCCTAAAGGAGTGCTGTAGTGTTGTCCAGGGGGTGCTCTGTCCATCAGGGGTGCTCCCCCCAAGTGCTAAAAAAATAATATATTTTCTGTGTTTGTGAATTGTGTGCGCAGTAGCCGCACGTGCATCAACAAAGTAGTGCCAAGCGTGCGCCTGTGTCATAAGTAAAGGGCCGGCTGGCTTGACCGTTAAGGGTGCTGTAACCCCCGAAAGTACACTCCAGTCCAAACCAAAAAAAAAATTATTTTCTGTGTTTGTGAATTGTGTGCGCAGTAGCCGCACGTGCATCAACAAAGTAGTACCAAGCGTGCACCTGTGTCATAAGTAAAGGGCCGGCTGGCTTGACCGTTAAGGGTGCTGTAACCCCCGAAAGTACACTCCAGTCCAAACCAAAAAAAAAATTATTTTCTGTGTTTGTGAATTGTGTGCGCAGTAGCCGCACATGCATCAACAAAGTAGTGCCAAGCGTGCGCCTGTGTCATAAGTAAAGGGCCGGCTGGCTTGACCGTTAAGGGTGCTGTAACCCCCGAAAGTACACTCCAGTCCAAACCAAAAAAAAAATTATTTTCTGTGTTTGTGAATTGTGTGCGCAGTAGCCGCACGTGCATCAACAAAGTAGTGCCAAGCGTGCACCTGTGTCATAAGTAAAGGGCCGGCTGGCTTGACCGTTAAGGGTGCTGTAACCCCCGAAAGTACACTCCAGTCCAAACCAAAAAAAAAAATTATTTTCTGTGTTTGTGAATTGTGTGCGCAGTAGCCGCACGTGCATCAACAAAGTAGTGCCAAGCGTGCGCCTGTGTCATAAGTGAAGGGCCGGCTGGCTTGACCGTTAAAGGGTGCTGTAACCCCCAAAGTACACTCCAGTCCAAACCAAAAAAAAAATTATTTTCTGTGTTTGTGAATTGTGTGCGCAGTAGCCGCACGTGCATCAACAAAGTAGTGCCAAGCGTGCGCCTGTGTCATAAGTAAAGGGCCGGCTGGCTTGACCGTTAAAGGGTGCTGTAACCCCCGAAAGTACACTCCAGTCCAAACCAAAAAAAAATTATTTTCTGTGTTTGTGAATTGTGTGCGCAGTAGCCGCACGTGCATCAACAAAGTAGTGCCAAGCGTGCGCCTGTGTCATAAGTAAAGGGCTGGCTGGCTTGACCGTTAAAGGGTGCTGTAACCCCCGAAAGTACACTCCAGTCCAAACCAAAAAAAAATTATTTTCTGTGTTTGTGAATTGTGTGCGCAGTAGCCGCACGTGCATCAACAAAGTAGTGCCAAGCGTGCGCCTGTGTCATAAGTAAAGGGCCGGCTGGCTTGACCGTTAAAGGGTGCTGTAACCCACAAAGTACACTCCAGTCCAAACCAAAAAAAAAATTATTTTCTGTGTTTAGCCGCACGTATATATCAAATCGATATAACATAAATGGAGGACCAAACTTTCTCCGATAAAAATAAAATAGAGAAAGATCAAGAACCACTTCCTCCTAGTGCTGAAGCTGCTGCCACTAGTCATGACATAGACGATAACATGCCATCAACGTCGTCTGCCAAGGCCGATGCCCAATGTCATAGTAGAGGGCACATACAATCCCAAATGGCAAAGTTCAGGAAAATGACCTTGAAAAAGACATTTAAATCAGCTGAAGAGAAACGTAAACTTGCCAATATGCCATTTACGACACGGAGTGGCAAGGAACGGCTAAGGTCGATCCCTAGTATGTTCATGACTAGTGGTTCAGCTTCACATGACGATGGAAGCCCTCCTCCCACTAAAAAAATCAAAAGAGTTAAGCTGGCAAAAGCACAGCGAAGAACTGTGCTTTCTAAGAAGATATCACAAATCCCCAAGGAGAGTCCAAGTGTGGTGGTGGTTGCGATGCCTGACCTTCCCAGCACTGGACGGGAAGAGGTGGCTCTTTCCACCATTTGCACGCCCCCTGCAAGTGCTGAAAGGAGCACCCACAGTCCACTTGCTGATATGCAAATTGAAGATGTCACTGTTGAAGTACAACAGGATGAGGATACTGGTGTAGCTGGCGCTGAGGAGGAAGTTGGCGAGGAGGATTCTGATGGTGATGTGGTTTGTTTAAATCAGGCTCCGGGGGAGACAGTTGTTGTCCGTGGGATGAAAAAGCCCATCACGGTCATGCCTGGGCAGAAGACCAAACATTCCACCTCTTTGGTCTGGCAATATTTCTATCCAAATCCGGACAACAACTGTCTTGCCATATGTACCATATGTAAAGGTGAAATAAGTAGGGGTAGGGACGTCAACCACCTAGGAACATCCTCCCTTATACGGCACCTGCAGCGCGTTCATAAAAAGTTACTGTCAAGTTCAGAAACTTTGGCTAAGACCGTAAGCAGTCCAGGGACACCTAAATCCCGTTGTCCTGTTGTATCCAAGCGCCTGCAAACCACACCGTCAACTCCCTCCTCGTCAATTTCCTCCTTAGTTAGGATCGGAAGTAGTCCTGCAGGCCATGTCACTGGCATGACTGACTCTCCTATCCGGGATTCCTCCGGAGGATCCTGCATTGCTACGCCTACTGCTGCCGCTGCTGCTGTTGCTGCTGCTGGGAGTCGTTCATCATCCCAGAGAGGAAGTAGGAACACCACTACTTTTACTAAACAATTGACCCTCCAACAGTCCTTAGCGAGGAGGATGAAGTACGACAGCAGTCATCCTGAAGCAAAACGTATAACTGAGGCCTTGACTGCTATGTTGGTGTTAGACGTGCGTCCGGTATCCGCCATTAGTGCAGTGGGATTTAGACAATTGATGGAGGTAGTGTGTCCCCGGTTCCAAATCCCGTCTAGATTCCACTTCACTAGGCAGGCGATACCGAGACTGTACAGAAACGTCAGAAAAAGTGTCCTCAGTGTCCTGAAAAATGCCGTTGTACACAATGTCCACTTAACCACGGACATGTGGACAAGTGGAACAGGGCAGACTAAGGACTATATGACTGTGACAGCCCACTGGGTAGATGTATCACCTTACGCAGCAACAGCAGCAGCGTCACCAGTAGCAGCATCTCAGAAATGCCAGCTCGTTACAAGGCAGGCTACGCTGTGTATCACCGGTTTCAGTAAGAGGCACACCGCCGACAACCTCTTAGAGAAACTGAGGGAAATCATCGCCCAGTGGCTTACCCCACTTAGACTCTCCTGGGGATTTGTGATATCTGACAACGCCACCAATATTGTGCGGGCATTACATCTGGGCAAATTCCAGCACGTCCCATGTTTTGCTCACACAATAAACTTGGTGGTGCAGAATTTTCTGAAAAGCGACAGGGGCGTGCAGGAGACGCTTTGGGTGGCCCGAAAAATTTCTGGCCACTTTCGCCATTCAGCGACTGCGTGCCGAAGACTGGAGCGCCAGCAAACACTCTTGAACCTGCCCCGCCATCACCTGAAGCAAGAGGTTGTGACGCGGTGGAACTCAACCCTCTATATGCTTCAGAGGATGGAGGAGCAGCAAAAGGCCATACAAGCCTATACATCCACCTATGACATAGGCAAAGGAGGGGGTATGCACCTGACTCAAGCGCAGTGGAGAATGATTTCCGTGTTGTGCAAGGTTCTCCAGCCCTTCGAACTTGCCACACGTGAAGTCAGTTCAGACACTGCCAGCTTGAGTCAGGTCATTCCCCTCATCAGGCTTTTGCAGAAGCAGCTGGAGAAAGTGAAGGAGGAGCTAAGACGGAGCGATTCCGCTCGGCATGTGGGACTTGTGGATGAAGCCCTTCATTCGCTTTGCCAGGATTCCAGGGTGGTCAATCTGTTGAAATCAGACCACTACGTTTTGGCCACCGTGCTCGATCCTAGGTTTAAAGCCTATGTGGTGTCTCTCTTTCCGGCCGACACAAGCCTGCAGAGGTGCAAAGACCTGCTGGTGAACACACTGTCAGCTGAAGCGGAACGTGACACGTCAACGGCTCCTTCTTCATTTTCTCCTGCAACTGGGGCTGCCAGGAAAAAAACTTAGGTATCCTAAGCAACCCGCTGGCGGTGATGCAGGGCAGGCAGGACCAAGTTTGGACATCTGGTCCGGACTGAAGGACCTGGCAACAATTTCTGACATGTCTACTGTCACTGCATATGATACTGTCACCATTGACAGAATGGTGGAGGATTACATCGGTGACAGCATCCAAGTAGGCATGGCAGACAGTCCATACCTGTACTGGCAGGAAAAAGAGGCAATTTGGAGGCC
Organism: Taudactylus pleione; assembly: GCA_031769625.1. Classification (NCBI taxonomy): domain Eukaryota; kingdom Metazoa; phylum Chordata; class Amphibia; order Anura; family Myobatrachidae; genus Taudactylus; species Taudactylus pleione. The sequence continues at coordinate 2,236,482 of JAUIMM010000255.1, read as the reverse complement.
CCTGTACAAACTGGCTCTATTTTACCTGAGTTGCCCCCCCTCCAGTGTGTACTCCGAAAGAGTGTTTAGTGCAGCCGGGAACCTTGTCAGCGAAAGGCGTAGGAGGTTGCTTCCACAGAATGTGGAGAAGATGATGTTCATCAAAATGAATTATCAGCTCTTCCAGGGAGACCAGCCTCCAGAAGGTACAGAGGGACCTGTGGTGGTGGATTCAAGTGGGGACGAGTTAATACTTTGTGAGGATGAGGATGTACACACTGAAGAGGGTGAGGAATCGGTGGATGAGGAGGATGAGGATGACATCTTGCCTCCATAGAGCCAGTTTGTGCAGGGACACATTAATTGCCAGCTTGTTTTGTGGGGGCCCAAACGAACCAATCATTTCAGCCACAGTTGTGTGGCAGACCCTGGCGCTGAAATGATTGATTTATTAAAGTGTGCATGTCCTGTTTATACAACATAAGGGTGGGTGGGAGGGCCCAAGGACAATTCCATCTTGCACCTCTTTTTTTTCTTTGCATTATGTACAGTTTGGGCCTAGTTTTTCAAACTGCCATCCTGTCTGCCACTGCAGTTTCACGCCTAGATGGGTCACGTGTTTGTGCCGCCCACTCGTGTCGCTTAGCATAGTCATCCAGCTACCTCGGTGCAACGTTTTGGACATAAAAACACTATTGTGAGGTGTGAGGTGTTCAGAATAGACTGGAAATGAGTGGAAATTAAGGTTATTGAGGTTAATAATAGCATAGGAGCAGAAAAACCTACAAATTCTGTGATTTTAGCTGTTTTTATGCTTTTTTTCAAAAAAATACAGATCCAAAACACAAAACCCAGAACCCAAAACACGGAAGGGTGGTTTTGGCAAAACCAATCCAGATCCAAAACACGAAGAAAGATCCAGATCCAAAACCAAAACACAAAACACGAAAAGTGGCCGGTGCACACCCCTAGTTTTAACACATTTATAAGTAGGTAGATTGAGGTCTTTGGTGTTTGTAGGGACTTTGTCGACAATCCAGTGATTTGGAAAAGTGGAGGTGTTGACCATAGCAACCAATCAGATTATATGTACTATACTGTTGTATAGTCTAGACCAGTGGTTCCCAAACTATTTTGAATCACTGCGCATTAGAGTAACAGCATTGTTTTCACGGCACACCTAAGTTTCAGTTTGTTATAGAGAAATATAAAAAAAAATAAAGTGAAGTCGTAAAGTGAAGTAAATTGTGCTTACCCCATTCTTAGGTTCAGTTATGTGGTGGTGGACAGGTTTACACTTCTGTTTGTTCACATATTTCCATTACATTAACCATAAATAATTAGATTTGGTGTTGGACCACCAACCTGAGGCACCCCTGCAAGTGTCCCAAGGCACCCTAGGGTGCCACGGCGCACAGTTTGGGAACCACTGGTCTAGACATTAAAAATAAACAATATGATTGGTTGTTATGGGTAACATCACTACTTTTTTCCTTTTCACTAGTTTTGATTATTGCTGGCGTGCTGTTTTTCAGATCTGTCAGTTATGTTCAGAAGACACTAATTTGAGTACCCCGAAAGAAACAGGTGAACTGTTCAAAAGTTAGTAACCAATGGAGAAAATTGGGTTTTCTAAATTTGCTCTACTGCATCCTTAAACCTGTATTGTAGTAGGTGAAGTAGAGCATATTCTGTTTGTGTGTATACCACTGATCAGAACGCTACATTAATTAGAAATGGAGCAAAGTTAAATGTGAAGGTGTTGACTTTCAATGGGAGGGCCATCTAATGTGGCTGTGTCTTTATTAAGATCCTTAGCTACCATCTCTCCTACCAACTTGAGAATGTCCATATTTCCACCCTTAGGGGCCAAGAAAAAGAACAGGCAAGGAATATACTTTTGTTCTGGCTCCCTGTGCTGGAATTCCCTTGGGACTCCTGCCCTCGGCAAAGGGGCACACACCGGGCTGCCATCGTGAGACTAAGTCACTCTCCTTTTTTTTGATGTCTACACTATTTTTAGGGAGATTTCTATTCATGCCCAGTACCACAAGTTGCCACAGGCACTCAGGTACTCTGGTGACTGGCAACCTCTTGATAGCTAATTAGAGTGAGCGTTGTTGTTCTCGCTGATTGGTTGGGACTGGTTAGGAGCTGCTGTGTGTTGATAGATGTCCAACATTTTTGATGTGTAAATCAACAGGGGTGGGGGCACATAGCAGGGATCAGAGGTGGAAAGTCAAGTGTGACCCTTGTTCATTGCAGTGTTATATGGGTTAATTTGCACAAACTGCATGGGTTCTTCTGCTTTTTATTTTTAACCTGTACTCAAAAGTTGCTGTGCACTGCAGGTTTCCAGCCCCAGTACAGCTCAACTCACTGGCTCTCTGATTGTGGATTCCTGAGATACAAAATAAACAAACACAGACAGCCTGCAGTTCAAAATATCAGTTATAAAATATTAAATATTAATCTGAGTTGGCATCGACAACAAATTAATTAATATGATATAAAAACGCACATAAATATATCAATAAAAATACATTCATAGTTTGTTAATGGCTCTATTGGTTGTAATATGTATAAAATATAACTAGAATTCCAAATAATTCTTAGGAGCTAATGTAAAAACATGGTGTTCGTTAAGTTTTTATATGGGATATTGCCCTTATATATAGTCAACACAGTCTGTATGCACCTATAGTATAGTATATAGTTTCACCGGAGTTAGTGGAAGACAGTTGCTCACTTACGGGACCTTTAGGTCTCAAATACAGTCTCCAGGTGTCTTTATAAATAAAATAGCATGTACTTTATGTATCTTTGCCTGCAGTTTTTGTGAGATTAGGCTATTAAATATAACTCTATGGCAGACCTCTTACATTCATATATGTTTATGGACTGTGATCATAATTATTATTTATAACACTATATACAATATCAGTTTATTCCTAGTACAGGTTGAGTCTCCCATATCCAAAATGCTTGGGACCAGGGGTATTTTGGATAACAGAATACTCCGTATTTTGGAATATTTGCATATCATAATGAAATATCTTAGGAATGGGACTCCAATATACACACAGAAGGCATTTATGTGTTATATACACTTATACACACAGTCTGCAGGTAATTTTATACAATGTTTTCAAAAATGTTGTGGCTCAAGAAAAGTTTGTGTTTAGAAATGAAATTCATTTATGTTTCATATACACCTTATACACACAGCCTGAAGGTAATTTTATACAATATTTTTAATAATTTGTGCCTTAGACAAAGTTTGTGTACATTGAACCATCAAAAATTAAAGGTTTCATTATCTCAGTTATGCCAAAATGAATCCGTATTTCGGAATATTTGGATATGGGAGACTCAGCTTGTATGCATATTCTGTATTTGTTTGACGGTATGTTGGTATCGTATTTTTGTATTTCGGTATTTGGTTATTGCTTCTTTATCTCCGTTGTTTTCTGGCTGTCTTAGTGATTCTCTCATAGTGATGATGTCATCTAATTGTGCCGTAATTATCCTCAGATGATCTCTGGGCTATAATGTGAGGGCAGTTTCTTAATATCTTACCCCTGATGACAAATACAAATATATACAAATAAAAACAAATACATTGAAACACTTGTTGCTTGTATTATGTTGAGAAACCTGAGTGCCGCCATTACCTTGTGCAATATATGTATATTTATGTATGTGTGTGTGTGTATATGTGTATATGTGTGTGTGTATGTGTATGTATATATATATATATATATATATATATATATATATATATATACACATATATATATATATTAGGGATGTGCAGGCTCGGATAGGTTCGAGTTTGCACGTGGAGTTCGGATTTTTCCCTCCAAAAAAACGGAACTCAGAACGAGGCAAAACGTCATCTTACATGGACGAACATCATCATTCCTGGACAAAAGACCAGGAATGATGATGTTCGTCCATGTAAGATGACGTTTTGCCTCGTTCTGAGTTCCGTTTTTTTGGAGGGAAAAATCCGAACTCCACGTGCAAACTCGAACCTATCCGAGCCTGCACATCCCTAATATATATATATATATATATAATTTGTATTTCTATCTATTACAGTGTTCACTCTGGGTGCAGGGTGCTGATCAGTGAGAAGAGCATATTTACATTTCTACTTCAGGGTCCATAGGGAATCCACAGGATACCTTGGGGTTTAGGCGATGGCGGTAGTCATCGGGCACCTCAGAGTTAAATTTTGCAGTTCCCAGGATACACTGGAGTCCCTCTCCTATACCCCGCCCCCAGGCCAAGCACCTTCAGTTTTCGTAGGTGCCCGGAGTCGGGTCACTATTCAGAGGGGGGCTGTTAATACAGCTCCTGAAGAGTTTTTGCTGTGAGCAAATAGCACAGACAGTCCAATAGGACGTCCATGCTATTGCTCCTACACTCCGCTGGTGCTAGAACGCCGGTACTGATCCGGGGTTCCTAGCGGGATTCCAGGACCTCAGCTAGTGGAGGACTCGGAATCCCAGGACTCTGACCGAATTTACGGGAACTTCAGGTAAGTGGCGAATCCCCACGGAGGGGACCCACCGATGCACAGTCCATTTGTCCCCAGGGTAGGGGGCTCCCTGGGGACGGCCTACAAGTGGGCCAGGCATTGAGTCCTGCGACTTACTGGACCACCAGGGACATTGGGCTGGATGTGCGGCAATGCTCCAGCGTCTGTGCGATTAATTGCAGGCTAGGGGAGTGCACCTTCCCTGTCTGACAGCCGGCACCTCCCCCGCTACTTACAGCGCCTTCCACTGCGGTTTGGCGGGCTGTGGTAGCGTCCTTCCCCCAGACCCGCCTCCTCTCAGCTCCTCGGTGGCCATTTTACTCTTTGCAGACGCTGAGCGCTGTGCTCTTGGTGGCAACGTGGTCCGGGTCCCCCTGCATACCTCTCCTCCACAACAGGTCAGAGTGTGCAGCACTATTTCCTACCACGCTCTGTATCTGTGTAGTTGATTATAGTGCCATTAGTGCAGGTGTAATTTCTGCATTGTACAATATGTGACTTTATGCTAGCGCTGTCTGACTGTATTTTTCTATTCTAAAGACTGTCTGTCCTTTTCTTTTACAATCCCTTTGTGGTGCAGTTCTGTCAGGCTGCAATTTGCTTCACAGTAAAAATAGTGTGTGTTTCTGTGTGGTGAGTCACATACATCCTATATACTCTCATTACTATGTCTGGGAGTGAGGATTCTGCACTTAATGATACCCCTATCTTCCTGTCCTGCTCCAAATGCAAGTTGAGGATAGGGGAAGGGGATGTGGTCACTGAGGGTTTGTGTGCTTCGTGTCCTGTTATCTCACGTCCAATTACTGTCTCTGCCTCTGTGCAGGAACCTCCCTAGGCTTGTTTTGCTCAGGCACACAGCCATTGCGGGATGGTTAGCGACCCCCCCCCCCCTCCCCTGTAATTTCCCAGTTGGGGTTCTCGCAGCAGGCGGTGGTCTCATCCCCCATGCAGGGGTTCCCCAGACAGTTGATGGTACCCCAGTGCCTCCCTCAAACACCTCCTCAGGTCTCTTCGAGCCTGTTTGGGTAAACTCTGTCCACCATGGTACAGAACCTGATGGACATTTTACAGGGGGAATCACCGCTGTGGCCGTCTAAGAGGCCATTATTGTCATCTCAGGCTACACATTATGATGATATCTGACGACGGTGAGCTCCATGACTTATCTGACTCTGAGCCCCCCCCCCCTAGGGAAGCAGAGTCTAAATCTAAGATATATATATACCTGGTCTCGTACGGGCTGTCCGTGCGGCCTTGGTTATTGGAGATGAGGATCCCCTTGCGGCTAAATCCAAATATTCCTTTTTTAAGGATGTTAAAGGTGACTCCACTGTATTTCTTCTATCTGGCCAAATAGTGGATCATTTTTGGGAGGCCTGGTAAGCGTCTCCAACCTCAAAGGCACTTGGCTTATGCCTACCCTTTTGCGGAGGATTATTTCACTAAATGGGAGACTGCTCCCACCCCCCACCCCAAGGTGGATTCTCATGTTACACACCTAGTGAAGAGTGCGACCTTGCCTATGCCATCCATGTCCTCTTTGAAGGATGTTACAGATCACAAGGTGGAGCTTTATTTGAAGTCTACATACTCCCTTGCTAGAGGGACTACCAGACCAGCTATGGCTATATGCTGGCTAGCCAGAGCCATGGAACGCCTTGGAGGCATCTTTTTCTCCGGATACTGCAAATGAGCAGAAGGAGCTAGTGGGCAGTCTCCCGGATTCAGCTACATACATTAATGAGGTGGCTTTGGATATCGGTGTCCTCACTTCTAGAATTTCCTCTGCGGCTGTTGCGGCTTGCCGCTCCCTATGGTTGCACTTTTGGAGAGCGTATGCAGAATCCAAGAAGGGATTGGAATGCTTGCCCTGTAATGGTCAGGTCCTGTTCAGCCCTGATTTGGACAAACTTGTGGATACGTTGGCAGCAGAAAAATCTGCGTGTCTGCCCTCGGCCTCAGTTCCATCAGGGTCCGGGACTTCGTCCTTCCGGCTCTATCGGCCCCAGGGAAAGCCCAAGGTACAGTCCTTTCCTGGACCGTCAGGTGCCAGAAAGATTACCAAGCCTAAGAAACCAGCTTGGAGCACCAGACGTCCGGCTGCCAAGCCTGCCGATAAACCCTCAGTCTGACGGGACGGGCCTCCACTTGGGGGACCCCAGGGTGGGAAGCCGACTTCTACAGTTTGCCCAGTGCTGGTGTCAGACCACCACAGACACATGGGTAAGGGAAGTGGTCTCTCACGGGTACGCCCTTTTCTTTCGCAGAAGGCCTCCCCATTAGTTCTTCACCACAGGCCTTCATTCACATCAAGAAAAGGCCCTGGAAATCCAGAAAGTAGTGCACTCTATGCTCCAATCAGGGGTCATAGTGCCTGTCCCGTTACAGGGTATTATTTCAACCTCTTTCTGGTACAAAAACCAAATGGCTCTTACCGTCCTATCCTCAACTTCAAGTCCCTCAACATTTTTGAGGGTTCCTGGGTTCAGGATGGAGACCCTGCGTTCCATTATACTGGCTATGGAACCTGGGGATTTTTTGGTGTGTCTGGATATTCAGGATGCCTATCTGCATATCCCGATTGCTTCAGCTCACCAGTGTTTCCTCAGGTTTGCAGTAGTTGGTTAACATTTCCGGTTTCAGGCCCTGCCATTTGTCCTCTCTACAGCACTGCGGGGGTTTACCAAGGTCATGGCGGTTATGGTGGCCTACTTGCGGATGCAAGGGGTTCGCCTGTTACCCTACCTGGACGACCTTCTACTATTAGCCAGGTCTCCGGAGGTGCTTCACTGCCATGTGCAAATGACTATCTGTGTTGCAGAATCACGGATGGCAGATAAACTGGTAGAAGTCCTCACTGAGTCCTTCTCAGAGGATGCTCCATCTCGGTGTCCTGTTGAACTTTCAACAGCAGGGGATCTTTTTGACAGGGGAAAAGATCTCTGTGTTGCAGGCGAGGACACGCAATTGCCTGCACAGTCGTCGAATGTCCATACACTCAGCGATGAGGTTACTGGGATCCATGGTGTCGACGTTCGACATGGTGGAGTATGCCCAGTTTCACTCCAGACCTCTGCAGAAGTTTATTCTCTTCAGATGGAAAGGGTTGCCCAATCGGTTAAAGTCATCTCATCTCAACAAGGGATGCCCCTTTTGGAACCCAGACTGGATCCTCCTGACGACGGATGCCAGTCTCCGAGGTTGGGGTGCGGTGACAGGTCCTCGCCTGTTTCAAGGGAAGTGGACGTCAGCAGAATCTGCTCTTCCAATCAACATATTGGAACTTCGGGCAGAATTCAGAGCTCTTAAGCAAGCGAGACTCGTTCTTCACAGAAAACCCATGCAGGTCCAGTCAGACAACGCCACCATGGTGGCTTACATAAACTGCCAAGGAGGGAACTCAAAGTCAGGCGGCACTGGTAGAAGTGTACTGCATTCTGACTTGGGCGGAAGGAAATCTCCTAGCAATCTCGGCAGTGTTCATTCCAGGAGTGCTCAACTGGGAAGTGGACTTCCTCAGCCATTAAGACGTGCATCCAGGGGAATGGTTTCTTCACCAGGAAGTGTTTCAACTAGTGGACAGGTGGGGCCTTCCCAAAATAGACCTCATGGCCTCCCGGCCCAACAGCAAGCTGCCAGTGTACGGGTCCAGAACAAGAGACGAGGAGGCTCTCCTGGTAGACGCTCTGTCGGTCCCGTGGGGGCCTTCCAGTTTGCACACCTGTTTTCTCCGTTCTCCCTTCTTCCTTGAGTGCTTCGAAAGTTCAAGCAAGAAGGAGGCACGATCCTGCTGCTGGCTCCAGCATGACCCAGACGTCATTAGTACTCAGATCGACAGAGTCTCTCCATCGACACTCCGTGGCTGTTGCCTCAACGTCCGGACCTGTTGTCCCAAGGTCCAAGCCTTTACCCGGACTTGAGTCGTCTGTCTTTGACGACGTGGCTGTTGAGACATCCCTACTAAGGTCCAGGGGTTTTTCCAGCTCTGGTTAACACCATGCTCAGAGCTCGGAAACCTGCTTCTGCCAGGATTTACCCCAGGGTGTGGCATACTTTCTTTGAATGGTGTCACCCTAAAGGTTACGATTCTCAGGTTTTTCGGATTTTCAGTATTCTGGCTTTCCTACAGGCGGAATTAGATCTGGGTCTCCGCCTAGCCTCCATAAAGGTGCATGTTTCTGCCCTGTCGCTGTGGTTTTTCTATTCTTGACGTATCTGGATGTGCTGGCTCTCCTTCGTATCTACAATTAACCATTTATGTGCCAGGCACTCTAGCCATTGGCATTTAATGAAGATATATATAATCTCTATCTATCTGTAGTTGTGGCAAGCTTGAGCAACTTTTTTACACAATGCGACCTGGGAGAAATAGTCAGGTGCATAAATATTGGGACATTGACAGAATTTTCATATTTTGCCTCTATTCACCACCACAATGGCTTTGAAATGAAACAAACAAGATGTGCTTTAACTGCAGACTTTCAGATTTAATTTGAGGGTAATTACATCCAAATCAGGTGAATGGTGTAGGAATTACAACGGTTCCTATATTTGCCTCCCACTTTTTAAGGGGCCAAAAGTAGTGGGACTATCAACTCAAAAGCGATTTCATGGACAGGTGTGGACCAAACATGAACTTCTTACTGGAACGGTTAATTATAGTTCTAACTAAAAACGTTTATTTGAAGAGACTACTATTTACAATCAACCTTCACCGCAATAGGCTTGGCTATGGCACCAACATATGCTAATTGTTTCATGCATCAGTGGGAGGCTTCATGCAATACATCTACTACATGCTTATATACAGCCGCTATATTGAGGACATCTGTTTGATATGGACAGGGACGGTAAAATGATTGACCACAATGGTGGCAGATATTATCTAGGAGAATGGCTGTCTCCATTAAACTCACCCTAAATTACAGTGAATTATGAAGTACCTTTCTTAGTACATCTATAAATTTCCAAATCCGAGATAACAACCAGACTTTACTTCAAAGACACAGATGTGAACAGCACTCTATATAACTTCCATCCAGTGGGACTTAAAATAGGCAAACCCAGTTCCTCTGAATCAAGCACATCTGGAAGAAATGGGAAATAAATTTCTAAAAAGAGGATAGAAACGCTTAATTGTAACAGCTGACATGAAGGAAGTCATAGCAATTACAAATGATTATCTTGTAGTTCAAAAAAAGATCGCTAATGATAAAAACATATTTCCCATAGTGACACATTACACTAACAAATCGGCAAATGTCACTACAGCACTATCTGGCCCAGGCATGTTAAACATGTGGCCCGTGGGCCTCATGCGGCCCAAATAAACATTTTATGCGGCCCGACTGTGTGGGCCCAAATACAAATATCATGCGGCCCAAACCCCTGCCGTGATCGGAGCTCAGCTCCGATCGGGCAGTGTTTACTGTATTTAAAACTGGGAACGCTGGTCTCTGAAGCGATCAGAGATTTAAGAAGCCTGTTGTCGCTTCAGAGGCCAGTGCTCCCAGTGATGCAGTTGGTGGAGTTTGTCATCGCGATGAGAGGAGCCTGTGCCTGCTGGATCTAGTTAGATCCAGTCAGCGGCAGCGTCTACACGGGAGCAATGGCCAGCATGAAGAGGTAAGTACTGCAGTGGGTCCTGTTCTACACTGGGAGGAGGCACTGCATTAGGGGCACTCCATAATGGGCACTACTGGGGGGCACATCAGGGGCACTGCATAATGGGCGCTACTGGGGACACTGCATAAGGGACTCTAATACAGGGGGCATTGCATAAAGGGCACAACTACAGTGGCATTGCATAAGGAGCTCTTATACAGTTGGCATTGCATAATGGGCACAACTACAGTGGCATTGCATAAGGGGCTCTAATACAGGGGGCATTGTATAACGGGCACAACTACAGTGATATTGCATAAGGAGCTCTCATACAGGGGGCATTGCGCTCCCAATACCCGCGGTATCCTGTTAAAAAAAAAATAGTGGCTGCGGGTTTTCAGCTCTGAAAACCCTGCGCCACGTAAAAAAAATTCTTAATAAAAAAATCACACTTGCCTGCCCCGTGGTCTTACGCGGCTCCCGGTGGCCTCCCCTCCATCTTCTCACTGGGGAGGGAGTTGCTTGGAGTCCCAGGAGACTGCTGGTAGGCTGCAGGGAGGAGGTACAAGGGCTGCTGGGAGATGTAGTTCTCTCAGAGCCAATTACGGGAGGGGGGTGCAAACATACACTTGGGAGGGGGTCACACACTCATACACACATTTACTCGTACACACTTGCAAACACTAACAAACACTGCATACTTACCGCTGCTGCAGACCCGACGCTGGATGTGTAAATGATGTGGCACAGGTAAGTGGAGGTGTAAATGATGTGGGACATGTATGTGGAGGTGTAAATGATGTGGGGCAGATATGTGGAGTGGTAAATGATGCGGGACAGGTATGTGGAGGTGTTTTATTGATGGGAGAGTTTTTCTTTTTAACTTGAAGATGAGAGGTAAAAGTGTTTATTTCGACTTTTTACAAACTTGAATAAAATCACTGAAAAACTACTATACTGACATTTTCCTGTACCCCCAACATACTGGAAAGACTTTCATTTGACGAAAAACATTCGCTTGCTATCATTTTTCAACTATTAATAAAAAGTAAAAAAATCACCAATTTGACACCTATTAAAAACCTCCCGTACTTTCCTTATGGCCACTAACAGCCTTCTATATGGTCCCGCTATGTCAGTTGTCACTATTTTGGGGTATGGTTTCCCCACTTGATCATGCACTTCTTCCAGGTTGCAGTTTGTAAAAAAGTCGCTCAAGCTCGCCACAACTATCACAAATTGACTTTTCTAATTGGATCTCGCATATCAGGTGCGCACATTCATGCAGTGTCTGTAAGTTTCTATTTTACAGGCTGTGTTTGAAAAATGGCAGTTAGGAGCTGATTTGTTTTTTTTTTATTGCTCTACTTCACTTGAATTATCCTTTGTCCCCAAATACCAACATGAAATTAATCTGTATCCAATTTTCTCAAGGTGAATGGCCTGGTGTGACCCATCTTCTATACTCTTCCAAAGATTAATAAAGCACTGCAATATCCCCCAGGCCGGCCAATAATCTTGGCTAGGGGTTCTCTATGTATGGGGGTGAATATTTTCTGCAGATATCTGGAACCGCATTGGGTTCCAATTTGGCACCATCTTATACTAACCTATAGATGTGTAAATATGAAAACACCCACATAATACCAATCTTTGGATCTGATCTATTATAGAGATTTATTTATATATTTTTTTTTAAGCTGGACTAGTACGGAAGTGAGTCTAGCCAACAGGGTTAATACAAGGAAAGGGTTGTCCAGTACAGTTAGATTCACATACAAAGTGGATATGTTGAAGGTAGACTTTGTCTATTACAATATATTGCAATATTTATTGAAGGCACTACTACTAGCAGAAAAATACAGATTGCAGCACGTAGCTTTATGCAACTAGTCATCATCCCCCAATGTTGAAAGAAAGTTTGCCTATATCTCAGTTCATGAGGAATAACACTAATCTATCCTTTCCCAAGGAGATGGGCAAACTGAACAATAGTCAGAGACTGAATTTTGCCACCAAGGGCAGAATTCAATTAGCCGCGAAAAGCGGATTGAATTTGCCTGTTTCGGCGCAATGTTTTCTCCGTGTGCATCCCTGCTTTTTGCCTTATTCAATTGTAAAACAGGTGAAAACGTGGAAAGGCGAATGTTTTACAAAGCGAAACTAGCGGAAAGGAACTCTTTTTTTGGGGGGGGGTATCAGTCTGTACCCCATAAAAAGTTTCAGTATCAATATAGAATAATAGTAGTAGCCCTAATAATAGTATTTAGTGAACTTACTTTGTTGCAAAGGGCTGTTATATGCATATTTGCATATGTGTGAAAAATAAGTACCGTAGTTAAATTTGGGATACCTGAAAATGGGTACTAGTATATTTTGATGTCTCTAAAATGAAGATTTAAAAAATCTCAAATATACACCACTTGCAATCTCAAAAATACCTGTCTCATCCATAAAGCCCCCCAAAATATCAGGCCCCCCACTTTTTACCCATTTTTAAACACTTTTTAAATTTTTACCCCAAAAATTGTATTTTTTGGGGATGAATTAAGATATATATTTTTTTATTTATTTTACCTAATTAGTCATTAGGGGGGTTTCCAAAGGGTTCTGAACCAAGTCCCCACATTTCTACCCCAAAATTTGCATTTTGCACTTCTTTTCTCCTGCCTTTTGCTGGAGAAACTTTTTCACCTGTTTTTGCCTATGGAATTTTCGCCTAGGCGCAAACTCCGGGGAGTTGAATATGGAGATACTTTGAAAACAGGCGAAAAGTGCAAATCGGCGAAAACTTTTCCTCAAACGGCACTTTTCGTGGCTAATTGAATTCGGCCCCAAGTAGGAAATCTACAATGAAATTCTTTGAGAAACATTGGCATGTTGTAAACACAGACCCTACTTTGGGCATGAAATCCTTGAACCCACCAATGATTACATACTGTAGAGGGCCCAACCTGAAACAAATGTTAATGTGCCCTATGTTATTCCCCAAACCTAATCATGATACTACCTGGTTAAAGAAACAGTTGTTTTTGCTGTACTCTTACATAACCTGTACGCCTATGTGGTTTGGACCCACATTACCTTATCCAGAATGGGGTTAATTTCAGAATTGGATATAAATTGCACCGCACCCTGGATTACGTAATATATCTTTTGACATGCACTTGTAGGCTTGTTTATGTGGCGATGACTATGTGGATGTTCTAAAAGCACATGGCTAATCACAGAGGTCCCATACATCAAACCTTTACAAAGCGGAGTACAGATAAGGCCCAACACTTTTTAAGTTTGGGCCATCAAGTTGCTACTCTTAAATGCAGACTTATTTATCTTTATGATGCCAGTCACCTTGATGATGTGATATTTTGGTCTATTTTCGCTATATTTACCGTCATTCGTTCCATTGTGAAAGGCATGATTAGTGCGCATGTGCTGTTTGCTTTATTGGGCATGTGTCGATGTATTCCAGGCTGGAACGTATTGATAGTCCACATGTGCCGGAGTCCCAGTCTGCAAGCTGACCTTTTCTGGATCGCTAGAACCGCTAGTGCTCATTTGTACTGGCAGCACCATGGTACTAGGGTGGTTCAATAAGTAAGGCAACAAGACCTCTCACGTGTGTAATGTTCTCTTTTTCATTCTAATTTCCTGCCAGGCCAGAGCAGGTAGACCACTGCTTCCCCTCACGGCCATTAGAATGCGCATCATATAAGTCATACTGTCCCAACATCAGTTGTAAGATGGGGTTGGAGGAAACCTGGGTAAACGTTGGGGTACATAGTGTGATCAGATTTCTGTGTCTAAAGGGTAAATCAGCAGCTGAAATTCATGGCCAACCTGTTGAGGTGTTTGGTGATAACGTCATGTAACTGGAACAGGATTAGGTTTTGTGCACTGCCTTTGACAACGACTGGACAGATGTTAAAGATGAGCAGCGATTACAACGGCGTGATTTCCTTCTTTTTGGACCATTGAAGAAGCACCTGGGTGGAAGGTGGTTTACAGCCTACGGTGAAGTTCTGCAAGTAGTCATGTCGTGGCTTCAGGCGCTTGACACTGATTTCTTCTATGATGGGATAGATGACTTGGTGTACCATTGGAGCAAATGCTTAGACAAGTGTGGAAAAATAATCTGCACCAAGGCCATAGTATTGATTATACATATATGTACCTGTTGAATAAATTTACGCAATGAGAGGTCTTGTTACCTTATTTATTGAACCACCCACGTACATGCTGGCTGCTTTTGTTTATTTAGTATACAGTACCTTGGCTGGTTTTTTGACACTTGTATCCAGTGAACATGTAGCAGAAGTGTTGTAATTTCCGGGTCTATAGCGTTTCCTGCTGGATGCACCTACAATTTTGGCATTTTGTTTAATAAATTATTGATGGTACATAAGCAGCCCTAGGTAAGTGGTTGTTTATATTTTGGTTTCTGGTGATACTTTTGCTTCTGTGTATTTTGGAAAGTATTGTCTGTCTTGACAAAGGTCCAGTGAGAACGAAACCTTGACTGCCTAGGTGACACGTGACATTTCAATATAAAAACGTTCTTACTTTTCTACTTATATGTTGCGTGCCCTCTCTTTATTCATTTTACTTATTTGGATCCTGGGTCACATATGATGCTTTGTAAGAGAAACTAAAAAGTAAACCATAAAGTGTTTTTGTGGCAAAATACATAGGGCCTGATTCAGACCCACTCGCGAGCGGCTGTCCGCTTGCAAGTGGGTCGATGTTATGGACTGAGCATGCGCACGACGGAGGGAGCTCCGTCGTGCGCATGCGCCAGACGCGACGAGCGAAGGAAAGTCCTTCGCTCGTTGTGTCCGATCAAAGGGGGCGTGCTGTCAATGTTGATTGACAGCACGCCCCCTTTGGTGGGCGTGCCAGGGGCGTGCCTCCCTGACGGGGGCGTTCCCAAGGGAACGCCTCCCGTCAAAAGCCGGCCCACTGACATCACTAGTGATGTCAGTGGGAGTGATTTTGGCTCTGATAGAGCCAAAATCACTCCGGAGCTTGCGGTTGAAAACCTCAACCGCAGGCTCCGGCTCGCAAATTCGATGGTCGCGATGGTCTCGACCATCGCGACCATCACAGTGCACGCTCGTATAGCCTGTGGGTGGTGACCCACAGCTATACGAGCGTCCAGGAGGACGCTCCATGAAAATGGAGCCCGGCCCTCATTCAGAGCGTGCGGCTCTGAATGAGGGCCATAGTCTCTTCCAAAATGGAGAAACCTTCTCCAGTCAAGCAATTTCACACAATACTCAAACTGAAATTCTATTTAGACCAAACTCTTTCTATTAACAAACATCTTGGATAATATGATGATTAATTCCTTTAAAAATGAAAATTGGTGTTTTCTATTTTTCCTTTTATTTTTATTTATTGGTGTATGGCCCAAGCTAAGCAGTGTCAGAAATTTGTAATCTGAGTCTTATCTTAAAATGTTATTTTAGTACTCTAGCATTGATCAGGTTGGCTACTCCTTGGCTACCACCTTGGAGAATTTTCTGTACGTTGACATTTTAGTGATAAACAGAATTCATGCATTGGGGGAGATGTAGCAAACCTTGGAGAAGAGCTAAAGTGGAAGTACCAACCAATCAGCTTCTAAATGCCATTTTTCAAGCACAGTCTTTAGTATGGCTATTAGTAACTTATTGGTTAGTACTTTATCTCTCTCCAAGGTTTGAAACATCTCCCCCATAGTCATTTAGTAGCATATATGTTCAGATGTCCATTGCTAAATAGGTCAGCTTTTTCTCTTTGTGCTTTTGGTGGCTGTAACGTTTCATGTATCATTAACAATATTTAATTTAAATTTGTGCTTTTGTTGGTTCTTCCATTTCATATTGTCAACATTTGCTTCTCGCCTACACTATATTCAGATTATATGCTGACTACATTTGTCAATAACTGCACCAACTAATGATACGATATGTCCTTCATTGACCAGTTAGAGGACATTCCCCTAGCCCCTTTATTCCATCTGTGCTTAGTGATTAGGACTTGCACGTTAAATACTTTGAGTTTCTTTTTACTTTATTTCCCCTTTTTTTGCTCAATTCCATTTTCCCTATGGGCTCTAATCGTTTTTGAGTACTGAGTGGTAAGAGTCTCTTTATGAATTTATCAAACTTTATTAGAATGGTTCATCTCCATAATACTGCAGCTTAATTTCAGACAACCATTTTCTAGACCACAAGGTGCTGAATATTTAATGGTTCTTAATAGGTACATTAGCAGTGCAGGCATAATTTCTGTGTTTGAGTTCTTTAATATGTCATGCATAATACTGATCAATGCATTTCTCTCTGATAGGGGTCAGTCTCAGCAGTGACTTCATAACTGGCTTTTGCCAGGAGACAGAGGAAGATCACCAACTAACAGTATCGCTGTTGCGTGAAGTGTCCTACAATGCGAGTTTCCTATTTGCCTACAGCATGAGAGAGGTGATTTGGAGACGGTTTGACACACATTATGAATCAAGTCACCTAAAGTTTTGTCTATTCAAAGTAATACAAATTCCCTTTCTGCATTAGAAAACAAGAGCATTTCATAGGCTGAGTGATGATGTCCCCGCTGAGGTGAAGAAAAGGAGACTGGAGGAACTCATAGTTGTCTTCAGAGAGGAGGCTGAACGGGTCAACAAGAGAGCTATAGGAAGGACACAGCTAGTTCTGGTAGAAGGAGTGAGTATCTCATGTTACCTGTACTTTCACAATAATGGGGCGATTCAATTAGCTGTGGAAATATTACCACACTTTACATTACCGCGCACTATGTGAGGTATTTTCAGCATGCACGATCCCGCAACCTGCACTATTTAATTTGAAAACGCTTATCAAGGAGGTTGCGCGGTACGTCTGCCTTGTGTTACTTAACTGTAAATGACAGGAAGAGTGGGGAAGAAAAAAGTAGGCAATAACATAGCAGGATATTAGAGAAGGCCATTGGTGACCATAAGCAAAGTACTTGGGGCTCTTACAAGGTGTTAAATGGCTGATTTTTGCCTGGTTTATAAACCGTAAAAGAGTTATAGTCAGCAATGGGTTTTCAGCCAATTTAAACCTCTTGATGAAACATAGAATTTGACGGCAGATAAGAACCACTTGGCCCATCTAGTCTGCCCCATTTTTAAACATATGATTACCTCAACCCTTATTGATCCTTACTTCTTCTGAAGGATAAATTTCTATACTGTCTTAGTCTCTACCACCCCTGATGGGAGGCTATTCCACTTGTCCACTACCCTTTCTGTGAAGTAACTTTTCCTCAAATTTCCCCTGAACCTACCACCCTTCAGTTTTAGAACATGTCCTCTTGTTCTAATACTAAACTTTCTTTGAAGAATGTCTCCTTCCTTTACCTTGTTAAAACGCTTTATATATTTGAACGTTTCTATCATGTCCCCCCTATCCCTTCTCTGCTCCAAACTATACATATTTAGATCTTTTAGTCTTTCCTGGTACGTTTTGTGGTGTAGACCTTGCACCATTTTAGTTGCCCTTCTTTGTACAGTCTCTAATGTATTAATATCCTTCTGGAGATATGGCCTCCAGAATTGAACACAGTATTCAAGATGAGGACGTACCAATGACCTATACAGTGGTATTATCACTTCTTTCTTTCTGCTACTGATTCCTCTCCCTATGCAGCCAAGCATCTGACTTGCCTTCCTCATTGCTTTGTTACAATGTTTGCTTGCCTTTAAGTCATCTGAAATAGTGACTCCTGGATCCCTTTCCTCTTCAGTAGTTTCCAGTATAGTTCCATTAATACTATATTTAGCCTTTGGATTTTTGAGACCCAAGTGCATGATCTTGCATTTTTTGGCATTAAACTGTAGTTGCCATGTTCTTGACCATTCCTCTAGTCTACCTAGATCATCAATCATTTGTTTTACTCCTCCTGGTGTGTCTACCCTGTTGCATACCTTTGTGTCATCTGCAAAAAGGCATAGTTTCCCTTCAATACCATTTGCAATGTCACAAATAAAGATATTAAAAAGCACTGGTCCAAGTACAGATCCCTGAGGAACTCCACTGGTAACATTTCCCTCTTGAGACTGCACGCCGTTTACTACAACTCTCTGTTTCCTATCCTGCAGCCATGATCTTATCCATTCAACTATCTTTGTATCCAATCCCATGCTTTCCAGTGGAACAGTGTCAAAAGCGTTACTAAAGTCTAGATAAGCTATATATATGGCCCCCCTTTATCTATTTCCTTAGTCACCCAGTCAAAAAAGTCAATAAGATTTGTTTGACATGATCTCCCCCCAGTAAATCCATGCTGTTTGGGATCCTGCAAATTGTTGGATTTGAGATAATCTACGACTCTTTCTTTTAAGAGTGTTTCCATCAATTTCCCTACTACTGATGTAAGGCTCACTGGTCGGTAGTTGCTTGCCTCTTCCTTGTTTCCACTTGTGTGCAGTGGGACAACATTTGCTCTTTTCCAGTCCTCTGGAATGACTCCAGTAGCTAGTGACTGGTTCAATAATTCTGTTAATGGTGTTACCAACACCCCTTTAAGCTCTTTTAGTATCCTTGGGTGTATCCCATCTGGTCCCATTGATTTATCCACTTTCAGTTTTGAGAGTTCTGATAGGATCTTCTCCTCTGTAAATGTGTTTGTTCCTACCAAATGTGTGTGTTCCTGAATTTGGAGTATATTAAAATGTTTGTAAGGTGATTTTTATGTTACTTTAAGCTACTCTATAGACAATAATGGAACCTCACCCATGTGTGACTGTGGACTGAATGCAAGCAGGAAGCATGTGCTCGCCTGTCCCACAACGAACGAAGCATGCGCCTCTTTAGACAAACACCTCAAACTTTAATTAGTCTGTGAAAATAACCTTCTGCCATTGACTAGTGTTCCAGCTCCTGTGCTTTATTTGCCCACAATAACCTCCTCTTTTATTTATGGGCCTAAGCAATGGTTTTTGGGCTGCAACACATCCCTTCAAGCCACCGGCTACAAGGCGGTGTTTGACTGTTGCGATTGACGCGCTTTTTTCCCTAGTTTCCATCAGCGCAGCATGGATCTAATGAGCTGTTTGGAACACACTCTAATAAATTTGTCTTCTTGTTTTGTTGTCACTCAAGGTTTTCTAGGTCGTGAGCGATCACGTAGACAATTGTTTACGGCATATCTCTTGAGGGTACACTGTACACCACCACGAGAAATCTCCAGTCAAGCAATTTCAAGCAAACTATGCCTGCATTTCTCAAAGCGAATATGGCAGATTGCTTTTTGATTAATAGCTCCTTCCTGTGAGCCATTTACGTGACAACTTTACATGTTTTCATAAGTGTTCACAGTATCACAATACAAGGCGAACACCTGAATTTTTCCACTGTGTATGTGTTGACAAATCTGTTTTGAAAGAGTATTGGGCATGTATCTGATATCACTTCGAGCGCCTTGTGGGTGTAATTTGTTTATTTTTAGGGATCAGACATGATCCAACTGTTGGCATTCTTCCCAACTTTTTTACCACAGGAAGAGGGACCTTTGTGCACGGCGCAGCCGCGCCCCTGAAATGAGGATGCATTGCCTCATGGTTAGGTGGCATGGCTTTGCGGGGAATGCCGTACTCGTGAGTAACAGCAGGTGCAAATCATATTGATGAATCTTGGGGTGTATTGAAATTAATGAGCTGTAGTGTACCTTTGTTGATCTTTCTGACAGGCATTGCAGCTGTATTGGTATTGTTTTCGGAGTGTGTGTGTACAGCCATGGCCAAAAGTTTTAAGAATGACACAAGTATTGGTTTTCACAAAGTTTGCTGCTTCAGTGTTTTTAGACCTTTTTGTCAGATGTTACTATGGTATATTGAAGTAAAATTACAAAGCATTTCATAAGTGTCAAAGCAGGGTTCGCAAAATACGCGCTATAGCGCGTTTTTACGCGCTATAGGGAGTTGAGGACCCGATTTTAAAAACTCAGCGGGTCCCGCAGGACCCGCTGTGTGGGGCTAAGCTGGGTGCAGCAGCCTATCACCGCCGGCGGCATCTTTTCAACCAATAGCCGCCGGCGTCTCCTCAGTCACCGCCGCGTAGCGTCCCCTCTCCCGATCTCTGGCTACAGTATAGACATCAGCCGGCCCACCGCGCTCCGACCTCTGATTGTAGACATCAGCCACGCCCACCGCCCGGGAGCAGCGAGGCAGCATCTTCTTCCCCCATTCCCCCTGTTCCCAGGTCAGACTCGGAGTGACGTCGTCAGAGCGGCTGCACAAAAGTGCAATAGTGAGCGCTGCACAGCGGCCGCCGGGAGACGCACCCAGGGCCGGCAGGTGTGTTTAGGGGGCCGTGTGTTTGGGGTGCCTGCACCTGTGGAGGGGTAGTTACCGGCTGGCTGTCCATACACGCCGGCCCGGCAGCATGGAGTGTCTTGTGTGACAGGCAGCCTAGCAGACCATCAGATTGGCTGCCTGTCACTACAGTGCGCCGGCCATGCGGAGCTCAGTGTGGTGAGCAGGGAATGTCCAGAGACTGCTCACCACACCGATGTACTGTACAAAGTGCTGCAGTGCCGACTGAACGTTCCCCGCAGCCAGTGTACTGTAATGACAGGCAGCCGGTCCAATGTCACTGCTGCCAGGCCCTGGGGAGTATGGAGAGCTGCCCCCAATGTGTGCCTCTGCCCAATGGCTCAGCCCCAAATGTGTGCCTCTGCCCCAGCCCCCAATGTGTGCCTCTGCCCCAGCCCCCAATGTGTGCCTCTGCCCCAGCCCTCAATGTGTGCCTCTGCCCCAGCCCCCAATGTGTGCCTCTGCATCAGCCCCCCAGTCCCATATGTGTATCTGTCCAGTGCCCCAGTCCCCATGTGTGCCTCTGTCTAGTGCCCCAGCCCTCAGTGTGTGCCTCTGTCCAGTGCCCCAGCCCTCAATGTGTGCCTCTGTCCAGTGCCCCAGCCCCCAATGTGTGCCTCTGTCCAGTACCCCAGCCCCCAATGTGTGTCGCTGTCCAGTTCCCCAGTCCCCATGTGTGCTTCTGCCCACCCTCCCCATATGACCCAGAGACGGTGATGTGGTGACATGATGTCACGTACCTGCATTCCGCCTCCAGCTACAGTGGTACAGTGACACAGCACTACAGGTGGCAGTGCAATAAAGTTGAATTAATGTGTTTATATTTTTTTTATCCTATTGGGGCCAATGTGTTGGTGTTTTTTTTTTTTCATTCTATTGGGGCCAATGGTTGTATCTTTGTATCCCATCTGGGCCAATGTCATCTGCTACATGCTTCATGGGATTTAGATGGAACCCAGAAAATGTCAGGTAGGACCCCGAAGTGAGGGCTCCCTGGGACCCACATTTTTTTTGGCTCACCGCGATCACTGTCAAAGGCTTTTATTGACAATTACATTAAGTTTATGCAAAGAGTCAATATTTGCGGTGTTGACCCTTCTTTTTGAAGACCTCTGCAATTTGCCCTGGCATGCTGTCAATCAACTTCTGGGCCACATACTGACTGATGGCCGCCCATTCTTGACTAATCAATGCTTGGAGTTTGTCAGAATTTGTGGATTTTTGTTTGTCCACCTGCCTCTTCAGGATTGACAACAAGTTCTCAATGGGAGTTTCCTGGCCATGGACCCAAAATTTCAATGTTTTGTTCCTCGAGCCACATAGTTGTCACTTTTGCAAGGTGTTCCATCATGCTAGAAAAGGCATGTTTATCACCAAACTTCTTGGATGGTTGGGAGAAGTTGGTCTTGGAGGATGTTTTGGTACCATTCTTTATTCATGGCTCTGTTCTTTTCAGGACGCAAGCACTGTAATTGCAAGGGCAGACCTTGAGCTGACTGCTTAAATGGCTAACAAAGCGTCCTTTATTATGTTACTGAAACACTCTTACTTCCTTGGGGGAAGGGACCTGATACACTGTGTCTCACTCCCGGGATCCCACAAGCATTGTGGAATCGCAGCTGCCGCAGCAAGGACATCGTCGACAGTGCCGCAAGTGTGCAGCATAAAACACACAATCAGTTTATAATCCAGGGACACCTCTTTCACTCAGACCCCACTACTAGACATGAAATCACTACAGCAGTGGTTCTCAAACTCTGTCCTCGGTCCCCCAAACAGGTCACATTTTCCAGGTCACCCAGCAGGTGCACAGGTGTAGTCATTATTCACTGACACATTTTAAGAGTGACATGTGGAGCTAATTATTTCACTTGTGATTCTGTGAGGAGACCTGGAAAGCATGCACTGTTTGGGGTCTTGGGGTCCGAGTTTGAGAACCTGTGCACTACAGTACGTGAGCGCTGCACACCACTTTCTGCAGTGCTGCAGTAAACGGCACTTGCGGCTATGTGTTGAGCAGCGACATGTACAAACTCCTAGTGGCACAGTAGTGCGACATTGCTGCAATCATGCTGCATAAAACGCACACTCAGCTCAGAAAGAGGTATCATTCTAATTACAAACAGACGTGTAGTTCAGTGATGGTTTTATACAATGCCCTTCAATCCCAACTGTTCAGTTCTAGGGCATGTTATCACTGTGTGAGTACCGCACATCCCTGCAAAACAATGTAGCATGGACTGGTGTAATAATGATGGCAGAACACATGTATAAATTGTTTTTCCAAAAGTGTACTTAGCACTCGCACACCAAATTATTTAATCCTTTATTACACACTCAATTACAGCTCTCGATCGATGATAACTACAGCGTACTTAATGACAGGTTCAGTCAGCCAATGAGCGGGTAGTAATTCAGACATTAAATTGCCTTTTTTTTACGCATGCGCAATGCAGTTTAGGAAAAGCGACATCTGGTGGACAGAAACTTGTACTACACTCCGTAGTAAAACTTTCCGACTAGCAGAGCGCGCTACATGGCGTATGGCGCAAAGATGTAGCAGGACACATCTGTATACAGCAAACAAAGAGTGAGTTACTTTTTGTTTTTAGACTTCAGGGTATCTAATGGTCCCAAAAATGTAATAGATTGCTGAGTTAGATATAAACTATACTTATCTAATTTATTGAAACTTCAATAATGTTATCCAAGATAAATCACCATTTAACTTAAAGGAAGATTGTCAAGGTAGAAGTCATTGTATTTTTGTCATGTCCGATACAGCCATGTTATTTTGGTTTTCAATGGACAGTTTTGTATTCCAGGCCAGCAAACGCTCCTCAGAAGAACTATGTGGACGAAATGATGGCAACACCAAAGTGGTTTTCCCTAATTTGCATTTGGCAACAGCCTTGTCTCCTGAAACTAGAGCCCAAGCCAGACCAGGTGACTACGTCTTAGTGAAGGTAAGTTATTAATTAAATCGCAAACTTGAATAGTTCCATTATAAAAGCATTCTATATAACAACAAAATGTACCCCCTATGGAACATTTAAATACTCTCACTATTTTTTATCTGAGCTTTGAACCTGATTCAGAGAAGCATGCAGTTCACGCAGCAGCTGCTTCTTTGGTCGCTGCGAAAATACGTAAAAGCAGCAGGAGGCATCTGTAGTACACTTGTCTCTGGTGAAGCTGGTATATCAGATGAAAACGCATTAAGGCAGACTCCCCTTTTGGGGTACACCTGATAAAATTTGATTCTTCTTTCTGCTCACTGATTGCGGATATAGTGACCCTGCACCCATAGAGTCCAAGATCCCTGCCGGTTCCTACTCCTCACGACATCATCTTATAGGAGTCTCATTCGTAACAATTATTGAAACCTAACACTAAAGCAGTGGTTCTCAAGCCCGGTCCTTAGGACCACACACAGTTCACGTTTTCCAGGTCACCTAGCAGGCACATTTTACAAAATCCACTGGTAAGGCTAATTATTTCACTTGTGATTCTGTGAGGAGACCTGGAAAACATGCTTTGTTTGGGGCCCTGAGAACTACTTTTGAGAACCTGTGCAATAAAGGCTGGCAGGTTTTCTATTCTGACGCCCACCTCCCACACACGGGTCTGCACAGGCTGCAGTCAGGAGACGGACACACATTTGGATTTTCTCATTGTGCTATAAATGGTCACCCAGGAAGGATCCCATTCCTCACAACAGATATGGCAACTTATTCAATCTGGAGAGACTCACTCCTAGTTGGAGTTTCTATATGTCAACCAAATTGTTTTTATTGAACTACCTTTCATATACATTTACAATTTTTTATTTTTTTTTTAGATTTTTTTTTTCTATACGCTCGTTGTATGTGAACCTGCAGAAACGCTCCTCAATGTTATTCAACTATAAGTTTTATATGATGAGTCATTTTTATGGTTATTATTTGAGATATACTGTATTAAATAGCTGCTGAAATTTGACACTATGGTTAATTGAAGCATTTAATGTATTAAATTGTTATAGTTGAAATTGTTGTTGCATCGGGATTGAAAATGTGAAAAATTGAGGATAGAAAAACCATAGGCAATAATATAATAAGAAAATGTTAAATAGTCTTGGTATACAAAATGTGGTAGGCAACTTTACTTTAAAGGCTACTGGATTAATGTTTGGAAGAATCTGGATAGGCCCACTATCCTATGTCTCCGAGAAATAGTTTGGCGATTATACTCCGCCTCTCCTTCATAGAAGATACATAATAGAGATAGTCCTTTGTTTGGCCCACATGTTGCAAATCTTCAGGAAAATACTCAACATTGGCATTTTTAGGATTGGGGACAGTATCAGATCCTGTATAGGAGGATGAGGTTGAAATCCATATTGGATAAATAAAATATGAGGGTTCATTCCATGAAATATAGGACACAACACATGAAAATGAAGTTGCATCATAGCAGATGCCAAGACATTTTAAACTTCATTTCTTTCTACTGGTGAATTTAATGGAACTGTCACAGTGACGTCAGATAATGTACTGTAATTAACATTGGTGGCTGGTTCTATGTTGAATATGATGGAAAGAGTTACCCAGGTGAGATCAAAGACATGGTGAATACTTACTGAGCTCAATGGAGCAAGTTGGCAGCAACTGGAAATGGCCATCATCACCAGATGAAATACAGTATTTTATACATATTTACAGTTAATTAGAAAGATAAACGGGCCTACATTGATTAATTCACATGGATTCTACAGATTTCAGTAATTTGTATCAGAGCCCTTTGACTGGGGACAGAAATGTAATGCCATTCACATTTGTATGTAACATGAGTCATATGTCAAAATTGATTTTAAGTATAACTTGGTCAACATTCAGTTTTTTGTTTGTCAATAATAATTTTAGGGTCTTTATAAGTGTATAGCATTACAATCATATTGTAAAAATAGTCTTCATTCTAGCACCCTGCACCTGTCACAACCCATGCAGTTCCTCTTTCCTGCCAGGAGTGTCACCATCTGCTCTGGTGCTTCTAGCACACTTAGCTGATGCAAGAAACTTCTGTTAAGGAGTTTGGTGTTGCTTGCAAATGGAATGAGCTGAAACCAACTCATTCACATCTTAATAAAGTGTGGGCACCATTAGCTTACGTGAAACAGCTCAAGATTCCCCAGCGTGACCTGTGAAACACGAGTCATATGCACCTTGAAATAGTTTGGAGTGTGAAGTTTAGGGATGATAAAAATTGTCCTTAAGGTGGACTTGGAGAAGTTGCAGGAAAAGCCAACATGCAGAAGGAATCCACACGAAGATGACCTTTGGAGGATATTTGATCTACATGGTAAAAAGAAAAAAAAACAGTGCATCCACCTTGCCATTCTTTATAAGTGATTGAAAAGTGAGTACGGGGTTAAAAATGAAGAATAGGCACTACCTTGCTTGACAGGGATACAGATTCTGGCATGACTGTAAGTTGATTGTCTCAATTTCTCAAGTGCAAGTTTAATATCTCTCTTTATCCTGTATTGTAATCTCTCTCCACAGATCATTCCTTCTGAGAAAATAACCCACATTTAAGGAACTCCTATAATTTAATGCGCGTAGAGTTCATTAATAAATGTAACATTAATATCTGAACTATTGTTCATATTTTGTATGCTGTCTATCAAATCTGTGATCGGAGCTACTACAGAAGAATATAAAAATAAAGAATAATAATACTATCCTTTGATAAATTCACAATAATTTACAAATCCTGAGAATTATTGGATGGCTTTTTTATTGGGTTGAGGCTAATTCAGGATTACTTTCACCTCTCTGGATCCATCTGGCAGACCATACCCAGAAATGCTGGACCCATGAAGGGTAGTTGCTGGAGCTCAGAAGCATTTCTCAAGTTTACAGCATAGATGATGATCTCAATTTCATTTTAATATTTCTGCCCCATGTTCCCTGTGTGAATGTACGTAATTGGCAAAGATTGTGATAATGTCTAAATAGAATGCAACTAATTGCTATAGGACATCCTGAAAGATCTCATTAATGAAGATGTGGAAGAGGGCTGGTGAATTGCATAGGCCGAATGGCATAATTTAGTACTTATAGTGCACATCCCTGGTGTTTCATTTATCTTCTTCTGTGATGCAAATAAGATTATATGCATCAGCTTAGGGTGGAAGCTCCTCTAATGTGATCACATTGGGTATGAATGTTAGGGTATCATGCTTCCTGAAAATGAATGGCCTCTATAGTCAATGCAGGGAAGTAAACACTCATCCTTCTTTTTGACCTAGAAAAAAAACAGCTAATGCTGGTAAGGCGGATGTGTAGGGAAAACCCTGCTCCAAGTTACTAGTGCAGGAGCAGGGAGGCTAATTGTAGGCTGCCTGAAGGAATTTTCTCCCCGCCAGTTATCACTCAGGATCCCGAGTCTCCTTGTTCCATAGACTCAGTACAGCTGCTGGTCCATTTGCAAGTTCTGAGTGTCGGGGAGAGGGCCCTAGGTTCAAGTTGTAATTGTCAAGATGCAACCCCAAATTCCAAGTGTTGGGAGTTTTGAGTGTCCAGCCCCAGGAGGGGGTTCAAAGTCTGCTGCCATAGAAGGAGGTTCAGAGCCTGCCACAACCCCAGGAGGGGTCTCTAGTGCCACAACCCCGGGAGGTTACCTCTGAGTGCTGCCCAGTCGGCCACCATTCAGAGTTGCCGCCCAGCCTGCCGCTGTTTTGTGTGCTGCTCAGCCGGCCACCCAACTGAATTCCCTTGCCTTCGGGCATGAAGTTCTTTCCTCCCTTGCTTGTTGTGCTTGTGTCATGACGAGGTGTCCGCTACCATATCTTAAGCACATCAGAGCTGAACGGGAAGGGAACATAAACTACTAAAAGAAGTACTAGAGACACAGCAAAAACACAGCTACCAGAATAGATACCACTCTAGAATTAGGATCATATGTGGAGTGATGAGAACATCCCACCCACGTTTTTTCAGAGGCAATACCCAGCCCCATAAGAGATGAGTCTCCATGAGACATACCAATATCCAGCTTAAATGCCGGGTGAGGCTGTTAACTCCTCTCTGAAAGGTAGAGCCCCTGGAGTGGATGGCATTCCTATAAGAACTTTGTTAAATACATCATTATCTATTTGTCCCTTATTTGTTAGAAAATTCAATATGCTGTTTGAAATTTAGATAAACTTTCTATCTATGTCAGCAGTCCTCATTGTTGTTCTCCCCAAGCCGAGGACAGACCCAGTTAATCACCCGGAAATTCAACTGCATAAATTTGAGACGTCTATGCATCATTTACAAATGGGGTGTCCCGCTGAAGACTGCAGCCGTGCCTTCGGGAGGAGCTACCCTGTGTGAACTAGGCTCTTGTACTCAAATCCAGCAGCTAGGGCCTTTGTCATTGAGTTTGTTACTAGTTAATTTCTCCTTGCTCAAGGTACTAGGCTCTCTGCCTAAGGATGACCACTTTTGCTGGCTCTATTTGCAGTGCATGTGCTATTAGGACTAATTATTCCAGTCGGGGATTGATAGTTTCAGACAGGGAGGAAAAATTGCATTCTATATGCAGATGTGTTTGGCTCACCCTGATTCATCCTTACTGAAGGTGGCCAAATAATTTTGTCTCTTTCGCTGAGGTTAAAATTAACTGGGACAAGTCTATCATCTTCCCTATATGGTCTGATTGTACTGTTACAACTTATACTGTATGCATATCCCCCTGAAGTATAAAATGCAATTTTGTTACTTAAGGATCCAAATTTATCATAACCCTATGGATTATGTGAATTTAAATGTTTAGCCCCAGAATGATTTTCTGAAGGACCGATCACAAGTGTGAAATTGATTGCCACACTCTGTTATGGGTAGAATGAACCTTAAGGGCCATATCCAATTAACTGCGGTACATTACCGCGGCTAATTACGTCGTCCGGGGCTATCCAATTAGCCCCAAAGTCGGCCTGACAGCAGCACTTATCAGGGTTTTTTTTTTAATAACTAATAGACGATAAGTGCCGTTTTTTCGCCCAAAAAAGATCGAGAACACATAGGGGTGCAAGCTTATCGCGGCTCCTATGTGTTAACGGGTGAACTATCCTATTAATTCGCCCCATTATTATTTGGATGGGGAGAAAAAGAATATTGTTGAAAATCGGGGATTATCTGCGAAAAATCCCCGTTTTTTGCCGGACACGGGGATCAGTTGGCGCTAGAACAGTGTTCAGGGCTAAATGGATATGGCCCTAAGTCTTTGAGCAGTTGTGGTAGGAATTTCATATTCCATGCACTATTTTATATAGATATATGCAGCTGCAATAATGCTGTGTGCGCCCCGTTCGGTGGATCTTTTCTGCAAATTTCTCTCTTTAAATCTGAGCCCCTCAGGCAAAAAAGGAAAAATTGTTTTGATTCTTTATCGTGCCCTTAATTTGCATCTCCTTTTGGAATGTGCTCCTACTCTTAAGAATGAAATGTGAAGTTGACGTAGGTGCTCTTTCTGATGTGGATTACATCTATCCTCAATATGCCATGCAGAGCGACATACCTGGTGTGAGTGAGCCAACAGGTCCCTAGCAACTCTGCTAGCATTGGACGTCTTTTTTTTTTTGATTGCCGATATTACGTCTTAGTCGCAATGTGATGTGACTAGGACACAGTAGGAGACTGCTGATTAATGTGATACGTGACACTTGTATATCTGTGTACGATTGAGTCTGTATTGGCATGGAAAAAAGCTGCGGCCGCTGCATCAAAGCACATGTACACAAGTGTTGCATATCACATTAATCAGCATAATTTCCTTGTGCTTCCTATGAACATTGTGATTTAATACATTTTAGACAAAAAAAAGGTGCAAAAATGACGCCCAGTGCTAGCGTATTCGCACAGGACCTGGTGCGCTGAGAGGGACTGCAGCAAAGATGTGCGAGGACACATCCATAGGGACAGTTTATGCACTGTATTCGGGATACTACATGTACTAGATATTAGCAGGTCCATTCTTGTGTGCTGAATAGCTGTTTCTCTCTTTTTAAAAAGGGTCTTCGTGGCAGTGCTAATTTTGTGAAATGTGGATCTGATCATAGTGGGTTTTGGCTTCTGCTCTGGATGTATCCAGGAGCACATGACTTTTGAAGTGAGAGTGGAATAATAGGGCTGCTGGTCCTATGATTCCACCCATGGACACTAACCTTTTTGTTCATTTGGACTCTCTTTGGGAAAGTTATATAAAAATATGTCCTGCCTATCTACATTTGCTAAGGTTATAATTCCTAGGATTTGGTTTGCATTTGTTCTGTTAAGATCAATAAAATATACTTCATATTAAAAACAAAATCCTAGGCTATACAGTCTGGGGAATGATGTTGAATTTGCTCCTGGCCTATTAAGTATGGATACAAATTGCAATGTCTATATGTACAAAGCTTGTTTAAAAATAAACTTTTTTTTAAATACTCTGCTGTAACTGCAAATCAAGGGTATCTACAAAGTGTTAAAACAAAGGGGGTAATTACTTTTGTAATCAATTATTGTAGGTTTTAATTTATTTTTTGAGTTAAAAAAGCACTTTAGTTTATTTAAAAAATTATTTCAATAGACTTTTAAATTTTGCGTTGTCTGCATGGCGACATTTTGCATTGTCTGCACGACGCCATCGTGTATGGCGCTATTTAGCGTCATGTACATCTGCCGTGTTACTGCACACTTAAAGTCTTTACATAATAAATGCGCAGGGATACATATATATATTTAAAGATGCAACTTTTAGCCAGAGTATAGGTCTGTGTAGGTCTGTAGCAGATAATTGAAAAACACACACATACTGTGAGGTGCAGACGAGTGTTTTAAATGAACAATTGTCTATAAGTCTGACTATGCCTAAAGGAACTAGCATTTACATTCCAAATAGGCAGAAGAGGCCTTTGATTAAGCCATTAGACATTGCGACTCCATCAAGTATCTGCTGGCCATCCCTGATGAGAACAACTTCATTGTCTGTCATTTTTAAACTTGGTTCAGACAGAAGTAATATCAATAATATCAGTTACTGGATAAAGCTATATAATATTAATACGTACAAACATACCCACGCACATACCCTGTAACTATTTTAAGATGAAGACGCACATTAGCATATGTAAGATAAAGGCACAATACATACACGCACTGCAACATTTGTGCTGTGCTCAGACGCACAACGCATACTTAGGTATTTCTGTAAATATCTCACTATTACTTATGCAAGCACATATAGAAAAGGTTCCCTAGCATTAAGATTAATATTAAAGGTTTTTGTTAGACATGGTATGAAGTGTGCATATATGATATTAATGGTATAGAACATCGTAGACATTTCATGTTTAGTATTATACTGACACCCTGTCTATTTGCAGACTTCCGGTTCTATCGGCAAGGGAGTCGCATCATGCATTCGGGAGTTATGGATCATAGAGAGATATTGGTTAGATATTGTGACTTTGTATGAAGTGTCTTAGCTAGATTACACAAAGGTGATCAAGCCATACCCCTAGTGACACAGCATGAACTGTCCAATAAGAAGAATGACCAGAACCAATGAAACAGTATTTGTCTGTCCTTATTGTGTTGTCACCCCTTGTAAAGGTATATATACTTGCGTCCATGGGCCAGTCCCCATTCACACCCATTTGATGACCACAGACGTCAGGATTGATGACTGGGACCTGGATCCGGGGCGCTTGCGTATGTATTGGCTGTACCTTTTGTATTTAATTGCTCTTTGCGCTAATTGTCTAGATCAAAGCTCGTAAACCTTTTTATTCTTGTGATAATAATTTGTGCTTTGGAACCACACGATTAGTCTGGACAGCAATTATTTTTCTACTTCAGGGTCCATAGGGTATCCACAGGATACCTTAGGGTACAGGTGTGACGTCAGTCATCGGGCACCATAGAGTTAAGCTTTCAGCCTCCCAGGATTCACTAGGGTCCCCCTCCTATACCCCGCCCCCGAGCCAAGGCACCTCAGTTTAGTTTGGTGCCCGGCCGGAGTCGGGTGCACCTGTTGGAGTGGGGGTTAAGAAGAGCCCCTGAAGTTTTCCTGCATGCAGCTGTGGCTGCACATCTGGATGTACAGCATGGACAGTCAGTCCTGACGTCCATGCTGTCTTCCCTACACCCCCGCCGGTACCAGAACGCCGGTACCGATCCGGGGATGCTGGTGAGCATCTGGGGTCACAGCTAGCGGTGACCCCAGATGTTCCGGACCATGGCCGGAATCAAGGGGGACATCAAGGTGGGTCCCCGCTGTTACATGGTCCAGAGTCCCCAGGCAGGGGGCTCCCTGGGGACTGGCTGCAGCGTGGAGCCAGGTATGTAACCTGCGCTTCCACTACCCGCCTGGGACAGCGGACCGCAGCAGAGCGGTAGCGCTGCGGCGTCCCGGGGGTTAAATGCTCGCCAGGGGAGCGCGCCTTCCCTGTCTCACAGCCGGCGCCGCCCTCTCTGCACATTGCCGACTGGCCCTGTGGCAGCGCTCCTCCCCCAGGCCAGCCTCCTCTCTGCTCCTCGGCGGCCATCTTCCTGAACGCATGGTGAACGCTGCTGGAAGCCTGGACGGAAGCATCGTGGTCTGGGTCCCCCCGCATACCTCTCCTCCGTTGTGGTCAGGTCTGTGTATGCAGCGCTGTGTCCTACCAGACCCTGTGTCTGCGTAGTTGAGTGATCAGCGCTGGTTAGTGCAGGAATTGATTTTCTTTGCATTGTATGTGACTGTGCTAGCGCTGCTGCCTGTATCTTCTATATCTGACTGTCAGCTTTATTACTGTCCCTGTTCTTTCTGCTAAGCACGTGCGGTGCGGTGCTGCAGGGTGGTCTCTCGCCTCTTTAAAATACATTTGGTGAGAGGGGTCACATACTTGGTACCATCATGTCTGAAAGTGATTTTCCTCTCCGGCTACAGTGTACTATGTGTAAAGTACCTTTAGCGGAGGGGGAGGGTAGCGCGGAGGGCCTCTGCTGGCAGTGTTTGTCGATGGCGCGGCCTATTACGGTTACAGCACCGGTACAGGAGCCGCCCTGGGCTTGTTTCGCTAAGGCGCTTACAACCTTAGTGGGCCAGTTGGCTCCGCAGCCCGCGTTTACGCAGATGGGTTTGTCCCAGCAGTCAGTGGTGTCGTCACCCATGCAGAGTTTCCCTAGACAATTGGTGGTACCCCGCAGTCTCCCTATTTCCCCTCTCCTGGTTTCTCAGGAGCCGGCGTGGGTTAACTCCCTGACGAGTTCTGTACAGCACTTGTCTGATGTGTTGCAAGGGGAGTCTGTGATGCGGCCACATAAACGGCCGGTGGCGTCTCTGTCGACCCCTTATGAGGATGACGAAGGAACGTCTGATGATGGGGAGATTCTGGATCCTTACGATCAGGAACCTCTCCATACCAAGGACGCTGACGCTAGGTCCAAGGTGTATATTCCTGGACTTATTCGGGCAGTCCGCACAGCCTTGGTGATTGAGGACGAAGTTCCCCCAACGGCTAAATCCAAGTATGCCTTTTTTAAGGATGTGAAGGGTGACGCCACGGTCTTTCCTCTTTCGGGTCAGTTAGTGGACCATTTAGAGGAGGCGTGGAAACAGCCTGGCAAGCGATACCAGCCGCAGAGGCACCTGGGGGTGGCTTATCCGTTCGCGGATAATTATTTTGCCAAGTGGGAATCCCCTCCACAGGTGGACTCTCACGTGACCCGTCTTGTCCGTAGTGCCACATTGCCGATGCCATCCATGTCCTCCCTTAAGGATGCTACGGACCGCAAGGTGGAGATCTGCCTGAAGTCCGCTTATTCCCTTGCGGGGGGGGGCAGCACGGCCGGCTATGGCCATTTGCTGGGTTGCCAGAGCGATGGAGCGCTGGGCGGATTCATTAGAGGCGTCTTTTGATTCCGACTGTCCGGCCGATCAGGTGGAGTTGATTGGCAATCTCCGTGATTCCGCCACGTATATCAACGAGGCGGCCTTAGACATTAGTACCCTGGTGTCTCGAATTTCTTCGGCAGCAGTGGCTGCTCGTCGCACCTTGTAGGTGGCGATCCTGGAAGGCGGACGCTGATTCCAAAAAGGGTTTGGAGGCGTTGCCCTTTAACGGAGAAGTTCTCTTCGGTCCGGATCTGGACAAGATTGTGGCCACGCTGGGGGCAGCCAAATCGGCATGTCTCCCGTCGGCCGCTGCTCCTTCTGGTTCAGGACCATCGTCCTTTCGGTCTTATAGGGCCCAGGGCAGGCCCAAACCACAGTCGTTTCCTCGACAGGCTGGTCCCAAGAAATCGGCCAAGCCCCGGAAGCAGGCATGGAGTACCAGACGTCCGGCCCCTAAGCCAGATGACAAGCCTGCGGCCTGATGGTCCGGGCCTCCCTTTGGGGGATCCCAAAGTGGGAGGCCGCCTGCTGCAGTTCGCCCGGTGTTGGACCGACACTTGGGTTCTCGAGGTGGTCTCCCACGGGTACGCCCTCTCTTTCCGACACAGACCCCCGGCTCGATTCTTCACCACGGGTCTACCATCAGACCGGAACAAGGCCACGGAGCTGCGGAAGGTATTGCACACTATGCTCCAGGCTGGAGTTATAGTGCCTGTTCCATTCTCCCAGAGGGTTTCTATTCAAATCTTTTTTTGGTGCAGAAACCCAATGGGTCGTATCGTCCGATTCTCAACCTCAAAGCACTCAACAAGTCTTTGCGGGTGCCGAAGTTTCGGATGGAGACCCTACGGTCCATCATTCTGGCGCTGGAACCTGGGGACTACATGGTGTCATTGGACATACAGGACGCTCACCTGCATGTCCCTATTCTTTTGCGCCATCAACAGTTCCTCAGGTTTGCAATCCGCAGCGACCACTTCCAGTTTCGGGCGTTACCTTTTGGCCTGGCGACAGCACCACGTGTGTTCACCAAGGTGATGGCGGTCATGGCGGCTTCTCTGCGGCTGCAGGGAGTCCGCCTGTTGCCGTACTTGGACGACCTTTTATTGGTGGCGGGATCTCCAGAGCTCCTTCTTCGCCACTTGGACCTGACCATTGCGCTACTGCAACGGCACGGCTGGTTAATAAACTGGCAGAAGTCCACTCTAATCCCGTCTCGGCGGATTCTGCACCTCGGAGCCTTGTTGGACTCGGGACAGCAAAGGATCTTCGTGACGGGGGAAAAGACCTCTGCTTTACAGTCGAGGGTGCGCAGTTTTCTGCACAGCCGCCGGGTGTCTCTACACTCGGCGATGAGGTTACTGGGCTCCATGGTGTCGGTGTTCGACATGGTGGAATACGCCCAGTTTCACTCCAGACCTCTGCAACACCTGATCCTGTCCAAGTGGAACGGGCTGCCCCGGTCTCTGAAGTCCCAGACGATAGTGCTCACCCCGGAGGTTCGCCTGTCCCTTGCCTGGTGGTTGCAGATGACCCATCTCAGCAAGGGACGTCCGTTCTGGGTACCAAAATTCCTGTTGACAACGGACGCCAGTCTTCGGGGCTGGGGAGCAATTTCGGGTCCACACTTGTTCCAGGGCAGGTGGAAGCCGACAGAAGCGGAGCTTCCAATAAATATCTTGGAACTCCGTGCGGTCTTCAGTGCTCTCCAGCAGGCACATCGGGTTCTCCAGGGTCGCCCGGTGCAGGTCCAGTCGGACAACGCTACCACCGTGGCCTACATAAACAGGCAAGGAGGAACCCGAAGTTGGGCGGCTCTCGTAGAGGTGTCTCGGATCCTGGTATGGGTGGAGCGCAATCTTCCGGCCATATCAGCGGTCTTCATCCCGGGAGTGCTAAATTGGGAGGCGGACTTTCTAAGTCGCCAGGACGTTCATCCGGGGGAATGGTCCCTGCACCCGGACGTTTTTCAAATGCTGGTGGACAGGTGGGGTCTTCCAGAGATCGACCTCATGGCGTACCGGCACAACAACAAGTTGCCGGTGTACGGGTCTCGCACAAGAGACGAAGGGGCGTCTCTGGTGGATGCTCTGTCCGTCCGGTGGACGTTCAGGTTCGCATACCTGTTTCCTCCGGTTTCCCTTCTTCCACGGGTAATCCGGAAATTCAAACAGGAAGGAGGGACGCTCCTGTTGATAGCTCCTGCGTGGCCCAGACAGCACTGGTTCTCAGACCTTCAGGGTCTGTCCGTGGACAGTCCTCTGCGGTTGCCGCTACGACCGGAACCTTCTGTCGCAGGGTCCTTGTCTTCACCCGGACCTGACTCGGCTGTCTTTGACGGCGTGGCTGTTGAGACAGCCATGTTGAGGTCCAGGGGGTTTTCCAGCTCTGTGGTGCGTACCATGTTACGAGCTCGGGAACCATCTTCCGCGAGAATATACCATCGCGTGTGGCATACGTTCTTCCAGTGGTGTCGACCGAGAGGTTATGCACCACGGGAGTTTCGTCTGTCTCGGATACTCGCCTTCCTACAAGCGGGACTAGATCATGGACTTCGCCTTGCCTCTTTGAAGGTACAGGTTTCGGCCCTGTCTGTCTGGTTTCACCGTAGGATTGCTACATTCCCGGATGTGCGCACCTTTATGCAAGGTGTTGTCCGCATTCAGCCGCCCTTTGTTCCACCTGTGGCGCCTTGGAATTTGACTGTGGTCCTGAGGGCTTTCCAGGGACCGCCGTTTGAACCACTGGGCTCAGTGGATCTTAAATGGCTAACAGCTAAGACTGTTTTCCTTCTGGCCATAGCTTCGGCCAGACGTGTTTCTGATTTAGGGGCTCTTTCTTGTAGACCCCCTTTCTTGATTTTTCATGGGAACAGGGCAGTGCTCCACACTCGACCTGAGTTTCTTCCCAAAGTTGTTTCCCAGTTTCATGTTAACGAGGAAATCGTTGTTCCGGCCTTTAACTCACCTTTCCTTTCCGTGGGTGAGGCCTCTTTGGATGTTGTGCGGGCCTTAAGGACTTATGTTGACCGCACTTCTTCGTGTAGGAAGTCGGACGCCTTGTTTGTCCTCTATGGCTTCCGTAAAAAGGGTTGGCCTGCTTCAAAGCAAACTTTGGCAGCCTGGATCCGTATGGCAATTTCTGAAGCTTATCTTCATGAAGGCCTGCCGGTTCCTCCTTCTGTGAAGGCTCATTCCACTAGGTCTGTGGGTCCTTCGTGGGCAGCTCGACGTGGTGCCTCTGCAGTCCAGATCTGCAAGGCTGCTACGTTGTCCTCTGTCCATTCCTTCGTGAGGTATTACAGGTTTGACACCTTCGCCTCTCAGGATGCTTCCTTCGGGCGGCGAATTCTCCTTTCAGCACAGGAGCATCCCCACCCTTAAAGGATACTGCTTTGGGACATCCCCAAGGTATCCTGTGGATACCCTATGGACCCTGAAGTAGAAAATATGAGATATGGTAAGAACTTACCCTTGTTATCTCTATTTCTACGAAGTCCATAGGGTTCCACAGGACTCCCGCCCTGTCGCACCTGTGCTGCAGATGGGATTTGCTCTGGTCACCGGTTTTTCCATCTCCCTCTGGTGAGAATGTGATTCTTGTGTGTGTCCAGATCTTTTTTCTCTCTCTTCCTTCTCCTCCGGCCTATGGCTTGGTAACTAACTGAGGTGCCTTGGCTCGGGGGCGGGGTATAGGAGGGGGACCCTAGTGCATCCTGGGAGGCTGAAAGTTTAACTCTATGGTGCCCGATGACTGATGTCACACCTATACCCCAAGGTATCCTGTGGAACCCTATGGACTTCGTAGAAAAAGAGATAACAAGGGTAAGTTCTTACCATATCTCATATTATTGTGCGACTCGCAACGCTAAGTAGCGTCTTGCGATCAATTAGGTTTTTTAGACATAGAGGCGAATCGATATATTGGGGGCTCATAGTTTTGGAGGTCACGCCACCCGATTTTACATGGTAGCACCGTTCTCGATTTCTCAACGAAGGATGGAAGGCGCCATATGCAGGAAGAACGCATTGTGTTCGAAACCTGCTACCATCTAGTGTTGAGAAACCGATACCCGTCATTGTGTGATTTCAAAGGGGCGCTGACTAGGACCTGGGACGGGAGAAAAGTCTGTTTCTTTCTTTTGTTAGGTTTGGCGCTAAAGTGCGACTTGCAAATAGCGTACACGTGTTTCCTATATTGCTTCCATGTGTTTAAACAATCAGTAAGATAACATTGTTGTATTGATAGCGTGATTTCATTGTTTAAGGCCTCTGAATCATGCTGCCATATTAGGGGAAGGTTTATTTTTCTGCACAGAAAAGGTGTTTGAAAGTGAATGTGTCCTTGTGACGTGAATAGGAGTACTGTGTGTTTCCTATTTTGACTATGTACCATGTGTCGGACCTTAAGACTTGCGAGGTGTGTGACGAGGCAGAAAACTACTGGGTGTATACACATAACAGGTATATTGCAGCAAGGACAGGGAGTTTGTACCTTGGAGAAAACAAGTAGGTTTTCGAAATTCGGCCCTCAATAGTGGTCGCAAAGGTCCATTGATCAGTTAGGTTATCTGGGCATTGCGGTTGGACCGCACGGTTGGGCAGACCATGATTGTGACTGGGGGTAGTGGACGAAATCACTGGAAAGGTAAGGGTTATTGGAACTCTTAAATGCTAACAGTGGAAAGTACTCAAAAAGGAAGCTTGTGTGGATTCATCTGGAGGCAGAATAAGTGCATAGGCATTATTTTGCTCCTCGTTGTGTGCGCTGGCAGTAACGTTTAGTGGTTGGTAGCACATAACGGGAAGAAGCCGAGACAGAGCTTTTGCGGAAATCTGTCTGAAAGCAGGATAATTGCATAGGCATATTCTGCTCCTCTTGTGCACGCTGTCCGCAACGCTTATCGGGCCGGTTGTGCACAAGAGAAGGAGTGCGTGAACGTAGCTCTTGGAATCGTTCACCGGTCCACATTACCTAGTGATAAGCTGTTTAGCGGTTTCCCAGATGGGTGCTAAACAGTCGCTGGGAATGGTCGACAATGCACTGCATTTGGAAGGGCAGACAGGTTCGGCAAGGCATATAATGTATACAAAGTATGGTGCGTATGCAACTGCGTACTGTAATGTATGGGTTAAGATGACCCAGAGATGTGTGAAACCTTTTCCTAAAATTGGCAGTTTTGATGTGAGGTGTTGAATAATGTTAGGGATAGCATCTGTGTGGTGAAATCTCTAAAGAAACGAGTAAAGTATAATGATTGTTTAAAACTATGGCAACATGAGGGGAACATGTGGCTAAGTGGCGTGCTCACGGCACAAAGCAGCATCGCGCACGCTAAGCAAGATAGTGCTTGCGCACTTCTACCGCCCTAAGCGCTTAGAATTACGGGTACAGCTAATACCAAAAAAGTATAAAAATAGTAACAAGTAACCTAATAATGTGTGTTTTAAATCACATCTAGGTTTTAAGTAATTTTAAGTGTGTGCAAGCTTTGAGTCATTGTTCATTTTGGTAAAATCAAGTGTCCTTGTTTACAGTAAATTATGTATGTGCTTGCGAATAGATTTTTCTCTGATCTACCTGTAAGTCTAGACAGCAGGTCCATTCATTGTTTAATTCACACTAAACAACAAGGAGGACCCCTGCGGTATGTCGGCAATGAAGCTGTACAGTGCATTTCTACTTCAGGGTCCATAGGGTATCCACAGGATACCTTGGGGTATAGGCGATGGCGGCAGACATCCAGGCACCACAGAGTTAAATTTTCAGCCTCCCAGGATGCACTGGGGTTCCTCTCCTATACCCCGCCCCCGAGCCTCAGGCCACTCCGTTTTCGTTGGTGCCTGGCCGGACCAGTCGCACCTACAGAGGGGGGTCTTTTCAAGGCCCCTGAAGATTTCTTCGCAGCTGTGGCTGCACAACTAGAGTGCTCCAGCATAGGACAGTCAGTATTGACGTCCATGCTGTCACTCCTACACCCCGCCGGTACCAGAACGCCGGTACCGATCCGGGGATGCTGGTTGGTAGCTGGGGTCACAGCTAGCGGTGACCTCGGCTACCTGGACTGTGGCCGGATGCACGGGGGACAAGGTAAGCGGCGGGGTCCCGCGGTGGGCACCCGCCGGTAACACAGTCCTTTTTGGTCCCCAGGCAGGGGGCTCCCTGGGGACCGGCTGCGCGTGGGGCCAGGTACTGATCCTGCGCCTTCCACTAGACCACCAGGGACAGCGGACCGCAGCATGTGCGGTACAGCGCGGCGTCCCAGGGGTTAATAGGCCAGGGGAGAACGCCTTCCCTGTCTCACAGCCGGCGTCTCCCCCGCTGCACAGTGCCATTCCACAGCGGTCTGAGCGGGCTGTGTCAGCGCTCCTCCCCCGGGCCCGCCTCCTCTCTGCTCCTCGGTGGCCATTTTCTCACTACATGTGCTGGGAATGACTAACGCTGCTGGAAGCTGTTACAGGTGCCATTGCGGTCCGGGTCCCCCGCATACCTCTCCTTCAATAAGGTCAGTGTATGCAGCACTGTTTCCTACCAGGCTCTGGTCTGTGTAGTTGATCGCAGTGCTTGTAATGCAGGATGTTATCTGTGCATTGTATGTGACTTAAATGCTAGCGCTGTTTGCCTGTACTTTCATTTCTGACTGTCAGCCTTTTTTCCTATCCCTGTTCTTCTGCTACAGCCCTTGCGGTGCGGTGTCGCAGGGTGTTTATTACCTCACAGTAAACGTGTTTTTTCTGTGTGGGAAGTCACATACGCTCCGTTCACAATCCTCATGTCTGAAGGTGAACGAGGATATCCTCTTCCAGCTATATTGTACTGATATCATGTGCAGTTAGTGGAGGGATATGTAGATGCTGAGGGTTTATGGAGGGCATGTTGTATTATATATCACGCCCCATTTCTGTCACTGTGCCTGCACAAAAAGGGACCGCCCTCGGCTGGCTAAGATGCTTACAGCCCTGGTGGGCAACGCTCCCTGCGTTTCCCCGTAGGGGTTATCGCAGAGAGTGGTGGTCTCATCACATGCAGGGGTCCCTGGGCAGTTGATGGTACCCCAGTGTATCCTGTTTTTTCCCCCCCAGGTCTCGCAGGAGCCTGTGTAGGTGAATTTATTGTCCAAATGGTATAGCACCTGAAGGACGTTTTGCAGGGGGAGTCACCATTTCGGCCTTCTAAACGGCCTTTCTGGTCTCAGACGGGTAAGGACATGACGTCTGATGACGGTGACATTATTGACTTTTTCAGACACGAGCCCCTTAGTGCAAAGGAGGCGTAGTCTGGGTCTAAAGTCTATATACCTGGCCTTATACGGGCAGTCCGTGCGGCTTTGGTTATTACATATCCCCCGTGGC
Organism: Taudactylus pleione; assembly: GCA_031769625.1. NCBI lineage: Eukaryota > Metazoa > Chordata > Amphibia > Anura > Myobatrachidae > Taudactylus > Taudactylus pleione. Next base: position 2,195,771 of record JAUIMM010000255.1, on the reverse strand, counting down.
TAAATCCAACTATGCCTTTTTTAAGGATAAGGGTGTTGCCACTGTAATTCCTCTATCTGGTCAGGTGGATCATTTAGAGGAGGCGTGGAAAATCCGGGTAAGCGGTTCCAGCCTCAAAAACGGTTGACCTTTTGCATACCCCTTTGCGGATAATTATTTTTCCGAATGGGAGTTACCTTTACGGGTAGATTCTCATGTTACGCGCCTAGTGAGGAGTGTTACGTGGCCCATGCCCTCCAGGTCCTCCTTGAAGGAGGTTACACATTGCAAGGTGCAAATATATCTAAAAGCCAATTATTCCCTTGCTGGAGGGGCTTCCAGGCCGGCTATGACCGTGTGCTGGGGGGCCAGATTCATGGAGCGCTGGGTAGGTAACTGGATCTCTGCACACTGACTCTCCAGCGGAGCAGGTGGATAGTGGCAAATTCTCAGAGACTTAGCCACGTTCATAATGAGACAGTCTTACATATAGCCTACTCCTTTCCAGAATCTCCTCGGCAGCAGTAGCGGCTCGGCAGCAGTAGCGGCTCGCCGCTCCCTGTGGTTGCGCTCTTGGAAAGCGGACGCAGATTCCATTTGGAATGCTTTGCCTTCTACGGGACAGGTCCTGTTTGGCCCTCATCTGGACACATTTGTGGCCCCGCAGGCAGCAGCTACGTCTGCCTGTCTGCCATCGGCTACAGTCCCATCGGGGTCTGGGATTTTGTCTTTTCGGCCCTGTGAGGCCAGGGTAAGTCTAAAATATAGCTTTCCAAGACAGTCAGTAGCCAGGAAATCTGCTCAGCCATAAGAACAGGCTTGGATTACAAGACGTCCTACTCCCAAGTTGGACTATAAGCCTTCAGCCTCACAGGACGGGCCTCCTCTCGGGGGACTCCAGAGTTGGAGGCCGGCTTCTCCAGTTCGCCCAGTGCTGGTGTCTGACCTCCACGGACACTGGGGTAAGAGAAGTATTTTCTTGAATGTATGTCCTCTCCTCCCGGTAAAAGCCTCTCAGATGGTTTTTCATTACAGGTCTTCTGTCAATTCAAGACAAGGCCCTGTAATTTTTGATGGTGTTACACTCTATGCTACAGGCAGGAGTAATACCTGGACATCCTCAACCTCGAATCCTTCAACAAATTCTTAAGGGTTCCTTGGTTCAGGAGGGGGACCCTGCATTCCATCATTCAATGGAGCCTGGGAATTTTGTGGTGTCGTTGGATATATTCAGGGTGACTACCTGAATGTCCCTATTTTCTTCGAACACCAGTGTTTTTCCTCAGGTTTGCAGTGGTCGATAAGCATTTCCAGTTTTACCAGGGTCATGGCAGTTATGGCAGCCCACTTGCAGATGCAGGGGGTCCGCTTGTTACCCAATCCGGGCGACCTCCTGGTGTTACCAGAGTCTCCAGAGATACTTCAGTGCCATCTGCAACGGACAATATCTGTGTTGTTACGTTAGGGCTGACTGATACACTGGAAATGGTCCTCTCTGATTCTTCAAAGGGGCTGCTCCATATCCCAACATCTGAGGATCTTTGTAATTGAGGAAAAGATCTCTGCATTACAGGCAAAGGTACGCAGTTGCCTGCCGAGTCGCCGAGTGTCTATTCACTCGGCAATGTGGTTCCTGGGTTCCAGGGTGTCGCTGTTCGACATGGTGGAGAGTACCCAGTGTCACTCTAGAAAAATGGATCCTCTCCGGATGGGATGGGTTGCCCCATAGGATAAAGTCAATAGTGCTTTCCCCGAAGGTTTGTCTCTCTCTGGCCTGGTGGCTGCGGAAAGCTTACCTAAACAAGGGGCACCCCCTTTGGGATTGCGTACCAGGTCCTTCTGACAACGGACGCCAGTATCCGTGGCTGGGAAGCAGTGACGGGTCCACACTTGTTCCAGGGCAGGTGGACTCCTGTAGTTTTTGCGCTTTCCATAAACATCTGAGAACTCTGAGCAGTATTCACGGTACTCCAGCATGCAGGACAGGTCCTCCATGGAAATACCGTGCAGGTACGGTCTGACAACGTCATCATGATGGCTTATGTAAACCACCTAGGTGGTTCCCGAAGTCGGGCGACACTAACAGTGGTGTCTCGAATTCTGGCTTGGGTGGAAGGCTATATCCCTGCCGTCATCGGCAGTGTTCATTCAGAAATCCTCAGATGCAAAGCAGGCTTTCCCAGCCGTCAGGACGTGCATTCAGGGAAATGTCCTCTTCATCAGGAGGTGTTCAATCTTCTGGTGAACAAGTGGAGCCTTTCAGAGATGAGACTCTTATGGTAGACGTATGTTGGTCCAGTGGACCTTCTAAGTTGTGTACCTCGTCCCTCCGTTATCCCTTCCTCCAGTAATAGCAAGAAGGAGGCGCGCTCCTGCTGATAGCTCGTGCGTGGGCCAGACGGCACTATTACTCAGATCTTTGGAGTGTTTCAGTTAACACTCCGAAGCGGTTACCTCTACGACCAGACCTGTTGTCTCAGGATCCTGGCTGATACCCAGACCTGGGTTGTCTGTCCGTGGCGGTGGAGACTGCCCTCTTAAGGTCTAGGAGTTTTTCCAGCTCTATAGTTAACAGGGCCTATGTCCATGCTAAGAGCTCGGAAGATTTTATCTGCAAGAATTTACCATCAGGTATGGCATACTTTCTTTCAGTTGTGTCGCCCTACAGGCTCTGCTCCTCCGGTATTCCGGATATCCAGAGTGTTGGCTTTCCTACAGGTGGGCTTAGATAACGGTCTTCGCCTTGCTTACCTGAAGGTGCAGGTTTCTGCCCTGTTGGTTTCATCGTAGGATTGCTACTCTTCCTGATGTCCGCACCTTTGTGCAGGGTATACATTATATTCAGCATCCCTTTGTTCCTCCTGTGGCTCCTTGGGATTTGGCTGTGGTCTTTAGGGCTCTCTGAGGACCACCATTTGATCCACTGGGCTCAGTGGACTTCAAATGGCTTATGGCTAGGAATGTATTCCTTCTGGCCATTGATTTGGCCGGTAGGATCTCAGAATGGGGGGCTCTGTCATGTAGACCTCCCTCTTTCTCATCTTTCCTAGGAACAGGGCAGTGCTTCGCACTTGCCCTGGTTTTGTACCTACGGTGGTGTCTAGTTTCCACATCAATGAGAAAATTATAGTACCTGCCTTTACTTCCCCAGTCCTTTCTGCTGGTGAGGCCTCTTTGGATGTGGTACGGGCTCTAAGAATTTAAGTTGACCGTACCAGTCCATTTAAGAAATCAGACTCTCGGTTTTGTCCTTTCTGGTTTCCATAAAATAGGTTGGCCTGCCACTGCGCTAACTTTGGCAGGATGGATTCACAGGTCTTCCTGTTCCATCCTCTTTTAAAGCTCTTCCACTAGGTCTGTGGGTCCTTCGTGGGCAGCTCGACATGGCGCTTCAGCGGTGATTGGCAGCCACGTGGTCATCTGTCCATATTTTTGTAAGGTATTATGTTTTTGATACCTTCGCCTCTCAGGATGCTTCCTTCGGGCGGCGGATTCTCCTTACAGCACAGGAGCGTCCCCACCCTTAAAGGATACTGCTTTGGGACATCCCCAAGGTATCGTGGATACCCTATGGACCCTGAAGTAGAAAATATGAGATATGGTAAGAACTTACCCTTGTTATCTCTATTTCTACGAAGTCCATAGGGTTCCACAGGACTCCCGCCCTGTCGCACCTGTACTGCAGATGGGCTTTGATCTGGTCACCGGTTTCTCCGTCTCCTTCTGGTGAGAATGTGATTCTTGTGTGTTCCAGACTTTATTCTCTCTCTTTTTTTTGCTCCTGCTCCGGCCTATGGCTTGTTACGAAACTGAGTGGCCTGAGGCTCGGGGGCGGGGTATAGGAGAGGAACCCCAGTGCATCCTGGGAGGCTGAAAATTTAACTCTGTGGTGCCTGGATGTCTGCCGCCATCGCCTATACCCCAAGGTATCCTGTGGAACCCTATGGACTTCGTAGAAATAGAGATAACAAGGGTAAGTTCTTACCATATCTCATATTGTTTTCTTAAGTACTGAAGAAAGCATAATTAACCACAGAAATCCCAAATATGAAAGTTCTCTATGTATAGTTTATACATGCTGCATATGAGAATTTTCTGTGCGGAATCTGTATTCATCTGTGTGCAATTTCTTAGATTTATTTTAGGTTAGGAAATTCAGTTCTGAGTAAATTATGACATGTGGTGTGTTATATTGTATTATCTGTGTATTAGATCGCATATGAACCACACATTACCTTGCAGTTATAACTGAGTATGATTTTGCTGAATGTATTAGGAAATAGGGACGGTTATGGACCATGTGGAAGCTGACATGTTTAGCTAAGAAATATAAGATGCTTAGGAATATCTGAGATATAGCAGTAAAGCACTTATTGTTGTTATGTAAGATATTCTGTTGTTGAACCCTAATCCTTGTTTCCTAACAGAAGTATGTCTTTAATAGTTGTCTGCACGGGTAATGCATTTAGCGATGTGGTGAGGATTTTTGAGCGGGAGCATTCACTAAGGACCTAAAGGGCGTAAATTAGCTATTTAATACTCGCCAAGGGAGGTATTTTTGTTTAACCCACTGATTCAATCCTGTAACAGGTGTATAGGTAATATCGACGTGAAGCTTAGAATCAGGTGATTTATTCCTAAGCAGGGTATGATTGATCGGATCATATGGTAGGTTTAAAATTGGTGTGTGTGTGTGTATATATATATATATATATATATATATATATATATGTATATATATATATTAGGGATGTGCAGGCTCGGACTTTTGTCCAGGAATGATGATGTTCGTCCATGTAAGATGACGTTTAGCCTCTTTCTGAGTTCCTTTTTTTTGGAGGGAAAAATCAGAACTCAACGTGCAAACTCGAACCTATCCGAGCCTGCACATCCCTAATAAATAGATATTGGTTAGATATTGTGACTTTGTATGAAGTGTCTTAGCTAGATTACACAAAGATGAAGATCAAGCCATACCCCTAGTGACACAGCATGAACTGTCCAATAAGAAGAATGACAAGAACAAGAACCAATGAAACAGTGTTTGTCTGTCCCTATTGTGTTGTCACCTCTTGTAAAGGTATATATACTAGCGTCCATGGGCCAGTCCCCAGTCATACCCATTTGATGACCACAGACGTCAGGATTGATGACTGGGACCTGGATCCGTGGCGCTTGCGTATGTATTGGCTGTACCTTTTGTATTTAATTGCTCTTTGCGCTAATTGTCTAGATCAAAGCTCGTAAACCTTTTTATTCTTGTGATAATATTTTGTGCTTTGGAATCACACGATTAGTCTGGACAGCAATTATTTATTGTGCGACTCGCAACGCTAAGTAGCGTCTTGCGATCAATTATGTTTAGAAATAGAGGGGAATCGATAGTATGGGGGTTGTACAGTATATGGTTTTGATGAAAAGTGAACAGTACTTTAAGCTTCAGCCTCAAAATCTATGTGCAAGGAATTAATTACTGTTAAGACTCTAGGTGCACAAGATAGTACGGAACTCATAATTGCAGCTTATGGCACATCCTTGGAGCTTGTCTCCCTATTGCTACAAAGTGCCAAGTTATCTCACAATGATCTCACACTCTGCATGTCTTTTTTTTCTTTCTGTTTTAGATAACGTCCTCTAGCTCTCAATGCTTGAGGGGAAGACTTCTTGGCCTGGCTAACCTTCAATCACCACCTGCATATTCCTAACTTTGGAGCCCCCCATCTTATAGGACACAAGTGAAGCTGATCTCATTCTGCCATTTGAGCAGAAAATGTTTAGCAATATTTTTATTTCATTGATTTGATATCTATTGGGTAAATGGTAGTTCGGTGTGTGTTTTACAGCGAGTCTGGCCAATGTTTTAAATTGGTAATCATTTAAAAGGCAAAACTCATGTTAAGATTATTAATGTCGACATATACCTAACCAGTGTAATATGTTGGTCAATCATGGTGTTTAATGGGCTACACCTCAAAAGCTATAGGCGGTACCGAGACGAAATTTGTCATGGGCGGGTAGAACTGTCGCTCGGTGCTGTGTGCTAAATTTCAGGGCAAAAAGAAAATTAGGATTTGGGAACAATCTAAAATTAAAACTGTCTATTTTTTTTCTTACACTCTCAGTTAGGACCACTTTTCTGCTGAGGGATTTTTGGGAAGGCATAACTCAGGGTAGGGGGTGAATTGGGAAGAGCAACCAGCACTGGTCTTTTCGTGACCCAGTACTGGTTGTGCAAAATACGGAGGACAAACGACATAGGGGTCCCCCGTATTAAGCACAACCAGCACCAGGCTAATCAGAACCAGCCCTGATTGCCAGAATACTGGGGACAAACAACGTAGGGGTCCCCTGTATTCAGCGCAATCAGCACTGGGCTCTGATCCGGTCCTGGTTCTAGAAATACAAGGGAAAAAAAATTAGGGTTCCCCTGTATTTTCCAGAACCAGCACCGGCCTTTTTCTAGCGGGGGGCTGATGCCACAGCCAGGGGAGCCCTTTCACCAGGCCCTCCAGCTGAAGCATCAACCCGGACCGCTAGTCAGCTGAGGCTGAGAAGCCTCTTTCCAGGGCACCCCAGCCCTCGGCTGATAACCCAGGGCTTTCCCCGGCACCCCTGGGGCGGTGGGTGCCTTGTTAATAGTGTAATGTGGTTTTAAAAAATAGAAGTTATATATTGTCTTTTGCTGTGGAATTCCAGGTCCCAGCAATCCTCCCCCACATGCTGGTACTTGAAGAACCACAAGTACTCGCATGTGGGTTATTATGGGCCCGCTGGTACCTTTTGATTCTACAGCAAAAGAAATCTTTAAATTAACACAGGACACACACACACCGTACAAAGTAAAAGTTTATTAAACATACATGCACACATACTTGCCTATGTATCCCCCTGTAGCCATCTGTCCTCTTCTCCAGTAGATTATCCATGGGGTACCTGTGAAAAATATCCATACTCACTGTCACCTATGCGTGGATCGGTCTTCATCAGTCCAAAGTAGGCAATCCCCGGGCTTGGCAAAACAAAAAAGAACAGCCTGCGGACATTAGTACTGTCTTACGCGAATGAGAGCTTAGCAGGATTTCACTATGGAAACCCCGCCACTGAGCGCTCATTGGCTGAGAGAGGCGAGCCTTCTGCCTTTCAGCCAATGAACGGCTCTCACCATTGATTTCAATGGTGAGAACTACGCGTGCCCATTTAAAAAATGGCGCCTTAGTGACATTTTTGAAATTCAAAGATGGCCACCACGAGCCAATCCTGGCACGCGACATCATCGCCCCGCCTCCTCACCTAGCTTATATAAAGCCAGCGCGAGGCACCATCCGGCCAGTCCATCAGAGAGGACTTGCCGAAGCAAAAAGACGCCGCAGAAGTCCTTGATGCGTTGCGCTCTCCAGGGGAAGTTGCCGTGGAAGTCCTGGGGCAGGCGGCAGCCATGAAAAAGAGCTTAAAGGCTGCTGCCCCCCAGGTGAAGGTGCAGAACAATAAAATAATAAAACAATGTTGTTTTTTTTAATATTTCTTTTACAGGGGTACTATAGGTACCAGCAGGCCATTAATGCCCGGCTTGCTGGTACTTGTGGTTCTCCAAGTATAAGCATGCGGGGGAGGCGTCTTGGGACCTGTAGTTCTACTGCAAAAGACCATATTATACTTCTATTTTTCACACCGCATTACACTATCAACCTGGCACCCACCGTCCAAGGGCTGTCGGGGATACCCCCGGGCTCTCAACCTAGGCCTGGGTTGCCTTTGGAAGGGGGTCCCCCAACTCCCCAAGGATCCCTGGCCTTGGCTCACTAGCGGTCAGGGTTGATGCTCGGGAGCCCGGTGAAATGGCTCTCCTGCTGTGGCATCAGCCCCGCGCTAGAAAAAGTCAGGTGCTGGTTGTGAAAAATACAGGGGAACCTTACTCATTTTTTCCCCCTGTATTTCCAGGACCAGCTCGGAGCCCAGTGCTGGTTGCCCTGAATATGGGGGACCCCCTACGTCATTTGACCCCGGTATTTTGGCAACCAGGACTTGTTCTGGAAAACCTGGTGCTGGTTGTGTTTGGGGTGAGGGGGGGTGATGTCCCTTTTTTTTATTTTACACAAATTTACATTTTAACACAGGTGCATAGATGGATCTCACTGATTCATCCATGTATCTGTGTTTATTTTCTCAAATGCATGACCAGCGCCAGTGAGCACTTCTGCCACTGGTCTGCATGCTGCTGCCCCGCACTCCTGCAGCCTGCTTCCATAGTCGTCTTTCCCTGTGCATCCCCAAAACACCTGTGTACCATTTTGTTGCCCTTCTTCCATGCAGGTGGCCCGGTTTGCTCTTCCAAATCCTGATACAGTATTTAATACATTTTAAAAAAGCAATGAAATTCCATAGACAAAAAAACCTTATGGTTTCACGTGTCCCATTAAGGCTTCTTAGACATGATCTGAAATTTCACAAATCCTATTGAATTTCTGCCCCTCAAACTTCAAAAAGCAATGAAATTACGATCATTAAGGCTGACACCTTATTGGACCTATTCCTTGCGTAATGCAGATATGGTATGCCATGACACCATGTGGTTAACTGCAGATTCAGCACTCTCACAGAGTGAGATAGCTGTCACTCCCAAAATGGCGGAGCTGTTAATTCACAGAATTGTGTGCTAACTTTAGCTGGAGCACATTTTGTTGACTGTCTCGGTGCTCCGTTTGGTAGCCTTAATGGTAAGACCACTTTTAGGTCAACTACAATGCAAAACAAGTCATTAGTAAATATTTCAGACAAAAATCATTGCATTAATATATCTTTAAAAATATATGGTAAGCAATCCACATTACATGTATAGCAGCATCAGACTTAGCTCAAGCATATTTGTACCTGATATGGAATGTGTTGGATCTGTGAAATTAGTATTTAATTTTGGTGGCTAGTTGAAAGCAACTTTTGACCCCACATTGTATGTGTGTTTGTAAGATTTAGGGGTTGGGTACGGGATCCCGACAGTCAGAATCCTGACAGATTTTTGTAAGTACTATAACCCCCTAACCCTTCACCTAGTGCCTAACCCTCCCCCTTACCCTGTCAAATATTAAAACTGAATGAAGTACAATAAATTACAACACTTTCTGTATGTTATTATAAATATTACTTTCATTATGAGTGTAATTTCCTATTTTCTATGAAACTGTATATTGATGTTTAGTCTTATTAGTCAGCATTTGATATGTATTGTTTTATAGATAAATACTGCATCTGCTGTGAATATAAATGTAATATTATTGATGTAATGTTCTAGATCCTTTTATTTGCTGTTAAGCAATGTAATGTGCTGCCCCTGAAACTCAATATTTCCCCTCACCTATGATACTGTGGAGCAAAGGAAATCCAGCATGGGATAGTCATCGGCGGGGCCCTCAGGCTTATGAAGATCCAGCCGCGCACACAGGAAAAGTTTCTGACCTATCCAACGTTGAGTATACACAGATCCCTGCCTGTACCCAATGATTTTATTCCCTAAGAACTATTTGTATGTTAAACTTTAAATTGTACTGCAGTGACCTTTGGAAGTCGGTGCATTCAGAATTGAAGCCCAACAGGTCCTAAACCTCAAGCCTCTGAACAAGTTGATCAAGGTGCCCAGATTTTATAACGAAACCCTACGTGCTATTGAACCGGCTATGGAGCCTGGGGACTTTATGGTGTCTCTGGACATTCAAGACACTAACCTACATGTACCTATAGCGCCTTCTTAGCAGTATATCCGGGTTTCTATACTAGAGCAACATTACCAATTTCAAGCTCTGCCTTTTGGTGTTTCTGCACCTCCTAGGGTCTTTACAAAGATCATGGTGGTTATGGCGGCCTATCTTTGTTATCAAGGGATCAGATTGCTCCCACACCTGGACGATTTTGCTCTTAGCAAGCTCCCCGGAAACTCTTCACTACCATCTACAAATAACCATTGCCTTTCTACAAACACGGTTGGCTGAGCAACTGGAAAAAGTCTTCCTTAACTCCTTCTCAAAGAATGGTGCATCTGGGAACCCTCCTGGACTCTTAGACTCAGAGAATCTTCCTGATAGCAGACAAAATATCTGCACTACAGCACCAAGTGCGTAGACTACTCAGTCGCTGAGTGTCAATTTACTCTGCAATGTAGACCTTGGGATCCATGGTGTCCACCTTCGACATGCTGGAGTTCGCTCAGTTTCACTCAAGACCCCTACAACACCTGATCCTATTCAGATGGAACGGGCTGCCCCATCTGCTCAGATCCCGGACAATGGGCCTCTCTCTGGAGGTTCGCCTGTCCCTCTCCTGGTGGCTACAGATTTCCCACTTAAACAAGGGTCGCTGCTTATGGATCCCAGACTGGGCACTTCTCACCATGGGCGCAAGAAACCGTGTGTGGGGCGCAGCGACCATCCAGCACTCCTTCCAGGGATGCTGAACTCCAACTGAGGCTGTCTTACCAATCAACGTCCTGGAACTCCGGGCCATTTACAAAGCCCTCGCTCGGGCTCAAGATCTTCAGGGCAGACCAGTAAAAGTACAGTCCGACAATGCCACGGCGGTGGCCTACCTCAATCACAAAGGAGGCACTCAAGTTGGTCAGCAATGGCAGAAGTGTCCTGCATTCTCACATGGGCTGAACGCCATCTTCACAGTGTTCATCCCGGGGATTCTCAATTGGGAAGCAGGTTTCCTCAGCCATACGATGAGCATGCAGGGGAGTGGTCTCTACATCCAGAAGTCTTTTGGCTCCTGCTGAACAAATGGGGCCAACTGGACGTGGACATCATTGCCTCATGACACAACCACAAGTTTCAAGATCAGTGCAGTGCTTCAGCACAACACAAAGCTCACAGGCACTTGGATTTTTTCTATTCTGCTCCGTGTTATATTTTGTTTGTAAACAATTCTTTGAAAGTCTATGAGCTGTATTCCTGTCTATGGAAAGTAATTGCAGGTTGGTTCGATGATCTACTGACTTCTATTTGCGTGTTTGGTCATCTATTTCTGTGTGGGGTGTTTTGAAGATGCGCTCCCTTTCCATCACTCTTGAGGGCGTGCCCGCCACTTGCGGACATGCTGGGCTGCCCCCAAGTTCTCCCTTTTCTGAATAGATGCTAGGCAGCGGTGATCGCTGCACCGCTATTTTGCCCATCCGCTGGATACTGCGGCCCACGGGTGGGGGACAGTGCCAAAAGGGCAGGGTGTATTCTGCCCTTTTGAAATCAGGCAGGGCACTCAAACCCTTTTGGCTGGAGTTGTAGGGAACGAGTTTTGATTTAGCTGCATTTTGCTTCTCAGACATGGTCCCTTGCACAGATGGGGCCATTGTGTGTTTCCTGTAAAGTCTTCCAAAGGGGTATTTACAATAAAGCATGTGGCCGAAATTAAACAGTTTAATAAGCGAAAAGGAATTTGAGCTTGAAAGATACTGTAAGGACTTATTTTGAGACTCATTATTTTATTTCTCATGCTGACCCTAATAGAGACCTTTTATTGGGGGCTCAGCAGGAGGGGTGAATCACCTGTATGATCAGTCCAAATGTAGATTAGACTTATTTCCACACACTTAAGGTACTAGCAGGTGATATTGAGGGTAGTTCTCTGGCAAGGGTGGATACATTTTGTAAAACCATCATATCCATTCTTGAATTTGTAGGTTGTTTCAGGGGAGGAGATTGCTGACACTTTTACTTTTATAACTACCTTTATACTGCTAAATCTACATACAGTAGACCTGTTCTTAGCTTCATGATTACTTATCCCTGGCCAAACTGCTATGGTTTTTCCAGAGTGCCTCATAGTTCTTTGGCACTCCCGAAACAGGAGCTAGATTAGGCTCTAGTCTCGCTTCCTGCCTTCAAAGCCCCTGGGTAGATGGTGTCCCTGTGGAGGTATATTAAAATTCAGAAACTTTTTTTTTTTTTTAAACTTACACCAGTCTCTTTGAGGCTGAAAGTTTTCCACATCTATGTTTGAAGTCCTCTTGTTGTAATCCCTAAGGACCCTCTTGTGCAGAGTCATATTGATGTTAAAATATTGCCTATGATACCTGCTATCAGACCTAATGCTATTATAGAGCAAATTGTACACCCGGATCAAACTGGGTTCAAGTCAGAGGAATCTGCCACAGAATTTGTGTTGATTATTCCTTCATCTGCAGATGTCTTATGTGGCAGTTAGGGAGTCATGGTTGTGTCCCTGAAAATTGCTAAGGCTTTTGACTCCATTGAGTAGAATTACTTATGAAAGGTGTTGGTGAGATATGGCCTAGGCCCAAAGTTTATTCAGTGGGTACAGTTCTACTTTGCACTAGCTACTAGAGTCTTAATGTGTTAATTACCACAATTTGGCTCCATTTGATTAGGGTTTAAGTACCCAACAGGACTTTCCCCAGCATTGTTTGACTTGGATACAGAGCTGCTTGCTTGTCTCATACACTTATTTGGCGCCTATGGGCCTGACTACTATTGATACCATACCATGGACCACATTTTTTTTTTAGGGTGGTGGATACCATTGGTGCCTTCTCCAGTCGTCTTTAATTGGATGATATTCATTATTTTCCCACCTTATTGGTTCCCTCCCCTACCAGTTAAGCCCCTCTTGTCCACACGAGTGGACCTTCAGGTTTCGGGGGTTTGGATGACTCCCAACGCTGTTAACTATGTCATACATAATGTTGACCCTGTCACTACACACTTTAAGTTAAAAGCTAAATTTTTGGGAAAAACGTTAATTCACAATTACTGTGAAAGCCCACATAATTGTACATACCTCAGCACTCCCTCGTTTCAGGATCTTTACTGCTATCAATCGGATTTTCTACTCATATGTGTGGAGTGAGAAGAGAACTAAAGTTGGGCTTTGAACCCCTGTGTAGGTCTAAAACATCTGGGTCCTGGCGTTGCCTCACCTTATATTTATTATATAGCCTCTCAGTTTGCTTATTTGCTGAGCTGGGCGAAGGACTTGTTTGATATGACACTTGTGTGCCTCGTTGCTGAGCAGACAGGGCCTCCCTTATCTGGTGCAGGTCCTAATTTTTTGAGTTTCTTGCTGTTGGGGCAGAACTCATATGGCAGACCTTTATAGCGTGATGATTTGCATATTATTTGGAGGGACTGGGGGTGAGTCCTGCTACTCCTTTGATTTAAGAGTGCTTTTCCCAAGCTGGGAAGGCTCAGCTCAGACTATTTTTCTTTCACAATGGACACCTTGGGCTAAATATAATAGGGTCAGATTTTTGAAAATGTGCAAGTATAGAGCTATACTCAGACATTTTTAGAACTCATCCTATGTAATTGGGTGACAGAACATGCAAACTTGCATGTTTCTCATACTCCCGCAACTCACATTGCCGAAACTCGCATCCAGATGTTTTCCCACGGAAAACATACAACTCGCACGTATTATTTCCTTAATGCTTGCATAAAAATAGACCTGCTTCAGGCAAGTGAGTACAGTCTGAGCAGGTGAGAGTTACACAGGGGCATGCACAGATCAGTGATATCCATGCATGCTTATGTGTCAAAAAAAACCTATAAAAAGTGTAAAAATTAAAAAATAATTGACGTGGACCTCCCTCCTCCAAAAGCACAACCAGCACTGGGCTTTTCTGAGCCAGTCCTGGCTGTGAAATTACAGGGGAAAAGACGTAGGGGTCCCCTGTATTTTCTTCAACCAGCACCAGGCTCAGTGAGTCAGTCCTGGTAGTGGAAATAGGGGGGACAAAATGAGTAGGGGTCCCCCATATTATCCACAACCAGCACCGGACTCTTTATAGCGGGGCTGTAATGCCACAGCCGTGTGACTCGCTTCACAGGGTCCACCAGCTAAAAGGCCTTATTCAGAGCCGCTCGCTGCTGGCAGGGTGTGTTTTTTTTTTTTTCTCCAGGCCGCTTGCTAAGCTGTGGGTGACCACCCACAGCTATTGCGAGTGGCCTGGAGTCCGTCTCGATTATAGCGATCGTCGGGCTTGTGACGAGACCTGTGGTAGGGTCTCTGCTACTGCAAGCCCGAGTGGACCTCCTGCTCTAATAGAGCAGGAAGTCCACTACTGACATCACTAGTGATGTCAGTAGGGCCTCCCACAAATGCCAGGGCGTTTGTGCAGCCACCCCCCCTGGGGCGAGCTGTCAGTCACCATCGACAGCCGCTCCGTCTTGTAGCAAGCCCCGCAGTGACTGAAGCTCAGACGCTCATCGGGGCTCGCACATGCCGGACACGGCGTGTGCGCGGTAGGGAACCATCGAGCCGCTTGCGAGTGGCTCTGAATCAGCCTGAAAGTCTAATCATTCCATTCTAGTCAGCCCTGGCCGGGGATCCCTGGGGAGGTGGAGACCCCCCAAAATGGGGTTCATCCTCTCAAGAGCACCCCAGGTGCTGGGTTGATTGTGTAAAAAAATAGATTAAATAATATTCTTATTACAGTAGAGCTAGAGGTCCCAGCAAGCCTCCACCGTATGCTGGTACTTGGAGAACCACAAGTACCAGCATGTGGGGCATTAAGGACCCGCTGGTACCATTAATTCACCTGCAAAAGAAATATTAAAATAAACACAGGACATACACAGTGAAAATTCAACTTTATTACACTCGCACCTACTGTAGCTTGTCCTTAGTGTAGATTGTGTTCCCTTGTCCAGTAGAAACGATATAGTTACCTAAATAAAATAACATACTCACCTACTCTTTGGTTCTGGTCCTCCACTGTCCATATAGGCAGTGCTTAAAGTTGTCCTAGAGATGTGGTGGAACTCGCCCCCTCCCCGTCCTCAGCGCTTTTTTAATAAAGGGACAGTGCGCACTGCACAAAGGGGCATGGTCTCAAAAGAAAAGGGTGTGGTCACAATAGTATACCCAATTCAAATTACGTCCCACAGTAGCACAATCTACACCGCACATAGGCCCTCATTCAGAGCCGTACGCTCTGAGCAGAGCGCACGCTCTGAATGAGGGCCGGGTTCCATTTTCATGGAGCGTCCTCCTGGACGCTCGTATAGCTGTGGGTCACCACCCACAGGCTATACGAGCGTGCATTGTGATGGTCGAGACCATCGCGACCATCGAATTTGCGAGCCGGAGCCTGCGGTTGAGGTTTTCAACCGCAAGCTCCGGAGTGATTTTGGCTCTATCAGAGCCAAAATCACTCCCACTGACATCACTAGTGATGTCAGTGGGCCGGCTTCTGACGGGAGGCGTTCCCGTGGGAACGCTCCCGTCAGGGAGGCACGCCCCCGGCACGCCCACCAAAGGGGGCGTGCTGTCAATCAACATTGACAGCACGCCCCCTTTGATCGGACACAACGAGCGAAGGACTTTCCTTCGCTCGTCGCGTCTGGCGCATGCTCGTCGCGTCTGGCGCTCCCTCCGTCGTGCGCATGCTCAGTCCATAACATCGACCCACTTGCGAGCGGACAGCCGCTCGCGAGTGGGTCTGAATCAGGCCCATAGTTCCCTTTATTTACTTTACACCACATAGTATCCCTTATTTATATTATGACACACAGTAGTGCCCTTTATACACAATGGGGGTCATTCAGACCCGCTCGCGAGCGGCAGTATGCTCGCAAGCGGGTCGATGTTCCCCACTGCGCATGCGCACGATGGAGGGAGCGAGACCCGATGAGCGAAGGGCTTTCCATCGCTCCGGGTCTCGCATCAAAGGGGGCGTTCTGTCGATGTTCATTGACAGCACGCCCCCTTTGGTGGGCGTGCCTGCCAGACTGAGGCGTTCCCATGGGAACGCCTACCATCTGGAGCCAGCCCCACTGACATCACTCCAGGGCTTGTGGCAGGGAGACCCTACTGCAGGGTCTCTGTCGCAAGTCCGATGGTCGTGACCATCGCGACCATCTTTTTGGACGCTCCTATATGCTGTGGGTGGTGACCCACAGCTATACGAGCGTCCAGAAGGACGCTCCAGGAGGGCCCTGATTCAGAGCGAGCGCTCTGGTCAGAGCGTTCGGCTCTGAATCAGGCCCAATGTCTATAGTAGTGCCCCTAATACACAATGCTCACAGCAGTAGTGCCCCTTATGCAGTGACCACTTTAGTGTCATTGCATATGTAATGCCCCTAGTAGTGGTGCCTCTTATGCAAAGCCCACATTGATAGTGTCCCCTATGCAATGCCCCCATTAGTAATGCACCCAGTAGTTGTGCCTCTTACACAAAAATAAACCGTAACAACACACAATACCTACCTTAAGCCCCGCTCCTGCGTCTGCTGCCATCCGACTGCCTGCTCCTCGGAACTATGGGAGACGTCTCTCCCATAGTGCTCACTGCGGAAGCCAGAGCTAATGAGTGAGCTCCGGCTGCTGCTGTAGGGAAGGAGCCAGGTGCCGCTGGTATGAAAATCTTAAGATCTTAGTGGTGCAGGACTGAGTGCCCGGGTACAATGGGATGGAGGAGGCAGAACTGGTTCCGCCTGCAAATAGTACTGACGGAGCACAGTTCCACACCATTCCAGCCCACTTTAACCCCTGCATATAGGCATTCACCGTCTTCAGAAAAAACCTACCCGAAAAACCGTCATCTAAGGCTGGACGCAGCCGCGTCATTTCACATAGAAATGCATTGGCTGAGAGAAGCAAGCCTCCACTTCTCTCAGCCAATGAGTGGTTCCAACCATTGACTTCAATTGTGGGAACCGCTAGGTAACGTTTAGTAGGTCACATTGCAAGATGCATTACATGATGCGAGTTTACCAGCAGTTTAATTCGCATGCAAGTCAAACTGAAACACTGTAACTTGTACCCTAGTACGTTTGCGAGTTTCGGGACAAACTTGCACCTTCCAAATGTGCGAGAAGATCCGAGTTTGTCCCGCACAAAAAAAATAAATGGATTGAGCACAGGTTATGCTCTGTATATGGGATAATACCCCATGTATTAGATAGTAACAGATCTAATATTGTATGCTAAATAGGGTTTATTGTATCCCTCTGTCTTTTTAAAATGGGTCTTCATGGCACTGCTGATTGTCTGAAATTCGCATCTACTGATTGTGGTTTTATAGCATCTGCTCTGGACGTGTCCCGGAGTATATGATTAATAAATGAGAGTTTGAAATAATATTAGGGTTACCAGTCCTATGATTCCGCCCATGATTCATTTGGACTCTCCCTTGGAGAAACTATTAAAGTTTTATAGTTTTGCCTATCTACAATTGCCAAGGTTATAATTCCTAGGGCGAGGCCTGATTCCGAGATTTCCGCAATGCCGATATCTATGCAGTGTTAATGGTTGTTGGCCATTGCGCACGTGCAGCGATTGTGTTGCAATTACGCTTGCACAGTGGATTCACTTGCAAAGTGAGTGACAGGTAGTCAGCGTTTGAGGCAGGTAATGGGGGAGGTGTCTAGGCAAACGCAGACGCCTCGGATCATTTAAACTCCGTTTCATGGGTGTGTATAAATTAGCCATGAGAGCTCTCTGTGTCAGGAGAGTCACAGTGTTCGAGTCAGGTCAGACTTTCCTTACAAGCTGCGTGGCTGCCCGATCTGCATTGTTATTGATGTTTACTCTATTGTATGTCGTCTGATGTATACGAGAAGGCAACAGTGGGCATCCCTATGCTCTGCTAAGCTTTGGAAGGCATTAGCATATTTTAGCAATTGCAATCCATAAGAGATCGGAGTTGCGTTGGCATTAGAGTATCTCGGAATCAGGCCCTTGGTTTGCAACAGCATATCCCAATCCATTTAAATGGAGGACTCTAGTCAATTATAGAGCTGATCACAAAAGATACATTTACAGATACATATACACTTTTTTTCAGTCTTCTGTGGATTTTTGTAGCACTGCAGCCTTCTTTTTCCAGAAATTCAACGACGGCTCTTTGTTTCATCTTTGATTCCGTGGTATTTCTTGGACTACCTAAACAAAAATACATATATAGCTAGCAGACATATTAAACTACAAACTGACAAAGTTTCAAATAAAAATTGCATATTATTTCAGCGTTATGAGCATTTAGGCATTACTTTTTGGACAACCCTCGTAACAATTTTATTATACAAATGTTGCAGACAACCAAACACAGCAGTAGTTACTGCGCAAGGTTGAGATAATTATCATTAAATATAACATTTTAATAATATTTAATGCTCTCTGATGAAATGTACATGAGACTTGTTAAAAATAAAAATCTTGGTTTAATATACATTAAAACGCATATTGCATTAAATTGAATACATCAAATTGGAACTGTTAATATAGAATAATTTCTAAATAGATACATAAAACAATCCTGTGGCAACAGAATATCATCTGCACATGTAATTCTTGATATAGAATTGCTGGCGTCACAGCACGAAAACATAATGTCTCAATTGTATAATAGATAATCGGTTATTGTATATTGAAGTGTGGCCACACTACTGATAAATAATGTACGATCCAGTATATAAAAGTACTGATTATAATAAGGCAGTCTTGAAAAAGTCCTGATAATACAGGGCGAAACGCGTTGATTGATTTGCCTTCCAGGAGATCCTGTGTTAACGAATATTTATTATTGAGTATCTTCAACCTAAATTCAGAAGCCCCATTGCTGACCAGGGAGATTGTCAGCGCATCTGAAGGACACAGTGTGAGCATCTGGAGCACTAATTGCCCAGCAAGCCCTGGCCACGACCTATGCAGTAGCTGCTGCCGTTGCCTCCCAGATCAACCTGTCATTGGAGGCCCAGCAAGCCCTGACCGTTCATTTGGAGGAGCACTCGATTGTTGGAGTGACTGCTGCACAGTGCTTGGTGCTTTTGCAGCGGCCGCTGTTATCCCGCGGAAGGCGGACAGTGATCGGAGCAAGCGGAGGATTGTCAGCAGGTCCTATTCCTATCTGGGAACCTGATAACCCGGTCAACACCTGCTATTGAGACACACGTACCCAGTCAGTGCTGGAGAAGGTGGAGATCTTGCCGCCTAAGGAAAGTTGCCCAATTACCATCAAACGGTATTATTAACTCTATACATAACAAGCTTTATTAGGTTGGAGTACCAATATTATAAACAGTACTTTTATATACTGGATCGTACATTATTTATCAGTAGTGTGGCCACACTTCAGTATACAATAACCGATTATCTATTATACAATTGAGACATTATGTTTTAGTGCTGGGACGCCATCAATTCTATATCAAGAATTACATGTGTAGATGATATTCTGTTGCCACAGGATTGTTTTTTGTATCTATTTAGAAATTATTCTATATTAACAGTTCCAATTTGATGTATTCAATTTAATGCAATATGTGTTTTAATGTATATTAAACCAGGATTTTTATTTTTAACAAGTCTCATGTACATTTCATCAGAGAGCATTAAATATTATTATTATTTTATATTTAATGATAATTATCTCCACCTTGCGCATTAACTACTGCTGTGTTTGGTTGTCTGCAATTATCTACTTGGTCCTAACTAGACCAAGATTGTTACTAGCTAGCAGGTGGTTATTTAACTCAATTTAATTTATTTCAACAATAAGCGCCGGGTATTGTAGTTTTCTAGACTACTAAATTTCTTTTGATTATACAAATGTTGTCTTGGAAAAAGCTCCAAGGTGCGCGCAAAACGCATTGATTGGGATACCCTTGTTCACTTAACTACCTTGGGAAAAAACCTTTTCCTCTATTACACTCGGCAATCAATTTGTATCTCCCAGTGGCAGCCCTTTAACACCAATAGGCTGTGTACTCATTACTCCAGGAGAAGGCGGAAGCAGTAACAATTAAGTTATTCACCCGAAATTTTACACACGTCGGACGGCTGTCCGAGATCCTCATACCACGTTACCAGTTGAGACACAGAGAGCCAGGACGCAGCACAACGGGACCCACAGCTACTGTATAATTTCACAAGGAAGGTAAGCTAACCATTCTATTTGCTGCTGGGGCCTGGTTTACAACGGGCATCTATGAATTAAATCCACGAGCACCTGGGACAGATATTTTATCATATTGTTCATTTGCAAATGTCATAATTGACCATAGACGCTCTTGATATTTATACATATGGTCATGATGCATGGCTAATTAAATTCTGTGCAGTGTTGCTGAACTGGCGCACTACAAGCACCAGCCTGTATTAACAAACTGGACATTTACTGGAAAGATATCCCATGGAGTAACTGAGGAATTCCAAACAATAATCATTGTGAAATACAGGTTGAGTCTCCCATATCCAAAATGCTTGGGACCAGGGGTATTTTGGATATCGGAATATTCCGTATTTTGGATTAATTGCATACCATATTGAAATGTCTTAGGAAAAGGGCCCAAATCTAAACACAACACATTTATGATTTATATACACCTTATACACACATCCTGCAGGTAATTTTATGCAATATTTTCAATAATTTGGTGGCTCAAACAAAGTTTGTGTACATATATGAAATTCATGTATGTGTCATATACACCTTATACACACAGCCTATAGGTCATTTTATACTTTATTTTTAATAATTTTGTGCCTTAAACAAAGTTTGTGTACATTAAAACATCAAAAATCAAAGTTTTCACTATCTCAGTCATGCCAAAAATATTCCGTATTTCGGAATATTCCGTATTTCGGAATATTTGGATATGGGAGACTCAACCTGTACTGTATTATACATATCTATAATTAAGAAACATTTGGGACAATCAAAACAACAATGAACAACAGCGTTGTGTAATGCCTAAACCTGAATCAATACTAGATATAGAAAATTTTATAAAAAATTGTGCCAGAAATAAGAATTAAAAGTAAATCATACATTTTCATAGGCCACGCCTCCTATGTGATGTTATTTGGAGGCGTGTCCGCATGGCACGTCTCCAAACAACGTCAGGCTGGGGGGGGAGCCTCACTAGCTGGGCTTCCCCCAGCCCTCTCCCGTCACTGAATGGATATATGTCTGGATCACAGGTTCTCAAACTCTGTCCTCGGGACCCCAAACGGTGCAGGTTTCCTGACAGAATAACAAATGAAATTAGCTCCACCTGTGGATCTTTTAAAATGTGTCAGTGAGTAATGAACACACCTGTGCACCTGCTGGGTGACCTGGAAAACGTGACCTGTGTGGAGTCCTGAGGACCGAGTTTGAGAACCACTGGTCTAGATCACCACATTAACCTTGTATAGCAGCTGTGGTTTCAGATGCTAAATATATGGGCAGAGATGGTTATAATCCCATGCATGTGAGCATGGAACCTAAAATCTGTTTAAAGTTCCACAAGAAAAAGCATCATGGTCACGAGACAGATGGAGCACGAGGTGCGTTGGTGAGTGAGGACATATTGTACATATTGCACTCACTGAGAACTTCATTTCACAAAACCTGCACTGAAACGGATAGTAGAAAACTTAAATTCCCCAAATCTATTTCTGGACAGTTGTCGTCAGTGTTCAGCAGGATTCAGTGTGGGAATTACTGTTTACATTCGTTATATCACCTATCCGGATAAGACATTTTTTTGGAAGTCACTATATTTTTCTTGGATAACTTTAAACAGATCTTAGGTTCCATGCTCACATGCATGGTATTATAACCATCTCTGTCCATATATTTAGCATCTGAAACCACAGCTGCTATCCAAGGTTAATGTGGTGATCTAGACATACAGTATATATTACTAATTATTGTTTTGTCACAGTGTTTATTGGCTCTTTTGATGTTATGTATTTTTATACATATTTTATATGTGTATTTATATTTGTTACATTGGCCAATGATGTCTGTTTCATATTATTAAATTTGCATATTTTGTACACTCAAGTCATATTTTTTATGATTTACTTTTAATTCTTATTTCTGGTACAATTTTTTATTCAATTTTCTATATTATTGATTCAGGTTTTAGGTGTTACATTGTTTTTTTGTGTGTTTCCTTTTGGCTTGCAACCATAAACAGCTGCATGGAAACACTTATTAACACAATTAAGATTTATCAGTGTTCCATCTGCTGATGAGAAGGTTTCATTGGATAGGAAGCACTGTGATTATATGTTGCTAATATCCCTATCCATAGGTAGTTACAATACATTTTATTGGCATTAACAATAGTTGACACATTTGATCTACATGTTTACATTTTTAGAATTTCTGTATAATAAATTATTACATGATACAGAGAAGCCTGACTGATCATTGAAGTGTAATTTATCAATCGGTGAATTGTCAGCAATAGCGCGGTCTATATTAGTTTCATGGTTTTGCAACTGACATCTAATCCAGTTGCATTGTCTAAACAATTCATCTTTTATATATATAATATATATATATATATATATATATATATATATATATATATATATATATATATAGACCATAAATATTTCTAGTATGTAGAAAAAATCTTTATGTATTAACATACCTCTCTAAAAGCGCTGAGACTACTATAGTTTCCAGGTAACTGGATAGCTATAGTATCTTGGATAGCTATAGTATCTTTTTTGTTTTTTCATAAGGACACTATGGGCCTGATTCAGCAAGGATCGCTATTCTGCTAATACGCACGCTACACAGTTGCTAATATCAGTGGTGATATGCAAATGTTTGCAATCGCATTGCGATCACAGCCTAACATAAGGACGCCCACTTCCCCTTACACACATCTGTATATTTGGGCAGATATGTGTAATCGGTTAATCGATAACATCGGACCCATACGGACAGTTAAGGCAGGTCAGACCTCACTCAGGAGTTGCTAGAAGACCTCAGGCTGCGTCTGGTAGCGCAGTGTCTAATTTATGCACGCCCCTGCAAAGTCGTTGAGACGCACTGGCATGCCTGCGTTCGCCCGACCCACCCCCCCATCCCCGTCACTACCCACAAAGGGCACTTCCTGTCAATCGCTCTGCTCTGAGTCTGCGTAGCCTCTGCAGATGCAGTTCCCATCACAATTGCTAGTTCACAGCATGCGCATGTGCAAAGTAATCGACCGCGTGCGTATTAGCAACCGTGTTCCTTGCTGAATCAGGCCCTACATCTGGAATCATTGGTGTCACTCTTTGTTTGGCTTCCGCTAGAACACTGCACATGCTTTTCTCCTTATGTATACATGTAAGCTATTGTCTCTCCCCTTAGGTGTGGAGTTATGCCGCATATCCACTTGCAGATATAAATGAGCGATTGAATGTTAACGACATGGTTATCGCTCTATCGCTCATTAATTGTGCATAAATCTAGCAGTTTAATGTCAGAAACAACCAGCGATGCGCTCCCGCTGGTCGTTTCTGACATCAGTCATCGCCTGAACATGACGGTCAATCTGCCGATAATGACAGATTGACCATGTTCAGGGATGAAGGAGGGTGCCTGTACTGATCGACATATCGTTCAGTGTAGGCACTACAGGGGATGAGGAACGACAGTACGATTACAATGTGGTAATCTTACTGTCGTGCCACTATCTGCAAGTGGATACGTGGCTTTAGACTATTTATTCTGTTTCTCCTTCATCCACTAGGGGACACTGGAGTCTCAGTACAATGGGTACAGAAGTGGGTTAACTGGGAGCTGGCACTTTAATAAATTTGAATAGTAGCTAGCTCCTCCCCCTCTATACCCCCCTACAGGTCAGTCTAAATTTTGTGCCCTGTGAGCTGGTTGCTCTATGCAGAGCTCTCTGTTTTAATTAGATTCCTCGATCAGCATATGAGGACATGGACAGGCAGCTCCCTGCCTGTCTGCATCGTTGGAGCTGCCGAGAGACCCCACCGCAGCTGCTTGCGGTGTGCGCTGGGATCTTCAGCTACAGAGACCACTGTCTCTGGGGGGTACCTAGATGCGCTGCATGCGGCGTACGTCGCGGTCCCCCACTAGCAGACCTGCCACGGGAGCACTGGCAGCGGTAAGGTTAGTAACTCCCGGCACCCCGAATAGCAGGGCGGCCAGGAATACTATATGGCGGGCATCATTAATGAAGCCCGCTCAGCGCTGTAAACGGGCGCCCTAGCGGGGGGGGCGGAGCCCAACACTGAGTTCTGCTCCTGCCTTTCTAGCATCCCCAGCATTTCCAAGGCTGGCGGCCATTTTAAAGATAGCATGCTGCTGCAAGATGCTGAAAACAGCAGAGAGTCTGTCCTGTCCCAGGCTGTGATTACACAGTGGGGTCAGGCTACTGAAGAGTCATTAAAACTGTGTGTGCGCAGCCATTAATAGCACATTTACATTGTGTTTATAGCATGCTGGTCATTGTATCAGTGCTGTTTGGGCTGGGTTAAAACATATCCCTCTATGCCCTTATCTCTTCTTACTAACAAAAAAACAGCACAACTGGGTGCTCAGAGTGAAAAAACAAGTAAGAACAATAGATGTATGATATATATCTCACAGCTGCTACCCAATATTAGCCTCTAATTAAGCCAATAAGTTATATAGAAATGGAAAAGGTGAATCAACATATGGTTCACCTATAGGGAGCGCTTAAATGTGGATTACAAAATCAGGTATATTCAATATCACAATTTTTTAAGATCAATTAAGATACATATAAAAGCAATTATGAGGCTAAATAAATTGTCTCTCACAATACATTACATTTGTGACATGTAATAAACATAGTAGTAAGTCACTTCATTTGAATGTCAGCTCAGAGGGATACTGTATCCAGAAAAGGGGTTTAGAAACCTCAGAATCAGTATACCATTGCTGGCATAAGTGAAGTCATCATAGCTCCTCCTGAGAATGAAGATAATAAATAAATGTTCCACTCCAGTGGTAGTAATTAGTACGAGCCACAGTCTATGCTGATGCAGCAATCAGTAGCAGCAAACAGTAAAGATGGTATTTATGTAGACAATAAATCCCGGTATAATTACCCAGCTCACTCTTGATTTAAAAGATGTTTGGGTGAGAAGTGCCGGTCCGGAAATAGCGTGGATCCCGCTCGTGGGATGTTACCTTATGAGCGTGTGTCATTCAGTGCACTCTCACTGCGTGCTGAAGAAAGCGCTTGGTTAAAAGCTGGAAATGTCTCACTGTCTGCTGCGGTGGCTCAACTTCAAAGCAGGAGGTGTAGCAATCAATAAGATAGTTGTGTAGACTGGATTCAAAGTATCAGTATTCCCTGAAGTATACTGATACTGCCCCACCTTTTTCTTTACCAGCGAGTGCACTGTCACCCAAGGCTCTGAATTCCTCACACCTACTGGCAGGCAAGAAGTTTGCAGTGTGGGAAGGACTCTCCTCACCACAGACACCAGTCAGATGATGGGGGGCAGTGACTCAGGGAAGACACTTTTAGGACCGCTGGACTCGACCGGAGGCAGAACAGTCCATAAAGATTCTGAGTTAAAGACCGTGTTATATGCTCTTCAGATCGCACAGCACTGTTGAAGGGCCATGCAATCAGAGTGCAACCCGATATGGCCAAGCTGGTGGAGTACATAAACATACAAGGCGGCACCAAGAGATTGGTCTGCCATGAGGGAGGTTAGCCGAATTCTGCTTTGGGCAGAGAATTTTACAGTGGCAATTTCTGCGATTTTCATCCCAGGAGAAGGAAATTGGGAGGCAGAGTACCTCAGTCGGCAGGTCATTCATCCGGAAGAATGGTCACTTAATCCATAAGTATTTCTCCAACTGACTCTGCATTGGGGTTGACCTCTGGCCGACCTCATTGAGGCAAAATTGAACAACCAATCGCCAGTTTACTGCTCCCGAATAAGGGACCCGTAGGCAGGCGCAGTGGATGCACTGACAACACCATGACCGTTCACTACGTGTATCGGTTCCCTCCTTTTCCGCTCATTCCTCGAGTGCTTCAGAGAATCGAGCGAAAAAAAATAAAAAAAATTTGTCAGAGTGCTACTAGTAGCTCCAGATTGGCCCAGACGAGCGTGGTACTCCCACAGATGGAGTCTGTTGATAGACGAGCCGTGGCCGCTTCCTCTACAGGGCAGACCCCCTTCTTCAGGGTCCGATTTATTTATCAGGACTTAAGGCACTTTCATTTGATGGCTTGGCTATTGAAAGGGCCATCCTCAGGAAGAAGGGTATCCCGTCCAGTGTGATTCATACCGGGATTCGGGCTCGGAAGGAGATTACGTCTAAACATTACTACAGGATATGGAAAATGTATGTAGCTCAGTGTGAACGCCCCAGTTCATCTCTGTCAGAATTAAGATAGCACACCACCTTCTTTTTCTTCCGGCCACTTTATCAGCAGGCCTTGGTTCCTTAAAGGTACAGGTGTCTGCGCTGTCCATTTTCTTTCAAAGACAATTAGCCTTATTGCCGGATATCCAGACCTTTTTACTGGGAGTAGTCAGAATTCAGCCTTCTTTTGTGCCTCCTACGGCACCATGGGTCTTGGATTTGGTCCTGGTTTTTCTCCAGTCTGATACCTTTGAGCCGTTACAGAGGGTACAGATAAGGCATTTAACCTGGAAGGTTGTTCTTCTTTTGGTGCTCACTTCAGCGAGGCGCATGTCGGAGTTGGGGGCTCTATCCTGTTGCCCACTTTCTCATTTTCCATGAGGAAAGGGCGGAGTGGCGTACGCAGATG
Organism: Taudactylus pleione; assembly: GCA_031769625.1. Taxonomy (NCBI): domain Eukaryota; kingdom Metazoa; phylum Chordata; class Amphibia; order Anura; family Myobatrachidae; genus Taudactylus; species Taudactylus pleione. The sequence goes on along the minus strand of JAUIMM010000255.1, from coordinate 2,169,282 downwards.
TCGTTTCTTCCTAAAGTTGTATCTGCTTTTCAGATAAACCAACCAATTGTGGTCCCATTGTTCAAGGACGAGTATCCAACCTCTAAATCCTTAGATGTTGTTAGAGCACTCCAGATTTATGTCGACAGAACTGCTTCTCTCCGAGAGTCGGATGCACTTTTTGTTCGGGTTGATGCGGCGCGACCAGGTTGGCCGGCTTCAAAACAAACCATTCAAGATGATTTCGTCTGACTATCAGAACTTTATATGGCGGCTTCAAGCCAGCCACCTTTTTCCGTTACGGCGCATTCAACGCGCTCGGTAGGTCCTTCTTTGACGTCTGCTCGTGGGGCCTCTTTAAACCATCTTTGTCGAGCGGCCTCTTGGTCAGGCAGGCTTACTTTGAAAAGTTTTATCGTTTTGATACTTTTGCGGCCTCTTCAGAGTTTGGCCATGCTGTTTTGCAGGGTTCTCAGCGCTCTCCCACCCAGGATGTGAGCTCTGGGACGTCCCCATTGTACTGAGACTCCAGTGTCCCCTAGTGGATGAAGGAGAAATCAGGATTTTGGTACTTACCGATGAATCCCTTTCTCCGATTCCACAGGGGACACTGGACCCCCACCCTGTGCTGTTCTACCTGCATAAGTTATTGTTTTCCAGGTTCAGACGGTTGTTTTTATCCATGGTCTGATTCGGATGTTATTGTTTCTTTTATAACACTATTTATTTCTCTTGTACATGAATGCTGTAGCTTTTTTATCTCCTTTCTCCTTTTATTCCAGCTCCCCTCGGGCACAGTTTATTTAGACTGACCTGTAGGTGGGTATAGAGGGGGAGGAGCTAGCTACTATTCAAATTTATTAAAGTGCCAGCTCCCGGTTAACCCACTTCTATACCCATTGTACTGAAACTCCAGTGTCCCCTGTGGAATCGGAGAAAGGGATTTATCGGTAAGTACCAAAATCCTGATCTTGTGATTGTTTACTGACTCCACATATCTCTATTGATTTGACCTTCATCTGTGATGGCTTTATCTCTTTTATTTTTTTTTTTTTGCAGAGTACTGTGTTTGTGTTTTGTATTTTGTTGCTTTTTCTGTTAAAATCAATAAAACTTTGTTGATGGCTCAATAAAACTCACTTGATTTAAAAAAAAAAGAATCCCGGGCCATCAACAGTCTGGAGAATCTTTTTTAAATTTGCTCCTTGGCCTATTTTCCCCATTCACCTTGCATTATTGCAAAAAAGAATGGGTAAAAATTGCAATGTGCAAAGATTGTTTAAAAAATAAACTTGCTTAAATATAAACTCACGACTGTGACTGCAGATCAAGGTGTTTCTACAAAGCCTTAAAACAAGGGGGTAATGTTTTATTTAATGTGTGAGTAATAAAGAAAGCACTTTAGTTATAACATTTTGAACAATTGACCTTGTATTGGGTTTATCAGTCAAAAGAATGACAAATTACTCACTTTTGATTCCATTATAATAGATAATAATAATGTTATCATATGTATGATGTAAAAAATATATATTTTGCTATGTTGCTATATTTACATCATGTTGCAGTCTATATCACATCTCCATTTCCACTAATATTCTGTTTGTTTCTTCACTATCTTTTCCTCCAGTGAAAAATATATTATTTGCATCTAAAACGATTTCATTAGACTTTTAAATCTTAACATATTCAAAGAGGGGATATTGAATGAGAAACAGTCTTCAAATATGTTTATTAGTAGAAATGTAATGTTTTTAAAGTGCAGTATACATGTAAAAGAATGTTGCACCTTTTGTACAATATGGTAGCTGTTTTTGTACATGTTGGGTTCCATCCAGCTGTGGGGACATCTATTTGCTCTCCTAACTGTAATTACTGTGTGATCAGCTTCTGCTTTCTAATAACTGTAGGTACATTATAGGGATACCAACAACAAAGGCTGCATGGGAGGTGTGCCTAACCAAAATGTTTAATCCATCAGAGTGTAAGGCTTAGTTGGCCTATTAAAGACATAACTTACCCTAGGGAATTTGGTTTTTCATTTCTATGTAGACCAGTATTTATCAAGCTGTTCACACACCCAAATAACCTTTCATATCCATACTTGAGCATAGGTCATTGTAAGCTCCTAGGAGCAGGGTCCTCCTCCCCAATGTCTCACGGCCTTCTTCTCTAGCACTTGTATGACAGCCTTCACCTTCATAGATGTACTGTGTATGGAGAATTGTGTTGCTAATTGTTACTTGCGTTCTGTTTATAAGTTGGTTACTGTATTGTAATGTAATGTTCTGTGTACCCTTTACTGTATGTACGGCGCTGCGGACCACTTGTGGCGCCCTATAAATAAAATTTATAATACTACAATCTGTTATTTATCCTTCTCTGCTCAAGCATGGGTGTCTTTGAAACCTGGACTGCTATGGAGTTGTAAGGAAAGAGTTTGCTAAACAATGGTAAAGGCCGTGCTTACTAACCCTCATGTCCACTCCCTTTTATTTCCAAATTTGCTCTCCGTGCACACTTTCAAATCCTTGTCCCAGTGTTCCTTTGTCAATTAAGAGAATAAAGCACAGGGGGATTGCATCAGCGACTCTTCCCAATATGTATATTTATGAATGATCTCACTTTGCATAAGTTTGAGACTTTTAGGGACATATTTATTCGGGAGAGCGGGAATAGCAAAAATCCCAGACCTGGAAATAACTGATTTATTTTTTTTTGTGCTTTTTTTATTTTATATTTCATTTTTATTTCTTGTTTCTTATATGGCAATAAAGATATGTCAGTTGGTGTCAGGTAGAGGTTACTTTCACTCTATAAGCCTCTGTTAGATTCAGCATACAATGACTATTAGTGATGTCAGATCTCTCATGCAACTCTATTGGCTTTCCTATAAAATTATATTTCCTTTGATTACAGTGGAAGCCATCATTTCCCCAGTGACCTGTAACTCTCACTCTGTACATCAGGATGTAGTTTTAAGGTCGACAATAACAATATCAACATCCATAATATTGACACTACAATGATGATAGTTATGAGAACTGTACGTACCGAAACCCTGGCACATTAGATGACCATGCTGGAACTAACAGTTACATGACTGTCGGGACCAGGTAAGTGATCTCTGGGCCACCAAGGTCGATATGCCAACATTCTATTATTTCAGCAGTGTCTACATGATGAATGTTGATGTGGTCCATGTCAACATTATGACCATGTCGACACTAGCATGTCAAGATTATTACACTGTCGACATATACCTAATGCGTGTTCATCAATTTGATGGTCAAAACCCATTACTAATATTTACCAGTCACTTCCCTGGAAGCTGAGGCTGACATTGACTGCTGGGCTCTGTGTGTCTCAGGCTGGACACTGCGACAAATTGAAATGTAAGTGGAAATAATGTGACACTGGAACATATGTACTATCTTATAAAGGTATGTGATCATTATAATGCAAAATTGTTTTTTTTTCATAAATTGCTCTTTACGTACATGTGATTATTAAAATGTGCTTCCAGAATCTAAGAAGCCCACTTGTATCATTGCCCATAAATATAATTCTAAAAGTAAGAAACGGAATACCAACAGTTGTAATGCAGTAATTTATTATCACAGGTGCACGGTATGTAGAAGGCGTTCTTCTCCTACATTATGCATATGTAACTAGCGTGTACAAGCCTTGTGTTCATCAGTTACTCACAAAGGTGTGTGCAAGCGAGAGAAACTACTAATTGATTAAACATGAAGAATGTAGTGAGTCCGGGATCTCCATCCGTTTATGAAGATGCTTATGTATTTTGGCTGCACAAGCAGTTATCCTACAAAAGAAAACAAAAAGAATATGCAGTAAGTTTATCATTTGTATTTTTGTCACAACAGCAGTATCATTGGCACAAACTATAATATAATTGGTTCACACATGCATCTCTTCAGCAACCTAATATGCAACATTTTCATGTTATGGCCTGATTCTGAGATTTGGGGAAATCCAATATTTATGTAAATCTCCAATGTTTGCAGATCTGTGCATGCACAGGAGCCGTATTGTGCAGATCTGTTTCTGTGATGACAGCGCCAGTGCCCCAAAAGCCACAATATGATTGACAGTCTGCTGGCATATGGGGCCGGCGATAGCGTTCTAGGAAATGAGGACGTGCTGATGCCAGTGGCTGTATCCCTGGGTGCAACTTCACAGGCCCTGGCAGCGGGATTTACCCAAACATCCTGAGTAACCTGAGGGTTACTCAGAAAACCGATGTTCACTCAGCTGTTCCAATGCTGCATCTTCGGACGCAGCAGCGGATCAGAGGAGCCGGCAGGAAGCGTCTTTTTACACAAGATGTTTCCTATGGCATTTACCTACTGTTGTGTACAAAGACACAATACCATCCAACTTCGAATCAGCCCATTACTTGGAAAGACAAGCAATATGTCCCTGATTAAAGAGCAACTACAGCTCTGAAATGGTGTATATCACATTTCTGTGACTTTCTGGAATGCTGATACTTTACCTGTTTGTGCTACATTGTAACCTACTGTATATATAATATAGCCAGGGCATTTGTTACACAAGAAGCCCACAACTTCAAAAGGTTAAGATGACACTTTTAGGATTTTCTTTTGTCACTAACACACTGTAGTTGATTAATTGACTGGAGTATATGAAACCATCTTATCTTGGTTAAACTTAACTATATTGATAAAGCTGTTTTTTTAGTCTTTATGTACATACAGTACCTTACTCACCTTTTATAAAATTAAGCATTTTTAATTATGTTTTACACTGTGGTTGTCTTCTTATCCATTTGTATATTGGTACGGGGTGATTTGCTGTCTTATCATTTAGCACAAGTTTGTACTTTATTTATTGAATAAGACCTTTCCCTGGTTTCAAGAGACAGGTGGCCACCCAAGCTGTATCTGTGGATTCTGGATCAACTGCAAGTATGTGCGTTTGGACACCCGTGTGGAAATTACACTCCAGCAGGCTCTGAAGCTCTCAGATAAGTGCTATTGTTTAACAATTCTGTGTCAACAACCTCCCTGCCGAGTCCCTACAAAAACTGTGTACAAGTGTACCTAGAAGAATTTAAAAATGAATGATGATCTGAAGGCAAACTGTGGTCACGCCAAATATTGATTTGATTTAGATTTCTCTTCTGTTCATTCACTTTGCATTTTCTTAATTGATAAGAATAAACCAACACTTTTTTTCTATTTTAAAGCATTCTTACTATGCAGCATTTTTTCCACACTTGCCCAAAACTTTTGCACAGTACTGTGTGTGTATTATATGTATATATCTCCAGCAAACCTATATGTATGACAAAAGGAAATCAGGCCTCACTCACCAAGTTGGCAATAATTTTACAACATAGTCCGTTATTCCAACAACGTTTCGGGGACAAGCCCTGTATTCAGAGACATCAACATACATCAATCTGTATGTTGATGTCCTTGAAGATGGGTGTTGTACCCGAAATGTTGAATTATAGCCAGCCTGGTGAGTGCCGCCCGACTTCCTTCTTTCTGCATTGGGTGTCAATACATCCTAGGAAGGAATTTTGTTATCCTCGTCACAAGGATAACATAAAGGCTTCACGTACTTGACAGTCTCCTGAGTGCCGCTTTATTTCTGCTTTGTATGATTGGGGCTTAACCCCTGAAGTGAGCACCGGAGCGAATTACCCCAGATGGGGCCCGGAGTGCCGGAGCATACGGCTCGGTGTATGTGTGTGTGTATATATATATATATATATATATATATATATATGTATATATATATATATATATGCAGAAGTACTATTCTTTATTTTATTGTGATCCATATTTTGCAACTATTTGAACCATTTGCCCATTAATCCTCACCTACCTGTGCTACAAAAAGACAGTGTGATGTTTTTATACATCGTTATTTGATGTTCAGGGAACTGGATTTCATTATGCTGTTATCCGCTATGGATGTATGGAGTGTAACATTTGTTTGGAAATAAAATCCCTAGGTATGTATGAATTGGCATTTTTGCAGTGGGATTTAAAATGTCCATTTTTTTTAAAAGACAGCAACTGTCGTATTGCTTTTTTAAAAAAAATGCTACTTTAAATCCTGCAGCAAAACCTCGGATTAATAACTCCCCACATTTTGTCATGTACATGTTTGCATTTTTTTTTAACAATGTGCTAGATGTAAAAGAGCTTACTTTGGCTGGAGTGCATACTGTTGAGTGTCCAGGTTTTCCGCTTGGTGGCAATAGTGGTAAGACCACTTTTAGGTCAACTACAATGCAAAACAAGCCATTAGTCATTGTAAATATTTCAAACAAAAATCATTGTATTGAAATATCTTTAAAAATATATGGTAAGCAATCCACATTACACGTATAGTAGCATCAGACTTAGCTCACACATATTTATACCTGACAAGGAAAGTGTTGGATCTGTGAATTAAGTAGTATTTAATATAGTACATTTTGGTGGCTAGTTGAAAGCATCTTTTCACCCCACATTGTATGTGTATTTGCCTGTAATGTTAGATTTAGGGGTTGGGTATGGGAACCCAACAGTCAGGATGCAGTCGGTCACAGTACCGATAGATTTTTGTAAGTATTATAACCCTTACCCTAACCCTTTCCTTCCGTAGCCTAACCATTAACCCTCCCCCCTGACCCTAATACCTCCCCAATCTGTCGGGATTCTGACAGTCAAAATACCAGTGTCTGTATTGTGACCGTTGGCACCCTGACTGCCAGGATGCCAACTTCATCCCAGAGTTGTATTACTTCATCATCTGTGAGATTTTATAGTGACTGAGCAAGGTACGTCAGCAGTAGGTGAGGCCAATGTAAAGTACAGTACTATACTGTAGATCTCATAAAGGATAGATGATTAAAAAAAAAAAGATTGGTTAGTTAACATTTCAGGCATTAAATATGCAGTACAATTAATAGTGTAAAGACACCTACAATGTACACCCCCCCATAAAAAAAATAATAATACATTCTATGTAGGTTTTTATGGATCACTTGCCCAAAAATAACTTACTTTTTATAGCATCAAGTAATAGAGAGAGTTTATCAAGAATAGCAGCTATAATGTTCTAAAAGAAAAAAAAAAAGCCATATAAAACTTATGCACAATATAGTCTATATAACATAACCTGTGAGATGATAATATGATGTACTTCATTCCTCTTATATTTTTATACAGTAAAATATTACTTCATGTACAGTACAGGGTGTGCTGGCCATCATATTCATGTACCAAAATACTGAAATGTTTGAAGAAGTATTTGTATTATGATGCTGACAAGTATTCCAAACAGTAATATTTTCTTATATAAAGCATGCAAGTAAATTGTGCTACAGTGTGCTGTCCAGCAAAGACTTTCTACCGCAGAGTCATTTATGTTGGAGTATTCCCTCACCTTCCCTCTTACAAACAGTAAGGCTGATGTTTAAATGGCTAAAAGGGTTATTATATACAACAAAGAACTCAGATTACAAAACCAATTGTGTCTCAATTATGCTACATTCAGCACACTGCTTCACTGAATATAGCAATCTGTAAAGAGCATTTACATTAAATAGGAGACGGCAAGTCTAACTTCAAATTAGGATCTGCAAGAAAATTAAAAAGTACTTATCTTGTAAGCAGATATGTACTTCTCAAGAAAATATAGGAATGCTTTGCAGATGCAAACAGCATGATTGACAGAATGTATATTAATAAGTTTGATTCAAGATTTTTATTTTTTTATTGTGAAAGTAAATATAACTACATGTTGTTTTATGCTCATGTCTAATAATTGGTATCTCTTTTCAAAGGAAAAACAAGTAGGGGCATGCAATACTTACATCATTGCATCCACAACCCGAGTTTTCAGAGGTCACGATCGCATAAATTATAGCTCTAGAACATAAAAAAATCTACTTTAGTTTTTATAGTGGAAGGTAGTACAGACCCTTCACATATTGGTATGGTTGACTCTGCTATTCTTTTATAGTTTTACCCTGGAAGACTGTGGTTTGATTAGGATAGTACAATAAAAATAGGTCATGGGGTAAATTTACCAAGAATCGTGTTTGACAATTGAAAACCCAAATTTACTAATCAGCGTATTTGACTGGCTGTTTACATTCGATGGGGATACTCAGTGATTTCTGTTATGTGCAAGATCAATCAATTTGCCCCGTTTACAAAAGGCTCTTTTGCCAAAACATAGCATGAAAAAAAAAGCATAACCAGCCCCAGACCTCTGAGCAGGGGCATATCTATAATGGGTGCAAGGTGTGCGGGGAACACTGGCCACGCACCCATACTTACCTCTCCGGAGTCCCACGTCGGAGCAGGCGTCCGGCTCTGTAAAACGACTGGAAAATGGCTGCGGCGGCCATTTTCCCGTCGCTTGCGCATGCACAGTACAGGGAAAATGGGGCCATTTTCCCGGTGACCTGTGCATACACTATAGACTCTGGGCACACTCTAGTACCCAGAGTCTATAACTCTGGCCGCGCACAGCTTAGTGCGCTGACGGGCGGAGAGGAGGGGGCCCGTGTCGGAGACTGCACACGGGCCCCCTCCTCTCTAGAAACGCCCCTACCTCTGAGTCTGGTCTCATACAGGAAAAATGTTGGGAAAACCCAGTGTGGGGTCCCCTCTATTTTCCAGTAATCAGCACAGGGCTGATCCAGTCAGAGGGCTTACACAATACACAGAGTCACACAGTGTCATAGAAAAAGAATCCCATATACACGGCCAGCTAATTAATCTGAGTCTTAGCCAAATAGTGCTCAGGTGGGTCCTATGATTCTCAGTGAAGCACAGTAAAATACAGTGTGTACTTACAGTGCTTCCATGTCTGTGGTTTTGCAAATGTATATTTTTGTTTTACTAAGCCCCCGGGATATCTACTTGAAGAAAAGGACTGACCAGCACCATGGAGTGGGTAAGTACGTATGTAGTGTGAGCGCCTGTGTAATAAATAGTTAGGTGTCTGTGTATTATTATTTTTTTTTAAATAAATTTTCTTTACAGTAGGGCTACAAGTGCCATGGGGCAGGCTTGCTGGGATCTGTAGTCCCACTGCAAAGTAACAATATTACTTCTTTCTTTTACACCATTACCCCTGCATTCACTGCCACCGGGGATGTGGGAAAGAGCCCTGGGAATTCATCCCAAGGCTGGTTGATCCTTGGGGGGGGTGGACCCCATCTTATATTTGGGATATCTACTTTCTGAGGATTGCCAGCACTGGGTTGACCAGTTTGGGGCTGGTTTGCATTATGGCAGGGGGACCCCACACTGTGTGTCTCCCTGCTATAGTGTAAGCCACCTGGCTAGTTCTGGTGCTGGTTACTGGAAATATGGGGGAACCCATATTTCTAGTACCAGAGTGGGCTCAGAGGTCCGGGGCTGGTTATGTTTTTGGGCGAGGAACACCCAACTTTTTTATTTCAAATTCATTACCCTTTAACCTATAAACACACACAAGCACTGCATGGATGACACAAATCTGTGCAGTGCTTCTGCACAATATGTAGCTCACAGGCATTTCTATTGATTTCTATTCTGCTTCTTGTTCGATCGTGTTTTGAAACAATTCTTCGTAAATCCGTGAGCTGTATTCCTGTCTATGAAAGTGATGGCGGGTTGGTTCGATTGTATATCAACTTCTATTTTTGTGTTTGGTTGTCTATTGGAGCAGCACAGATGGTGTAATGGTTAGCATTACTGCCTCACAGCACTAAGTACGTGGGTTCAATTCCCACCACGGCCCTACCTGTGTGGAGTTTGTATATTCTCCCTGTGCTTGCGTGAGTTTCCTCTGTATACTCCAGTTTCCTCCCGCAAAAAAATTATCCCTAGTGTGTGTGTGTAGATGTGATAGGGAACATAGATTGTGGCTTCACTGGGACAGGGACTGATGTGAATGGCCAAATATTCTCTGTAAAAGTGCTGCGGAATATGTGTGCGCTATATAAATAACTGGTAATAATAATAATATTTCTGTGTGGGTTCATGTTTTTGCAAACTCAGGGGAAACGCCCACGGGAATGAAATCTTGGCCAGACACTATTCTTATCCCATACAGTTTTAAACCATATACATTTGTTTTTTCCATCAAAATGTCTATTAATCTCTCATTTCTAATATTTGAGGTAATTTTTTTAAAATGTTATTTGTACTATAACAAATCATAGCTGTTAGACAAATATTTTAATTAAACTGGAGACTTTTACCAACTTCTAATGAAAGATTAGATTTGTTTGAACTTGAATTCTCTGATGTAACCTCTACTGTAATCGAACAATACAGAATGCAACAAATTAAGGTTTAGGAGGAAAAAATTTGTAGGTTAAAAAAAATGCCAACTATGAGGTCTTCCAGGCCTCGAGAAAGACCATATATTAAAATCAGAACAGACTAGTTTCCTCTAGTCCGCTGTGGTACTAAATTCAGCAGTGCTATATGTCACTGACAGCCTGTCATTAAATCAGAGTGTATCTGTTTTATTCTGAATTGCTGCCAAACTGTCTTGTCAGCTTGTCCGCTCCTGCATTGAGTAACCTGGTTCCACCCATGTAATGCCTGCAGCCAACCGGATTTTGTTTAGCCCTGCAGTATTACACTAAATTCAGTGAACAGCTCGTAGAGTTCAAAAATGTGGGTGCACCTTTCTGTAGTTGAATCAAAGTGAAAATTTACTTTTAAAGTCAAGCTACATCTTATTAAATGTTTTACATTTTAAAAATCAAAATCTGTGCAAATGATCCATATACAGGTTATTGGAACAATTGGTAAAAATATATGGAAATATGTCTTACCCTATATTGAATCCGACTGACGCACCATTATATGCTATTATTACCTTCACCGCTACAGTCTGTCATAGAAATGAAATGAGACATTAGAGGGAATGTTATTAACATTTTCCTTGGACTCTGGTGATGGGTATTTGATATGCACATCGATTGTTTTACCAATGCATGGGTTTTAAATGCTATATTTTTACTGATTAAATGGTATGGCATGACATTAGATAAGCCTACTTTATTTTTATGAATTTCGCATAATATTGCATTCTCTAATTAGTCAATAAGAATCATACTACACTAAGTTTTGCTTCCTGTACTGTGGACCTGATTCAGAACCGGACGCTCTGACAGAGCGCTCGCTCTGAATCAGGGCCGTCCCTCTGAATTTTTAGAGCGGCCGCTTGCATAGCTGTGGGTGACCGCCCACAGCTATAGCGAGCGGCCAGGAAGATGGTCGCGATCATCACGACCATCGGGCTTGCGACGAGACCCCTGTGGTAGGGTCTCGCTGCCACAAGCCCTGGAGTGCTTTCGGCTCTATCAGAGCCGAGAGCACTCCCACTGACATCACTTGTGATGTCAGTGGGGCCGGCCCCAGATGGTAGGCGTTCCCATGGGAACGCCTGTCTGGGCAGCCACGCCCCCGGCACGCCCAACAAAGGGGGCGTGCGGTCACTCACCATCGACAGCACGCCCCCTTTGAAGCGAGACCCGGAGCGACGGCTTGGCTGTTGCTATCCGGGTCTCGCGCATGCGCACGACGGAGCCGGCTCCCTCGTGCCCATGCGCACTGGGCCAACATCGACCCGCTTGCGAGCGGGTCTGAATCAGGCCCTGTGTGTGTTTATGTGTGTGTGTGTGTGTGTGTGTGTATGTATATGTGTATATATATATATGTAATTATGTGTGTGTGTGTGTGTGTGTGTGTGTGTGTATGTATGTATGTATGTATATATATATATATATATATATATATATATATATATAAATATAAAATATGTATGTACAGTGTCCTGGTTTGGCACTCACTGCTCCTCCCGATGATAATGGCCTGGGTGTGCACATACGGAAGCAAATGCACAAGGTAAGTGTGATGCCACACACAGCGGCAAACACAATGCGTCACTCCAGGGCTTGTAAATATGAAATCTTTAATGAGATGTGTCCCGAAACATTGCATTAAAGATTTCATATTTACAAGTCCTGGAGTGACGCATTGTGTTTGCCACTGTGTGTGGCACCACACTTACCTTGTGTGTGTGTATATATATATATGTATGTATGTATGTATATATATATATATATATATATATATATATATTTATATAAATTTGTTTTTTCTTTTTACAGTCTGCCGGCGCTCACTCAATCAGCTCAGTCTGCTCCGGTGCACAAATCAAAAATCCAATAGAATTCACAGACTAAATGGCACTCGGAGACAACAATCCATTATAAATTCATATGTATTAATCAAACGTTTTCAGGGTCTATGCACCAATTTAAGAGTGAAGTCCTCACATTGTCTAACGTGTAGTGATATTCCTGTTGTCTGCTCCTTAGAAAAGCAGACTGGTTTAGCTGATTCTTATTGGACACTTTCCAAACAAGAAAATACCATTTGGAGACTCCTAGTGACATGCGATTTGGAGTCGCATGTCACATGAGGAGAGAGTGCACTTTATGTACAAGAACTATTGTAAACCCCTAGGTATATGGAGGTTGGATAGTGCCCCACTGTAGGTATATAGAGGGTTAATATAGTTTGTCAGCCTATGGGAAGTTAGAGAGTCAGCTAGGGGGAGGAGTTTTGTTTTACTTAGTTTAATGTTAGGCAGGGCTCTGCCTCTTTTTTTTCCTCGGACTTTCCCTCCCTCCCACCTTCCTTGTCACATTTTGGGCGGCAGGATCGAACGGCAGGACAATGGTTATTTTGCTGCAATTAATTATGGGTGCAATCATCTTCAGTAGATGGCTGTATTTACCCTAATGGCCGGGCCTTTTTTGTGTGTATTGGTGGAAGATTTGGAGACCCTAGTTTACTTGCTTGCAAGTATGGTGGAGATTAGTGGATTTGCTTTAGTCGGTTTGGCCATTGGTCTTCTGCCATTTCATTCTTACCACCAACAGTAGTTTAAGATTTTTGTGAATTTTAAATAAAGGCTGATCAAAGTTTTTAAAATAGCAATAAAGTTGTCCATGTCATTATTTTATATGTTATTTGTAAATAGTTGTAAAATTAAATTGGGTATGTTTCAAATCCTACCTATGCCGATAGGGCGTTTTTTGGTAAGTGTTGTTTCTCAGTCTCCTAAGAAGAGACTTATGGAGCGTACACACGGTCAGATTTGTCAGATTTGTCAGATGAACGATTAAACGATTTGAACGATTTGGACGATTTGACCAAAGTTTTGAACGATTTGAACGATTGAACGATTTTTGACTGCATTAAAATGAATGGAATCGTCCAAGTCTGACTGCAGACCCATCAGATGTCAGATATCGTTATCTGACAAACGGGAACGCGCATCGTTGATCGTCCATCGTTCAGGCATGTCAGATATGAACGATTTTCCATCAGATATGAACGACTGAACGATTTTTAAATCGTTATCGTCCATATCTGAAGAAAAAATCTGATCGTGTGTATGCACCATTAGGGGTATATTTACTAAGGTGCGGGTTTTTAGAAGTGGTTTTGTTGCCCATAGCAACCAATCAGATTCTAGCCATTACCTTCTAGAAGGTGCTAGATAAATGTTAAGTAGAATCTGATTGGTTGCTATGGGCAACATATCCACTTCTAAAAACCCGCACCTTAGTAAATATACCTCTTAAAGTGCTTCAACTGTTAAACAGTGGATGAAACATTTCAATAATTGAAGCTCTGAAGTTCTTGTAGTGTAAAGCCCTGTACACACCAGATGATATTTTGAACAATTTGGTGGATTCCAATGCATTGAAACAACAAATAGTACAAATCGTCAAGTGTGTACACACTATGTGCGCTTCAGTGGCATCGTCTGTCATTTCTTCAGGGCTTCCCTACATGCAGTTCAAACTGACAATCTCATTAACGATTCCCTGCAAATTGTGCAGTGTGTACGCACTACCGGACGACCAGGCGATATGTTAAAATTATATAGTTAACGATCTAACCACCATACGATGCAAGATAAATCCTTTGGTCGTTTGGAAGATTGCGCAGTGTGTATGCACTATATTGTTTGTCAGGGAGTTAAAGTCAAATCTGGATGACCAACACATCGTTTGCAAGTTGTCTAGTGTGTACCCAGCATTACAGACAATGTACAGTGTCTGCCTTCCGATGGGAAACACATCAGTAATCAGAGCTTCATCATGATACATTTCTTTGGCTGGACAGAGATGCATTCTATAATTCCCATGTTAGTTGATAAAAAAAAATCAGATTATTTAATTCTCTTTTAAAATAAATGTTTATATTCGTTATTGTCTAGTCACATTTGTACTTACAATACCAGCGACGACTTCTTTATTTCCAACTTTTATAGTTACTGATAATTTTAGAAATGCTACTGTTCCACTGGTATCCATTGTGCATTGAATTCCTTTTAATGTTAGAGTTAACTGGACAACTCCGTCAACCTGTAGAAGGAGAAATCATTTTGATAAATTAATGAAATTGTTAAATACTATCTCTATAAATGTAAGATGTTCAATAGGTTTATTTTATTTTTAATACTGTATATACTTTGTGTGCAATAAAACAGCGACAGAGAGAAGTGTGAGTTTAGGTGATTACAGAGAGAGAGGAGAGGTTCTTTCCTGATGCACTAAAATATGCCTTCACTAAACACTGAGCTTGTGGATCATCTTAAAGGAAACTAACAAATGCCTTGTAGGAAAGCTGGAGTTCAGCAACGAATATTACTAAAATAAGAAGATACTAAAAGGAAACAGAAGAAAGGATTTCTTATTGTCAGAATGTGACCTACATTTTTAAACTGATGCCCCCAAGCTCAATGTAGTAAATATCAGGAGCTGCTTAACCTAAGATACAGTGCACCCCATATAAAGTTTTTATATTAAGACACCTTCCCTTAACATCTGGTAAAACTTATTTTTCTTTTATTTCACTTTAGAATGTAGTCCCTAACTAAAGCACCAGTTTTAGTCTGTGATTTAAGCTGGTGATATCAGGAAGGATCACTATACTATTGACAAGAGCAAGTCAATCTATATGAATATTAAACGCTTGTGGGTTTGCCTTTGCTGAATAAACTTTCCAGTCCAGCTCTGATTCACACACTATTCTGAAAATAAAAATGGCCACGGATCTATTGCTGCCAACCAAAACCGAAGGTGACAATAAGAAAACAACTATTTCACAAGACTATTAACATAAAAGTAGTACAGTATGTATAGCCAGTTCTACTCCCATTCTTCCTGAACACATTAGAGGAAAAGCCGTGTTAGGCTCTCAGAAAATACAGTAGTGTATCCTGCTTCATCTGTTGCTTTACCACACACTACAGTCAACTGTTTCTGCAGAAGCTAAAATAACAAACAGAAAGCTACAACAATTTTTCTCAGAGAAGCTCAAAATCGGTTGTGTAAATGTGCCATTCAATAGACATTTCATTATATCATCGCATAACTTACGGGTAGTAAAATTGTAATGCCTTCAATTTTGCCTTTGTCTAATGTCTGTGAAATAAATAAGAAACAAGATATTAATACATGTCATAATTCAATTCTACTTTTACATTTTAAAAGATTTGGCGGTTTATATAGATGGCACATGTACACATTTTATCTATACAGCAGTTTTGACTATGGAATCATTGCTAATTACAGCCTGTGCCGCCGCTGGTTTTCATCCCAGTTTTCAGGAAATTTAAAACCAGTCGGAACAATCAGGAAATTTCTTCAGAAACCGTGAAAAATGCTTTTTTCTATATATATTATTTTAATAGTAATTTAAAAAATGGCAGCTACAGTTTACCATGTTTCATATAGTCTTCCCCTGCACATGCATTCAGGGGGGAGCGTTTCTATATGTTCCCCTACCCTGTCACTCAGATGATGTATAAGAATGATCAAAGGGAGAGGGATAAGTCAGGGTGGGGGAATAGGGAGAAGACCGTGTAGGGGAGGGACATGGAGAGATCAGGTACTGTAGTAACTTCAGCTTATTTGAATACTGAAAGAAAAAGTACATAACACAGGTAACAGGGCCTGATTCAGAGATAGTTGGTAAAGCAGCTGTGGTTGCAGTCGTTCTTACAATAGGAGTTAAGGCAACAGGTAAATGCTAATCTCAGCCTCCTCGTTGTGCACCACTGTGTGATTGAGTGTACGAGCGGTGAGAGGCTCACTTTCAGGTTCCGTAGTCTGTTCACGTGCAATAGGTGAATGCTAATCTCAGCCTTCTCTTTGTGCACCACTGTTATGGAGTGTACGAGCGGTGAGAGATCCACTTTCAGGCTGCATAGTCTGTTCATGTGCAATAAAGGGGTCTATCTACTAAGCAGTGTTAGGAGACAGAGTGAAAAGTGATAAGGTATCAGCCAATCAGCTCCCAACTGTTATTTTTCGATCACAGCCTGTGAGATGGCAGTTGGGAGCTGATTGGCTGGCACCTTATCACTTATCGCTTTTCACTCTGTCTCCTAACTGCTTAGTAAATAGACCCCTTGGGTTCTTGCCAGTGCAGTACAGGATTCCTGGACTTTTCACGCATGCACACTAGCAAAATATCGCTGAGCTGTAGGAACATCGGAATAGTGTCCATTTCTGAATCAGGCCCATAGTGTTATTAGCATTAATGT
This sequence comes from Taudactylus pleione, assembly GCA_031769625.1. Classification (NCBI taxonomy): domain Eukaryota; kingdom Metazoa; phylum Chordata; class Amphibia; order Anura; family Myobatrachidae; genus Taudactylus; species Taudactylus pleione. The sequence continues at coordinate 2,152,671 of JAUIMM010000255.1, read as the reverse complement.
TACATTTATAATTTTATGTATGTACCACTGCAATTTCTGCTAAATTTTTGACAGGAAAATTTGATATTTTGACCAGGAAAACCAGGAAATGGAGAATTTCAAAGTGTAAACACTGATCACAGCCCTCTTTATAAATAGACCACCACGCTCAGCTCCTGGTGCACATAGTGGGGGAGTTGTATAAATTCATGGAAAGTTCCAACTAATCAACTTCTAATTGCCATTTTACAGGCTGTATTTGAAAAATGATAGAAGCTGAGTGGTTGATAGTTTTTTTCTCACCAGTTTATCTCCCTCCAAGGTTTGATACATCTCCCACAGTATGAAGTAATATATCTTGGTAGTAAACTGCTGATGAATACATAATCAAACATTATCTATCTAGTCAGCTAACTTTTGTGTTTTCTGGATGTTAGACTTTGCCATTGCTAGCCACTGACATGATGGAAATCCTGCCACTAATCTGCAAATTATTGTAAGAAAACTAGGAAAAGGTGTGTACAGTATCTGAAAGTATTTAAGATAGTGATCAAAGGTGTCATCCCATCAGTAATCTCATTGAAGGACACTGCAGCTGGTCGCTTTCAGCCAATGCAGAGAACGACCTATAACAGAGGGGATGTAATCAGCATCCCGACTGTCAGAATCCTGACAGATTGCGGAGGTAAGTATTAGGATCAAGTGGAGACTTAGGGTTAGGGGGATGGTTAGGTTTAGGTTGTGAGATGGGAGGGTTAGATTTAGGCTGCGGGAGGAGTGGGTTAAGGGGAGGGTTAGGGTTAGGCATTGGGGCGAGGTTTAGGCTGTGGGACGGAAGGATTAGGCTGCAGGAGGCGTGGGTTAAGGGAAGGGTTAGGCTGCGTGAGGCGTGAGGGGTGGATTAGGGGGAGGGTTAGGATTAGGATGCTGGTCAGGAGGGTTAGGGTTATGTTGCAGGAGAGGTGGCTTAGGGTAAGGGTCATAATACTTACGGAAATCTGTCAAGATTCTGACTTTCGGGATGCCGCTGTCGGTATTCTGGCCATCGGCATCCTGACCGTCAGGATCCCGTACCCAACCCTAACAGAGAACAATAGCTTGCACAAAAATTCAAACTGAATGCAAAATACAGATGTGTCCTCATACACCTTTCTTTTTTTGCTTCATTTGGCACGAGATGCCAGCACGGCTAAGATGCACTATGACGAGTAGCAATTAGATAGACCCCAATTTTTTTTTTCTTGCAAAAGTATTTGGATAAAGTATTAGATTAAAGTAGCAAATTTTAAGAAATATCACAAGGCGTGGATAATACACAGATTCAAAGGCATGGCACATTTGGCCAAACTGCTCGATTTTAGGAATGTGTATCTAAAATTGTTTTCAAATAATCATATTTAGTCCTAATAGTTTTGATGGTGATTTATTTACAAAGATTATGAGAGCAATTTAGCAATCTGATAGACTTTAATCGAAATGTAAAAAATTTGACTTTTAAATGACTTCTTACCTCACTGTAAATATTAGAATTACAACGTAAGACATGAGTAGAATTTAAGCACAGGGCTTCAAAAGCAATATGAGGCTACAGAGCAGAGCTGGGAGAGGATGATCATATTTTAGCGATGCTAATCGTAATCTACTTTTTTTTACGTTTGTCTTTTTATACTTTGCTACATGTAGACATGTATGTTTCAGAAAGCAATTACATTGATCATTTATATAATAGGATAATAGTAGCATTGAAGCCTATGAATTGTCATTCACATACTGTATATATTTCTATACAAACATACAGTGTAACATTTTTATTACCGTTGTAACCGCTGTTGTAGTAAACTTCAGGCTTTCCAAAACAGCGTTCAGCACTGTTGCAGAAATTACAATAACATGACTTATAGCTTCTTGCAGAGTTGCGGTTACTGTACCCAACGGATATGAGACGCCATTCACAATAGTCTAGAACATAAAATAAAGATAAGTTTCTTGTTATACTGTGAATTCTTCATTAAATATTCAAGCTTTGTACTGTAAATTGTTCAAATGACATTTAGCTGTTAGTAAGAAGAAAAGATAACGTATATTGTTTGGCTCTTTCAGGGAAATTGGTACAAATATAATTCATACACTAAAACAAGAAAATAAGAAACTATATTTTATAATAATGATGCACTTTTCATCCCACTTAAAGCCACAATCTTCTCTTTATCCAGGAATTGATTGTCTAGCCAATTGTGTTAAATAGAAATATATAGCAACAAGGTAGCTTCTGATCACAATATGAAAATAATAAAAAAAAGATTATACAGTATGTCTCTGTCTTACTTGCCCCAGGTGATGTAGGTGGTGCTAAAGGGAGCATGGGCAGCTTGGCTATAGACCTGTTCTCCGTAGGCTGATGGTCTAACTGAGCCATCTGAGTTTACTTTTTTCCATGGCTTTTTTTTTATATTCATCGGGGTTTGAGTGGGTGGGATGAGGGCAGGCCAGTGAGGGATTTGGGGGTGCCAAGTAGCCTGTTCAGATGCCTGACTATTTCTGCCACCCCAACAGTATGCTGTGCATGGCAGCAGTGTGACAACAAAAACACCTGCTACCACTGACAGGACTTTGCAAAGGGAGTCTCAGAACGCAGGGTCTAAGACATCTTAGTTCAGTGGTTCTCAAACTCTGTCCTTAGGACCCCAACCTT